>WOVY01010272.1:619235-1238471 GCA_013436015.1 Rhipicephalus annulatus | reverse complement strand
TATATATATATATATATATATATATATAGATATATATATAGAGTATTATATATTGTTAAGGCGTTTATCAGCCGGCACGAGCGAGAATACACCAATGGCGACAGTCACAGCCAAGCACGGGCCCTCAGCGCTGAGCGGCGTCCTTGTTGTGGTAGCCGCACTAGAAGGTACTCAAGAGTTCGACCCATTTCATAGTTCGGAGGCTTCGCTACAATTACCCCGGGGTCGAAGAGGGAGCCGCCTGGCGACCTAACAGCTTGTTATTATGAGCGGGTCATAATAAGGCTTCAGGCGCTCCACGTTGACGATTGTCTCGCCCACGGCGGCGCATGTCCGAAGATTGTTCAACGGGTTCGATCACATAGTTGACGGGTGAGGTGCGCTCGATGACACGGTAGGGGCCTTCGTATTTGGGACGTAGTTTGGAAGAGAGGCCAGCGGCAGAGGTCGGGATCGAGAGCCATACAAGCGCACCAGGAAGGAACGTGGGCTCAGAAGTGGTGGAGCCATCCCGGATACTCTTCTGCCGCTCTTGTTCTTGCGTCGTAAAAGTCTTGGCAAGCTCGCGACACTCTTAAGCAAGCCTGGCTGTCTCGGAAATAGGTGTACACTCAGATGGATCCGGCGTGTACGGGAGTATCGTGTCCATGGTGTGCGAAGGGTGCCTTCCGTACAGCAAGTAGAAAGGTGAAAAACCAGTCGTGCTCTGAGGGGCGGTGTTGTAGGCGTAGGTGACGAAGGGCAGTATATTATCCCCATTAGTGTGGTTGGCAGCGACGTACATAGAAAGCATGTCGCCGAGGGTGCGGTTAAAGCGTTCGGTGAGGCCATTCGTCTGTGGGTGGTAAGCAGTAGTTTTGCGGTGGACAGAATGGCACTCCGTCAGAATAGCTTCGACGACTTCCGACAAGAAGACACGGCCTCAATCGCTGAGAAGCTCTTGGGGTGGTCCGTGGCGCAGTATGAATCGATGCAGCAGGAAGGACGCAACATCGCGCGCAGCAGCCGCAGGGAGAGCGGCGGTTTCGGCGTATCGCGTTAAATGGTCAACGGCAACGATGGCCCAGCGGTTACCAGCCGACGTCAGAGGAAGTGGTCCATACAAATCGATACCCACGCGCCCAAAGGGACGGTCAGGGCAAGGTAACGGTTGTAGACTGGCGTGCGACATGTGGGCTGACGGTTTACGGCGTTGGCAAGTGAGGCAAGAGTGAACGAACTGCTGCACATAGCGGTACATCCCGCGCCAGAAGTAGCGTTGTCGAATGCGATGGTAGGTTTTGAATACCCCAGAGTGCGCGCATTGCGGATCAGAATGGAAGGATTCACATATCTCTGACCGCAGACTGCGGGGTATCACGAGTAACCACTGCCGGCCGTCGGCGTCGTAATTGCGTCGGTGTAGGAGGCCGTCACGAATGGCGAAATGGCGAGCTTGACGACGCAATGCACGCGTGGATGGCGTTGCGGATGGATCAGAGAGCATGTCGATGAGCGGGCCGATCCAATTATTCTTTCGCTGTTCGGTAGCGATGATGTCAACATCAATGGCAGAAACAGCAGCCGAGGATACTGAGCAGAGCACATCACCTTCAGGCAGAGGGGAGCGCGAGAGGGCGTCGGCGTCAGCATGCTGGCGTCCGTTGCGGTACAGCACGCGGATATCGTAGTCTTGTAAGCGAAGAGCCCAACGGGCGAGACGGCCTGAGGGATCCTTCAATGATGAAAGCCAGCATAGTGCATGATGGTCGGTGACGACATCGAATGGGCGCCCATACAAATAAAGTCGAAACTTTGTAAGAGCCCAGACGATCGCCAGGCACTCTTTCTCGGTGACGGTGTAGTTTTTCTCGGCTCTCGTGAGCGTACGGCTTGCATATGCTACGACATATTCAGGGAATCCGGGTTTTCGCTGCGCCAGGACAGCGCCGAGGCCTACTCCACTGGCGTCCGTGTGCACCTCCGTTGGGGCTGTAGGGTCGTAGTGGCGTAGAATGGGAGGCGACGTCAACAAATGGCGGAGCTTCGCAAACGCGTCGTCGCACTCGGATGACCACGAATTGAAGGGCCCGTTGCTTCCAAGGAGCTTCGTCAGCGGTGATATGATCGTGGCGAAATTTCGTATGAAGCGTCGGAAGTATGAGCACAGGCCCACGAAACTACGCAGTTCTTTGACAGATGCAGGTTTGGGGAATTCGGCCACGGCCTGAAGCTGGGCAGGATCAGGAAGAATGCCGTCTTTGGACACGACGTACCCCAGTATGGTGAGTTGCCGCGCTGCAAAGCGGCTCTTTTTCAGATTTAGTTGTAAGCCGGCATTGCTCACACGTGCGAAAACTTCTTTCAGACGTTGGAGATGCGTGGAGAAATCCGGAGCAAACACAATGACATCGTCGAGGTAACACAAGCACGTGTACCATTTCAAGTTGCGCAAAACGGTGTCCATCATGCGCTCAAAGGTAGCAGGTGCATTACATAGACCAAACGGCATGACGTTAAACTCGTACAAGCCGTCTGGCGTGACGAAGGCGGTCTTTGGTCGAGCGTCGTCAGCCATGGGTACTTGCCAGTACCCCGAGCGCAGATCGAGAGAAGAAAACTAATCGGCTCCATGAAGGCTGTCAATCGCGTCATCGATGCGTGGCAGTGGATAAACATTCCTGCGAGTGATCTTATTGAGCCGTCTGTAGTCCACACAGAACCACACAGAACCGTCTTTCTTCGCAACAAGAAAAACAGGAGACGCCCATGGACTGTCGGAGGGCCTAATAACGTCGCGTCGGAGCATATCGTCAACCTGATCATTAATTACTCGACGTTCAGCAGGCGACACGCGATATGGACGTTGCCGTAAAGGTGGATGGGCACCAGTGTCGATGCGATGCGTAACAACGGACGTGCGACCGAGAGAACTTCGCCCGACATCGAAAGAAGAACGATATTCTTGTAACAGGTCCAGAAGTTGGGAACGCTGTACGGCCGTAAGGTTGTCAGCGATGGAGGGGCCAAATACATCAGCAGACGACGAATCAGAAGTGGAAACAGCATTGATGGTACACGACCTGGGAGCGCGCGTGTCATCGGGTTCGTCCAGGACTTGTGCGTCGTCGACTGGTTCCACTCTGCCGAGACATTCCCCTCGAAGCAAGGTAACAGCGTACGGGAACGGGTTGGTTACAAAAATAGCAGTGTTTGCCCTGGTTGACCTGCACAGTCGCGAAAGGTACTAGCAACCCTTTCCTGCTGCAAGCGCGGTCAGATGGCGAAACAAGTCCAATGGTGTCGGAGAGACCAGCGCAGTAGACAGACACAGCCGTTGTCGAGTTTGGAGGCACTGTTGTATCGTCTTTCGTTAGAATCTTGCTCAGTGTCGGGGGGGACTGTCTTCTGGCGTCAAATGCGAGAAGGGTGAGAGCTCAATTTCGGCGGCGGCACAAAGGATGACGGCGTCATGGCGGGAGAGAAAGTCCCATCCCAGGATGACGTCATGAGAGCATGCCTGAATGACGATGAACTGGGCGACATACAGAACGTCCTGGATGACAACGCGAGCTGTGCACCCTGCTGTAGGATGAATCCGGTGCAAACTTGCAGTACGGAGGGATAACCCAGAAAGTGGCGTCGTCACTTTTGGAAGTAAGCGGCAGAGTTTTCGTCCATAACAAATACGGCAGCACCAGTGTCAATAAGAGCCGATGCACAAACACCGTCCACAAGCACGTCAATTACATTCGAGGGGCTGCTCTGAGGGCTTTCACATTGCGATAGCGTCGCAGTCCTTGCCTCAGGGATTGCGACGACTAGTTTTCCCGCTGATGAGCTGCCGCACTTGGCCGCATGGGAGACAGGGAACGGCGTCGTGGAGACGGTGATCTTCGAGATGGACCTGGGCGAGATCGAGGCGGCATAGACGGCGGTTCTTCGCGATAAGGACGGCTGAGTTGGCCAGAAACAGGTGAAGAAATTGCCGGCTGTACGCGATGGCAATAACGGGCCACGTGACCGGCGTAACCGCAGGCAAAGCAGATGGGCCGGTTGTCGGGTGTGCGCCATCTGTTCACCGGGGTAGGTCTCACCCATGTCGCAAGGGCTGATGGACGGAACGGTGGCTGCATGGTGGACTGAAGCTGAGGCTGAGGGGTTACGTCAACATACGTAGCGGGCATACCCGCTGCAAACGCACGGAGGTCATGCAGCAGCTTCAGCGTAGGTCAGAGGGGCGGGTGCTTGAACGACTTGGGGTGGCCTGGCGACCACTTTCGCGTAACTCAGGGACGCAGGAGCCGGAGGCTGTTGGGGGTGGTAAGCAGGCATTACCCTCCGCTATTTCCTGTTCAAATCGCTCGGCGGATGGGAGGGAGAAGGGTAGTAGCCGATTGTTGAACAGCAGGTTTGGTGGGAAAAGGGCAGGAGGGAGGAACTGACGCGCGATTTCCTCACGGATAAAGGACTTCAGTTCTGCCATCAACGCCACTTGGTCACAAACTGGCCTCCAAGCCAGCAAGCGTTGCAGCTCGTGGTGGGGAGCGTCGGGTCATCGAACGCTGCCGGCGGAGCTCCTCGTAGCTATGGCACAGTGTGATGACCTCAGCCACCGTGCCGGGGGTTTTTGGCGAGCAGCATCGTGAAGGCATCATCGTCGATGCCTTTCATGATGTTTCGGATCTTGTCAGACTCGGACATGGTGTGATTGGATTTGTTACATAGGTCGAGGACATCTTCAATATAGCTGGTGAATGACTCACCAGCCTCCTGAGCACGTTCACGCAAGCGCTTCTCGGCTTGCAGCTTGCGAACAGCAGGGCGGCCGAAGACGTTGACGATTGCGGTCTTGAAATCGGACCAGGTGGCAAAATCGGACGCGTGGTTGTTGTACCACAAACTGGCGACACCGGCAAGGTAAAACACCAAGTTGGTCAGCTTGCCGTCCTCGTCCCATTTGTTGGGGACGCTCACGCGGTCGTAAATGGCGAGCCAGTCCTCCACGTCAGTGCCATCAGCGCCAGTGAAGATGGGTGGATCGCGGATTCTGGGGACACCGGGACAAGGGGGTGGCATTGGAGGAGGCGTTTGCTGAGAAGCGTCTTGGTACATAGTTGATGGCAGGGTACGTGATCGTAGCTCCAAAGGCATAGACAGGGATCACAGCACCTCCACCAAAATTGTTAAGGCGTTTATCAGCCGGCAACGAGCGAGAATACACAGTGGCGACAGTCACAGCCAAGCACGGGGCCCTCAGCGCGAGCGGCGTCCTTTTTGGGTAGCCCCACTAGAAGGTACTCAAGAGTTCGACCCATTTCATAGTTCGGAGGCTTCGCTACAATATATATATATATATATATATATATATATATATATATATATATATATATATATATATATATATATATATATATATATATATATATTGTGCTTTTGCTTTTGAAGCATAAAACATAAAAAAAGTCCTTTAGGGCATGACGTGCGCCTCACGTAACTTATTTTTCCTGTGCCATTCTTTCCTGTTTAACTTCAGCGTGCTCGTAGGAATGGGAGAAGACAAAAAGTACACTGGCACAGTGCGCAACAAATTCATGCAACTCCACTTGATGGATCGATAGATTCTTAAAATTTTTGTGGTTGCTATTTGAGAGGCAGTAAACTTCCTTGCTTGTGCCAGGGAGGATGCCGGCCCTGGAGACATGTATAGATAAATTAGCTTCAGTGGATGGTGCTTCACTAGAACTGTCGTTAACCCGACATGACGGCTCTATGATAGCAGTACGCATGTACCGCCTGTGAGATTCGATAGCTAACACTGCAACCACATTTGATGTTTCACGAACATTACTTTGAAAAGCTGTGGCCGTATAACGTATTTTTATTCCGTATTCCGTATTTCGTTTTTCATGCTACGTCACGATTGAGGTGCCACCCACGCCAAAAGCTCCTACGTTTTTCAAATTTGGCCAATAAAGAGCGCTCGTTGCCGCCTGGCAGTTTGCCTAGTTTACGTATCAATCCAGAGAAATCCCTAGTATTTTCTGGGTATTTTAAGGAGAAAAAGTTTCAGGACTTTAGCGACTTTTTGACAAATAGTTGCAAAAGTGCCGTATATTAAATTTCTTTTTACGCGAGTGGAAAAAATCCCTAGTAAGTTCTAGGTATTTTGAAGAGGAAATTTTAAGGACCTTAGCGACTTTCTGGCTGAGAGCCGTAAAGGGGTAGTATATTTTATTTATTTTATTCGCAAGCATGTAACGAAAAAACACCCAAAGTAAATAAGAAATTTGATTATAGGCTTCACAGCGCTGACATGAAAGATTTATATCACTAAAAGTAAATGATAAACTTTTGTGTTGTGAAAGTTGAAGCCACATGTTAGTCGTTTTCGCATCCAATCCAAATCAACATAATGACCGCTATGTTTAAAAACATGCATTCTGTGGCATATAAATCTGCGAGAAGAATGTAATCGCAACTATTTGGGAGTATATTCGTCGCTGAAAGATATGACAAGCTTCGAAGTACAAGTAAAATTTCGTCAAACTCTTGTCGTAAGGTGAGGAAACAAAACCAAACATACTGCGATCGTGATATATTATTTCGTTTTTGTTCTTACAAGTAACAAACAGAAAAACATCAACCGGAGAAGCCTGCACTTTTTGTCTTCTATTAATAGGTAAGCAAAGCTTTTTCATTTAAGGAAACGATCATGTGTGGCCGAGCGTCGTTACAGCGCATAATGCATAACACAGAAGTGTGAATTAATGTATTTACCCCACTGCAACTTACGTACATTTTTGCTTAATTTAACTCTCGCAGAATAAAGTTGCTGTGTAAAACACTAATGTTTATCTGCAGGCTACGGTGTTTCGTTTGCGATGATGTAACGAATAGATTTGATTAGCACAAGTCTTTTAACCGGCTATCGATTTGCATTATATGTGCTTCCATTGGTTTTTTACCGTGGGTGCGGCGAGAACTGGGAAGAAAAAAGGGGAAAACATTTACGAAGCCACTCGGTAGGGTTTCCCAGCAGCTGCGAGCCTATTTTTTTCTGCTTACCCAGCAGAAGGGCTACAACTTCGTAGGCAAGTTACGAGTGCTGTTGACAGAGCAACACTGCGTACAGTTGCCATCATGTTCGATGCAATGTGTTCTTGAAGTGGAGATTATTTAGCTAATTGGTCTATTCTGGGTGCACTTTGGTTACACAGAAGGTTGATCCAAGAGACCAGTATGATTTGCCTACTTAGCGCACCTCAAAATCGCTTGATTATTTATTTGGCTTCTATTATTGGCATGAAAAGATAATTTTTAGGCAGACAGAACTGATGCGCGGTAAAGACAGATAACAAAGAATGACCACTGTTTCTATACAGAGTAGAACATTGTCAAAGCCCCAGCTTTCTACATATACATTCAACGTGTAAGGAAAGGGACAATATTTTTGGAACAAAAATGGTGGTGATCCTGAGCCAAATATCAGATTTGCAGTGGTCATTGCAATGCACGTCACATATTGCAGCCTACATTTCAGATACTGTTACTATTGTGTTGTGTCTCTAAATCAGCTAGGCACAGAACTTTTCCAAGGTTACTGGACAAACTTTAAGAATTTATGGCTTCTCTTGATGACTGCTGAGTGAAATGACCTAACAAGTGAAATAATGCCTGTCATTGACAGGTGGAGGATAATTTTCAATAGGACAAACAAAAAACATCATTGGTGTGCTGAAATTGTTGCAACATCCTAAAGACATAGATGACATACTCCCTAGAACTTTGCTGTGTTTACTGCTGCTACTGATAATTAATTAATAACATGCTTATGGATACATGCTGTACACCTAACATGTTCTGCAGTCACTTTACTTTGTAGATGAGGCGGAAGTGTGAGGTCATACTTAACAATATGGTACATTTGAGGTGCTTGTGCCAAGGTTTGGAAGAAGCCAAGTGAAGCCAATCTGTTTTGAATTCTTGTGGTTGGGCTGGTATTGTAAATGGGCGAAAAAAGGTTGGCTTTTTCTATCTTGATAACTAACTTTCTTTTCCAAATCAATCCCAAATGCCACGTTTTGCTGTCCGTCCAACTCGACAGGCGGAGCATCAATTGTGTTTCCTGCATATTTTTGCATTACAAGATCCTGCATACAATCACGAGATTTGTCTACATCATTAGAAGCTTGTCGATGAAGTGAGGGGCTTGCGTTCAGCTACCCTGGCTATCGTGCTTGGAACTCCTCAGCTTTTGCTGTCACCATTACAGTAAGGACCATGGGCATCACCATTTTTCACTATTATCTTTTCTTTCTTTAGTGTAGTTTTACTTGCAAGTAACCTTCTCAAGACGACAAGTGTGGTGTATACCAGTGTTCAAATATTCACTTTTTCACAGTAATGTCAGGGTATCTTCTCACATTACTTTTTTGTGTGCTCGTCAGCCTTCTGAAATGATGCGCACAACAGATATCACGCGGCTTCAATTCATCAGACAAGCCTGGCATCATGTATATATATAGTGTTCTAGTATTAATTACCCATTTGACGTAGTGATTCATTCAGCATTATGTTTGCAAACGTTTGCAATGTGTGCAACGTTTTAAATCTCTGCTTTGAAAACATGACACCGTGGTTTCACAACGTGCATTTATTTACAAAAAGTGTATGCCATCTTAGCAATGGCGTGAGCATGAATAAAATAAATTTTTTACAAAGTTCCGACTTGAAAAAAAAAAGACTGCATACTTATTCTTTCACATTACTTTAGCATTTGCAAATGAGCAAAACGTACTTAAGCTAGACTGCCTGTTTAAGTATGGGTTGTCCCTACTCCAAAGGAACAGTAAGGTGGATGTGCCAAAGAAGGTCACTGAGTGTAGTTGGTGTGCGTTGCTTAGACAGAAAGCGAGAAGACAGTGCGCAGGCATGATGCAGACAACGGTAACTATTGTCGGCAACTGCAGGATGACTGCAGCGACAGAAATGACACTGGTGCACTGGGGCTACAGTGCTTGACTGTGGACCTGCATCACAAGGGCATGATCAAAGTTTCTCAGGTGTACTTCGATGGAGGTGGAATTCAAGAGGCCTGCGTAGCATTTATATGTACATTAAGAAAAAACCTGAGGTGTTTGATTTTTTCAAAGACATGTAGTAAAGTGTGCCTCGTAATTAATTGTAGTTTCAGCTCATAGAACCCACGCAATAATTTTAATTACATAAACTTTACCAAAGGGATTCCTTCCCGGTGAGTGCGCTAGAGTCTGTTGCTGCTTCATAATCCGTTGCTGTGTTTCTGGAAACACCATGCCAGCTGATCACATAAGATGTTCCACTGCTAGGCCTGTGGACGTGTGTCCCATTACTGCTGACAGCAGTGGTTGCGAGAGCACCTGAGGGGTCAATGCAAAAACATCGGTTTACATCATATTAGGTGGATGTTAAAGAACTACGGATGGTCAAGCTCATGTAATGCAGCACAAATATTTTAACAGTGCGGTTGCTGCTGCAGGCAGTGCAGTCACCTGCAAGCTCTTCTTAAATACTGCAGGTGTTGCTGCCTTGTCGTGCCACACAAACTGATAACACAGTTACGGACAGCTTGCCCACGCAAGTTCACTCAGTGGTGCTGACTTTTTCTGTTTAAATCGAGGTTGAGGTTATCATCGAGAGAGCTGTCATGCTCGCTGTTCTCGCCACCACTGTCATCACTGAGACTGCAAAGCCTATGTCACCTTCAAAACAAAGGTTGTGCAACAGTGCACATGCAGCAACAATACTGGAAGAACGTTCCGGTGAGTTGTGGGGGGTAGAATGCCGCTGAACGCAGCGATAACGGCTGTTCACTAGCCCAATACAATGCTCCACTATAGAACGCAGTGAAGCATGTGCAGAGTTGTATTTGACTTCTGCACTATCCATGTGAGGACGACCTTTCCCCCAGGACCACAAGGCAATGCTCGAGGGGGTAGCCATCATCACCTGCAAAAATATGAGTTGCGTTTTAAATACTGCTAAAATTACCGTGATCTCTTGAGACTCGTTGACCCTAGGATACGAACAACTGAATCCGTGGCGCCTGACTAGCCTGACATTGACCCCGTATTATGCAAAACATGTGGCTACTGCGATGAGGTTGTCAAGGCATAGCGCATCACATAACAATACTGAAGCAGTAAAGCCACAGCTGAGAGATTGTGCACCGGTAGCATGCGACATGATTCCACTTGTCAGTGCGCTGAAGTTTTATTAATACGGTGAGCAAATCTTTTCATGTACAAAAACTGGCGTCAAACTTAAAAGGAAGAGAATATATTTACTTCTCACTGAGAAGGTACTCGCCAGTCAGATTCCCGGACCCACGGAGATGTGGCTGTCGTCGTCAGATCCCAGTCGCAGCGGGTTCAAGGCAAGAATCGGCATGTCCGCGACTCAAATCTGGAAAACCAAGAGCAATATGAGTCCCGTTTCCCTGGACCCCAAAAAAATGCGCACGAAAAAATAGGAACACCGCTACTTACGAACATGACGTAGAGAGCAAAATAACCTTCGCGGTGCCAGAAGGGCGCCTTCTACTCCCTCCCCAATGCGACGAAGCTGCCGTCAACGCATTCGATCACGCCGGGTAGGGGTCCAAACCGAAGTAATTCCTCCTTCACGGCTGCCTTCTCCTCCACCGTTCTCGGGAAGTGAACCCACTGGTTGCGGGTTCCGGCGCTGACGATCGTTCGAGCCACTCGTCACACACAGATGGTGACCGCGGGCTGCATCACCGCTACGGTCTTCTCGCCTCTCACCGACGACTGGAAGGATCCGGTGGCGAAGAAACACGGGGCACACACCTTTGCCACGCCATCGAGAGCGCAGCCCACGAGTCCATCGGCGACTTCGTCGCGCAATCACAACATCGTTGCTTTACCCAGGCGAAAGTGATTCAGGTGAACTGTTCGTCTGGCATGTCAACCGTGACCTCAACATCCTTCCAGCGCTTGTTGTAGGCCACGTTCTTGTAGCCAATGTTACAGCGAAGGTCGCTGGCTCAGCCGGCACCACCATTTTTCCTATTCCGTTTGCGACGGGCCCACTCTCTGGCTGTTCCGCCGTAGCGCGGAACTGATTCCGTTTATTTTTGCATAATAAGCGCGTACTTTCATTTCGACGTTACCTCGATTTGAGCTTCTGAATCGTCACTTGATTGACAGGTTAAATGACCAAACAGAGAGCGTTTATTTTTGCACAATAAGCACTTTCTTGACACTTTGACGTCACCCACAATTTGGGCTTGTGGCTTGCCACTCGGCTGACAGGTTGAACGACCAATCGGGGAGCACCAATGGGGACCAAAACGGAATAGGGAACATGGAATAGCAGTTCGTTATATGGCCACTGCTCCGAGAACTGGCGTGGCTCTGTGGCAGAATACTTGATTACCACGCGGAATGTTGTGGCTTGGTTCCTGTTTGGAGCATGATAATTATTATATGCGTTCGTTGAGTCAACACTGTCGATGCCAGCTTTCAGAGGTGAAGCTTCTTAGGGCCGACCTCATATGGGTCCATCACGCCCCACAAAGCCCAAACCGAAGCTTAACACCTGCATAACAAAAAAAAAACATATGTGTACGCAACATACTTTATGAGTAATCTACTATACGGTAGTCCATTACATGATCACCCGTGCCGTCAATCTGTTCAACCATTCATGCACTTTTCTGTCTATCTGTCCACGCGTCCATCTATCTGTCTGCCCGTGCATCCATACATCTATGCGTGCGTCAACCTGTCTCTCCGCGCATTTGTCCTTCGATCTGTCCGTCCTTCAATCTAGTAGGTGACTTCGTCGTTGACATAATGGGCCTTACGACTTGGAGCTTCGCCCGCTCGTAATCATTCACTTCGTTGATATGCACAAATTTTTCTTAAAGCTCTCGAATTAAAGTTATCAATGTCTGTTCACGTAGTTCCTTGGTTGATAAATACTGTCAATCACCTTCTGTGCCTTGCACTAAATTACAGTTTATCTTAACTTGACGTGAGGACTGCATCGTAGCAGTACATATGTAATGCTTATAAAATTGCATAGCCATCACTACATCCCCAATTAGCGCTTCACTGACATTATGATCTATTTGAAAAGCAGTTGCAAAACCTGGCATGGCTCTCAGGTAGAATACTTGTTTGCCAAGCCGAACGCTGGTGTCCCATTCCTGCTGGGACCCTGATATTTTTTCTTTTAGATTTTGATTCATGTGGTCAGCGCAGCCAATGTTTTTCTTAACGCTTACGCGTTAAAAATACCCATGTGTGCTTTCGTCGCTCCTGGGTAGACATGAATTGTCGATCACCTGTATCACGTACCTGCCCGCATACCAGCGGCCCATACTCTCTCATGTGTATGTGGCACTGTTTGGTGGAAAGTGTTTGACGACGTATGCGACGGTATTGTGACATTATTCATCTCAATACCAGCGAGTCTTATTCGCCAAACCATCTTACCCTCGCATACTAATTTTGGTGTATCCCAAATTAAGAGGGTGATCACTAAAGCAGCGTGGGTGGCTTAAGAGATAGATAGATAGATAGATATATATATAGATAGATAGATAGATAGATAGATAGATAGATAGATAGATAGATAGATAGATAGATAGAAGCGAAAAGTGCTTGCGGTATGGGAAGTGCTTCGCATTTAATATTTGACCTTTGGTGTCAAAACCACAATAGGATTATTATGCACGCCGTAGTCGAGGGCTTCACAAAATTTGGAACACATGGTGTTATTTAGAATGCACTGGCACCAAGCTTTTCTCCCCAATTGAAATGCCGTCACCGCAGTCGGAATGAAACCCGTGAGTTTCGGGTAAGCAGCCGCGCCCCGTAGCCACTGTACAAATCAGGTGGACGTGGCAGAGATGTTTAACCGCGAAATATTTTATTTCTATGTTTCATAATTATATTCCGGTTTTCGTGGTAAATAAATACGAAGTTTTGATCAACACTAGGGAAAAAGTAGGTGCTGTTCTAATACTTTGCGTAACCAATGTGGATTGATTTGTAAGCACGAATTAAACCTCACGAGGTAAACATTGCCGTAGCTCTTCATTATGGCGTCTCTCATAATGGTATGGTAGTTTTGGGACGTAAGTCTTAAAACATTATTATGGACTGCTAGCTTAAGCACATTTTTTTTAGAGGAAGTGGGAGTTCGCTTAGCTTCCACTGCTACATGTTGTTTGTAGTTGTTGGGAGAAATACCAAAATAAATAGTTTTATGCATTACAGAAGGTACAGGCTGTTCCACACTTAGGGAAATCTTAAAGCGCGTGGCATCGGGATGCGGCCAGTGCTGCAAACACGTGCTGTTGGCAGCTCGCGCGTGCGCAGATGATTGAGGAGTGTAGTTTCGAACCGTGTCATCTGCTACGGTGCTCCTGCATGACGCATTGCTGGCCAGCGCGCGGATTTCATCGTTTGTGCAGCAACTGGGAGGATAATCTGCAAAAACGCTATGCTACGCCAACTTCTCAGTCTTTTATTTTTTGTCATAATGGGGTGATACAAGCACAATTTGACTGCATACCTTGTTTGCTTTCTCGGAATGCCGTGGTGCTGTGTGCATTCATCAATATTTCTTCACTGTGTGAGCACCACAGTACACTTGAATGAGGAAGACACGACAATTAGCAAGCAATGTGCGTTGTATTAATTTGACCTTGAGTAAAAATCGCACTCGTCAGTAAGATTCGCACTGTTGCGCAAGCTTAACACAATAAAACAAATGGGAACGAATTGGAGAATCTTTTAGGTCAAGACAAAGCCTGAACATGTCTTGTTACAACATTTCATTACCACATGCAAGACTCGCTATCCGGCTCCAAAACGTAGTGTGCTTATTACAACAGATTTCAATATTCTTAAGTCTCTCTTTCTCTGGTATACGGGACGTGGTAAACCAGTTTAACAACGCAGTATTGCTCTTTTTAGGCAAGAAATAAAGTGGCAGAAAACGCATACGGTATATAAGCCCCTGTTTTATGCAGCTCAATCTGAATCTTGAGATGCCACGCCCCCATCATCAACAAATGGGACATGCTGCGGCAGAATGAGCACCATCATTGCCACTGCACGGTACAAGAACTTGGAAGAGTCACGAGTGCACTGTGACCCCGGGAGCGAGCCCTCCTTGTTGTAACTAAATATAGCCGAGAATAAACACGTTCAGGTGTTGGTTCTATCCCAAATCATTCCTGAATTTATTCCCATTTGTTTGGTTGTGCTGAACCCGTTCAGCTGACCAGGAGTCAACACTGAGTGCTTTGTTTCATTTAAAGTCAAATAGAGAAGAGACCACGCATAATGCATGCTCATTATCGTGTCTTCCTTATCCAAGCTTACTGCGAGGCGCACGCAATAAAGGAACATTTGTTAACGCACACAGTGTCACAATGTTTCGATAGAGCAAAGAAGGTATGCTGTCAAATACTGTTTGTACTGCCCCATTATCACGGATAAAAGCTGGGACGCTGGCATTGTGCAACGTTTAGTGCAAGTTGCGCAGTTTGCCATACCAACATGCACGTACCAACTTTCGTACCACTTGGACGTATTAACTTTCGTACCAAAATTTCGTACCAACGTTCGTACCACGTACCAATTTGCCGTACCAACTTTCGGATGTTGCCGTACGAACTTGCATGTAGTGCAAGTTTGTACGACAACATCCGAAAAAAACTGGGCAGCAGTCATGCTGCCCAGTTTTTTTGTCCTGGCCAGCAGGCTTGCTGCCCAGGACTCGGAAAAAAAATTATGGGTGAGTTTGTCCTTCCTTGTTTCTTGGCATTCCACCTTGCAGCGCAGATTTTTATAAGAGTGATCAGTGCAGAGTACCGGCCCAGTTCCCGCATTAACAATGACATTCGTGCGCTGGCCGACAATGCGGCACGCGCCTTGGTGTAGCAGACGACGCAGTGCAACTTTTTTCTCTTGAAGTTTCTGCGCACGCGTGAGCTGCTGCCAGCACGCCATTCCAGCACTAGTCGCATCACAATGCAGGCACTCCGAGATTTTCCCAAAGTATGAAACAAAGTGTACATGAGAAGAAAATTATTCCCGATTTTGTCATTTGTTTACATCGGTTTTGTTAGTTAGGACTGCGCAAACCTTAAAGGCATCTACACCACACCAAATTCAAAGGCAAGACATTAAACTTTTTTCTCGCCTTCACTACCATTCCTATACAAGCAACATCTTCTCCTCACCCCTCATTTCTTCATAAAACACGTGGAATCTGACCATTGAGCCCTGATCCAGTCAGTATTTTAGGCTTTTCTATTACACGCCACTATCTAAGCTAGCGCAGTCTCAAATGCCGAAAACGAATGGAAATACGTTTATCGTACACGACCGTCGTGTGAGGTGAGGGAGAACAGGCATGCGGTAACATGGCAAAGCCGGGTGGGGGACAATTCATCACTGATATGACTCGTATATTGACCAATCAAAAGCTTATTTTGCTGGCGTCACGAATAGTGCCGGAAAAAACGGGAAACAAGAGAGATAACGCACTGGTTTTTGGCATTTTCACAGGTCCTTCGGGGCCCTTTAAATGCAAATTCTGTACTTTTTTACGCTCCTTAGCTCTTTTACACAATAGAGTGAGTTTTTCTACTTTCGTCGTGCGCTTTTACTCGTGCGCGAAATTTAGCACTGGATCTTTATAATAAATACGAAGCATTTCTTTGCGTACTGCAAGCGTTTTTGGCATCTATCTGTCTACCTATCCATCTATCCGCCTACATCTGCACGTTCTCGTGATCATCCCCTAAGCTTGTAAACCAAAATTAGTGTGGAGTGTAAAAATGGTGTCAAAAACACGACTCGCTGGTCATAACTTGAATAATGTCCTACTCCTGTCGCGTACGTCGTACAACACTTTCCGCCAGACAGTGGCACATAACCGTGGTCGGGTATGTGCCACTGGTGATTGACACTTCATATCTACCCAGGGACGGCGAGACCACATATGAGTAATTTAACACATGAGTGTTAACTAAGAAGAAGCTGGCATCAGTGGCGTTGACTTGGAGCATGTAAAGAAACAAATTTCAGGGTCCAAGCAGGAATCAAACCCCTGCTTTCTGCATGGCAACCAAGTATTGTACCACAGAGCCTCGCCAGGTCTCCCAGTGCTTTCCATATAGACCGTAATGTTCCTAAAGCATCGTTTGGGGATGCAGTGAAGGCTATCCAATTTTATGAACATTACATTTGTACTACTATGATACAGCCGTCACGCCGGGTTATGCGCAATGCACTGAAGGTGATTGACAGTTTACATCAACCAAGCAATGGCGCGAACAGAGATTGGCAATTTTAATGCAAAAGCGTTCAGAAAAGCATTGCACTGCGATGGTCATCAAGTGGTGACTTGATGACCATTGGAGGGAGAAGGACGAAGATTAAGGGTAAAAAGAGCCGACCGACCCATTAACGGGAAACCCTTCCTTTACGCACGCCGCACGCCGACCGACCCTTTACGGGGAAACCCTTTCTTTACGCACGCCGTCACAGACCCTCCCGGCACCACGGCGACAATCTTGGGTGGCCCGACACACGTCGAGAACTGAACAGCACGTGATAAGAACCCTATGTGAACGTACACGGACAGTTGGTTTCGTTCTCAGTGTTGACAGTGGTTCTTCCTCTTTTTTACTTTCTTTCTTTGCTCTCTCCCTTTTTTGTTTTTTGTTTTTTCCCTTTTAGTTCCCTCTCACTCTAGCAAACATGTTTCAAGGCGAGAGGGACGCGGCAGCAACGAAGTTTGGAAGTTCATGTCAGTATAACTCATCCCCTGATGAAGGGAGGACCCCTCCCGAAACTGTTGGGAAATAAATATATTTATCCTTGTTGACAACGCTCCCGTTGTGCCATATCCCATGTATATATATATATATATATATATATATATATATATATATATATATATATATATTGTTATTTTCGTCTTGACGCAACCATACAAGATAAAGAATACCCAAGCCCCACCGCGGTGGTCTAGTGGCTAAGGTACTCGGCTGCTGACCCACAGGGCGCGGGTTCGAATCCCGGCTGCGGCGGCTGCATTTACGATGGAGGCGGAAATGTTGTAGGCCCATGTGCTCAGATTTGGGTGCATGTTAAAGAACCCCAGGTGGTCTAAATTTCCGGAGCCCTCCACTACGGCGTCTCGCATAATCATATAGTGGTTTTGAGACGTTAAACCCCACATATCAATGAAATCAATTAAAGAATACCCAAGTCATGTGCCTGCCAGCGATTTCGTCTTACAACATTTGTACATCTTTAGCCTCAATTTTTACCGTTTAACTCAGTCAATATTTACAACACAGTCACCTTCCCTGTGCATGCTTCACATAACATCGATTTCCAATTTCCAGAACAGGCGGAATCTGCCGAATCCGTGCGACTGTTACCTTGGTCTATTTCTGATTATTCTAACGTTTGTGGTGCTTTCAGTTCTGTTTTCGTGGGAAAGGCAATATGTGTTGTTGTTGAGCAGCATTGAGCCACTCAGAACACCTGAGGACATCTTCAGTATATATATAATATATATTCGCACTGTGGATACTTGCGCACAAGTATCCACAGTGCGAATGCAAAACAGAAGTATAGTACGTTAAAATGAATTTCACAATGTTTTTCTCAATAAAAGTATGGGAGGCGTAATCTTCGTCCCTACTTTGAACCATATGATGTAAAGCATTGCCTCCGAGATGCGGCGCACAGCAATTCATCTGTAGAGCAGACGACGGATGACAACTTGCCCTAAAGCGCGTTCTTCAGTCTATTGGGGCAGTCTTCGTGCCCCAAATGATAAAAATTTGTTATGAATCGTTTATGAGCTCATTCAACATTCAGTTCTCTTACCCAACGTGTTGCAAACACATGGCCGTCACAGCAGCTCTATGTGTGTGTCAGTAATGGAGAGGCACCACATATTAGAAGTGTCGGTGCTCTACGTATAAGAGTGAATTCGGATACTGTAGAATACCGTGTTCAAAATAGTTACTCCTATCTGCTAAAACAGCCTTTCTTCATAAAATGCGGTCACGTTTACTCACGTTTGAAGCTGATTGCCGCTTTTCCGTTCCGATTTCTAGAATTCTTAACTTATCAGCGCATTCTCGAAAAGCTCTGATTTGTACCACGAATATTGTCGCTAAAAACAAAATAATGTAACATGTTTTTCTATATTACTGTATTATGGCCTTCGGTTGTCTATTTACGATATTTTAAGAAAAATTGAAGAAGGGGTTTTTTTATTATTCAAATTTCAGTAGAATATAATTTTGCCAATATGAGAACTTTAAGGCAATATGAAAAAATTGCATTTGCTCTACGGCAGCAATAATTTATGTACCTAATGAACACATTATATCCTTAAAACGTGTCAAGTTTGAAATGCTGCTTGCATTACTTTAGGAGAGAAAAAAAGGGGAATACGTAACTTATTTTAAAGTGTCGCAAAATTAGACATTTTTAAAAGCTATTTCCTTAAGGTCTACAAACTTGAAACCGTACGAATTCATTCTTCATTAGACATGCCTTACAGGTAAAAAATATCTTCCTTGAAACAAAAATATTTGTCTTTTTATAGCATCTGCAATTTTCAAAAATGACAGGTGACGAAATTGGTGCCTCCGTGTTGGTGAAGTTTGATAATTTTTTTTCTCGTAAGTTACGCCGTTAATCATAAAACGAAGTCGACTTTCGGGCTACCTGGTCAGAGGTGCACGAAATATAAAATACTGAATGAAATCTAAAATATCTTTTGGACCCGTGTCGATCTCTCGTTGAATCACCCAAAGGGTTTCTGCTTGGTCAAAAGAGTGCGACGAATCCTTCACCGTGCTTCATCGGTTATTATTATCACCTCCAATACTACGTCATTTTGACCCCGATGCGCCTACGGAGGTCCACACTGACGCCAGTGGTGTCGGTCTTGGTGCTGTATTGGCTCAACGAAAACCAGGATACCAAGAATACGTGGTTGCTTACGCGAGTTGAACCCTCAACAAAGCCGAGTGTAATTATTCCGTCACTGAGAAAGGGTGCCTCGCAATTGTCTGGGCTTTGACGAAAATCCGCCCATACCTTTATAGCCGCCCTTTCGAGCTTTCGAAGTCGTCACGGACCACCACGCTCTATGCTGGCTATCATCGCTCAAAGACCCTTCGGGGCGCCTTGGTCGTTGGGTGCTTCGCCTACACGAATACGACATGCGAGTTGTATACCGATCCGGCCGCAAGTACTCTGACGCTGATGCGCTATCCCGCTCGCCGCTACCGGCTAACCCAAGCTCCTCGTCACCTTCTTCAGCTGTCATAACACCAATTGACTTCACAGACATGGCATCGGAACAACGCAAAGATGTGTGGATTTCCCAACTCCTCGCCTTTCTGACTTATTAGTTTGCTAATTCGATCTCAAGAACAATCCGCCGTAAAGCCACACATTTCGCTATTCGAGGCAACCTCCTCTATTGGCGGAATTACACGTCTGAAGGTCGGAGGCGGCTGTTAATGATACCCAACCACATGCGCTCGGAAATCTGTACTGCTTTCCACAACGATTCGCAAAGCGCTCACGCCGGCGCTCTCAAAACGTACAACCGTCTACGTCAGCGGTACTACTGGCGTGGCATGTACACATTTGTTCGCAAGTACGTACGTGCTTGTACTGCATGCCAGCGACGTAAAGCCCCACCTCAACGCCCTGCCGGTACACTTCAGCCTCTGTCTTGTCCAGCGCGTCCATTTGACCGCGTCTGTATCGACTTACACGGACCACTTCCCACGTCGTCTTCTGGAAATAGGTGGATAATTGTCGGCGTGGACCATCTCACACTTTACACAGAGACGGCAGCACTACCCGCAGCAACCGCGAGGGAAGTTGCGTTTTTCACCTTGCGCAACCTTGTTATTCACCACGGTGCTCCCCGCGAACTTTTGAGTGACAGGGGGGCGAGCTTTTCTGTGTAACGCCATTCAAGCCTTGCTCGTTCAGTGCAACATGGTTCATCGCATGACGACAGCATATCACCCGCAGACGAATGGCCTCACAGAACGATTTAATCGCACTCTCGGTGATATGTTGACAATGTACACAGCTTCGGACCAGACCGATTGGGACACTGTCCTTCCATTCGTCACGTATGCGTATAACACCGCTGCCCCGCCGCGGTGGTCTAGTGGCTAAGGTACCCGGCTG
Source organism: Rhipicephalus annulatus (assembly GCA_013436015.1). Taxonomy (NCBI): domain Eukaryota; kingdom Metazoa; phylum Arthropoda; class Arachnida; order Ixodida; family Ixodidae; genus Rhipicephalus; species Rhipicephalus annulatus. Next base: position 1,218,216 of record WOVY01010272.1, on the reverse strand, counting down.
CTGACCCGCAGGTCACGGGTTTGAATCCCGGCTACGGCGGCTGCATTTCCGATGGAGGCGGAAATGTTGTAGGCCCGTGTGCTCAGATTAGGGTGCACGTTAAAGAACCCCAGGTGGTCAAAATTTCCGGAGCCCTCCACTACGGCGTCTCTCATAATCATATGGTGGTTTTGGGACGTTAAACCCCACATATCAATCAAATCTGTCAGCGTATAACACCGCTGGGCATGCGACAACATGGTTTTGCCCTTTCTTTCTGTTGTACGGACGCGAACCATCGTGCACGCTAGACACTATCCTCCCATACACGCCCGATTCCTCTGAGTACACTGCAATTTCTGTTGTTGCCAGGTTCGCAGAAGATGGCAGACGATTGGCCCGTTCACTGACAACCGAGCACCAAGGCCACCAGAAGCTATGGCATGACACCGACCGACATCTCTTTACTTTCACGACTGGTGCTCCCGTTTGGCTCTGAATTCCACCGAGTACTCCTGGCCTTTCGTCGAAATTACTGGCACGATACCATGGGCCCTACCGCATTCTCGCCCGTACGTCACCAGTCAATTATGAGATTGGGCCTTTGACACGGTCTGAAGACTTATGCCGTCGTGGCCGAGAAATTGTGCATGTGAGTCGCCTGAAGCCGTATTACGACCACGCTATAGTGACTACGCCTTAAGTCACCAGGTTGGCTACGCTATTCACCGGGGGCCAATGTAGGGAACTATGCGAACGACGACGAAGCAGCAAGAAACAGCAAGCCACAGCGTTGGTGCACGCGCGCGACCCGAGCTTGCGCTTGTTTGTATTTTCGGCCTGTTGACGTTCCTCGCTGTTCTGGCGTTCCTCGACCTTCCAGTAGGTCTGTAAGTAAATAAACTACGTGACAATATATATATATATATATATATATATATATATATATATATATATATATATATATACATATATATATGTGTGTGTGTATGTGTGTGTGTGTGTGTGTGTGTGTGTTTTGTTATGTTCATCTTGACGCAACCATACAAGATGAAGAATACCCAAGTCATGTGCCTGCCAGCGATTCCGTCTAGTTTTGCATTCCACTTTGGCCAAAATTCATTTCACTCTCTTGAAACAGCAGTCCGTACAACTTTACGAAAGTAAGACAGTTTTTGCTTCAGTACTCTTACTTCAAAAACAGACAAATACTCATTGAGGTTAACTAAACATTGATTAGGTTGCTAGTCTATTATATTATCAACATTCTACTTTTCGGTAGCCGTCCACCAGTACAGCACCATCCTTTCTTATCCTTATTAAAAGTGCGAAGAGTCACCTTTTTCTTCCGTGAGAACTTGAAGGTACTTGCGCTACTGTACACAGTATCTCAGAAAAGCTTCCAAGCATTAGCTTGTGCGTCCAAAGCTGCTGAATCCGGGTTTATGGCGTTTAGGGTGACGTCCTCATTCTGCACGGTTTCCCAGTGCCATATTGTACGAAAACCTGAAACAAAGCAAAAGCCTGCGCCTCGTCATGCTGATGTTATCAATTGTCTAGAAAAACTACTTAACAGAATCTCAGAGAAGCACTCGGTCGGCGCAAGTGTGCTGAACGCCTTAGCCTCTCCGATAAACACGAAGCAAATAATCAAGAGATGTGTTCAAAAAAGCACGACCTTGGAGGAAGTTTCGGTGGATGGGAGAAAGAACAGATAAAGGTAGTGGTGCTTGGAATGCAGCTCGTCCCGACTGAAGTTTAAGCAGCTTCATTGTCAGTGGGGCCACCTCCGAATGCTCCGGGCGAGTGCTTTTTGTCCAAGCTTGCTCGACCGCCAAAATCACACCGTCGCGCTTATCGACCCTTCGCATTGCGGAACGAGAAGGGTGCCCAGAACACGGCCACTTTACTCCCGCAGATATTGTTTACTTTAGTTCCCAGTGTTTTGTCCCACGTGGGCCATTTGCGAATGCCTTTATTCTTTTTTACAGCAAGTACACAGTAGTGCAGCAGTGGATGGTCGTGTCATTCCTTGCGCTCCGGCAACATTCCAGTTCCTTCCCCCTGTCTCGTGTGCGCGGCTGCCGACCAGCCCGCTCACCCGCACGTATGCGCCACACACACGGGCACGCTTGCGAAGCGGCTAATAAGATAAGCACCAACGCAAGTGAGCAAACGCTCTATTCAAAGAACCGCAGAGCAATAAGTTCTGCGAAGCCGGCTGCGCCGCCACGTGAACGCGGGAAACACTTCGTGATTGACTTTGTGCAAAATACAGCTTTCCATTTCTCCAACTCATAACTCGTACGTGGCTCGCACAACCATGGGCCAGCAGAAGAAATGTACAGTGGTTAGTGCATGCCGGCGCAATTTGGGCTACTACACAATGACGCCGATTCCACCGCCCGCTTCAGGGCTCTCCTTTTTCGGACCGCCACCACCGCAGACGTCTGCTCGGACGAAAGGGTTGAATGCCCCATCGTCTTCGTTTGCTCCTTTTTTTTTCCCTTGGTATACGAGTGTGTGCGTACAAGTGCGTCGGGGTTATACCGACTAATTGGCGTTTGGCTGCCGCTTCCCAGCTCGTGATGAATGCCGCGTGCAAGGCAGCACGATCATCGCGCAAATGACGAAACCAGCAGGTGACTAGTTTGCTTTTGTTCGGTTCGTTCGGCGCGGATTGCCGTGTTGCCGGCGTTGCATAGCGAAAACGAGCTAGCTACCATCAGTCATGGCTCCGCGTCACCGGTATACCGCTGCTATCGGTTGTCAGGTGGCAAGCGATGAAGCAATTACCAGGCCTAACGGCCGCAATAGGTACCCAGTAGGGACGAGATTGTGCCGACGCAGTTAGGAACAGTTAGGAACAGCATAAAAAGCCCTTTTGTGCTTCCTGTTAATGGAGTGAAAGTTACGGTGCCGATCGTATATAACCTGCCTCAGGTAATGCAGAGCGTGGGCACTTCCTAAATAAAAAAAACAAACAGGAATAATTTTATGGTACTTGAGCACAATTATTTATTGGACAAATAAAAGCAAGTCAAGGAGAGGCTGTACAGAACCCAATGAACAATTATCGAATAATCGCTTGCTAATTTCTTACCAACGAATATTTTTGAAAGAATTTCATTTTCTTCGTCAGCCACGTCTAAAAGTGTGAAGTCAGCGGAAAAGAAAAAGAGAAGATTAACTTTAAGAATTAATTTTTTAAGTTCGATTATGATTAGAAAACACAATAAACTTTACCTAAATTGTGTGTAACTACATTCATTAAAGCGCTTTTTACTACAAGTACTTAATATAGCCTGGCATCCTCACATATTCAAAACCTGACACCCTGCTTGTTGCTGGCCCTTCGTGCTGGCACTTAAAAACATGAACCAGGCAAGGTGCACTGCATTGTATCTTGGTCCAATGTTCTGCGCACGATGGAGAGGGTGCATTCTTCTTACTGTGCATCATGTCCGGCTTTACACGCAGGGCATTCAATCCGCAGGTTAAGTTTTCTCGGCGAAAAATGGTCACGCCTTTGAACAAGCGCAGAGGCGAAAAAACGAAAACAATATAGCCACATGACTTGAACACTCTTCCAAAGATCGAGCCTGTCCTGCGTAATGACCCATAGGGGATGTCCCCCGATTTCTTGAGAGGGGACGATGGGGGCCAACGTGGCCTTAATTGGCCGGTATATATATATATATATATATATATATATATATATATATATATATATATCAGGGGAATGGCAAGCATACGAAAGCTATAGGCGTAGGACTGTGTCTCTGAGTATTACTACCAACCCGTCTATAATTGTTAGAAAAACCCTGAGAATGTTGAGATGGTCGCGAAATTGAGTGAGGGTGGAGGTTGTACCAAATTTCGCGAACGCGCTCTTGGACTTCTTGTCTACTATCCAACCCTCAGAAAAAAACTACACAGGATTAGCGGGTTATCAAGACCGCCCTACTTATGTATAGTATGGATAACACGACAACAGCCCATTCTATTGTATACACTTATGTATGTATGATCTGGTGTATTCTTCTGAACATTTGAATAAAACTCTAATAATTGTGAAAATACGTACGTTGAAAGTGTGGCCCACAAAAAAGTTCGTGGGCAGAGAGTAGCATGACGTGCTCGATATGTCTTTGACAATCCTGTATTTTTCACACATCTGCTCTGACGGCAACTGTGTCTACCAAAGAAGTGGTTTTCACGATTGCGCAAAATTGGGAAGGATTGCTGCGTTGTCCTGTGAAGACTTGTCTTCTACAGAGCCACCCTCCGTCCGCAGATGCCCGCTGGCATACTCGTCCTCTGGCTACATATTGCGACAGGATGTGAGAAAGGCTAGAGTACCCACTTGTACCCCACATATTTGCGATAGTCGACCGAACACACAGACCTTCTCTTTCCGTTGGTGTAGTTCGGGATTAACCGAAACTACACCAACGACGAGCGGTTATGCTGTAGTGCTGACTTTAACGTGTGCCGAGACCTCAACGCGTGAGCGTTAATGGCAGAACAGAGTGCTGTAGTGAAGCGTTTTCTCAATAAATATGAAGAAGTGAAAGCGTGTGACGAGTGGAGATAAGCGCCGGCGCGCAGGCGTCTCCAGCGACAACCTCGGAGCGATCGGTGAGCCCGTGCCTGATCGGGTTTCCGGGAAGTCCCACGACGTGCCATTTCATCTGACGACCCCGTCTAAGCGGATGGCCTGAAACGAGAGAAACGAAGAAAATAAGCAAGTTAACACGGGGAGATTTCGGTTGCTACGCACTAGCCTACATAGGATCCCGCGAGAACGCTTCAGAGATACGAGGTGATGACACGGCGCAAGTAGGTTAAGCGTAGCAGCCTTAACGAGGCTTCTAATCTGAATTTAGAGCCCTCTACGCGAAGTCGACGTACTCGAATATCCAAAGTAAAAAACAAAAAAACAAAAAAGAAATGGTAGAAAGTCACCGGTAGAATACGTTGTGAAAAAAAGTTGTCGAAAATCAAACAGTCTGACCACCATAAAAAACATTTAACGGTCCACTCAACGTTTCAGATAATTGTGTAAAGGAAGTGCGACATTGTTGTATCTAAGAGGGCTTACTGAAGTTCAGAGGACAGATAAAGCCTACAAGCAGTTATAGAACGGGCGGATGCATTACATGGTCGATCTATTCCAGGAACTACGACTAAAATCTGGCTGACGTTTTATGTCCAGTTCTTAACGAGGATGTAGACAGTCGCTGAAAACAGAATGAGCATGTTATTCTGTCCAGGCCTTTCGGGTATTTTCGGCGCACTTCATGACGCCAGAGGGTTGATTCAAGGTACATAATAGAAATACGAATGGTCGAATGATTCAAATACTAGGAATACCAGTTGTGAATATTGTCCTGTACCCTGCTTTGGCGCGCACCCACTCACGTATGATTTTTTTTGTCTCGCACAAATACAGCGTGGAATCATCTCATTTCACCTCAACTTAATCAAATATGTGTGGGGTTTTACGTACTAAACGAAGATAAGATGTTGAGAAACGCCGTAGTGGACGGCTCTGGCAATTTCAACCACCCGGTGTTCTTGAAACGTGCCCTGACATCGCAGAGTACACGGGTGTTTACCATTTCGCCTCGATCGAAATGCGACCACGGTGGCCGAGACCGAACCCATCATCTTCAGATCAGCAGCAGAACACCGATGGAGGCGCAAATGTTGTAGGCCCGTGTGATCAGATTTAGGTGCACGTTGAAGAACCCCAGTTGGTTGAAATTTCAGGATTTCTCCACTATGGAGTCTCTCATAATCATATGGTGGTTTTAGAACGTTAAACCTCACATATCAATCAAAACAAGCAGAAGAACACCATAAACTCCTCCACCGCGGCGGATATTTCACCTCGTCTTATCCGTTTCCGACTGCCCAAATCGAGATAACTGAATGTGGTCGACAAGAATGAAATCCTGGCTCTACGCTTGGTGCCGACATTGTACACGTGCTTTATCAAGAAATGAGTTGCGAGAAAGTGATCTCGCTTCAGGATAGCGAAGGCGACAAAGAAACCACTCTATCAACTTCTGCAGTGGTTTAAGAATTTCATCGATAGCTTTTATCACACACATGGCTTCCCCATACATTTTGGCAACATTGGGTGTGTGTGTGTGACGTCTTTTCTGGCAAAGTGATGGAAGTGACGTAACCGAGGTGCCCCAACAGAATCTGTTGTGCGCAAGACAACAATCATGTGTTTTCTGCCTGCGCATCGTTGGTTGTGCGTGCAAATTTCAGTTGCCTGTGGGCGGGCTTGCGATGGGTGGCAAGAGGTTTTTCGTTGTGGGCTGTACACAGTTTCCCGCATGGTGGTGATAAGAATCACTGAACAGTCACAGCTAACGATTATCGTTCATCGTGATAATAGTGTTTTAGCTAGCAGGGCCAGTTTATCGGGCAGAGTGTACTGAAATACAAGAAGCTTGCTGGGCAAGCTTGTAAATCACGATGGTGCCTAGCGCGAACGCAAAGCACGGGATGAGGAAGAAACGCATACAGCGACACGTATGTGTCCTTGTATCTGTCGGCGTTACTCATTAAAATATTTGTTGAAGGTTAATGTCTCAAAACCCCAATATGATTATGAGAAACGCCGCAGTTGAGGGCTCCAGAAATTTTGACCTCCTGGGCTTTTTTATAGTGCACCCAAGTCTAAGCACACGGGTCTCAATCATTTTCGCCTCCATCTAAAATACGTCCGCCGCGGCTGGGATTCGATCCCAGCCGCGGTAGTCAAATGCCCTTGCCATTTGACTACCGTAGCATAGAGAAACATACATAAAGATTGGACACTCCCGTAGGGCCCTGCGACCCAGCTACTAGCTGCGTTTATTTCAGCGCCACGAGTGGTTGGTCAGACCAGATAATGTCTTCAGCATGAATAAAATAATTTTTTCTTCTTTCTGAAGCTGGGACGTGAACCCGTACCCTCCTCATGCTCCGAAAGCGCTAATAGAAGACTTAGCTCAGAAAGCGAATGTCTTTACCACTAGGCTACACACCCACGCTTCCACAAAGGGAATACGTGTACAGTACATCTAAACCACATGAATGTGCCTGTTTGTGCAAAACAAATGCGGAAAAATAACACTTTCTAGTCACACTTTACTGTTTTCTGTTGCAAGGCGTTCAACGCCCTCAGCGGGACATGATGTAGAGCGGATACGAAAAATTGCCCAAATCAATAAGTTTACCTTTGCAAAAAATTGATGCAATGCTTTGGTATTTATTGTCCTTCAGAGGCGGCTATTACAAGGGGTAATAAAAGAGTAGAAGCGATCATGGGTACGCCATCTAGCGGTTGGTCAGACTCTTTCTTGCTGGGCCGCGAAAAGGCTCCAGTGGCCATGGACTCTTTATATAGTACATTTCTTTATGACCACGGAGGATATCAGTGTCATTCGTGTCGTTGCCTGTGTTCCTCGTTCCATGTTTCACGTTCGTGCTCTTATTACCACCAACATTCTAATATCGTCCACAAGAGCTTGATTTGGGTGAGTTGTTTCATGCTGAACACTGTAGGTACAGCACTTACGGAATGAAATAGGACACTCGCAGCGCGTGGAAACCGGTACGTGAATCACTGCTCGTGGGTGCTCATGGAACTAAGGCGTTGCAGCGTGGTATTAAAAAAAAGAGGTGAAGGTTACGGATCAGAATCGCTTCTGCTCAGAGCAGAGACGACATGCAGTACACCCCACCTCCAGCGCGCTTTTTTATGGATTGTGAGCTTTCGAATACCGGCCGAATTGCTCGCTGGTGCTAACCACGTATACAATATGGCGGCGCGAGCAGAGGACGCTCTCGTTACACGCACTTCGGCAACATGGCATGAATGTAGTGAAAGTAAACCCCGTATTTAGCTAAAACTTGTTACTTTATAGTACATTTTTAATGTTAAACCCATTCACGATTTTCTGTGAGGCTGTGTTTGTTTTAAACTAGCGTGTTCCGTTACAAAAATAGAGGGCCGATCAAAGCTGTATCAGCCTGCCTGTGAGGACCACAGTTAGGTTGCAAATTACTAATGATTTTCATTGAAACGGTAGTACTCTTTAGAACAACACTTTCCGCCTCGCCGCGGAGGTCTAGTGGCTAAGGTAGTCAGCTGCTGACCCGCAGGTTGCGGCGGCTGCATTTCTGATGGAGGCGGAAATGTTGTAGGCCCGTGTGCTCAGATTTGGGTGCCCGTTAAAAAATCCCAGGTGGTCAAAATTTCCAGATCCCTCCATACGGCGTCTCTCATACTCATAGGGTGCTTTTGGGGACGTTAAACCTCAAATATCAATCAATTAATCAAGCAACACTTTCCGGACTGACTGAAAATGCATCGTTATTGTTATTTTGTCAACGAAAGAAAAAAATTAAATTGTATTATTAAAACTTCTTGAGATGTCTTTTACGCAGTAGTTCCCTTGCTCTGGACGCAAAATTTGCTTGAAAATTTCTAATTTTATTCTGGTAAATATAATAAAGCGTGTTTTTGGAGAATCTTATTCTGTAGTATTCTGAGAAAAACCTGGATGATTTTGGTCGAGACAGACAACTTTACTTATGCATTTTTTATTCACCAACAGAGTTCTTTTCATGTTTTGAGCAAAAAAATCCTCTACTTCAATACCTTCTACGGAAATACAGATGAAGATATTATCATACTCAGGAAAACTAATCATCACTGCAAATTTGAACAAGTTAAAAACTTCCCGAAGAACCACTTGCGTCCCAAAACTTACCAAAGCACCGCTTGCGGCCTGAAATTGACTGTTTTTAAAATGCAGCATTTTCCGGCAATTTAAAAAAATACATAGCTTGCTCAGAACTCGGGATTATTCCATAGGCTATATTTTTTCATATTTTACTTGGGCCACAAGAATGTATATTTGCAATACTTAGATTCCATCACAATTAGCATGCCTAAAAACATACGAAAACAAACTCTTTGTAGAATGGCTGTCATCACCCTGCGAGCTTGTTAACGTTTCTCTCGTGAAATAATTTTTATTTGAAGACTGAATGCGCGCACTTCATTCACACCAAACTATAAAAAAAATTAGAAAGTGCAAGTACATGACTTGTGATCTTTTGTGAAATCGACCGGGTGGCATCGTCGGTACACAAATGGTAATAGATGAGATAATACATATTTTATATGCTGCCATAAACACCCGGTAGGAAGCCTCGATTATGTTGCATGCAGGTGGATTGCGATGAACAAACAAAAATTCAAGAAACTTTCCGCTGTTTCATCGTTGTTTCCGTGCCAGTGTCGTCACAATATCGAAATAGAACATGTATCCTTCCGTCAGGCAGTGATCTACTAATTCTGTCTTAGCACGTGTTGCGTTTGTTGTTATTTTCACTTGTGTCCCAATAAAGTTGGCTACAGCTATAATGCAGAATCGCCTACAGTTGTACGTTGACAAGTCGCATTTCTTTGATTGTAGATGGCTTCGTGATATCGCTGTGGTTATGCTTGAAGAAAACAATTACTGGATCTGTATTTCACTTTAGCTTGATTGATTGATTGATATGTGGGGTTTAACATCCCAAAACCACCATATGATTATGAGAGACGCCGTAGTGGAGGGCTCCGGAAATTTTGACCACCTGGGGTTCTTTAACGTGCACCCTAATCTGAGCACACGGGCCTACAACATTTCCGCCTCCATCGCAAATGCAGCCGCCGCAGCCGGGATTCGATCCCGCGACCTGCGGGCCAGCAGCCGAGTACCTTAGCCACTAGACCACTGCGGCGGCGCTATTTCACTTTAGCTGAAACTGTACATCACCGAATAGAATGTGTCCGGATGGGTGGTCCCGCGTCATTAGGGAAATATGTGGCAACTACACTTTTGTCAACATTATCTTTTCTTGCCAAAACATACTGTTGCTATGTAGATGACACTTTCGTCATTGTAGAAAAGCCCAATTTGAATGCTATGCATGGAGCATGCAGTAGCGTTCCACCTACCGTTCAATTCAAATTGATGGTGGTGGCACTATAGCCTGTCTAGATGTGCTTGTACAGAGCAAGGGTGGCTTATTTGAGGCACCCGCTTACCGCAAATCTCGCGGTAGGGGCAGTGTGCTGATTTTTGACTCGCCGCCACCGTACGGAATAAATATATGCTATAGTATGTGCACTGATGTCACGCTCTGACACGCTGTCATCGACGCAAGACCTTAGGAAGTATGAAGAAAATAGTGTGGCCCCTGTTTTGACTAAACAAATAAACGGAGCTATACCATCAGCGTCTTGTCTACGATGCGCGACGCGGCATGCACAGACCTCGCGATACCAGGACAAAAAGAGCTTTTTCGTTGCATCCTTTGTGTTCGTGGTTTATCAGGAGCAGTGCGTAGGGCCTCGGGACTTATGGCCTATATAACTGTGTTGAACAACGATGCGCGCACCCGAATTAATGCTGCTAAAAATGAAGGACCTGGTGAACAAGTCGGAGTTGTGCAAGGTCGATCACATGGACTGTGATGCTAGCTAGATTGGGGAAGGGGGGGGGGCAATGCCATCGTACTTTCCTCAAGAAGCACGCAAGGAATGTCACTACACATGCAACATATACTAATACAGAATCGAACGGTCACTGCCTTACAAAAGGACACGTCTTCAATTTCGATATTGTCAGGACGCTGGCAAGGGAACAGTGAAGGGGTGCAACACAATATGTAGAATCATGGCTTGTTTATCGCAATCGATCTGCAAGCTACAGAAATCGTGGCCTCCTTGTGGATATTTATGACAGAATATAAAGATTTTATTCTTTTGTCTATGGCCATTTGTGCACTGACGATGCCAACCGCACAGGTGGTGAAATGTCCATCTTTCTTAATTTTATTTTTTGATTGAAGCCAATGATTTAACACGTTCAATATAAATTTCTCTGGCCCTCTGAACTTTACTTCCGTCATCAATAACACGAAGCCCAACATTTTTTTTGGCAACGCACAGCAAGAAACACTAAATTTTTAACCCAAAAAGAGGTGAATTGGTAATTCGCAAATTATAGAAACATACAGTGGTGTCCTCGCAAATTAATGAATAGGCGAACACTGTGCATTCACTTTGCGATTTCTCGTTTCGAGATATCTAATTATCTGTAAACAGCACGCAAAAAAGTGGATTTCTTCATGCTCGCTATTGAACAAATGGTACGGTATCAGATAGCGATTACGCATGTAAATGGGGTCCACTGGTTCTGGCTGTACCTATGTAAGAACCCGTAACTGGAGGTCAGCCGGCTTCTTACGTCTCACTTAAGTACGCAGCCAACCTCAGAGCTATCATGTGCTACGTGGCAAAGTTAATGAGGCCGGAGTGGACGCTGAAGAGAATAGAGAAATGGCCCCGTAAGAAAACGGCAGTTCTTTGATGTGGCGAATTCGCTGCTATGAAGTATAAGTTTCCCAGAGCAGTCGTGCACTGTAAACAGGCACCATGATAAGTAAATGTTATATTTTGTGCAGTTGTATATGTTGAAATAAATTTTTATTTTGTGCAGTGGAATGCTTCAATACTTATCCTGCGCATATTTCGTTTTACTTGCATAGGCGTTTGTTTGGCGATATTTGACTATGTAATATTGCTGTATTGTGGGATATTTCACGTTCTGGTTTTAGTTGTATTTAGGAGATTTTATAACATAATTGCTGTACAATCGGTGACGTGATATAGCAAGATAATATGCGTGCCAGAAGCGGCAGCTAGCACAGTTTTTCTTCATTTGTTTGTTGTTGTCAATACGTCATTTATTAGCGATGCTTATAGAAAATACCTCCATTAAAATTGGGAAAAAGATGTGAGTACCGTTTTCGATGCGTTCTGCTATTTCAAGCAAAGCCCCGTCCTTCGAAAATGACACCGTGTCGTCGTCCAGCTAACGAGAAGCAAAGTTCACAAAGCTGTTTGCACTAATGCAACGCATCTGATAGTTCGCACTGTGAACTATTAGGTCTGCAAATGTTACAGATCTTCCCCAAAAATTTCATACCGAAGCATGTAACGGCGGTAACACAGAACAACATTTTGAAAAAATTAGAGCACCGGAAGTTTCTCTAAAGGCGTCAGGGCATGATCTTTTTCTTTGTGGTAGACGAGTGCACGAGATGTCAAGAAGCAAATGAGTAGAAGGTGAGACAAAGTACCGGTTTATTGGGGTTGTAATACTCTACGCCACTTCCGCAAATACGTACATTTCCCCAGTGTTTTTTTTTTGTCTATGACAAAAGGAGTAATAAATTTGAAGAAGCATTCTTGCACGTTGAGGTATTGCAAAATAGATATTGTTTTTAACTCACTAATTCACTTTACTGGCCGGTAAGCCTGCCAACGGATGCCGTTGAAAAAAGAGAGAGAGAGAGAGAGAGAGAGAGAGAAAATTTAATGCGGAAAGGCAGGGAGGTTAACCAGAAAACATATCCGGTTTGCTACCCTGCACTGGGGAAGGGGTAAGGGGAGACAGAAAAGTAAAAAAAAAGGAAAGGGAGGAAGAGAAGCACAAACACACACACACACGCGCACACAGTAGTGTCACAATCGTTCAACGAGGCGGGTCGCTCGCAGAAACTTCATCAGCGCCTTCGTTGCTTTCTGGCGTGAAGCTCGATCTTTCCGACATTCCAAGATTGACTGCTCAGAAAGTGGCTGGTCGTCGAGGCGAGCAAACACTGCTGAGAGGGACTGTCGCTGAGAGCTGTACTGGGGGCACTGACATAAAATATGTTCAATTGTTTCGTCATTGTCGCAATGGTCGCATGCAGCGCTGTCTCTCATTCCGATGCGGCAGGCAAAGGCGTTCGTGAAAGACACCCCAAGCCACATGCGGCAGAGAAGGGTCGTCTCGGATCGGGGTAGGCCAGATGGAATAGTAAGTCGTAGGCATGGGTCCAGGCGGTGAAGACGGGTGTGGAGAAAACCGGGCGTATTCCGCATAGACCTTGCGACATCCTGCGCAAGCGTATTAATCTTTGCTGCTGCGTCGCTTCTTGATAGTGGAATAGGTTCCATCACTCCATTTTCGTGAGCATTCTTAGCTGCATCGTCGGCATGCTCGTTACCGATGATGCCGCAATGGCCTGGTAACCACTGAAAAGATATGTCATGTCCTTCGTCTATTAGGTGATGGTACAGTTGTCGTATTTCGAGCGCCAATTGGTCTTGAGGCCCACGATGTAGAGTATTGTGTAGACATTGGAGAGCTGGTTTCGAATCAGTAAAAATGCTCCATTTTTGTGGTGTCTCTCGATCAATCCTGCGGAGTGCGCTGCGGAGTGCCGCGAGCTCCACGGCTGTCGATGTCGTCTTGTGTGATGTTCTAAACTGGATGGTTTCGGCTCTTGCTGGGAAGATCACAGCTCCTGCAGATCCTCCAACAGTTGTCGAGCCATCCGTGTAAAGTTTGACATGATCTTTGTATTCTTCGTGTAGCATGAGTAGAATCATCTGCTTTAAAGCTGGCGCCGAGAGCTCCGCCTTCTTGCGAATCCCCGGCACTGTCAAGCGCAGTTTTGGTCGGTCCAAGCACCAAGGAGGTGTTAGTATCCGTTCCGGAGGCGTGTAGACTACACGATGCCGTTGAAGGAAAGCAAACACGTCTGTAAGGCAAGGCTCGAAGCACTGGTCGACGCGCGCACACGTTCGCCAAGGTCGCGTTCCCGATTCGCGCACCTCCTTCCTGACCCGGTTTTCCGATTGACGTGGCTTACAGCGATTATGGAATCCCGATGACGTAGTAACGGGGGTGGTCGTTGGACTGTGAAAACTGCACTCTTGTGCCTGTATGAGTCATTTTGAACACACTCACTGTGTAACATTAAAAAAAAAACCGCTATAGACTCGAACTGCCTTTCCTTGAAGTGCTAAGGAAGGATAAAGCACATGGTGTAGTGTTGATAAAAAATTAAAAGTGTGATATGAAGTGGGGCGAATCGACCATATTTATTTAAGTTTTGCGGCATAAAACGATGATGTTGCTATGACAGATGCCGTAGCATGGGGCTTCGAAAATTTTGACCACGTGGCATCTCCTAATGAGCTCCTATTTTCCAGCACACAGGCCTATAACACTTCGCCTCTATCGAAGTGTGGTAGCCGTCGCCGGGGTTTGGGTCGGGCTACCTTAGCGTCAGCAGTCGAGCACCATGTTCATTAGGTGACCGCGGAGGGTATGAATAGTAATGTCTGTTGAGTTGCGATTAAGATCAGTGACAGCAACGACGACCACTAAACAGAATGCAAGTTTATTAGATATGTCGTAGAAAAGGCGAACACCACGTAATAGACAAATAATTGATGATTGATCTGTGGGGTTTAAGGTTCCACAACCAGCATATGAGAGACACCGTAGTGGAGGGCTCCGAAAATTTTTACCACCTGGGGTTCTTTAACGTGCCCCAAAATCTGAGTACACGGGTCTACAACATTTCCGCCTTCACCAAAAATGCAGCCACCACATTCGGGATTCGATCTCGCGGCCTGCGGGTCAGCAGCCGAGTACCTTAGCCACTAGAACACCACGGCGGGGCATGCGATAGAAATCTAAAAAAATGCCAGTTCTCACGTACAGCGGGAATCGATGGTATGCGAAGCACGAATGAGAAAGGTTGATATATGTCATTTGAAAATCAGCACGTTACGAGGTGGGCGCAAGTTACTCTGTACATGACTTCCAATGACATGATTTTCATGTTTAGACGTGTCATTTACCTTTGTCGTCTATTCACGTCATGTGACAACAAATTTGGTATATATTTAGTATATGAGGAAACAGCGAAACGACCACGATCATGTTATGAGTATAGCATCTAGTCATGTTTTACATGATATGCACGTCGCGATTATCATGTTTGTACGTGTCATTTGCCTTCAGCGTCTATTGATGTCACGTGATACGAAATTCGTTGTAGATGGAGCTCGCGAAATGGCCGCCAGCGTGCTATGAGCGTAGCATGTAGTCATGTTTTACATGACACTCATGTCATGATTAACTTGTTTGGACGTGTTATTTACTTTCATCATCCGTTTGCCTTACGTAATAGCAAATTTGATATATGTGAAGCCAGCAAAATGGCCGCGAGAACATCATGAGCATGACATATAGTCATCTTCTTACATGACACATATCTCATGATTATCATGTTTGCACCACTCATATAGTTTCGCCACCTATTCACGTCCTGTAACACCAAATTTCGTATATGTGAAGCTGGCGAAACGACAGCTGGCGCAACATGAGCGTGGCGTGTACTCACGACACACTTAACATGTATGTCATGATTTACACGTTAGTGTCTGTCACTTGTGTCCACCATGCAGTCATGTCATACCATAACAGTTTTGCAATATGTCATATGAACGAAATGAGCAGCAAAACGATGAGTGTTATTCATGACATTTATAACATATATGTAATGATTTTCATGTTATGACTAGTCACTTATGCTCGTCATACAGTCATGTATACCATACCAATTTCGGTATGGATACCACTATTAAAACGGCCAGGAGAGCTAAAAGTCGTAGGCGGCTAGATAGATAGATAGATAGATAGATAGATAGATAGATAGATAGATAGATAGATAGATAGATAGATAGATAGATATAGATAGATATGCTTAAAGTCGCCGAAGTTCTCTAAGAAGTGCTTTGCATTTAAAAGAAATAAATGAGGCACGTTCAGCCAGACAACCGTCTTAGAATAAGGTAATAGTAATCTACACCGACTAACAACGACAGGCTGATGCTTTGGTTGTATGATTAGACGTCGCTGGAACTGCGACGCCTTACTGGGCGGAACCTAATATGCAATATTTCGTTCTGATAAATTATAAAACACATTTGACATCAATAAAATTATCACCATAGTGTGATGACTAAATATGTTAATGAATCTTCAATACACTCTACGTTTATTATCTTATGTGAATCCCTTATGTGATTCTTATGTTGTCTTATGCGAATATTTCAGCCGGTTATCTAACGACAACTCTAACTGATCCGTCTTACGAGAAGTGCATCAACTACGAGACATCAAGCTATAGATCTGATGTAAGAACAGTGTTATACCCTATGAACACCATACACTTTATTGCATTAGAGAACTCATATCTCAGGACAGCTGACGATTCCGTGGTGTCGACGCACAGAGTTGACTAAACTGTACACGGAAACATGATAAGACGATTACTGGTCATAATTGATTGATTTGAGGGGTTTAACATCCCAAAACCACCATATGATTATGAGAGACGCCGTAATGGAGGGCTCCGGAAATTTCGACCACCTGGGGTTCTTTAACGTGCACCCAAATCTGAGCACACAGGCCTACAACATTTCCGCCGACCACTGGCCATAGGCTATAACATACTCAGAGTGATGACGCACGTATCAACGTGTCACCACGAGATCGCAAGCTACACCGACATTCGGCCGTTCTATAACTCTCCGCAGAAGATCCTTAGCACTCGGAATGGCTATTGGGCTACGCATTGGTGCCAGTCATCGCGTTCAGCATGATGGATGTGTGCTCAACACCCTGCGTTCCCGCAAAGCGACTGCTGAGCGCTTGCTCAGCAGGCGCTTTGCGGGAATGCAGGGTGTTCAGCACACAGGGCGTTCAGCACACAGTGCGTGTGGCCTGCGCGCTACGGCGGCTGCTGGCGGAGCATTCAAGAGGGATTGAGAGCAACGATACCCTCTTTTCTGGCCATCTCGCACCGAGCAAAACAATCATTCATTGCTGATATGGCACCAGCGGCAAGATTTCAACCCCTTCTTTCATCAAGGCGATTACCAGACTGTTGTGTAATCGCCTTGAAGAAGCAGGGGGTTGCTATCTTACCACTGCTTTCATATCAGCAATGAACGGTTGTTTTTCTTGCCGCGCGATGGCAAAAAAAAGGCTGTCCTTGCTCTCAATCCCATTTGAACGCACTAACAGCCGCCACTGGAGTGCTCAGGTCACATGTTTCCGTGTTTCCTTTCATAAAAATTCTCAGTGTACAACTTTCCCTAATGGTCACAGTTAGTTGCTGATCAACGTTCAGCAACTTGGTCATGTTCGAGCAGTGCTTAGTCCCTTCTTGTTTTCGAATCATTGCGCAGAACGTCCGCATGTTACAGGCAAATCTGTGTTAAAATTCACGTTAATTTGTTTGCAACCAGCAGACTTGACACGTTTCTGCAACGCTCTCACTCAGTGTGTTATATTTTGTTTTGCACCCCTTATCTTTTCATTTCTTCGCTTGTTCGCGCACCTGAGCGGGATCTCTCTAGGGGCACTTGCAAGCTTATGAGGTTCTCGGTCACTCTGTGTTGTTTATGCCTGTCTGTACTTTAATAATAATAATAATAATAATAATAATAATAATAATAATAATAATAATAATAATAATAATAATAATAATAATAATAATAATAATAATAATAATAATAATAATAATAATAATAATAATAATAATAATAATAATAATAATAATAATAATAATAATAACAATAATAATAATAATAATAATAATAATAATAATAATAATAATAATAATAATAATGAGTGACTGTAAAATATGTTCTACTTTAGAACGCACCTTAATGTGACATTGTCATTACTTGTGTAAGCACACTCGTCATCAGACCATGTTTTCACGTCGCACTCGCAGAGACTGGCACCTCATAAATTATTCTTTACTAAGTTGCTTTATCTGCCGTGGTAGTATTGTGATTACGGTGCTCAACAGCTGACCCGAAAGTAGCGGGATGTAAACCTGGCCATGGGTGCCACATTTAGACGGAGGCAAAGTCTTAAGAGGTCCGTGGACTCTTAGTTAAAGTTCAAGCGCCCTAGTCGGCCGAAATTTCAGTAACTCTTCACCATGGCAGCTCTCATAAATATATCAAAGTTTTGGCAGGTAAAACTCAAGAATTATTATAATACTAATTTACTTGAGTGCAGAGTCATGTATTTCATTTCAGTTGGAAAAAAAAAAACCACGGTTCATTTTTAATGACGCCGCTGACCGTCTAAGATCTCCAGAAAATGACAGAAATAACAGCAAATAAATTTACTGGGAATTAACAGACAAAAACAGAAAGAGAAGTATCAATCGATATGAAATCGCGGTCGTTTTGCTAATAAATTCTGGTACAAAACACTTTTTTATCGACTGCTGACCCGAAGGTCACGGGATGAAATCCCAGCGAAGGGCGGCGGTAAAGCTTGAGGCCTGTGTAGGTGCACGTTCAGACACTCCAGATGTCACAACATCGGGTGTCTTCCATTGCGGCTTCCCTAATAATTACAGACACTGGCGAGCATTCCATTACACATCCACTTAGAATTTGGCATCGGATTATATGGACTCCGGGCCACATGGGACTGGAGGGGAATCGGGCAGCGGATAGGGTAGCTCGAGGGTATGCGAGCCGAGCACCTTCCAACTCCGCCCCTGAGGAACCTGTTCCGGTCCCATGCCACTATTCGGCCATCCTAAACCATTACAGAGGACTTAGGAAAGCTTACTCGCTACCACACCGAACACTAAATAAAGAGGAATCGGTCAGATGGAGGCAAATTCACACTGGCACGTTTCCAAATTTGCACATCCTGAGTAAAATGCACCCCTCGGCATACTCTCCTCTCTGCCCATGGTGTTCAGCTAAAGCCACTCTGTACCATGCACGTCACGGGGGAGTGTCAGGCGATTACAGCCTTACAACCAGTACAAAATCCAACAGCGGAGCGATGGGAGGAGCTGCTGGCCAGCGAGAACCTGGAAGATCAGTTGAGTCTGATCAACCGGGCCCGCAGAGCGGCTGCTGCAAGCGGAGCCCTATAGACTAAGGCCCCCCCCCCCCCCCCCACCGCAAGCCAAGCATCTCCGACTACTCGGAGCTTCTCCGCAGAAAATTTCATGTAAATAAATAAATAAATACGTTTTCACCACCACCTCCCTAATAATTATATCGTGGTATTGGGGCATTAAAGCCCAGCAAATATTTACAGCACTTTCACACTTTGAGTGCTATACCATGCTTCATTGCAAATGTTCGCGCTTTGTCTTCCTTAATCTGCACCGAAATGAACGAATGAATGCAAGTGAATCTAGGGTTTCCTTTTTCTTTTTTGATTTTTTTTGTTAAACGTAACCATATGACGCCAATACCTAACTAAGCCAAGGAAATCACAGATGTTCTAATTTCACAAGAACATTACAAATTAAAGTGGGCGAAAAAGCGCTCGCTGCAGTATCCGCATTACGCGGCCAAAAACTTTCGAACCCAGAACATTAGCATTAAGGCTGCGATGATACAACGGAGCATCAACGGGAGCGGCCGTCGTTACCACGTCCACATGATATGTTAGTTCTGTACGTATATTGCAAAGGTCATTTACCAAGAACGAATACGACCTTGCCCTGCGTTCTATCGTGCACTAGGACTCTTGATCTAGTGCTGGATAGTGCTGTTCTAAAACTCCTAGCTGATCAAGCAGCTCCAGTTTTTATTTGTGCTAATGGTGTTTTTTGTTGAACGCTCGCACTTGATTAGGTTGTTCAATGATTGAAGGCTCCATATGTTCTGACGAATCTTCTTCGACTCTTTTTGCCGTTTTGATGCAGAACGGCACGGACATTTTTTGGCTCTCATCCTCGTCAGCCGTAATGTGAGGCGATGAATTTTGGATTTTAGATCGTTTGTTATTTTTAAACTCTTGGTATGAAAAAATATCTTATGAAAACTCGATAATTTAGAAATTCTTTCATTTTTTAATGCGCCATTTGAGAGCACCCTTGGGAACTAAGAACAGCCTCAATGCTGCGCGAATACAGTGAGTCCTGTCCTGAACAGCAGTCATTGTTTTTTGTGTCATTTTCCACACATGAAGCTCCAAACAAACGTTTCTTGTACGTCCTCAACCTCCTAAACAAAAAAATATATAACTGTATTAGCAAATGGTTTTCCTGATAAGACAATCACAAACGCATTTCAATACCTATGATGTCGCGTTTTGCTCCTCCCACATTCCCGAATAAAAAAAAATCTCCTTTGGCACCGTGCACAAAATGAACCAAACTTTCGGTGTTATGTAGCTAGTAATAAAAAGTAACAAAATAAATAGGTAAGTAGTTATACTGACGTTGGAGTAGCTTCTTGTATGAATCCAAGAATCGGCCGAGCACGAATTCACGCCTTTTTGACGTGTCGCGAACACACCAACACCAGCCCCGTAATTTTTCAACGGGAACGCTGTAAGCAATGACTAGTTTTTACACATAAAAAGCTAGACAAGGAGCAGCACTTAATGCTGGAAAGGGGAAGCAAACAAAAAGTATTTTTCTATTATAGCTACAGAAGCCGGCAAAATCAAAATGTCGTGTTTCGCCCCGTGTCTCTTTCACCACGCCCTACCTTATATGCCAGTCGCAGTACATAGACTAGAGCATACTTTCACCGAAAGGACAGACAGACGATTATGTGCAATGAACAATTATCGAGTGTCTGCTTCAAAGAAAGCACCAGAAACAGGAAAACGTGTAAGAGTGTAATGTGAATTCTTTTCCAGTCAGTTGCCTGACGAAGTTGTAGTTTCATGTCCGTTTTTTTTGAAAATGCGCTGGTCTCCTTGTGAATTCTCGCTCGTGTTTACTTCGCGTTATTTTACTTACGGATATGTACCTACTGGCGCGCATTCATTTTTTTTTAGAAAAGGGAGGATATTTCCTTCCGTGAAAGCATAAACAAAGTTTTCGTAGTTTTTATAGCTCAGTAATATACTCTAGCTACAGCCATTGGAACATTACGTGCTATTCGCCACGTTAAGCTAACCAAAACACCCAAAACGTGCAGTCTTTCTCGTACGTGCGACTTTATTAAACGTCAGTTCGTATACCAAAAAAAGAAAAAAATAAGAAGCTTGCACTATATCTTGCCAGTCCTCAGAGTGTCAAAAAGGCATGAAGTGTTCAAGTCAGGATTGGTCAAAAGTGCGTGTGCCTGGGCCGATGGTGGCTGAAAGACCCATGGCGTGAATGTAACTTGACGTCAACATAACGCCCAGACAGCGTAAACTTGACATTTGACATGTCACCTTAGAAGACAACAACAACGAAGTGCGTGCGCGACTGCATGACGCTGTGGCACGAGTGCGAGCCGTGTCTCGAACGTTGACCAGAAGTGACTCCAATGTCTGAGCTCCGCTTCTGAACTTGTTACTTTTCCTGTTACTTTAATAAATCGTCTACAGCCTCAAAGGGCCGTACAGACGTAAAAGTTGGCGACGAGGAAGACTGGACTCATCAGCACTTCCCTGACGTCAAGAAAATGACATGGCGACACCTGATTTTGGTTGGCTACCTGACTTCAGCGGCAGCTCCGGCTCCTGGAAGTCGTGGTATCGGAGGCTACAGTTCTTCGAGTCTAACAACATTACAGACGTATGGAAGAAACGTGCTCATCTGCTAACGCTGTGTGGGGAACAGGCTTATGTCATCGTCTGCGCCCTCGTTCGACCAAGCAGCCCAATGATGAAGCTACGAAGACATAGTCAAGATGCTTAAGGCTTACTTCAATCCACAACCATCTAAGGTCTTGTGCGTGGCACGATTCCAGTGACGTGACCAACGGCACAAGGAAACGGTCGGTGATTACGTCACGGTGCTCAAGCAGCTAGCAGCACATTGCACTTTTGGGACAAGCGACGCACTGTGGCGAATTCGACAATGGTGTCTATGAACGTCATGCTGCGTGATCGTTTCGTTTGCGGTCTTCAGAACGAGCAGGTCCAGCCACGGCTGTTCACAGAAAAGGACTTTAAGTTCAATAAAGCTTTTGAACTCGCACTGCCAGCTCGCCGTCGATGACCATAAAAACCTGAAAACAGAATTTAAAGAGCTTGACAATTCCTGCGCAAGTACCTGCAAAACAGACAACCTAGGCAACTCGAGCACCTCTGCCCAAAATGAGAAACAACGCTGTTGGTGTTGTAACGCGCAACATATTTTGGACACTTACAAGTTCCAGACAGCCTCCTGAAAATACTTCAAGAAACGTGGACACGTTGAAAAGGCCTGCCTGATAAAAGTGGAAACAGGCAAAAACGAGCAACAACTTTGAATATCTCCAACAAGGAACTTCGACAGCTGCCTCAGCACCAGCGACGACTTAGATGGACTCACCAGACGTGGCCCTATACGAGCTAGACACCTTAATCGACGCGTCCAGCACGCAGAAGGTAATGACTCGGCTACGCATACATGACAAGTTATTAGATATAGACGTCGACTCGAGTGGAGGCTGCGCACTCATCATTGAGATCACGTTCAAAGCTACGTGAACAGATGATCCACCACGGCTTGTGACTGACAACATTCTCCTACACACATGGTCAGGACCGTCTCTTCAAGTTCTCGGATGTGAAACAGCAATCGTTACGCACAGAAACAACACCATTACATTACCACTTGTCATCAAGGGAGCAGGTTGTAATCACCTTGGACGAAACTGGTTTCCTCATTGGGTATACAGATCCGGGCATCAATAATGTATCCGACGATGAACTTGCTTCGAAGCTTCTCGACAAGTACCAATATCCGTATTCGACGAGGACCTATCAGGGCCCATTGGTCCTGCGGTACAACTAGACCTCGTGGAAAGAGCGAAACTAAAGTTCCGGAAAGCAATGCCGGTTCCTTTCGCGCTGCGGTTTGCTGTAGAAGCTGAAGTGGGTCGACTGCAAAGCCAAGGCATAATCGAGCCAGCGCAGCATTCAGATTGGGCAGCGCTTCTCATACTGGTTCGGAAGAAAACAGGTCGTTGTGAATATGCGGTGACTACCATTGCACAGTGAACCAAGTATCAAAGACTACCCACTTCCTATACTTAAGTGCTCAGCCACTTAAGGGGAAGCAAGCTCTTCAGCCCCCTGGATTTGGCACAAACGTACGAGCAACTTCACGTGCAGCCAGAGACAGCATAGGTATTGACCCTGAACACGCTGAAAGGACTATACAAGGTGAAGAGATTGCCTTTCTGAGTTTATGCAGCTCCAGCCGTTTTTCGGCGCTTTATGAGACTATGCTGTCTGACATCAAAAGCGTGTGTACATACCTAAGTGACGTGATCATCAGTGGGAAATACGCCACGGAACACGCCGAAAGACGAGAAGAAGTGCTGAAGAGGCTAATAAAAACAGCCTTTGCCTCGGCTGAAACAAGTGCTGCTTTGTGGTGCGACAAGTTTGTTTTCTGGAGCGCCGAATCGACGAGACAGGCGTCCACACTAACCAAGAGAAAGTTCTAGCCACAATGGACGCTCCAGCACCAAACTGCAAACAAGCGCTTTGATCCTTTCTTGGGATGCTGGCTTTCTACAAATGATTCTTGAAGAACAGGGTAACAGTTGCCAGCTGTCTCTACCAGCTCCTTCAGAAAGACGGCACGTGGAGACGGGAGACAAAGCATCAAAAACCCTTGACAAGATTAAGGTATTGCTGCTCAGTCAGACTGTATACTGGCACACTACGACGAACAGAAGGAGCTTCTTGTCTGTTGTGACGCTTCACCATATAGCATTGGAGCTGTTCTGTTTCAAGGTGATGGCCACGATAAAGAGGCGCCAATTGCTTTTGCACATTGGAAGTTAAAGCCGGCAGAACGCAATTGACCCCGGTTGGACAGAAAAGGCCTTCATTCGGTGTTTGGAGCCCGTAAGTTCCACATGTATATTGCGAGAAGAAAGGAGGCTTTCGACACTGACCACCAACTACTGCTCGGTATAGTGGACCCAAAAAGACCAACGGTTTAAGTTGTTTCTCCATGGATAACACATCAAGTTATCGGCGTATCACTAAATAATATTATACAGGTATGGCAAGAACCAACTAAACGTGGATGCGTTGAGTCGATTGCCATTACAAAGACGTCTCGATGAACCCTGGCCTCCAGGCGACGTACTATTATTCGAAGCTTTATCGAGATCTTCGTTAACTGCTACCGAGATAGCACGCCTGACACAACAAGACAGCATTTTGCAGAGGTTCTACAAAGCAGGGTATACCCTGCCTTGTAGAGCTTCTGCAGGATGCTTCTCCACAGTGCCTTCCTATAGGATGACACAGTGGAGAAATTCACTGGAGATGAGTTGGCTCCTTTGTAACGTCGAGCGACCACATTAGCCTTTCATCGCAAGTGCATCACAGTTTGACCCCGAGTGATCATACCAAGCTTAGCACGATCCCATATTCTGCCATTTCTGCATGCTGGTCACGGATGCATGGTAGCCATGATTAAGCACGTAAGGAGCTACGTATGGTGACCTGGAATTGACAAGGTGATCGAGGAAATGGTACGACAGTGCTGTGAATGCCAGTCAACGCAGAACAGCCCACCAAAAGTTCCTATTTCTACCTGGGACCGTCCGCAGATACCATGACGGTGTACGTTGACTTCGCGCGGCTCGTGCGCGGGCGCACCTACTTTGTTGTTGTGGACGCATACACAAAGTGGGTGGAAGTCCAGCGCGTGACGCAAGCAACATCCGCGGCTGTTATCGACGTTTTCGGAGGCATCTTTGCAACGTTTGGCATTCCCCGAAATGTAATCTTCGACAACGTAAAAACAATCATCTCCAACAAGATGAAGCAGTTCTATGCGTCGAACGGCATACAAGCTGCAATCTAACCAGTGGACCACCCTCGGACAAACAGCCAGACAGAACGCTATGCTGTGGAGTTAAAAAGAGCATTACTGAGGGATGCAGACAAGCCCATACAGTGTCGACTTGCGAGATTTCTGTATCGGCCACACACGACGATACAGACTGCCACAGGAATGACACCTGCGAAAGCAATGTTTGTAGGAGAATCGCTCTGCCATCTCAATCTTCTCAAGTGGGAGGAGGGTAAGCAAATTCCTGAGAGCCAGGCGACAATGCAAAAATCACGCCGCTTCGCTATAGGGGATAAAGTGCTTATCCGGCAGTTTTTCAAAAAGTGACATTGGATTGAAGGAGAAATACTGCGCCGCGTCAGACCACGATCTTGGCTAGCAAAAAGCGGCCAAGGAAACGTTAGGAGTCACCTCATTCACACGAAGAAAATGAGCCAGACCGGACAAACAACCCAATCACCGACAGATTGGAGCGCAGCTGACGATCTCTTGGAAGCAACGCCAGAAGAGACACCGTCGAGCTCAGCTGCTCAACTGCCTGACTCGCCCGAAATGCAGGACGAGACTCCCTCGCAACCGTCGACGTCACAGGCAGTGACTACTCGGCAGCTGCGACCGCCAGAGGTTAGGCGACCTCCAGACCGCTATGGAGACTTCTATGGGAGGGAGAGTGACATGTTGCTTTAGAAGACGACAACAACGAAGTGCACGCCCGTCGGTACTGGCACTATGGCACGAGCGTGAGCTGTGTGTCGAACGCTGGCCAAGAGTGACTCCAATGCCTGAGATACGCTTCTGAACATGTTAAGTATACTGTTTATTAAATTTTCTACAGCCACAAGGGGCTGTGCAGACGTAAAAACATACCTAAGGCGTCAGGGATGCCATCATCACTCATTGCCACTCGGTCAAAGGTGGGCGAATCCCCGAGGCAGTGCCAAATTAAGTTAGCTGCAGAAAGATGTTTGGGTGAGAGGGGGTAGGATCAATACATGGAATAAAAAGACAACAACCATAAAAAGGCGATGGCTTTCACCTTCGAGTCGTTTTGGCCGTATCTATAAGAAACCGCATCATTTTTTTTCTTCTTGGCCCTGTTTATAACTTTTAAAGGGCCCCTGAAGAACCGCGATTTCAAATGCAAGACGGTAGTTTTTTTTTCTCTAATTCTCTACTCTTCCTACTACACTTTGGAATCTACTCGTCGCTGCTTGTTTTTTTTTTCTCGTGGAACACGGGAAGTTTCAGCACAAAGCGTTGAGCCGTCACTTTTCGACTACGCATTGCTATCTCTGCTGCCTTCGCAGTCGTAATCGCAGAAAACGAGAATAAATCAGTGTATTGCTCACGATAGTCCTGCAACACTAGGCTGAACGTGCAAGCGACTGCATGTAAAAGCAAAGTACGAAACTATTCCCAACAAGTATGTCTACCACTTGTGCAAATGTTTTTGACAACAAACAAAATACGAATGGGCGCAAGTAGTAGGTGGTCTTGAAGTACCAACTAACAAGCGCGAACCCCCACCTAATAAAGTATTTATTTGTTGAAAAATACCTGCAGCACCCGAGGGAATTATTGCAGGGGGGAAATACACAACGTGAA
This sequence comes from Rhipicephalus annulatus, assembly GCA_013436015.1. Taxonomy (NCBI): domain Eukaryota; kingdom Metazoa; phylum Arthropoda; class Arachnida; order Ixodida; family Ixodidae; genus Rhipicephalus; species Rhipicephalus annulatus. The sequence goes on along the minus strand of WOVY01010272.1, from coordinate 1,191,912 downwards.
ATACGCTTACACAAAAACAACTATTCGAAAACAAGGTGGTAGAAGCAATACGTCCCTGAAAGATGTTTGAGTGCGGCCGTCTGCAACCTTCCATGGGATCCGATGTATTTGTCTTAAGTTGACGAACTGAGAGCTTGTGTCCTTCTGACGTGTCGTGAAGAAACTGCTGACGTCACTATTTGTGCCGTGAGAAAGAAAAACACCGGGAGAGAATAACACGCTCGTTTTTTTGTATTTTCAGAGGTTGTTCAGGGGACTTTCAATAAAATTGCTACACTCAAAACAACCTCCAGGCCTGCACCTGTCTTCATTAGCTAAATGGCAGCTGTTGAATAAATATTGGCAGGCAGAGCTCCTCGCACGCATAGTGGCTGATGGCGGCGACGCGTGATAAATCAAAGTGGAGGTTGTCACCATTTGGTAAATCATGCATACGTAAGCTAGCGCAGCACCTGTCTACTCGCGCCTAATGTGGCATCGGATAAACAGATTTGTCTTAAAAGTTCAGGAAAGTGCTTCCTCCTTAGAGCCATTAATATTTTTGGGACATAATACGTATCAAACTAAAACGATCCCTTTCGTCATGAAATGAGTCTGATTATACCCGTTGCGACAGCGTGACGCGCAGATTACTCAAACGAGAAACGAGATCTCGCGAGGCGGTAAGCGTATAACACCGAGGCGAGACGGCGAGAGTAAAAAAAAGCACAAGGTTTGATTTTGGTGCTGCTGTGCGTTCATCCAGTGGCTGCTATTTGTAACAGTCCGTAATACGAGACAAACTGTAATAAATCACCTGTGACTTTGCCCACCACAATTTTTCTTCGGAACGTTTCGCAAGTCCCTAAAATAAAAAAAAGCTGAGGAAAAAATACCACTGACATACACGACAGAAATCACGAAACGCGCTAGCCGTCCGTCATACGAGATAGCGTTGAATCCAGGTGCAGAAAGAAAGTAGATGGCTAACCATATTGGAAGACAAGAGCAAATTAAGTGTTTGATTGGTGATTGATTTGTGGGGTTTAACGTCCCAAAACCACCATATGATTATGAGAGACGCCGTAGTGGGGGGCTCCGGAAATTTTGACCACCTGGGGTTCTTTAACGTGCACCCAAATCTAAGTACACGGGCAAATTAAGTGTTTAAGACGTCAAAATATGATGGACAAGAAATTCTCGGAGAACTTGTGTTATGGCGATTGAATGTAGAATGTGAAGGAGAGCGAGTGAGTGAAATAACTTTTAATTTGTTCCACAATAGATAGAAGTAAACTTGAAGTCACGTGCCCAGACTAACTCGGCCATGGTCACGTCAAACCTGACCCCGCTCGCGTAGGCCATCTGGATGACCAGGATTTGAAACGTCACGTCCTAGGCCCTCATGAACTTCTTCAAAAAAAAGTGTGGCAGATTCCACGCATTGCAGGAATCAATTCTATGCGAAGGTGTCAATGTATCAGCATGTGCCAAACTTTTTGCTTTTTCGAGCCAATCACTACGAGGTTGTTCGACGTCTTCGTGTCAATTGATCATAGGTGTGCTCATATCGTAGGCTTGCCAGGTAGACCACGCTCACACGTCGTGAAATCATTCTCACGTTCGAACAGAGATGCCAGTTTCATCGCCACGAACAGTGCGCCGTGGTGTCAGTAGTTACGGCTCTCGGCTGTTGACCCGAAGGTCACGGGTGCGATCCTGGCCTTCGAGAACACATTTTGCTGGAAGAGCCTATGTACTGCGTCATGTCAGTGCACGTTAAAGAGCACCAGATGGTCGAAATTTCCGACCACCCTCCACTACGGCAACCTTCGTAATAATACGGTGGTTTTTGGAGGTAAGGCCCCTGTTATTATTGCCGCGTAATGCACGCTACGGTGGTGATGATGTGTGTATCATACATCACCGTTGCAGGCGTATCAACGTTTCACTTGACCATATATCTTGAACATATATCTGGAAGATGTGCCGCTTCGACGTTGTAGGGATACACTCATAGTAGCGCATGTTCCACTCGAGAAACTGCGACAATCACTTGTAAATGTGAAGGACCGAAATAGGAAGTTCCCCAGTGTGGTGCACGCAATTCCATGAGTGGATTGTGACGACGTATATATTGGTGAAACTGGTGACTTTGAACAGCAGCTCAAGCAGAACAATTATGACGTGAAAAATGGAAAGGCAGCTGTGGTGGAGGAACCGGTGGTCACTACAAACTTCATCTTGTGCGTTTCGCAGGTGGTTCCGGGTTTGTTGACGATTGCGGATCAAGGCAAGGCTGCACCATTTCAGCGAGCCCGTGTGTCTACACCACGCCTTATCTAGACGTGTGTGCCGCAGCACTGACTGCCTGACCACGCAACAGAAACAAGTGCTTGTCTGGCTACCTCACATGACGTAGACAAGTGCACAGGACTACTTGCGGGGAGATTCGGCTATAGGTGACAGCACGGTCCCCGCGCAAGTGTGGATAGGCGGTCGGCAGACCGTTTACAGATACAAGCAGCGGCGCTTCGTTGCATGCGGTCTGAGCTGATTGTCGGTGGACAAAGTGCGTTGAATACAGTTTTCTGTTAATATCTACGCTCTTCTCTACTGAATCTGTGCACGACGCCTATGCAACGTTAACATCACGCGCGAGTAAACCGTATTGTGCCTTTGATAAGGATGCTCGTCCTGGGTGACTCTCTTCACGCGGTCGCACTAAATCACGCATTTTCTGTGTTGTTTGTACGTGAGCAGCTTGTGTTCCGCCTGCTAAGCACCGCCGTAGCGTGACTTAACTGCTCATTTACATCTTTGTCATCTGCATACTACAAAAAAGAGAGAAAGACAGTAAAAGCCCGCATATCTGTGCGATTAGTTCAGCATCACCGTTTGCACCTGATAGGCATATGATCTTTTTTTTCTCACATTGTTCACCGTGAAACATGGGACAGTCGATAAGTCTAGTCAGGAAAGATTAGTGGCTGATGGCGCTTTGCGCTACACTGCGTTTACCACTTGTAGGCACATGTTTTTGCACCAGTGAAATATAAAAATATTGTATGAGACTTCGACAGAATGCTTTCATGAATGAATTACGTGCATAGCGGTGCTCTAACGAAGGCCTGGCTAATTGGACAAGCTTGTGTCTTTTTTTCCAGACGAAAAATGACCACTGCCTTCCGTCAGTCACTAACAATGCCGCACAAACGCTGAAGACAATGTCAAAAAGACTCAAATTTCAGTGAAATCATAGGACATTATATACAAGGCATGCTGTCTGAATTTAATTTCAACATCTGGGTTCTTTCCGCCGCAGTGGTCTAGTGGCTAAGGTACTCGGCTGCTGACCCGCAAGTCGCGGGATGAAATCCCAGCTGCAGCGGCTGCATTTCCGACGGAGGCGGAAATGTTGTAGGCCCGTGTGTTGAGATTTGGGTGCACCTTGAAGAGCCCCAGTTGGGCGAAATTTTCTGAGTCCTTCACTACGGTGTCTCTCATATCATATATATGACCCGCAGGGCGCGGGTTCGAATCCCGGCTGTGGCGGCTGCATTTACGATGGAGGCGGAAATGTTGTAGGCCCGTGTGCTCAGATTTGGGTGCACGTTAAAGAACCCCAGGTGGTCTAAATTTCCGGAGCCCTCCACTACGGCGTCTCTCATAATCATATAGTGGTTTTGGGACGTTAAACCCCACATATCAATCAATCAATCTCATATTCATATAGTGTCTTTTGGACGTTACACCCTATATCAATCAAATAAATCAACGTCTGAGCTCTGAAAAGCATTCTTTAATCTAAGCCTGTGGTTGCGCCTGGTAACTCTGTTTTAAGTACAGTTTAAGTACCATTGCGTGCCCCGCCGCGGTGGTCTAGTAGCTAAGGTACTCGGCTGCTCACCCGCAGGTCACGGGTTCGAATCCCAGCTGCAGCGGCTGCATTTTTGATGGAGGCGGAAATATTGTAGGCCCATGTGCTGAGATTCGGGTGTACCTTAAAGAGCCCCAGTTGGTCGAAATTTCCTGAGTCCTTCACTACGGTGTCTCTCATAATCTTATAGTGTCTTTAGGACGTTACACCCTATATCAATCAAATAAATCAACGTCTGGGCTCTCAAAAGCGTTTTTTAATCTAAGCCTGTGGTTGCACCTGGTAACTCTGTTTTAAATACAGTTTAAGTACCATTGCGTGCCCCGCCGTGGTGGTCGAGTGGCTAAGGTACTCGGCTGCTGAAGGCTGGTGCACACCGGTGACTAGCAGTGCTCGCGTGACCATTTGCGACTGGCGACCAAAAAAGCGACTGATGTTTACACCAGCAGAGGCTGCATGTCAGCGACCGGAAGTGCAAAAGCGGAGAGTCGTGTCCGGATCTCGTTATCAGTGAGAACTCTGCGCCGATCAGCTGATCGCCGCCAGCTGAGTGAGCGGAGCAAATCGAGTGCGCCGCTATTCTTGATTTTATCTGTGCTCGTCAGTGCAATGAAAAAAAACAAACAACAAAAATTGAGCATCGCTGATTGGTTCCAGCAGCTTTGCGACTGCAGTCACGCGACTGAAAAATTGGTCAGGAAGCGACTAGCCAACGCAGTCGCTTTGCGACCGTTTGCGACCGTTCGCGACTGTTTGCGACCCGTCGCAAATGGTCGCGCGACCGCTGCTGGTCGCCGGTGTGCACCAGCCTTTACCCTCATGTCGCGCGTTCGAATCCCGATTGTGGCGGCTGCATTTTCGATGGAGGCGGAAATGTTGTAGGCCCGTGTGCTCAGATTTGGGTGCACGTTAAATTTTGACCACACCAGGTGGTCAAAATTTCCGGAGCCCTCAACTACGGCGCCTCTCATACTCATATGGTGGTTTTGGGACGTTAAACCCCACATATGAATCAATCAAAAGTACCGATGCGTCACAGGTTATGTCAAAGTAATATTTTTATGTAGTGGCACCACTGCCAATACAACTAAGGCTCCTCGCATGATCGATAAACTATTGTGCCATAGTTGTAAACCTACCAACAGCGCACAAGTGCATGACCTAGAGCCTGTTTTTTTTCTATTTTTTACAACTGAGTCACTCTAAAACGCTGAATTCACACACCATTTATGAGTCCTCATGTTTGGGAGAATGTCAAGAGCATTTTGCGATGTGCTTGAAACAGAATGCGGCACCCATTCTGATATTATTCTGGTGAATGGAGGGTACGACGACAATAAACAGCCCTCCGGAACGTTGCACTAGCTGATCTTATTACAATGCAGTTGCAGCCGAGCAAGACCAAATGCTTTGGTACGTCGTTTCAGGCATACGTATAAACGGTTGCACTCGCGCTGACGTGACCGGACAAACCCCACTTTGAGAACATGCATGACGTACGCACACATATAAACTCGTCGTGGCAAGCAGACGATACTGGGAACAATCCACACTTCGCCTCTTCGGCCAGTTGCCGCCAGGCGGCGACTCTGCTCGATCTCGCGGCCAATAAGTACAGTGGATAGCACCCCTACCACTTTTGACAACTGGGGTGGTGGAACCGACGGTCACTACAAATTTCATTTTGTGCATTTCCGCAGGTTGGTGCAACTGCAGGAATCTGTCCTTTTATGAATTTTGAACCCACTACCTCTGTTGCTGCCGCAATAATGTCGAAAGAACTTGTTAAGCTTTTCAATGAATTGAAGCGAGAGCTCAAGCAAGAAATGCGTGAGTTCTGTTAACGCTTCGAACGGGAGTTGAGAAAAGATACCAGAGAAATCAGAATTAGCCTTGGCTATAATAATGAGCAGTTTGAAGAGGTGCGAAAATCCATGATGCAAGCCCAACATGAATATTATGAATTTAAGGTGTATGTCAAAGCTTTGCAAGAGGAACGCGACTGTTTGATTTCGGCGCTCAAAGCACAAGGAAGTCGACTTGAGCAAATTGAGCAATACAGCCGACGCTATAACTTTGAACTCAAAGGACTACCACTGATTCCGGCTGAAAATACTTTAAATATACTGAAGAAGGTTGCAGCGGCAATATCTGTGCCCTTGAATGACATTGATGTCGAAGCTTGCCGCCGCTTAGAATATACAGGCAATCCGCAGGCCCCATTCATTAATTGTACAGTTTGCGCGGCGGGCAGCACGTGTCACTTTTCTTGCAAACGCAAGAAAACAAACAAACAAAAACTGTCCTCGGAAGACATTCGCTTAAAATGGAAAACTTCAATATTTATTAATGTGCACCTGTGCACGACCACAAGGCGTCTCTTTGTCGCAGTGAATGGACATCGCAAACGGTGTGGCTGGAAATACGCTTGGACAAAGAACGGTAAAATTTTTGTGCGCAAGACTGATAGAACTGCTGTCATTGCTATCACTCATGCTGATGACCTAGCGAAAATTCTATAGCGAAACTGAAAATATCAACTTGAATACTAGACTAAATTATGATCTTCAAATCATCCAAAATAAAAAAGCTTAGTTATACAAAAGAGTCAGTCACGACGTTCTTTCGCCAGGACGTGTGATCACTTGTGACAAAGGATGATGAAATGACATCATTGTTTGAAAATTTTGGAATGAACTTCGCAGCTCTAATGTTAACAAAAAGTTGGTTTCAAAGAACGTAATCGACGTTTTGCCCTCTTGGTTATTATTGTCATTTTAAAAATCGTGAAAGCAAGAGCGATGGCGGTGTTGCCGTTCTGATTACAGAAAACGTACTTGCTGAGCATGTGCCGGAATTTACAAATATGAGCTCTGATTATGAAGTGATAAATATAAGAAGTCGTGGTAGTTTTTTGTGTATGTTATACGCCACCCTCGCGTAACTTCAAGTAGTCTGTAAGTTTTTGTGATCGTTTCTTTGCTTTTATCTTAGAATATAATGAGTATAACCTAAAATTTGTTATCGGTAGTGACATTATTTGAACTTGTTTTTGCCTACTTGTCAGCAAGAAGAACTCTAAGTGATTATGGCTTCCAGTGGTGCCTGTAATATGATCACTAGTCCTACGCGTATTTCCCTAGATGGAGACTCATTATATTTTCATCGCAAATATTGATTCGACTTTAATAAAGGCTGATGCAATTCATACATGCCTTAGTGATCATCATGGCATGTGCATGCTAGTCGAAAAAAATGAATTTCCTAAAAGCAAACCTTTGTAAACACGCAGCATTCAGATAACAACGTCACGTGAGCTCGAGTCATTTCGACGAGCTATGAACGAAGAAGGCTGGCGTGCTGTCTACGAATCAGATGACAGTGAAATCACCTATTCTAACTTCATAAATACATTTACCTCCCTCTATAGAGCGAACTTCCCTATTAAGAAAATGAGTAAGCTTAAGAAGCCTCGTAAACCTTGCACCACTAGTAAGCTGTTGAAAATGTTACAACATAAAAAAAAGCTCTGTACGCAAACTTTGTGAAAAACTAGAGATACATTATTGCTAGCAGAATTGAAAACTTACAGGAACCGGCTTACACTTATACTAAAGGATGCAAAAGACTCCTATTGTATCAATTTATTTTGAGTATAAAAGACTCATACATCAGAATCATTTTTGCGAAAGTTTAACGTGCTTCTTCACTCAAGCAGTGTGCCAGCTATCTACAACATCATCATAACTGAAGGGAAAAAGTTGTCAGGGGAAGCACTCGCACATGCCTTTAACTTTTTGTTTGAATCCACAGATCGCGTAGATCGCATTACCGCGGTTTCGTACGTCAGCGATACATGTATCCAAATTGAAAGCCCTCATTCACCTTTTTTTTTCTCCAGCTAGTTGTCAAGAAGTCCTTTTTTTATCTGAACTGAATGAAAAATAGCAAGACTACAGATGCTGATGGAATTCAAGTTGTTCCCGTAAAATATATCCTTGACATCATAACTCTAGTCATCACTCACAGTTATATTATTTTGTCCAGTGGTGTTTTCCCTAAATTAATGCAAGTTGCACGCGTATAGCGCCAATATATAAAATAAAAAAGACGATAAGAATATTTTAAGCAGCTACTATCCTACCAATATTCTCAAAAGGTAGAGAAAAAATAATGCACTTTCGTTTGACGTCGTATTTCAGCAAGTATAACCTTCTACGCGACTTTCAACATAGGTTCAGGAAACATCACTCAACGGAAACAGCACTAACTACGCCCCCCCCCCCCCACCCAAAGTATCATGGAATCAATATATAAGAAGCAATTCATGATAGGAGTGTACATTGACTGCTCGACGCAATTTGGCCTCATTGACCACGCTATTCTTCTCAAGCTCCAGAAGTATGGTGTGCGTGGAACAGCCCACGATCTCATACATTCATACCTTACACACAGGGTACAATATGCAGATATCAACACTGGAAAATCTGCCGAACGGCCTGTTAAAAAAGGAGTCCCGCAAGGAAGCGTACTGGGGCCCTTATATTTTTCTGACATCATAAATATAACAGCTCAAGCCCAGTTTGTCGCGTACGCTGACTATAGAACCGTATTTATTGCAAGAACAGTTGAAAGTATAAATGAAGAAACAGGCAATGAGGTTTCAAAAACATGAAGGCTTGGGCAGACATAAATCACCTAATAATTACTTCAGGGAAATAAAAAGCGATTGATATCGACCCAGGGGGAAAGCAGTATCACAACCATAGTCCGTGCATCTAGATAATGACTCGATAGAGTTCGTAACCTGCGTAAAAATTCTTGGTGTTATTTTTTCAGAACATTGAACGTGGTATGAACTTTGATTGATTTGTGGGGTTCAACGTCTCAAAACCACTATTTGATTATGAGAGACGCCGTAGTGGAGGGCTCCGGAAATTTTGACCACCTGGGGTTGTGGTATGAACTTAAAGATTACATACGTTCGAACATGTCTAGCGCTGTTGGTGTCATAGCAAGAGTGCGACGCATGCTTGCTGTTGAAGTTAAAGTTCTACTGTATAATTCTTTGGTTGCTACTCATTTTGAATATTGCAGTGTTGTATGGTGTACCATTGGTATCACAAATCTAAAATTGTTGCATATGCTCCAAAAGAAAGCTATTCGTTACATAGGAAATTTACCCCACTTTTATTCTATGCTTGAACTTTTTCTAAATACAACATTATGCCCGTATTTTATTTGATTTCAGGTTAACAATGATGTATCGGTGTTTTCTGCAAAATAAAGAAAAATACCTTCTCACTTTAGCAAAGCTGAAAGAAAATGTGTCTATCAAGGATTCCAGATTCAAGGAAAGGTTGGCTGTACCAACCCCTAGAGGGCATACGGTTGTACGCAGTGATTGAGTTGCACAGTGCTCTAACAATTCAATCTACTTTTCGATGATGACTTCAATCGTTTTGTGCATCTAACAGATATTAGGCGTTACTGTATGGGCACGATCCCCACAGAATGACGCAGCACGCAGGATTGAATTTACGCTCTGTTTTCGTCTATTTTCGATGTGTTAGGCAATGTTTTTAGCAATGTGTTTTATTGTGCAAACATATGTTTTAGCTGAAGTGTAGCAACTGCTTATTTTGATATATTGTACAATTTTTAACTTTGATTATCTGTAGTATTAGGGGCGAAGCTCCTTAGGGCGTGGGCTGTGCGTCCCCTGTATGTAGCCACCTCTAGTTTAGTTCTTGCAGTGTTCACTAGATGGCGGTACCGTCCCCTGTATGTAGCCACCTCTAGTTTAGTTCTTGCAGTGTTCACTAGATGGCGGTACCGTCCCCTGTATGTAGCCACCTCTAGTTTAGTTCTTGCAGTGTTCACTAGATGGCGGTACCGTCTCCTGTATGTAGCCACCTCTCGTTTAGTTCTTGTAGTGTTTACTAGATGGCGGTACTTGTAGCTGATGATGAAAAGATGCAAGATGTTATAAACTAGAAAGCGGTACTTGTAGTTGATGAAAGACGCGAGATCTTATAAAATAGGAATGATGTCACATATGGCGCGTGTCATTGGTTGAAGGCAATCGTTCGATTTAGTGCGGCGACGTACGCTAGGGGGAGCGATGTAATAAAATCGAGTGGGCAAAATGTACAGAGGATTCATGGTTTACCAGGTTTACCTCCGGAGCTTCGCCCACTCATCATCATTCACTTCGTGGATATGGCGGAATTTTTTTAAGTCTTCGATTGCAATTATATCTACGAATGTTCACTGCACTGCCGTGTATCAGGGAGTCGGGAGCCTTGTCAAGCCGCTTGTGGTGCTTTCAGCCCCGTCCCTTCTGTTTTGAAAAAGAAAATGAAGACAAACATCAAATGCGAAATTCAGTGCTTTGGCCGAGCATGCTTCAGATGGTCGCGCAAATACTGTTGAAAGCACGTCTTCTCGCAAGAGAAAAAAGGACAGTTAAGACGACTTTATCTCAGTCCCGACTCCGCGCACATTCAACAGGAATGACGGTAATCTGCCGTCAGTGTGTGCAGGCACCCTGCGTAATATATTCAAGCGCACTTACATAAGGCGAACTGCTTGACACATATTTTAATTTTTCTTGTGAACAAGGCTCCCACGTCGGAGAAGAAACGTCTTTTTCTGTGTGTTTTCCCTTATGAGTTTGGTCGGCACACTTCCTCGGTTCCTTTCTTATATTTACCATGTATTATCCCGACCAGATGGACTTTAATTATGCTTTAAACTTTATGGCCTATATTTTTATTATACAAATGCTACTCGACAGCTGTGCTACTAAAAACGAGCTAAACGGATAACCAGAGTAAGTAAATGCATTAAGCGCTGTAGCCACGCGGAGTGCCTGTCAATTGGTTTTGGCTGCTCTATCTTGCAGCCTAACCACTTCCCGTGACATGAAGAACCAATGCTATAAGACTGAAATCTGACGTCGGTGTAATTGCACAGATGGTACAAAGAACTGGTGTTTAGTAACGTGCAAAAATAAAAAAAGCGAAATTATAAGCCATGTAGGTGTCACGCTATTTACACTAGGAAGCTTACGTACCCTTTGTTTTTAAGTATACTTAGCAGTCAAAGCGACTGAGCAACCGCTTGCGTGACAGTTTTGCTCAAGACCAAGCAGTCATTGCAGCTAATTGATGAAGTTTGTGGAAAACATTCGCTCTAGCATTTGCATCATAAGGTCCAACACCCAAACCACCAGTTATTTTCAGCATACTTATTCTTTTCTTCCTACGGGCTGGCAGGGCTTTGTGTTGCAGCTTATAATAGCAGCTTTTTGGCCTACCAAGAGTTTTCGCGGAATCAATTGTAACAGTGATATCATGTTACTGAAAATTCACAGCACCAGAAAAACTATATGAATTAGGGTACGTCGGGATAACTTGTGGTGAAATTTCCAGAATAGTGAATAATTTTATTTCACTCCTTACAATAAAAGCATCAATGCAGAAACTTTAATTTGGGTACAAGGTATGCGCTACATAAATATTGTCATGTTGCCACCGTTCGCTGAATGAATGAATGAATGAATGAATGAATAAACAAACTTTAAAGTCCGGCAGTTTTCACCGGGCGAGGTGGAGGAAGAGGAGATTAACCCCTGTCCCTTCCCACTCTGCGTCGATTATATGATGGCGGTGCCTCAGGTGACCGCTCGAAGTCCTTGGACCCGGGCGGCATCTTCAGCTTTCTGAACGGCCCAAAGGTAGTCGGCCAGCTCGTCGCTGGTTAGTGCCGCCACCCAGCGGCAGCGCAGCTGACGCCGCCGATCGGCAACAGTGACCGCAGCCGCGGCGGAGGCCGGCCCCTGCCTTCGCGCGGTGGTAGCAGCAGCTATTGGCCTCGGAGTTCGTCCCTGCCTAAGAAGCGTTGCGAAGGTTACGTCAACTTTTCCAGCACACGCCCAAAGCATGTGCCGCAGTGTGGACCTTTCCCCGCACGCTTTACACGTGTCTGTCGGGTATAGACGGTTTCGGTGTTTGTAAACAAACTGGCTCGCGCCAAACCGCCAACCCCAACACACTTCCGGTACGGCACTTCCGGCAATGCTTTTTGAATGGTTCCAGCGGTGTTTTCGTGCTGTGTTTCAGTTTTCTGTTCTGTTATTTTTGACACATTCCTTAGGATGTGTTTGCAGCAACGTCTAGCAGCTACATGAAGGGGCTCGACGTATTCACGGCCAGTGCAGGCTACTATACTGCAAGTAACACTGCTTGCGTGGCCGCTGGGCGCCGCGCAGTATAGACGTCGTGGCGTTCCGATGAGCGCGGCTCCCTGCTCCGTGTTACCTCTGATTGTGGTCGCGCCTACACAAACAGAAAATCCATAAACAGCAGGAGAAGTTTGTCAGCGAACATAATTAAGCCAGTTGGTTTGGTATGGCAACGATGTGGAAGCGCTTTGAATATGCGGACCGGGAATTGCCAGCGCACACCTGCCTTTTCTCTGTCCGCGTCTTCAAAGCGTACCCACATCGTCGACGTGCAGAACAGTCACTCGATTATTGTGAAGTTGTTCAATTCAGCTTTTCGACTAGAACTGGAAACCTTCCTCCTGTTGAACCCCGAACATATTTGTGTTTTCGTCTAAGCATACAACCTCAGGACAAAACGGCCCCGCCGCGGCGGTCTAGTGGCTAAAGTACTCGGCTGCTGACCCGCAGGTCGCGGGTTCAAATCCCGGCTGCAGCGGCTGCATTTCCGATGGAGGCGGGAATGTTGCAGGCCCATGTGCTCAGATTTGGGTGCACGTTAAAGGACCCCAGGTGGCCGAAATTTCCGGAGCCCTCTACTACGGCGTCTCTCATAATCATATGCTGGCTTTGGAACGTAAAACCCCACATATAAATCAATCGATCAGGGTGCATATTTCTCATAGCGCCCTTGCAGTCGTTTTGGTAGTTGCACATATACCAAATTTGGTATGACGTGACGTGAATTGACGATAAAGGTAAATGACATGTCTAAACATGATAATCATGATAAGGGTGTCATGTGAAACACTATATATGTATACTACATGTTACGCTCAGCGTTCTCACGGCCGTTTCACTAGCTCTACATATTGCAAATTTGGTGTGGCGTGACGTGATAGACGACGTAGCTAAATGACTCGACCAAACATGATCATTATTACATGCGTGTCATGTAAAACATCACTACTTGCTACGCTCATAGCGCGCTCGCGGCCGTTTCACTAGCTCCACATATACCAAATTTGGTACGACGGTACATGATTAGACAACGTAAATAAATGACCGACACGTCCAAATCGTGTTCATCATGATATGCGTGTCATGTAAAACATGACTACATGATACACTCATAGCGCATTCACGGCCGTTTCACTAGGTGCAGATATACCAAATTCGGTATGACCTGACGTGAACAGACGACGTGTCTAAAGGGCATGTCGAGATCATAATGACATGCGTGTCATGTAAAACATGACTATATGCTACGCTCATAGCGTGCTCGCAGCCGTTTCGCTAACTTTCCATACCACGTCACGTGATACTAAATTTGGTATTACGTGACGTGAATAGACGACGAAGTCAAATGACACGTCAAAACGTGATAATCATGGCATAGGGAAGTCATGTACGGCATAAATTACGTCTACCTCCTAACCTTGTAGTCATTTTAAAGTGACATATTAACCTTCCTCATTCGTGCTTTGCATATCATCAATTCCTACGGTACGTGGGATATGCCAATTTTTTATGTTCTGATCTATTGTTTGATTGTGCCCTTTTAACTAACTGACTTCTGAAGGAACGAAGATGCATCCCAAATTTCAATGAGAAAGTTTTAGATCGGTTGGCAAAACTTCCGATTACACAGTTTCGAACTTTATAACTGTTAATTGTTAGTGTTTTTTCTGCTAACTACAACTGCCCACAAAATAAAAAAATACCATGTGACAAACACACTGGTGCGCCTATGAGCACCGGGCTTCTGGTGCTCCCTAACGTTCCGCGTACGAAAGACACACCTTTTTTGCACCGGTTCATAACAGTGGTAAGCAGTCACAGCTGTTACCGCTTTTGTGGCCGATAGGGGAACGGGTTCATCGCAATGCTACCACCATCGTTGTGGCCCTGTCAAGACAGCACAATCGGGCAAATGGTATGGTCCTTAGTACGCGAAACGTTAGAGAACTAGAATCATCGTGCACACTGGCGTGCAAGTGAGCTTGTCACGTGGATTTTTCGCATTTCGCGGCCATTTGCTATTCGTAATAAAATACTAAAATTAGCAGATATGAGGGTCAAAACTGTCTAATAGGACGCTTTGCAAACCAATGAACAATATTCTCATCGGAATGACCGGCCCATTTTGGTTGCTTAAAAAGTTAGTTAATAAAAGCGACCTAATTTGGCAATTACTCCGAACAAAAAGAATAGTCTTACTCATTGAGAAAACAGTCAGCAACATGCATTTGATCGCGTCGTCAATGCGTGTGTTGGCATATTTTTAAACTCTGGCTAATGATAGCTGGGACACCCTGTATACGGGGAAGTAGGCTGCGGAGTGAACAACGCTTTTCCGGCCAGGGTTGTTTCGCACGCGCTTATCTCGTGAGCAAACGAGAGGGGTGGGGGGGGGCGCTTAGAGTTGCCGAGCTATCGCGGCAACAATCAGCGAACGGCTAGGGCATCCACAGCAAGCGGGAGCTTCTACTGGCTGCGCGCTCAACGCGAAAAATCAGTGTGAAAAGTGTACCTTGAGCAGCCGTGTTCTCTACACCAGTACTTTGTAGAGTTACTCACGATCAGATCTAAATGAATTGACTGCCAGTCTCACTTCGTATAACATCGCAATTTGTTGCTATCACATTCATTGCTTCACTTTTTCGGCGAAACTGATTTTGTGCAATCATCCCTGCTACAGTCGCGAACTGCACTTGACAACATGCGCATGAGTATACATAGCCACCAAGAAAGCTTCTTGAGACACAGCTAGGTATCCATCGGCTATTCACGTTTTGCAGATTCTGTACCGTTTGTCCTAAATTATTCAAGCCTAATACGCAGGGGAATGATCTGAAACATGTGGTACCGTATAAAACCACATGCGTGCCCCGTAATCCCCCTTATTATGTTCTTACCATCTCATGTATTTACGGACAGAGACAAAGCAATAACGCAATCTCTCTTCCCGTGTATGACCACCAGCCGTGCGCATTTTACTTCGCCCGCATACGTCGGCGAACGCTTTTATGCGCATTTCAAATTTTTAGGCTACAATAAAGCAATGTGGATGTATACTCATGCCCACTTATAAGTACAAGTGTTTGCATAGCTACTCCTGTCGCGTGGCCACACTGGAAGCACTGTTTCTAACAAACCCAGAACAGGACTTCACCTTTCACCATTGTAAGGGAAATGCGGATCGCACGTTGTCGGACGAATTTCGACAATTGGAAACTCAATGACTTGATCCAATCACCTCCAAGTGCTTCACCATTCTCCAGTCACTGCACACATCGACAACTTGCAGCATCAACGTATGCTCGTTGCCCGCGCACACCATCGATGTCTCGCACGATCATGTCGTCTGCGAGGTACCTCTACTGTGCTTCACAGAAATGTAGATGGACACTGCCGTCGAACTGCCAGTGGTTTTCGCTGTCAACGAGAGAGCTGCGTTTCACATATTCACTTGTGGTTCTATTGACTAATATATTTGCTGCCTTTGGTTCGTATAGGTCAATAAATACGTAATTTGTGTCGCCATGTGGGTCTCGAATTACTAACAATTTGAGCACACACGAGGGAAGGCCTCACTACATATAGATGCACTCATAACAAACTGCCACCAGTGACGACACACGACGTATAGCCCTTAGTACCACCAGCATGCGCTGCCCACGGGGGACGCTTCTCATCAACGCCATCACTACGCACAAGCCTTGTTGTGGTCATCTACTGTGGCCGCACCACAAAAAACTTGGTTACTTAGGAAGTGCATGTTTACTACAAATACTATTGATTCTAGAAATGCTAGCCTTGTTTCGTAAAACATTCGAATATGTTGCTATCGCATTCATTGCTTCGCCCTTTTTGCGAAACTATGACTTTTTTAAATGAATAAATAATACTCCAGATGTCTCAATTGGCCCCAAACTGCCCGGAAAAACGAGACAGTGTAAAAAAATCATACCTTAAGTTTTGGTGTAGAAAGATTAGAACTTCAATCTATGGGCCTTTACAAAGTCCTAAAGAGCCCAGTCTCTCAACTCCACGTATTGAATCTAGATAAAACGTGGTGCTGTATTGCTCCGTATCGTTTCGTTTATTAGTACCTCAAGGGTCCCGAAGGATATTACATAAGGGGTGGGCAAAATACGCAATAGGTGAAACAAATAGAAAGCTAAACAGCATTAAAAATAACAACAAAATAGAAAACCAGCAGTACACCATACTTACAACGATTAAACATGTCTTTTTACGGCGGCTTTATATTGGGAAAACTAATACGTTATCGTGATGTGGGCGGGAAGGTCGTTTCACTCTTGCGCTATCTGAAGGAAAAATGACTTCTGGAAAGTCTTTGTTTTTGGGCGTACAGGATATACGGCGTTGAGGTGAGAGTGGCGCAATGTCCGGTGGGCAGGTCTGATGAATGCATGCGTGGTGACAAGGAATGAATTACCCTTTGGTACGTTCCGAAACTCCTTGCAGATCAAACACCACCAATCTTTTTTTGTGCCATTGTTGTATTTTGATGAATGCTTGCACCTCATTAGATAACTCAATAACTGGATGCTAGAGATATTTCTACGTATTTTCTTCACCTGTTTTCGCCATTTTGATGCAGTATTGTTCAGGCATTTGATGGTTTTCGACTTCGTTTACCGGACTTTTTGAGACGATGAATTTAAAATGGTGCTTGATTCAGATTTCTCAGATTGCTTTCTTCAGTTAGGGCATTGGAAAATGTCGCTCAAACTCAATCACAAGACGTGCTTTTGTACGATTTGACTTGAAGATTCCGCCTTTTTTATGCGTCTCTTGAGAGTATCTTTGGGAAGACGGAAAAACCTCGATGCAGCGCGAATAGTGGGAGTCATGTTCTCACCCGCAATCAGTGCTTTTACATGTCGTTTTTCTTTCACGAAGCTTTATCCAATATTTTCTTCCGCTCTCTTCATGGACACCAAACGAACTAAACTTTCGGTGTTATGTAGGTCGTAGTCGGAAGTAACAAAATAAACGTTTACGTTGCTTTAATTATGCAGGAGCTTCATGCACGGATAAAAAAAAAATTGGCCGCGGAGAATTTTTCCTCTTTTTGACTGGTCACGAACACACTGACATCAGCCGCGTAACTTCTCCCGTGTGAATGCTGTAAGCAATCATCAACATTTACACATGAAAAGGTAGACAAGTGCCAGCACTTATTGTAAGAAAAAATCAATAAAGAAAAGTAGCTTTGTG
This sequence comes from Rhipicephalus annulatus, assembly GCA_013436015.1. Lineage (NCBI taxonomy): Eukaryota > Metazoa > Arthropoda > Arachnida > Ixodida > Ixodidae > Rhipicephalus > Rhipicephalus annulatus. The sequence goes on along the minus strand of WOVY01010272.1, from coordinate 1,174,576 downwards.
TTAGCTACAAAGGCTGGCAATGCCAAAATGTCTCGTTTTGCCCCATGTCTCATTTTACTCCACCCTACCCTAAACGAATGGCGAGTTAGTGAAAGTATCAAAAGAACAATAAACAAATGTTTAAACATCAATGCAGTTTTATTCTCTTCAGCAATATGTCAGTCTAGTAATTATTTTGCATTAGAGCTCTGCAAAAGTCGAAATTTCCGCTATTTGACACTTCGTTTACAGTGTGAACTTGTCTCAAGACTCCCGTGTTTCAATACGAAACGTGCTCTGAACACATACATTCTGGCAAAACCAACAACGTGATTGCGAATGGCAGTCACGCGTTTCTACAAACCGGTGATCGTATCAGCTGTCCCCGAACGCCGCTTTCCTTTCTCTATGTTGTGTATTTGCAGCGGTTCAATCTCAGCGCCCCCCATTAACTGGGTTGCCGCCGAAGATTGCCAAATCAACGGGAGTGTAATGCCATTAAAATATGCATATGCTGGTCGGGACATACGAGCAGGGCTGAGTTGTCCTATTTTCTTGATCACCAAGTGTCAAACCAGCGAGCTTTATATACTATGTATATGGACATCGTAAACAGTTATAGCAAGACTGGTGTTATTTTATAGGCATGGCAAAATAAGAAAGATCGAGAAAGAAAGATAAAGGGAGGATAGGGAGGTTAACCACAAGAAGACCTCGGTTTCCTAACCTGTCCTAGAGAATGGGAAACGGTGCGTAATGAGTCAAAGAGAAGAAGAAGTGTTTGCGAAAGTTGGGAAAAAATGTAGTGTCGCGAGACTAAGAACTCAGAAGCAACGTTGTCTGCAAATAGTCGCAGTTATCACTCTGGTTGCTCGCGAAAACCAAAGCTGTACCCACAGAAGTTCTCGTGATGCAGATCGGGTAATGATTGATATCTGGGGTTTAACGTCCCAAAACCACCACATGATTATGAGAGACGCCGTAGTGGAGGGCTCCGGAAATTTAGACCACCTGGGGTTCTTTAACGTGCACCCAAATCTGAGCACACGGGCCTACGACATTTCCGCCTCCATCGGAAATGCAGCCTCCGCAGCCGGGATTTGAACCCGCGACCTGCGGGTCAGCAGCCGAGTACCTTAGCCACTAGACCATAGCAGCGGGGTGCAGATCGGGTAGGCCAGTGCCCTGTCATTTTGTTCTCATGCAAGAGGCGGTTGTCCGACTGGCCTACTGCAGTGGAGAGGATTGCTATTTCGCAGTTGAAATGAAGGCAGTCACAGAGGAGGCCCACCACTGTTTTGCTGCAACCGCATACTTCACATGACGGGCTGTCAGCCACTCTAATCAAAAATCAATAGACGTTTGAGAACGCCACTCCAAGTCATAGACATGCCAGCAAGGTGGTGTCACTGTGTGATAAGCGGGGCGGAAGACGTAGCTGGAGTTCAGGGTCCAGAGTATGCTGCCTGCACTTGGAAATGTTGGTGAATGCCTTACGTCCAACGTTAGACAACGTGCTAGCACACGAAGTTCTTTTGCGGCGTCGGAACTTGAAAGGGGAATGGCGACACTGCTGATACCGTTATGGGTGGATAGGGCTGCAGCGTCCGCTAGGTCATTTTCTTGAGTTCCAAAATGACTAGGCAGCTACTGGAATACTAAATTGTGGCCCTTTTAAAATGATTTTGCGCTAGAACTGCCTGATTTCTGCTACAAGGTGTCCATGGGAGCCATGACCTAAAGCGAATGGCAGACTTTGGAGGGCTGCTTTGCTATCGCAAAAAAACATTCTAGGAATTAGGAGTGGGCTCCATAAGAAACTGAAGAACAGCAAGGAGGGCTATTATTTCAGCTGCTGTAGTTGAGGTTGCATTAAACATGTTTGCTTGCATTGTAATAGATCTTGCTGAAATTATTAGGCCGGTGGTTGAGCTTGTAGCCATCACTTAACCATCCGTGTAAACGTGGATGTGAGCTCTGTATGCCTTATGTAAATATAATAGTTAGGCAAATTTAAGTTCAACTGATGATAGTCTTGACTTCTTCCTGACACCTGGTATGTTTAAAAGCACTTCAGGTCGATGTAGGCACCATAAAGGCGAGGGAGGTCTCGAAGCAGGCGTATGTATCTCGAGGGTAAGGAAATACTATGGAAACAAATATTATACCTTAATTTTGTACGCTGCCTTTCTGCAGATAAAAAGTCCAAATGGTGTGAAGGTACCCGGCAAAATAAGACTCCGTATCATAACTCAACGACTCATTCAGCGTGCTGATGAATTTATGGAAGAACACGAGTATTTCCGGACTTCAATATAAGGCCAACACAGCCAGGAATCGAACCCGCAACAGTATATTCAGCCACACGACGTTTTAAAGCCGCTAAATTACACTGAGATTGCAAAATTTTATGTACGGTGAATATGTACATTGAAGTCCCACAGTTAAAAAAGATATTGAAAAATGGACCAGTAGTTATGGTTATCCACCTTCAAGTTTAACTTGATATAATGCTTTCTCATCAGCTTTTGTTTTTTATTTTTGTGACGTACATGATATTGACGTTTTGCCCAGTATTCTTTAACTGCAATTTAAGTATATTGTTGAAAGGCACTGATTCATGCATGATGTGTCGCTGGGCGTGTAGAATACATTTGCACACCCAAATTCTAATTTGATGCCTTAAAAATAGATATTCGTGAGTGGCAGCGTTCTGACGCCTATTCTCTGCCCCACTGTCTATAATATTATCTGCGACATTTGCTTGCTCATGAATTATTCAGAGGATTAGCGAAATCGGTGCTTTGCTTATAAAAAGAAGTCTTGTAACAGAGAAGTATATCCTTTGGCAAAGATGAACAAAGAACAGCTTATGTTCCGCCGTGTATTTTTTCTATCAATTTTTTACGATATAGTGTGTGCCGATGATGTTTTCTTTGTATCTGTGCTGAGGTGATCGATATAAGAAAGAAACGCCAAATTTGCGACCCATTGACCCACTTTTCGCCAACATAAATGCCCGGTTTCATCAATGTGTGCTTGCGTCTGGCGGAAATGACTGTACTTCGGGTGAAAATAACCTATGCTGCATCTGGGGAGAGACGGCTAACGCCACCGACGAACACTTTTACGTTGACTGAATTCGATTAGTGCTATACGTTTCAGCTAGAAAACTGGCAGTTTAGCCGCAAGGACGAAGCCCTGAAGGTAATATCAACAAAGTGTTACACGAAGTAAGGCTAGCTGTTAACATTTTGGGATCTGATCTTGCGTAACTCTTAAGTAACGTGGCCGCTCCAGGGAGCGTGTACCAGGTTTCGTGCTGTCTCAGCGCGAAACGGTGAGAGCACCACACGTTTATAAGCTGTCTAGTCACAGCTGTCTAAATTGCGCAGTGGCACTGTCTAGAGAGTCACTGCGCTATCTCGCTACTTGGGTCTTCTATAATGATTGACGCAGTTGACACTCGAGCGACGCAGCCACTCCTATTCCGGCTCCTCGCGGGCACCCCTTCGTGCGATTTGCCTTGACCAAAAATGTATGAGGCGTTTTCTCTCTGCTTGAGGAGCCATCGACGGCAGGTCTCGCACGCGGAGGGGTCGTAATGCATACGCTATTAGAGTGACGGAGAAGCACGGCTTGTTTCATCGATGTTTCAGCTGCATTCATCCCCAGCACTGCGCGCTTTTACTTAGCGCGTACGACATATGATGTGAGGGCGACGCGAGGTTAGAGGGGTGATGCGAGGGACGATGACTCCGACTTTATACTCAACATGCCGGCGATGGCGGAAATCCGCCGAGTGTTCATATAACTGTCATCACAATAAAAAAGTCCAAAATGCTACTTTTAGGTGCTGTGAAAGATTTCGGCAATTAAAGCAAGGGTGGCTCTCACTGTAACATAAATAAAAAACAGCTACTATTTATTATGAGTTCAGCATTTTAAGCTGTGACATGGTATTTTAGGGCATTTTTACGGTATTTATCGGCATTTGAAGCTTCAGATTTGTTTTCATCATTTATTCGCGCAGGAATGTATGGCTTTCAATTTAAGGCCAGAGAAGCAACCATACGGCATGCAACGACGTGATGCAGCAAGTGCTGTATCGTCATTGTTTCTCATCTTAACGCTTGATAGGCTCGTTGCCTCGCCGCGGTTGTCTAGTGGCTAAGATACTTGGCTGCTGACCCACAGGTCGTGCGGTCGAATCCCGTCTGCGGCGGCTGCATTTTTGATGGAGGCAAAAATCCTGTATACCCGTGTGCTCTTGGGTGCACGTTAAAGAACAACAGGTGGTCGAAATTTTCGGAGCCCTCCCCTACGGCGTCTCTCATAATCATATGGTAGTTTTGGGACATTAAGCCCTACATATCAATCCATCTATAGGCTCAAACTCGAGTGCTCTTACACTCAAACATCCTATATGCGGAGTTCACTGCAACCAGTGATTTAAGCTCATGCAGGCTTCTTGTGTACCGTTCGATTTGGTTAACGATCGTAAGCTATCAGTTCATTTTTAATGCAATAAAAAGTTAGGACACTCCAGGCACATTCTTTACCGTCACTATCGTGTTTATTATAAAGCCCATATCGATAGCATCGTCCTACGCGTCGTATATTTATGTGAGAATAAGCGCGTGAGTGGGCTGCAGACTGGTGTGGTTCAAGCAGAGATGAAACCAGCCGACCGCCTCCATCTGGCAAAGAAAGCATGTAGGCGGAGGAAAGAGAGATGCGCTGCTCGGCCAGCAACTGCGAATTTTGATCAAAATGGCGTGGTCACACGCGCAGTCTCCACAGACATAATTAGATGTCTCAGAGCTTTGTACTTGCTGTACTCGTGGAGTCTTTATTCGCTCTGAGGCGACAGACAGCTCGAAAACCACTTTGCTCACTAGAGCGATTGTAGCCCCTTACGCCAGTGTTTTGTATACAGTTACGCCGGATTGAATGCTAAAGAAATTAGCTGATAGCCTAACTTCGTATAACATTTCAATTTGCCCGTAGCTTCGCCCTGGCGGTGAAACATTTTTTTCAGTCCACCCAGTTCGGTGCTGTACACCACGATCTTTTTGAACTGGCTGTACGACCTTTCGCACTCACTCTCATGGCCTGTCCAACTGCAGCACAGAGTTAGAAATTGTGGCCACTTGTATGTTGACAACTCGTCCGCTGTTATTTTAGCACACCACATAGACTGGGAGCAAACATCTTACTCGGCACTGCATGGTGTGGTGGTTTATGTGGCTCAAAATTATTGGTTAAATGACTTGAGAGCTGCAGATTGCTTGCGTTGGATGTACACTAACTTAATGCCACACAGCTTGTGTTGTTTCAAAGTAATCACACAATAATATGGGCCGGAGTCGAGTGTAATAACCAACATTTAGACTGCAGGTGATTCAGATCCGGTGATACGACGTAGCACGCTACGATCGTGATTGACCCTTCGATTGGAATCTGTACAGCCGTGGTACGCACATCTGAATCTTGCTGCCCGATTGCAATCAGGAGCCATGACATTCATCTTCGAGCCTACTTTATTGGGCTTATAATATATAGGTTTTACGTGCTGAAACCGTGATATGATTATTAGGCACGCCGTAGTAGAGAACGTCAGAAATTTCGAGCGCCAGGTGTTGCCTAACTAGCATTCACAATGCACAGTACACGGGCCTCTAGCATTCAGCCTGCATCGAGATGCGACCACCACGGCCATGACCTCCGGTTCAGCAACCAAGCACTGTAACCATCACTCTACTAAGACGGACTACTGGAATATGCAAGATTTTTCCACTCTTACAGTTTGACACCCAGCGAAAGTATTTTTCCCTACATTATTACCATTCTTCGTTGTTTCAACATTCATCAAACCATTGGTAAGGAAAGTTAGGCAAAATTGAACATCTAGTTGTGCTCATGACGGCGAAATATGGACAGTGTTATGTGGTTACCCTTCTCTCTTGAGTCTTAAGCACAGTAATTTCCTGAAATATGTGAGATGGTGTTACGGGACAAGATCTAAGCAAGACTATATAGCTCATGTAGCTGTACAAGTCACACACCAGAAGACATGCAACACCAGCCTAACATCCAGCACACCTCTTTAAACCATTGAATTGAAGCTGTAGAATAATGACAGCACTGTAACAGTAGTATTCATTGGTAACATATAAACACCGTCCTTATGAGCGGCTCACAAAGTATTCACGACAACTGACACCTAAGGCCCCCTTTTTTTGCCCAAATCGGCGTCTTCTATTTGGAAACTTTTTGAAATTCTTTTTATTTGTGACCAAGGCAAATAATCCCACCAATAAAATTAAAAAAAATATTGTAACTGTGTACTCACGCATAAAGTAAGAAGTCCTGATCGCGACGATAACTTCATTTTATTACACGATTCAAATAACACTCATTTTGCCGACACTGATTGTCCTCATGTCTTTAATTTATTTTTTTCATCCGTGTTTACTAGCGAGCATAATCATCTTCCAGTAATTGTTGAACACGATTACTCATTCATGTCACCTATAGATATCACAATTGAATGCATAGTTAAAATTACTGAAAATCTGAAGATGTCATCATCTTCTGGTATTGACGATATCAATTCAAAAATATTAAAGAACACTGTTTATGTGTCTGGCACTATCCTGTTTCACATTTTTCGGCAGTCGCTCACTACAGGAATGTTGCCTTCTGACTGGAAGATAGCGAAGGTAGTGCCAGTCCATAAAAGTGGTAGTAAAAGTTCACCTGTAAATTATCGCCCCATTTCCTTGACGTGCATATGTTGCAAGATGCTTGAGCATATCATAGCTTCTAACATTTATGCGCATCTAGAATCTAACAATTTCTTTTTCTCTAACCAGCACGGGTTTCGAAAGGGTCGTTCTCGCGAGAATCAACTCTTTGAGTTCACCACCGACCTACATTCTAACATGAACAGTAATCTACAGACAGATTTTTATTTCTTGATTTTGCAAAGGTATTCGGTCGTGTTGCTCATTATCGCTTGATATTAAAACTGTCATCACTAAAACTTGATTCACTTACGCTATCATGGCTCAGAAATTTTCTAACTAACCACCAACAATTCACCATTGCCAACAATCACTCTTTATCACTTTGTTACGTTTCCTTTGGTGTACCACAGGGCAGTGTTCTTGTTCCCTTACTTTTCCTCATCTACAATAATGACCTGCTTGACAACTTATCCTCATGTAGGCGTATATTTGCCGTTGACAGCATTATCTATCGTGCCATCCGCAACAATAGCGATCATCTAACTCTTAAAAAAGACATCGAGCATATTAATGAGTGGTGCAAAACATGGTAGATGACACTTAATGTTTCCAAATGCAAACTAATAACCTTTAGTCACCTTTAATCACTTCAATAGCCAATACATATTTGATAATAGCATTGTAGAACGCACTGATCAATACAAATACCTAGGCATAAACTTAACTTCTACACTTTCGTGGTCCACACATATCACTTCTATCTGTGCCAACACATCAAGATCATTAGGTTTTCTGCGCCGAAATCTATACAGTGCTTCCTCCGATATGCGCAAACTGGCTTATTTTGCTCTAATACGTCCTCAACTGGAGTTCGCATCCTCCATTTGGTCACCATATCAACAATACCTCATAGATAAGTTAGAATGTATACAGAACAGAGCTAGTCGATTCATGGCACGTAATCACAGCTACCCGTTCAGCGTAACACAGATTAAACATACCCTTGCACTGGAGCCACTGAAAGTTTGCCGCGACATCTCACTTTTATCACTATTTCACAAACTCATTCACACTAGAATGATGCCATCTGTTCACCTTAATCTAGCACATCGAACTTCTAGCAGACTACATAACACCTTTAGCTCATCACGCATGTACGGCAATACTAACGCTTTCAACCAGTCGGCTCTTTCACGAGATATTCGTTGGTAGAATGATTTTCCAGATGATCTTGCGTCAGAACAAGACCACACAAAGTTCTATCATACTCTTTAAAAATACTTATGCACCAAAAACTGCTCTATCGCATCTTCGTAATCATCAGTGTTTAAAGGACTGTTTCCGATGTTCTTGCACTATTGCTAGGTTGAAGTTACTGTCATAATATTTTTTGTATTTCGCCTTCACATACTGTAACTCACTTTCTAGTATGTAGTTTGCTTGAATGTTCATAAGGTCAACTGCATTTTCTATTATATTCAATATTTGCCTATGTTTGTGTAGATATATATGTATGTATATTTTTCTAACATATTATCTGTACCGCCCCCCTTACACAATGCCCCTCGAGGGCTCTCTAAGGTACTGTAAATATAAGGTGAGGGTCTTCGAACTCACTGAACCTAATAAAAAATTAATGAATCAACCAGTCATGTAAAGTGACCAAGAACAGCTGGGAGGCCTTACTGATAACCTACGGGAGAAGTAAAAATAAAATAACAAAAATATACAACAAAAACAACAATATTAAAATAATGATGGTGATGATGATGAAAACACATACATAGCATGAAGCTCACCTCCATATATTCTTACTTTGATTTTTCTTTTCGTCAAATGCCATTCATACCCAACAGGTTCTAAAATTCACCGTTGGCGTCGGCGTCACTGTGGTGGCCAGTATGAAGCCGATGCGCGACACGATATCGTATCTCGCTCATTGCATGGTGCGTCACGTTATCGAAGAAATACGTAGGAGGGAGTGCAGTGAAATTGTTCTGGCATGGAGCAGTGGGAAGTGGAAGGTGGCCGCGAGGGTGCAGGGAGAGGGCGAGAGCGGCCTGACATGATAGCGGGTGGGTAAGCAGGCGCGATAAGGGAGTTGCCGAAGATCATACGTCTAGCACAATGAATCCTGTTGTGTGCTGTTTTAGTCACGCCTTTTCGCATCATGATGCATGAACCTTTTACAACTTTGCATTTGTTGAAGCGACGTGGGCAAGTCATATTGCCACATAGTCTGATTCTGTTAGAACTACGCGTGAGAAGATGAAGCTACCTGAGCTGCTGGCCAAGCTTTCTTGGCCCATACGTCAGAGTGGGTATGTAACAGTGTTCACAGGCTACAAACAAACAAACAAACAAACAAACAAACAAACAAACAAACTGAGCTGCTGCTTGGCTAGTTAACCCAATAAGCCCAATAAAGTGGGGTTCTCGTAAGAAACGTGACAGGATTGGTGAACAAGCTGGGTGCAATGACTCACGGCTCAAACTATGCACAAGAGCCCACGCACAAGGTGGTACACAAGCCTGTTCACAGAGCAAGCCGCCGCCAACGAGGCCTACCGCCTAAGACACCGACACAGGCTACTGACACAGCGACTATGGCTTCGTCACAAGCTGCTGCGCAAGCTTCGACCCCTTCTGCTTCAATCTACTGCATCGTTCTGAACCCGCTGATGTCATTCCCTTACACAGAGATCAGCGTGAAGAAGTTGATGAAGGGCTGGTTGATTTTGAACGTGTCGCAGCGATCAATTACTGGGATGAAGCCGCAAAGCTGCAGAACGTGTACACCTGCCTAAAGGGTGGTGTACGGACATGAATGCTGAATAGGGATGATGTTTTGACATCTCGGCACGAGTTCCAGCGTCTCCTGATGGAGACTTACAGTAGTCGCGACCGCCACGAATGGGCGAAGCGTGCACTATGACCCCCGCATACAGATGCGAAATGAGACCGTCTCGATATAGATGGAACACACGACATGGCTTTTCAAGCGAGCGGATCCTGCTATGGCAGAAGAAAAAAAGTTGAGCCACCTCATGCGTGGTTAAAGTAACAACTTTTGGCTGGTTTGGTGCACAGTCCTCCCAAGAGTGTAGCATACTTTCTTACTGAAGCGTGAGTGATGGAGCAACTACTGCAACAACGGGCTGCCCTGTCTACCATCAAGGGAATGCCGCATCAACTTCCGAATTTTTCGCCACCTCTGGGAGCAAGAGCACCGAACGGATTCGCGAAATCGTTCGCTCTGTAGTTCGCGTAAAAATGAAAATTATTTGCACGGGACGAGACAAACCGATGCTGGTTACATCACCGGTGCGGCGCACCCATTGTTTTCAATCGATGTCTGTTGATGCGGTAACGGCTCTTGTGTCTACTGACAGTCGCCGCCGTATGTATGCGGAAGTCCTGTGCATTGCCACGGCTCTTTCCAGCCCAGAAGTTCCGACCCAGGCAATGTCCCACGTCCCGATCCAGACAATGCCATACGTCTCGATCCGGACAATGATGCCGCCAGTCGCGATTCGGTCAGCCCACGCTGGTGTGTACTTAGATGGTCACCGAGCTCCACGTGCTTAGCGACCATCTAAATCTGACTTTTGGCGTACGCCAGACAGACGACCCTTCTGATACCATTGCGGTGAGGCTCGTCACACTAACATCGAATGTTCATAGCGACAGCTTGTACTGTGTGGTTTTTCCATTAATTCAACTCGCCCCCAAATTCATCAGAGGCCAAGGGAAATTTAACAGTATCTCCCCAGCAGCGTGCACCCTTTGTGTGACGGCAATCGGAGTCACCATCTTCGCGTAGACTCGCAGCCATTAGGCTACGTTTCAAGGCGACAGCATGAGGAAACTCCCCAAACCCGCTTCTGGAAAGCTGACGACAGCGCCCATCGGGGGCTAGGTCGCTGTGACTTAAAGTGCGGGAGACCTTCCATCGACGGTTGCACGCTACGCCGAAGGAATCTCGTCATAGTCTGAGCGAGGTACTGGAGAAACGTCTACACCCTTATCTAAACACAGTTACCTAGTGTCACTTGTTATACCCGTGCTGATTGACGGTTTTCAGGTCAGTGGATTAGTAGAAACTGGTGTCGGCTCTGCGATTATTATCAGGAAGCTAGCAAAACATCGCAAGAAAGTGATAAGGCTGTGAAATGGAACGCGTCTTCGAACAGCTGGAGGTCACGTTATTACATCACGTACTGGGTCGCTGCACAGCAAAAGAGAGAATTCGCGCGTCAACGTTTGTAGTCACCTGCCTCATTCTCAGTGACTGTTCTCGTCAGCCGCTACTGAGAGGCCCCGCACGAAATTTAGTGCAATTGTCTGTGCTCATCGTGCGTCGTTTACGTCAGGTTTTACGCCTGCTGAGAAACTGGTGTAACCTCCATGGTGCCTAACTCTTCCACAAGTACGTGTTTCAATTCCAGGAATACAGAAAAATCAAATTTGCTTTCATCAGCCCTAAAACAATTGAGCTTGAGCCTTTTGCACGAAATGTACAACAACCACGTGCACATATACAGCGATGATTCAACCACAACGTCTGGTTCTGGCGGTGCGGTGGTGATTCCAGCTAGAGGGATCACTCTGCGAATCAAACTTTCACATGTCACTACGTCTACGGCGGCAGAACTTGCGGCTTTGCGTGGCGCCCTAGAGTACATTAAATCCCAAAGACCGAGTAAACACACCAAGCTGTGTTTTCCGACTCAAAACTAGCCCTACAGAGCATGAAGTCAGTCGTTCGATGAGGTTGCCATGAACAATTAACCTACGAAGTTGTCAAGCTTGTTCACCACGTCACAGAAACAGGCCACGAGGTCAAGTTTGAGTGGCTTCCTGGCCATTGTGGGATCAGTGGTAATGATTCCGCAGACAACGCGGCTCGCACTTCGCACCAAGAAGAGCCCACCCTTCCAATTCCTTTGTCAAGGACTGACGCTGCAAAGCAACTTCTTCACCTGGCACGTAGTCTGAATCTGCAGGAGTGGAACACCCCAAGCATAAGACATACGAGACAATACCGAATAAAGCCTCGACTGGAACTTCGACCTCCATCCGGACTTCGTCGACGTGAAGCTTCACTTCTTTGTCGCCTTTGGTTGGGGTTGCCTTCACAAAAGCATATAGAACCCTCATCGGATTGACCAACAATGCGGAATGCGACGTCTGCTGCACCAAAGAAGACATCGATCATCTGATATGCCATTGCCCTCGATTTGCCTCTGAAAGACAGAAGCTTTCGAACGCATTGCGACGATTGGACGATCAGCCACTCTCTGTGCAGATGTTGCTGGAACACCGTCATCGCGTTTCGTCGGCTCAAAAAGCAATCAAAGCTGTCTTGTACTTTTTGAGGACTACAGGCCTACGTGACCACCTTTAACTTTTGTGTAATGCCGCCGCTGCATACGCGCCAGCCGATAGACTGAAAATCCTCCTTTTTGTTTTTTTCTCTCTCTTCTCTTCTATTTACTCTCTCTCTCATCTTTATACCCCCTTCCCATTCCCCAAGCGTAGGGTAGCAAACCGGGCATGTGCCTGGTTAACCTCCCTGCCTTCCCTCTTGTAGTTTATTCCCCCTTCTCGTCAGCTGATTCTCGGCATGGACTCTCTTGGAAAATACGTTAAGATTATGAATCTCCGTGGGCGCATCGTGACTTTCTCGGCTCAACGCGGAACAGATCGAAACGCTGATAACTGTCGTGCATCGGTGCTGCGTGTTGCTGACGACAGTGTGACGCTGCCGCGTCGAGCTAATGTTTCCATGGAAGCCACTTGTGATGACCTTTGAGATGGCGATGCGGTGACTAAAAGCAATTTATCACTTCTACTGCTCCAAGGTGCATGTGAATCTCGGAGTGTTATGCGTGTCCGTAACAGACTGTCACAGATACTCATCACAAAATTCAACTACGAACACCACCATATTATTCGCGGAACCATCATAGCCTATTGAGACCCTGTTGCCGACGTCACAGAGCGATTTGCGTACGAGGAAAGAAATTATGATGAAAAATTTTTAGACCACATCGACGTTAATTCGATGCTGTCAGACGATGTGAATGGTGCACTTCATTTAAGGGAGTTTCAATCTTGCTTCACCTCTTCCTCTAAAGTTCATCAAGCACACCTCACGAATCACCGAATTATTATGGTTGATGATGCCCACCCAATCCAGAAGCAGCCTTGCCACGTGTCTGCCAAAAAATGCCAGGCTATTCAAGCCCAAGCGAAGGAGATGTTCGACGATAGGGTTACTCAACCATCCAGCAGCCCTTGGTCCTCGCCAGTCGTTCTAGTGCAGAAAAAAATCGGATCGCTACAATCCTGTATTGACTGCAGGAAGCTAAATAGCATCGCGAAAAAAGACATCTACCCGCTTCGACGGGTCGATTACTCTCTGGATAGGTTACGACACGCGAAGTATTTTTCGTCCATCGGTCTAAAGAGTGGCTATCGCCAGATCGAGGTGGATGAACGAGACTGAGGAAAAAATTCCAGCATATCCACGGAGTAAAACATGATGAGTGGGGTGAAGTGTCTATCCGTCCATCCGTGTGTGCGTCCGTATGTGCGTGCATCGATCTGTCCGTCCGTACTATTGCACACACTTCTAATGGACCAACGCCATCTAGGAAATAAAACTAGCAATGGCGACGAGACAGCGACACCTGTTATACAGTTCTGAATTGATTGATTGAATGATTGATACGTAGAGTTTAACGTTTCAAAGCGACCATATGATTATGACAAACACCGTATAGAGGGCTACAGAATTTTCGACCACCTGGGGTTCTTTAACGTGCACCCAAATCTGAGCACATTGGCCTACAGCATTTTCGCCTCCATCGAAAATGCAGCCGCCGCAGCCGGGATTTGATCCCGCGAGCTGCGGGTCAGCAGCCGAGTACCTTACCCACTAGACCACCACGGCGGGGCGACTGTTCGGGAGATAGTACCGCTTATGCCTGACGCAGGCTAAGAAGTTATACAAAGAAGACCTTCGCCTCTAAAATTGCGTTCGCCACTCCAGTTGGATTTAACGAATTCTGAGTTCTTTGCATCGACCTCTGTTCGGCCCCAGCCATTTTTCAAAAGATCATAGATACCGTTCTCACTGACTTACAGTGCTGCCTTGTTTACCTCGACGAAGTGGTCATAATTTTTGAGAGCTTCGAAGAACTTTCAAAGCGCCGGAGAAAGCTTTTGGAAGCCATTTGCTCAGCTAAACTCGCGCTGAAACCCCAAAATTGACATTTCGGCTATGAAGACCTGAATTTCAGGGACATGTCGTGAGTGCGGATAGAGTGCGACCTGATCCAGACAAAACTGCTTTATCACCGCCTTCCCTGTTTCATCAGCCAAAAGAGCAGCACGCCGTTATCTCGGCTTGTGAGCGTATTACCGCCACTCCATCGAGAACTTCTTGAAGATAGCTGCACCTCTTGCGCGATTCACTCGAGATGACGCGCCTTTTACTTGGACCATAGAGCAAGATACAGCGTTCACAGATCTACGGCGGAGATAGCAAACAGCCCCTGTTCTTGCCGATTTTGATGAGGACGCTCATACAGAATTTCACATAGATGCCAGCAACGTCGGACTTGGCACTGTCCTTGTACAAATTCATGGCGTCGTTGAGCATGTTATACTTACGCTAGTCGTACTCTTTCTCGGGCCGAGATCAACTATTCTACTTCAGAAGAAGAATACCTCGCAGTCGTGTGGCCGACGACCAAATACTTGCCTTAACTCTATGGTTATCCCTTCAAAGAGGTGACTGACCGCCACTCGCTCTGCTGGCTGGCCAATCTCAGAGATCCATCAGTCCGTCTCGCTCAGACGACTTTGCGCTTACAGGAGTTCAACATTACGATTGTGTACAGATCGGGGCGCAAACATGAGGATGCTGACGCGCTTTCTCGAACGCCTGTGATACATGCTGTAATGAACCCAGATGATGAAGCTGTTTTTCTAGGAGCAGTAAGTCATTTCGATTTCATGTCAAGACAGTGGGAAGACCAAGAATTACGCCCAGTGATTGATTCTCTAGAAGACCGGAAGTCCCAGGACCCTTGGCACATGGCTGGGGAGCTGTCCTCTTTTTTTTTTGAGAAGAGGTATGCTTTAAAATAAAAACGCTCGTAGTATAGCGACAAAGCCTTTCTACTCGTTGTCCCTACCAATATGCATGACATCCTCCTTGCGTGCCACGACGGAGACACGTCAGAACATTTGGGCTGTTCCCGAACTCTCACCAGCCTGCGCCAACAGTTTTACTGGCCACGACTATCAGCTAGCGTACATCGCTAGATGAAAAGCTGCCGTGAGTGCCAGCGCCACAAGATTCCGCCTGTGAGTCCCGCGAGTCTGCTCCAACCAATCGCCCCACCGCAGACACCACTTGATCTCGTGGGAACTGACCTTCTGGAACCCTTCCCTTTGTCGTCCTCTGGTAACAAATGGATTATAGTTTTGACAGATTATCTAACTCGTTCTACCGAAACAAAAGCGTTACCCCATGGCACGGCTTCTGTGCTCGCAAAGTTCTTCATGCATCAAATCGTACTACAGCATAGTACTCCGTCGTGCGTGATCACGGACAGAGGCACGTCATTTGCAGCACAAATTATGGAGGAAATTTTCAAACTCAGCTACACAAGTCATTGAAAAATGACATATTATCATCCGCAAACCAATGGAATGACAGAGAGGCTTAACAAGACCATAGCATACATGCTGTCAATGCACGTGGGCGTGCAACACAAAACCTGGGACGAGATTATTCTATACATCTCGTTTGCGCACAATACGGTAACGCAAGAAATAACGTGATTTCCGCCTTTCCGCCTCATATATGAACGCCATGTGCCAAGATTGCTCGATGCTATGCTTCCGTGTGACAATAGCGACGAATTTGCTCCATACACTGAGCAATACAGGCAGTAGGCCGAAGAAGCTCATCAGCTAGCCCACATAAACACTAGTCAACAACGAGATGCAGATGTACTGCTTTACAACCTCCGCCATCGAAACGTCACCTACCACCCTGAAAACCGACTGTGGGTGTGGATCCCTGTCCGACGACCAGGCTTATCCGAAAAAGCTATGAGTCGTTATTTTGGACTATAAAATGTTCTCAGACGTGTCACAGACCTTACCTACGAGGTATTGCCGGACAGCGCAGCGTCTTTTCGTCGACAGCTTCAGCCAGAAATCGTGCATGTTGTTTGGCGGGGGCCATACTTCACGCAGTACACCTTGTGCTTCTGCGTGTTACAACGGGCAGTGACTTTTTTTCTGCTATTGTTGTTCACCTGTGTTTTTGTGCCTTTTTTGTCGCGCTTGGCGCAAGTGTTGGCACAATCTTCTTGTTTGCGCTGCGGGTACTGGCACTCACCCTCTTTGGTCCTCTACATCTGTGTGTGTATAGTATGCGTTCATTTTTTCTTTAAAAGCATTGAGTGATTGCTTTCAAATGGGGTACTAATTCAAAGTGGTCTGCTCATGTGAGAATCATGAGTAGAAGACGAAGAAGATCCGCCTGAGCTGCTGCTTGGCTTGTCTACCCAACGGGCCCAATAAAGCGGTGTTCTCATCAGAAACGTGACAATATTTTTAGTAATATGCGGCGACTTCAGTGGCTGAAAGAGCCAAGCTGGCTGCTCGCTTCACGTACAGCGAACGAGAAATGACGAATTAGAACACGTTTCTCTGGCGATAAACTCCGAGCGCTATCTCGGACCTGTATTTTCGTGATGGAAAAACACTAATGGTGTCATCCGTTGGCAGATTGGGAGCACTTCTGATAATACTTCCGGTAATACTATTCCATTGGCAGGTTGAGAGTGCTCTCTGAATGTTTCATTGAGGGGAACTACTCCACGGAACAACTTTTTCTACTCCACGAAAATTGTTGGATTCGACCGGAAGTCACAAGTGCCCCGTGCCTTGAATCAGTGGAGATTTTCGGCGTGCACATTAACGCTGGTGGCATCGGCGCGTAGGAGATCACGTTTTCTTTGCGTAGCGTCGCTGTGTGCAGCGTGCTTATACATGCAAGAGAAGAGACGAGCGTATCGCGTTCCACTGCGACCCTGCCAATGGCTCCAGAGGAAGCGTTTGTATTCCATTGGTAGATTCCCTCCTGTAGCCTCCGACAGAGTAGATTGCTCCTGCGCAGAGTTTGTCGCCACTCCGAATCTGCCAATGAATGACACCATAAGCTTGGCTTCAAATTTAGTGTGCAGGAAGAAATGATGTCAAAGCTTCGCATAGTGGTGGTAGCAATTGATTTGATTGATTGATTTGTGAGGTTCAACGTCCCAAAACATATATATGATTATGAGAGACGCTGTAGTGGAACACTCTGGAAATTTAGACCACCTGTGGTTCTTTACCGAGCTCCCAAATCTGAGCACACGGGCCTACAGCACTTTTGCCTCCATCGAAAATGCAGCCGCCGCAGCAAGGATTCGATCCCGCGACCTGCGGGTCAGCAGCCGAGTACCTTAGCCACTAGACCACCGCGGCGGGGCATGTGGTGGTAGCAAGAACAAAAACATGCAGTTTAGTTGATCCTAGGGTCTTATTTATTTATTTGACAATATTGCTGACCTCTTTAGATACTATTATTTTAATGTTATTATTGTTATGACCCTGTTGTACTGCCGCTCCACTCGCAGTGCTTTTTGCGTGCGCGCATTCTCAATCAAATAATAAAGTGCGTGTGTATCGAAGGCATCGTCAATTTGTGCTGTTGCGGGGATTTGTGTAATTACTTTTTGTTATTCCTGGTATGTGAAGTCGTTGAGATGAATCCTGGTCCAGATAATGCTCTTCTCAAGAAACTTCTAGGCGGACAAAAAAAATTACCAACACATTATCATCCATGGAAAACCATCAAGCTGAGCATCAGCTGGCTATGGCTGGCATAAAAAATCGCTTGAGTATCCTTGAAACTACGATGAACAATATTGAGAACCTGCAAGCAGTAGTTTCAAACTGTCGTGTAAAAGTGCGTGGAACAAAACTGGGTCTGGATTGTCGCTCTGGTTACTAAGGTGGATGATATTGAAAAAAAAAAAAAACAGGAGCTGGCGTAACAATCTGGTAATCGATGGTGTTGAAGATAATGATGAAGATAAAAAGGCTACAAAATCCGGAGGCTATGGGACAGAATTGTGTGAACTACGCTAACGTATACAGAATATTAGCATCGAGAGGGTACACCAACTAGGAAAGCTTAATTTAAATAAAAACCGACCGTTAATCGTCAATTTCCTGTCTGCGAAGAATAGCAAAATAATTTATTTTAGGCAAAATGGTTCAAGGGTACAGACGTTAGTGTCTCGGAAGAATTTTCAGGAGCTGTGCAAACGAAAGAAAGAAATTATGAAACTACACCAAATAGCACCGCAAAAATTGTGATAAATTTTGCCTTCGGTATAATTCCTTGATTTTTCAAGAGAAAAACACCAAGCCTGCGTGGAAGGCGCCACATATTCACAGCGAAAACCAGAAGGGTGACCTTTATTTATTTATTTATTTATTTATTTATTTACAGATACTGCTGTCTCGATACACGAGACATAGCAGGAGTGGGTACATTAGGAAAAGGAACGGACATACATTAAGCAATACCAAAGAAACATACAAAGCATTTAACACATATTACAAAATACGGATAGGCAGTTCTTTCAAAAACAATTCAATTGGTTTTTCGCGTAGGGAACCATCTAGGTTGTTCCAAATCTCAACAACGGCTGGAAAAAAAGAATGCTTAAAGCAATTTACAAATGGCTGGAAGGGAACAATGTTGAGTGGGTGAGAACGGCGCGTGACTCGTTGTGCTGAATCACAAAAAGTAATTGGTGCTTCAATGCAACTGCGGCTGTGTACAATGTTATGTAGCAGAGTGATACGGTCAAGTGTGCGTCGGAAAGCAAGGGGTTCTAACGACAATGAGCTTGCGTGAGATGAGGGAGAAAAATTGCGGTCATACCGGCCAAATATAAATCGTATTGCTTTTTTCTGTATACCCTCGAGCATATTTATGTCAAGTGCAGTATAGGGTGACCACACCACTGAGGCGTACTCTAGCAATGGTCGGACGAGCGATTTATACGCCGTTAATTTGCAGTCCTTGGTAGAGTGCTTGAGTGTTCGTTTTAAGTATCCCAGTTTTCGAAGTGCTCTAGCGCAAATTGTTTCAATGTGATGGTGCCACTTTAGGTTTTGAGTGTAGGTAACACCAAGATATTTGAATGTATTAACAGAGTTTAGGTAGTGCCCATTGTAACTATAACTAAACCTTAGCGGCTGTTTTTTGTTAGTAAATGTCATTTGAACAGTTTTTTGGTAATTAATGTTCATTTGCCACATGGCGCTCCAACCACAAAAGGACAAAAATACTTTGTTCAGAACATCTTGGTCATGAGCATTATTTACGCTAGTATATAAAACGCAGTCGTCAGCGTACAATCGCAGCTTCACTGGTGTGTCCTTAATAATCTGTGTGACATCATTAATATAAATAATGAACAATAGGGGCCCAAGCACCGAGCCCTGTGGTACCCCGGAAGTGACTGCACACGACGATGACTGCGCATGCTCAAACGTAACAAATTGTGACCTCAAACGTAGCCAATCAGCTATCCAGCCTATTATTTTGTCATCGTTAATAATACTTCTGAGTCTAGTAAGAAGTTTTTTGTGACATACTACATCAAATGCTTCGCTATAATCTATGAATATGGCGTCAACCTGTCCTCGAGTATTAAGAGCCGAAGCGATGTCGTGAGTGAATTCAATGAGCTGTGTAGTTGTAGAAAAACCAGAGCGGAAACCATGCTGATTACGGGACAATAAGTTGTTATTAGTGAGGTGCTGAAGTACATGTTTATGAATTATGTGCTCTAAAAGCTTGCAACAGGTACACGTTAATGAAATAGGTCTGTAGTTAGAAATGAGTTGCTTATTACCCGATTTAAAACACAGGAATTACATTGGCGATTTTCCAAACGGTCGGCACAATACCTGTTTCTAATGATTTAACAAAAATTATTGATAAATAACGAGCATTTTCAGAGCATTTTCTAAACGCGCATTGAGTAAATGCTGCAAGCACACTTGCTGGGTACCCACCACGACAATAATAATATTAATTTTTGGCTAGTAGGCTGGCATTCGCTATGCTATTTTTTATTCTTTTAGAAGCGTGGTATGCGCTAAACACTTCCAAGGAATTTTGGGCGAATTGTTCATGCAGGGACTGACGACGATGAGGAATTACGCTTGAAGTGGGTATGCGTTATAGTTCATAGCTGAACAAGAAGGATTGTGAAAATTGGAGATTTGTTTGTCTCTATGCGCCCCTCAAAAGTTAATGAAAGGATTTTCTTCCGGTCATTAGCTTCGTTGCTAAACACTGATTACACTTGATTGTGCTAGGGTATTTCAATTTTGTTTGTCACTCTAGGGATCACTCATATTTAACTAGTCATTACGATGCAAGTGCCGCTTCTTTGAAACAAATAGCTAATGACCATAATCTGATAGATGTGGGAGAGCATGCGCCTGCCTCATTAAGGTTTGCGCACTTTCAAAACGTCTCTCCTGCTCGGCTCGATCGTGTTTATGTCTCTATAGGAAAATGTCGCACGTTCATATCTATATGTAAAGCCTATATTTTTCACCTACCATTGTTTAGTGGCCGTTTCATGGGGTCCTAGGAAATTTTGCAAGATTCTGCCGAATGAGAAATTATGGAAGCTAAATGTAGAGCTCTTGTATGAGCAATGTTTTGTTAAAATATTCAAAGAATTTCAACACGTGGTAATCCAATATCGGCAGCTGCCACTTCTGGTCAGTTGGAAATGTTAAAAAAAGAACTAAAAACGAAGCGATTAGTACCTTATATGAGCTAGCACAAAGGAAGAAAGATGAAAGACCTTATCTTTATGATTTACCTAATAAGTTACATGGTTTTTAAATCCAAGAGCCGGGGCTGTACGAGGACGAAATACATTTCGAGCACAAATACAGAAATGTTACACAGAAGCATATACAGGAGCAATGATTCGTTCTCGTGTAATTCGTTTCACTGAAGATTAGCCCTCCAAAAAACCTTTTGGGGATGAAAAGCGGTACGCACTCTCCGAGCAAATATTGCAAATTGAGTCAAATGGCTCCAGTTGCACAGACACACAGCAAATAACAGCCGTATTTGAAGGTCATTACAAAAGCCTGTTCACCACAGCTGAGCTTACAAATGACTATGAAGGAAAAGGTAAACGACTCACTGCTTTAGTACCATGTTTACAGGAAGATGATCGGCTTATTATTGATGAACCCATAACTAAGGAATAAATTAAGATCGCAATCATAACTTCCCAAAGAAACAAAACTCCAGGCCCTGATGACCTCAGCAAAAAATTTTACATAACACCAAGAAAATCTCATTCCTTTCCTCGAGGCACTCTTTCAAGAAGCCTATGAACTCGGGGAACTTCCTTCTTTCTTCATCAGAGCCACACTACTTTGATCCCGAAAAGTACCGACAGGGAAGTTTTGAAAATAGTAACTGGATCTAGGCCTATGTCTCTATGTAACGTTGGTCACAAGATATTTGCGAAAATCCTCACGAGCAGGTTTCAAACAGAGATTACTAAATGTGTAGGCGTCCATCAAACATGTGGGATAAGAAGCCGCTCTATACAGACGAATATGCATGTAGTGCGATCAGTCCTTGAGTGCATTGACGATAGCACGGGTCAGGTTTCTCTTCTTCAGATTTACCTTGCTAAGGCTTTTGATAAGGTGCGACATGACTTTTTGTTTTGACTGCTGAGTATGCTCCACTTAAGAGATGTACTGTACAATGGGATATCACTATGTTATAAAAAAGTGCGCAACAATAATTGGGAATCGTATGCTTTGAGGTATAAAAGAGGTAAATTCATCGATGCGTCTCGGGGTGTCCACATTCACCTTTACTTTGTGCAGTATACTTGGAACCACTTTGTTTAAATTTACTGCTTAATTCAGGTATTAGAGGACATTATGAAGCTGATGAATTTAAATTTCTTGCCTACGCTGGTGGCATAGCCTTCTGCTTGGCGAAGTAACCGAGTGTTCAGGAAGCAGTAAGCACTACTATGGGCTTTTGTGACATTTCTGGAGCTAATATCAATAATGATAAAATCAGAAGATTCTGGCTGGACACGTGGCCGCTATCTCTCTCGGATTTTGCAAATATTTGTTAGAATATAGCTCCAATTCGTTATCTTGGTGTGCCTCTTGATAACCACCGTAATAGTGGTCCTCATTTGACGTCCGCTATAACCACCATCCGTCAAAAGGTGTTCACTTGTCAAAAACAGGATCCTTTCGCTTTTTTCAGAGCTAAAACATGCAACAATAAACAATATCCTTTTTGCATCAAAGCTTGTCTACATACAACTATTGCATTACTCTCGCGTACATATCCAGGCGTTTCACAGGATATTTGACTGCTTTATTTGGAGTAATTCATGGAAAATCATGCCAAGAGACAATCTTTTTCTTCCGCTTGAGAAGGGGGGGGGGGGCTTAGTCTTTTGTATTTGTTTGTACAATTGGTGATGCGGCTTTTTCACCTTCAGGATGTATGTCCCCCGTTTCTTTTGGCTGTTACCCGGAATCGTCTTGCTTAATACTCCCCTTTTCTTTCTGTGACGACAAAAGTGGCTGAAAACCCACAAAAAGAGATTGTTGTGGCCACGCAGTTCTTGAAAGCCAGGTTCACTTTAAAATATCTATACAGTGTTGACACAGCGACACTCACTACTCCACTTTTCAGCACCCTTCTCCCTGAATCTATTTACCGACAGCAATATTTATCTCGCACTGTTCATAATGTGTTCAACCGTGTGCATAGAATGTGTATATCGCCAGCAGCCAAAACATTTTTCTTTAAGCTGCACACCTCCAGATCACCTGTAAGGGCGCTGTTTCATAAAAAAAAGAAAACGCCAGGCCTGCGCGTAAGGTGCAGCACAGTCACAGTGAAAGCTAGAAGAGCGGCTTTCAGAGCATTTTCTAAACACTCATTGGGTAACTACTGCAAGCACACTTGCTTGATACCTACTACGGCATTATTATACACATTTTTGGTAGTATGCCGTCACTTGCTATGCTAATTTTCGTCATTCTTCTGAGAAGCGTCGTATCTGCTGCTAGTTTTGTGCGAATGGTTCATGCAGTGGCTTACAATTTAAATGTGGCATGCGCCACATATAAATTGGGACCAAGAACAAGCTTTTGTAATTTGTTGGAGCATTGGACGACCCACTCCTTACTCTATTCGCATTGTGCGACGACTGGTTGCTTTTTCGCTGTTTTAAAACGCTTTATATGTCGTATTACGCGAATGCTTTTCCGACATCAAGCTTGCCTAAGGCAAGTTTGCCAAACAGTCCCAAGCACTGGAGTGGATCAGTGGTAGGATACTGGGCTGGCCATTGGTGCTAAGCCACTGGTGCTATATACTAGGATACTGGGCTGTGTCATTGGTGCTAGGCTATTTTAGGGACGAAGCTGTTTAGGGCGTGGGTCTGTCCATCCTCCGTCGTTGTCGTATACGTAGCCTCCGGGAGGCGAGATGGGAGATGGCGGTACTTACCCCCGAATGCAGAGATGTTACTTGGTTCGCGACTTCGACTTGACTTGAGCAAGTCGGCGTGAAGCAAGCAGCGGAATTTAGAACGCCCAAGTCTACCTTTGCGTTTCATAGATGCTCAGGCTGTCTTGCTTGGTCAAGTCAAGAACGAGCTTCAAAGCAGAAACACGCTGCTCGCCTGCTAACGAGGGTAATAATGAAGTTCGCGTAAGGCATGTGTTACAGCAAAAAAAGGCCATACGTTTTAAAATAACTATAAAAACGAAGGGCCACAGGCATATTTTTGCCATTTTAGGGCTAACAAGCGGCACGTGGTGCCAGCCACCACAGCGACGCACAGTATTGCTTCTGTAAAGCGTTCGTTGCCCGCTGGTTTTAGTGGCCACCCAAAAGCGGCGCGTTTCTCCACGGTTGCTTGTTTGGAGGCGAAGCAAGCATCACGCTGGGTTCTTTCGTCGTTTTTTTTTTTCAATCGAATGCCGTGGCATGTATTTGTGCTGACCTGGCTCACGAGGTAACGCAATTTTCACGGTATTTGCCTTTCTGTTCACCTGTGGACATTCTTGTAGTGGGCTAGGTCGCAGTTATGTATGAAAAAAAACAACTTCTTGGAAGAAATGTGATTCGTATCCTTTTGTTAAGCTTGGTAAACAAGAGAAAAGGAGGGGTCAGGACATTGCCCTCAGAAGAAGTTTGTCTCGCGGGGTGGAGCAATGTCTCGCTGCATGATGGTGAAGGGGATCAAAAAAACCCGTGGTAGGAGCACCTCTTTTTTATGTCTGTGGAATTTTACGTAGCGTTGTGCTACAAACGATGCCTTTCTGAGCGAGAAACAGCGCCCTAGACGGGACGAAAAGATAGACGAGGCACACAGACACAGCGCCGAGTCAATTTTGTACCGAAAGAGACAGAAAATGTCGTCGTGTATTAGAAAAAAAAACAGAAATACCCTTTGCGGTTACAAAACATTTCGACGTCGTCACTACCGGGGCTAATAATACGCACGTGTGTGTAGTCGACACAATCTGCAACGCCAGGGAACTCAGCAACTTCATAAAAGTCCCGCATAACTACAGAAAGTGCTGCCGGTGGCGGAAAGCGCACCAGCATCGCGTACAGATGCTTTGCGACGAGCAGCGTAACTTTTCCTACTGCACGGCAAACTGTCGACTACGGAATGCGGACGAGATTCTCGGTGACTGTTTGGAATGTGCCAGCGCCGTAAAACCCGAGAGCCATCAGTAGCTGTAACACTGGAGGCTCAGGGTGTCTTCGGTTGTCCCCACTTTTACGGAGTGGCAACATACCCAGCAGCTGCCGCACGGCGTTCTTCGTGAATTTGTATCGAGCGTGGAATTGTTCCTCGTCGTACAACTCCATCGGATTTCCTCGGTCACGTAAAGCGGGTCCAAGAATCTGGCAGGCAGTGCGCCTCAGAAAATGCTACGCTTATGGCGAGGCAAAGCAAACTGAAAAGCCGCCACCCTCCGCGCGACGCCCATTCGAGAGGTGGCCATGTTGGAATAACGCGTGAAGTCGCTTTCAAGCTAGCCCCACGGCTGACTTGAAACTTGTCCTGACTTCGACCGAGCCAAGTCGCCTTCAAGTCGTCCGCAAGTTCGAGAACGATTTATGGTGACCGGCAAGACTGTCTTGAGTCAAGAACGAGTCAAGTACGAGTCAAGTACGAGTCAAGTAACATCTCTGCATTCGGGGCTTAGAGTGTTCACTAGATGGACGCACAGACGGATGAATGGACGGCCGGACAGACGGACTAGCAGATGGACGGACGGGTGGATTGATGCGCGGAGTGGATATGTACATCTACGGGCCCGTCTTTGCTGACGTAAGCCATTTATACCTTCAGCTTCTGCTCGCAGCTACCGTTTCCCTTCCATGTACTTGGTATTCTTGTGTTGTACTACTTACTTGTGGTCTTCGGCTCAGCGCCGTCATATTACACCCACGTGTTGTGGGGCAATAGCCTTCTTGATCTTTAGTAGACCAGTTGGGCGCAGTGAGACTTACTAATTATCTGTGGTACATACTCGTTTATGATGACGACTGCTTCGTCACACAAAGAACGATTTGCTTGGCTCTTACAATGACATTACGCTCCCACGTTGAAGTAGCATGATCATTTAAATGAGAAAGCGTCTGTCGGCACCCACAATAGCCGTGACGGTGATTGATTGATTGATTTGTGGGGTTTAACGTTCCAAAACCACCATATGATTATGAGAGACGCCGTAGTGGAGGACTCCGGAAATTTTGACCACCTGGGGTTCTTTAACGTGCACCCAAATCTGAGCACACGGGCCTACGACATTTCCGCCTCCATCGGAAATGCAGCCGCCGCAGCCGGGATTTGAACTCGCGACCTGCGGGTCAGCAGCCGAGTACCTTAGCCACTAGACCACCGCGGCGGGGCGGTGAATGTGGACCACTCTTTTTTAGCTTATGGGCGTCACGTAGCACGTGATCTAAGTATGGGCTGGCAGCAGAGCAACACTACTTTGCATACTACCTGAAAGCACGAAGTCTACCAGAATGATACAATCGCTATGAATGAAGCAAGCAGTGCATAATTTAAGGGCTCGCTTTTTTAATTAGACGCAAAACTATAGAGAACTAACTGACGGCACTGCCGAGGAAAGTTTAGGAGATATAATAGTAAAACATGAAATGTGTTGTTTGAAATACACACACGTACCTCATAACGTGGACGGTATAGATAGGCGCCTTGGTAGCTCAGTTAGTAAAACATCAGACGCGTTATTCGAAGATTGCAGGCTTATAACCTGCCCATGATTAGTTACTTTTTCGTCTACATTTCTTTCTTCAGGTTAACATTTCATTTGCTACCAATAACATTCTCTATACTTTTGTTGACAATATTACCTGTTTGTTCTCATTATTATTGGAGAGTGAAAGTCCAACAGTGTGCCGTATGCAGGGGCTCACTAACTGCGTCACATTACATGGAATCCCACACTGCGTGAAACCTGTCGGCTTATTTCAGCGTTGTTGTAAGCACCGAAATTTGAGTTCTTTCCTCGAAGGCTAACTGTAGCACATTTAGTAAGAACACAGATGATGATATGCGGCTTTTAATGGCATGAGGGCCAAGTGTGGCCATGCCTTATTCACACATAGCATCGATGCATTCTGTAAGCGCTCGCAGCTTTCACCGAAACGAATATCTTTAGTTCATCTGAATACTTTTGACCGCTTGCAGAATATGCCAGACCGTTCAGTGATTGCCCGTTTGGCAAACGTGAGTGGTCGTTTCATAAGCATCATCTGGCGGCAAAAAGAACAACTAAGCACTGAGCTGTTCTTCAGTAACATTTTATAATGTACACCTCACTGCCGGTCTAAGTCTTCATTTGTGGCAGACTTGAAAGAATGCTACCATTTCATGCGCATGTTCGACAAGATCGTTGATGGAACACCTAACGTCTGGCGTTTTAATTCTGTAACCTCATGTCAGCGACCAAACAACAAAATTATTGCAGGAAACTAATCTCGGTATTTTCCTCTTGTCGTGAAGCGGTGGTTCTTGGTAGAAAACTTCGTTTCGAAAACCGTACATATTACGGGTGTTTTATGCAACTTCACAACAATCTGTGATCGTCATACCGTGGTGTCTGTTTCGACAGTTTTGCTGTGTACGCACGAGGGGAACCGTACCATAAACAGACACAGCGATTTCTCCATATGTAGAGGCTATGTAGAATTTCGTGTCTCTGAGCTACTGGACACAATAACAGAGTGATTTTATGCATGCTATGCTTTCAACAACGTGCAGCCTCACCGCTATTGCACATATGTGCGCGTACGAGCCAACCTTGAATTAAGACGCCTCAGTTTTTAGTAATTGGTTACACCGGTGGTTTTTACGCACACTCTTGGCGCACAGATGTTATTGCACATTTGATGAGATCGATTTATTTTGGTCAGAAGGGAGGGACGATCAGTAGAAAAGAGCTGAGAACCCCCTTCCGGGGAAACCGAATACTTGAAGGTAAGTATATATAGTCACTTTGTGGTCAACGCTGCAAACCACAAAACAGAATGTTGCAATTGGCGTGAAAAAAAAAACGCCTTAGATTCAATAGTTTCGTGTCTGACTGCATGATGCCATATTGACTGACATTATCTATAAGATATAATATATTTATGTGGTGTAAGGTGTATGACATCACTATACAGCGAGGGGCATAAAAACATTTACAAATGTACTTAACATGCAAAGCAGGGCTTAGTCTAGGGCGCGTTGGTAAAGCTTGACTTCGCACGGTGCACAGTAACAATGATTCATGTCTCCGATTCTGTGCATATTTGTGGTAACTCGTGCTTGACCCATTGTCATGAAATTGTGTTTCGACCAACACGCTCAAAACCCACAATCTGTTCCCTTATTATTAGTTATGATGGTTATAGGCTTGGATCTTCCGCGCAATAAGTACTTGAAAGTCGAGGCACGCTTTACCTCATGGCTTCCAAAGCAAACGACGTATAAACGGCCACACCCGATGAGAAACCGTTGGGCAGTGTATGTAGCCAACGTCTCGACAAGTCCACTTGTATGGGCAAGCAAGTAAGCAAACAAGCAAGCATGGGACGCTTCCAGGAGCAACAGCGAAGTTTGACTCTTGGCACATACATAAGGGGGAAAAATACAATAAAGGCAGTCGGCGTCAGAATATGAATAAACAAGAAATGTAGTGTGGTAGCAAGAAATACTTTTTCCTCTTTTCTAGGTAACCTCTCTGCCTTTTCATTGTTTCTATATTTCTACTTCCGGGGAGTTTCGTATTCGGGGGGAGAATCATACGAATGCACAAGAAAGCGCACATGCAGCAAAGAATAAATAAATTCCTGCTCTTCTACACGCCATGTGTCCATATATATTTACATTATAAGCAGATGGATATCTTCTTAGTAACGTAGTAGCTTAGTAACGTGTTGTGAGATTTTCAAGGCTTAATAAACAATTGAAACAGTGCCGATTCACTCGTTTCTACCACTACCAGCTTATCGAACTGAGCAGTGCATTAAAGTGGCGTAACAATAATCACGTGACGTAAAATGACGTACCGTCATTCACGTGATATGTTGCCGCCAAAATAACGTGACACACACCTGACGTATGCCACGTACTACAAGTCCCATGACGTGTTGTTTCCAACAACACGTAACATTAGGCACATTACAATTTCCCGCCAAAGGAACACTGGTTTGGGATGGTAGCTTCTTCCTCGGGAGTCAGAAACATCATTTCCACTGTTCTTTCCAGCCAGCTTTGCCCCACTGGGGCAAGCTTACTGAAGTTAAAATACGAGAGGTGGTCAAGCTAGCAAAAAACCTTATTACTTGTGAAAACAAATTGTGGTAGCCATGATACGACACAAGCTCTCTTCATCTTGTTCGTCCATTCTGTCCTCTTCATAATTTGCTTCTCTTCTTAAAGACGTGCACCAATATGTCGGCCGTGGAATGCAATAATTGCGATGGGAGAGAGAACTCGCCGTGGTGTGCGACCATTTGCAACACCTGAATGATAAAAAAGGCTTCGCAATGCACGCGACCGGGAGGTCACGTTATTCGTGTCGTGACCTGCGTGTTATGTTTGCCATATACCTATGTCCTCCTATGCTAATTTTTGTATATACCAAGTTGTGTAGAAGACTATGAAAGTGCCAACACATAGGCGTAGCTGGATAAGATAGATAGATAGATAGATCGATAGATAAATAGATAGATAGATAGATAGATAGATAGATAGATAGATAGATAGATTCAGTAACTCTGTGAATTTAAATAACAACCGCTCTAGCACTCTAAACGAAAGCAGAAGAAGCCTACATGACAGCTAATTTACTTACAACAAGCTGCACTGCTTCTGAATGTCTTGCAGACTTCATAGGCTACCATTCTCTCATAAAAAAATACTCGAACCATAAGCTGATATCATAGTTCATATGATAAAACGATTGCCGCCACTTTTGTCGTTTCGCTCCCCTCTCGGCTTCATGGCGTAATCAGCTTGCTGAGCTTCTGAAGGCCGTTTAAAGACATTAAGTTCTGCACAACGACGCTTCTCACCAAGGTTGGTTCCAGAATCACTTAGAAGTCTGATCTGGCTATTTCCGGTCGATAAGTGCCATGATTGGGAAACATTTCTTGTTCGCTTCACTGCTTCGAAATCTGGATGCCATTTCGTTAATCGAACTAACCTTGCCTCCATCGCGCGCTATACGTCCTGTGGGGTCGTCCTTGGCTCGGGAGCTGAACGTTATCTTGGCGCGCAAGTTCACTTTGTAGACTCTGCAATGGTTCGTACTGGCGAGATAGAGCTCTTGGGACGGTCGATATGACCGTCGCCAGTCATAGAATGGACTGATATGCCGCTTTAACATGACTCAAACTCCACCCTGCGTCTCGCTTCTTAAATAATCTAGAAAAATATATATTTTTCGGCACGACTGGAACAGCATTCTCAAACGACTTAGCTCCTTGTAGTCACAAAATACTAATGACTGCCAAATAATGTCATTGCATCTGTTATAAACTTTAGCATAAAGTGGTTTGTCGGCTCTATCTGAACCACGCCTACTGCGGAATCCTGGGATTGATTAGCGGTTCTTGAAAGTCCTCTTATTAAGAAGATTAGTTAGTGGCTATTCAGTAATTGTGTGTCTATATTGTTTTCCCAATCACGATTTAGCCTGGAATCACAGTTTTAAACAGTCACTAGTTCCATTTTGAAGTTTACCTGAAGGAAACCAATCGCGATCCAGAAATTGGATCCGGACTGAGTCCGATCACGATGAAAAAAATCTGTGTGGCACCGGTGTAACACTAGCAGAATAAACTGGCTGCGAAAAAAAAAGTCGAAGGTAACATGTAAAATTTTCTGCCATTGCTCAGGCAACGCGGAATTTGAATAATCCATTCAATCACCCCTTAAAGATGTGGTTATGCACAGCTCAATACCTGGCGAACAGACGTGAAATAGAGCCTGCCCATTAGTAATGATTGTTAGTCAAGATCAGTTTTCGAGGACTTCTGCGTGTCCTCGTAAAAGAGAACGGGCAGAAGCAACTCGGGCACCCAAATATGATAAAGGTTACGAGAGATATTAGTGTTTAATAAAACCAATAATAAAAAGTTCCTTCATAATCCGAACCTTTGAAGAATGCAGATATAATGCGAAAGCATTAGTTTTCTCATCAAACATGAAAACTGACTCTCGGCGGCGTCCACATGACTAATGTAAGAAAGCTATCACGTGTTGAAGCTACCATATGACGCCATCAGGACGTCAAAAAACACCAAACTATGGAACGTCACAATGATGTGAGTATATGATACTCGTCACTGATTTCCCGTGATGATTTCATGGCATGACATTGTTGCTTGGCCTATTGTAGGTTGGTCAAGGAGGCAATGTAGGTGAGACGCTGAAAGCTTGCAGCACCTCCGATCCTGGAGGGAGTTTAAAAGCATGTTGTGAACCATGTGTCACAAAATTGTGGTTGTATCGGCTCCGCCTCTAGCTAGGACAGGTGGGTAGCGCTCTTGCACAGACCCAAACTCAACGACCATCAGGCAAGTCCCATGTAAAGACCACCAAGCCACGCTTGGCGGTCCCTACATGGGACTTGCCTAGTAGCACGTGATTCACCCTTTGTCTTCTCCGTACCGAATAAAGTTTTCACCACCACGACCATCATCATCATCATCGTCATCATCATGTGCAAAAAGCCTTGGAAGGGTAGCGGGGATAGATCAACACATAGCAGGTCACGGGATGGAATCCCGACTGCGGCGGCTGCATTTTTGATAGAGGCGAAAATGCTGCAGGCCCGTGTGCTCAGATTTGGGTGCACGTTAAAGTACCCCAGGTGGTCGAAATTTTCAGAGCCCTCCACTACAACGTCTCTCATCATCATATGGTGGTTTTGCGACGTTAAACCCCACATACTAATCTATCAGGATTTACACATCGACTGAGAAGACAATAGAGCTAATAAGCGAAGCTGGGTGGCGTTGGTAACCAGGATATCTCTGCGCATGCGTCTAGTCAGAGTATATATCTCATATTCATCACCGTATAAAAGAGTTGGCAGTATGAGGTGATGTGATCTGTATGTCTTTCTTGGCTGTGTGAAGCTTCCTTTGTAGGCTCGTGCAAGGGAAGTTTATGAAGAAAAATAAGAAGGCTGTCACCCTAAAGCCGTCTTCGTTGAATTCATAAGCGACTTGTGAGTTTTAAACGAAGGGCGGTGGATAGGTTTTTTTAGTTCACTCGCTTTTTTTCTGAAAGCGTAATCAATGTGAACTCCGCCCGCGATTGTGCTACCATCTCTTTCAGCAATTTTAGCCATAGCCTTCTCGACTATCTGCCATA
Organism: Rhipicephalus annulatus; assembly: GCA_013436015.1. NCBI lineage: Eukaryota > Metazoa > Arthropoda > Arachnida > Ixodida > Ixodidae > Rhipicephalus > Rhipicephalus annulatus. The sequence continues at coordinate 1,142,742 of WOVY01010272.1, read as the reverse complement.
TTTCATTGGAAGGCACTCGTAGAGTAACGGGCATTGCCCATCGCAATAAGCATCCCTCCCCCTTCCTCCCCAAAAAAAGAAATGAAGACGTAAACGATCACTCAAATTACAACTTTCAGTTACGACCAATCGAGAAGAAGGGCCTCTATTCACAATAAATGCATTTAAAGTATGTAATTGCAAAGTAGCTGCTTTATACAGCAATGTTATTAGACACTTTTGGAATAGGGTTCTCAAAGCTTTGCGTTTGCGTTTGTTGCCATTGCGCAATACTTTTGTGTGCCCTCGCTAAGTGACAGAATTAGCGAGTGACCGCGATGAATAACATTTTTGAGTTATGCGGTTCTAAAGCTGCATATATACCTGACTAAGAATTACGGCAAAACAAGTAGTAATATAAAGATAATTGCCATGAACGAACATGTAAGTAGAATGGAGCACCTCCTAGAACAATTTCAAATAGAGGTTTGTCAAAACTTGAGCGATTTTTAAACGTAACTTTCTTGAAATTCTTCCAGCGATTTACGGTGACGCATTGAGATGATTTATTGGAATGAGTTATACTGCTCGGGGACATTCACGGGTAATCTGTTTGTAATGAGCATTGTTATTTTGAGTATTCGCTGAGCCGTCATATAGAAAGGCATGCTCACTAACTTGCACATTCATTCATACTCACTCATTGTCATTGAAAATTATTTGTCATTGAAGTAGTCATTGAAATTAGCTAGCATCTTTATTGGGAGTGTCTAGCCTCCCAGACGTTCTAACGCACAAACACTCTTGTGGGGAATAAATTTCTTTCTTGCTCCCGAAGCTGCCCTCTATACTTCCTTTTGTCCTACCAGACTTTTGCTACTCTAACGGGGACCAACTGGAAGCCTGCGGGGGGTGACCTCGTTATCTTCAGGGCAGAGCAGCCATGTGTGCGCCATTTGAAATAAGCTGGAGGATGCACTGGCTACCAGTTCTTTCATTGAGCGTAGGCTTTATGTGCTTAGGGTGTACTTTCAATGACGCGAAACCAGCAGGAATGACTGCCAGTTCCTCGCGTGTACCGCAACGCACCTCAGGTTCAAACACACGCGAACGAAGCCCCAAACTTTTCTCTAATAACGCTGCCTTCATGCGTGTTAACTCCAACTCTTGTTTTCTAGCATGTCCATCGAGCTCGGCCTTCAGATGTGCCAGCTCCAATTCCTTTTTTTTTAATGCTCACCAAGCTCAGCCTAACAGGCGCGCCCACTTCATTTTTTCTTTACGCACGCGTTCATCACGCTCGGCCTGCTCACAGTCTGCCTCCAGCTCGGCTTCACGCTCCTCTCTGTCAAGTGCTTCCTCCTCCTCCAGCCATTTTCTTGGTACCTCTAAGGTTAAGCTTAGTTTCTCACTTGTCCTAGTTAAGTTGCTTAAAATCATGTTTTCTTATGTGAAGATAACTCTGCAATCAGACTCGTCCTGTCGTGGACGCCATTGAAATGATAAAGCTTCGTTTTGTTTGTTTTTTTGCTGTAATGGTTGGGAGCCCAACAAAAGAAGAGGATGGCAGCAGGTTTATAAAGAACACTTAATGAAAAACATGAATTAAAGGGCACACACACGCGTACAAAACAGAGCTAACAGAGCCAACTGAGAGGGATAATCAGACAAAGTTTCCGAATAGCAAAGCATCCTTTTTATAGCCCATCTCGGCCGATAAAGGCTCACTGTTTGAACAGTCGGACACGCCGGGCGACGCGAAGAGACGAGAGACGCGGGATGGCTCCAAGGCAATTGGCGACGGCTTCTAAAGTGTTCGGCGACACCTTGTACGAGGTGACGAACAACTTGTTGCCGCAGGGAAGCGTCGGAGGCGGAATACGACAGCGGCCACTTGAAGCCCGTAGCTTCAACTCGTGGATGGCGTCCCAGAGCGTCGACACACGGGCCCGGTCATCAGACTGCATCAAATGCCCAACTCCGTCTTATCTTCTTTTACATGCTGAGCATGTTCTACTAGGAGCTAGTCATGTGCCATCACCGTCCGCAGCCTCCCCTTCTCCTCCGCCAGACATCTGTGATTCCCTCCTCTCTCAACACTGTGCGCGCTACGCCAACACCACCTAGACTATTGACAAGGCCCCTCCAGGGAGAGCGTGACGTCACGCTAGTTGCCCACCTGCACCCCGGCCGTCGTCGCCACTCGTTGTCATTATATCTGCTGTGGGCACTTATTGAAAGCCGGTGTTTCTTTTTTTGTTCTTTTTTGTTCCCGCGCGGTCTGCATTTGTTTACGCCTGCCTTTACACTTTAGCGATCAATCTGTAATAGTCAGAAATGCATTTGTAGAAGTGGTTTTATTTGGACGAAAGGCTAAAACCATCCTACCTCATTTCTTGTTCAAGGTTTTGATTTTTTCTGTCTGCTGCCTTTTTTTGTGCGGTGCTTTGGATGGTGTCATTTCGAAGTCTACAAAAGTTGTTCAGAGCTACATTTGTTGCAACACGCACTACATGCCGCACGATAGTCTCAGAGGTATGGCTATTTTCACAAGTCTCTAGCTCAACATCTCCTAGCAGTGATGTGGTAATGGAGCTTACAATGCCACGTTGGTTGTTCGACGTGAGGAACGCCTTTGCATTTTCTCCCTTGGTGAGCTTTTGTCACCAGCACCATGTGCACAGTACATGGCTGCAGAAACTTTAAGCTTCCTCTTGACAAGTTGTCAATCATTGTGTTACCTTCCACATCTATGTTCCTGCTCTCCAGGACGAGCCCGCTGCTGCAAAATGCGCATGACAGCTTCTTCAGAGCTGAATGAGCACAATATCTAGCGATATAAGCAACGACCTCCATGTCATGCTTTGGGTTGGAAATTTCATCATTTGAGATATGAACAGAGAAGTTACGTTGCGATACTTGTGTGTCACTTTCGCTGCTGATGTCTGGCTGCGGAAGCATCAGCAGCTTTTCCAGACAAATTTTCTTTTCAGACTCCAGGAGCTGCCTCACGGAAACATGATATTGTGCACCAGCAAGCTGACGGTAGCGATCGAAGCGATCTTCAAGAGTGTCAGTTTGAAATTTTCCCAGCAAGACATACTTGAACTTCAGTTCTTCTAAACAGTGCCGCGACAGCTCAACAAGGGAGTAGCAAGTGAGTCTCAACGCAGAATGTATTTCCATTGTCAAGCAGCCACGGCTCATGTTGACGCTGCTCCAAGCATCCAGCCAGTCTACCATGCCACTAAGGAAAACCAGCTGTTGATCCACCGAAGAATTCACTGGATTTTGAAGGGTGTCGTTCAGTTGGCGACCTTTCGAAGGGGTCTTCACGTTGACGATTTTCCACCATGTCCATATGATTTTTATGAAGAGAGCTGTTGAACTGGCACATGTGGTTTCAAGGGCATCGCCACGCGTCTCAAGTGCGTTTGATACAAACGGATTAATGACATTTAACATCAACTTTGCATTCTGTCTCTCCATAGGTGTTGGATTGATTGCCTTGGAATTTAGCTTGTAGCCAAGCTTGAGAAGCGATGTCTGCTCTAGTTCATACAGCTGCCGTACGGCTTCAAATGATGCTGCTTTCATTCTGGGCGGCCTGTCGGGCAATATTCCTGACAGGCTCACTTCAGGAAAGTAAAAGCATATTTCTTTGTTTTTTTATTCATCCAGTTGTTCCTGAGGCATTTCAGTATGTGCACAGGGTCTACGACATAAAACAGAGGCCGATTGTTGTCGGCTGGATGAGGATATACAATGCTTACTTCCTGTTTCTCTGAGAAAAACGACATCATTTTCCGGTTGAGGGAATTGTTGTCGGTAATTACAGCAATGACCCCGAGGCCCATAGATTTCACTTCTAAAATTACTTTCTTGCAGAACTCATGTAGAATTTCGGCGGTCATTTTAGCAACAGGAAGAATTTGAAGCACATCTTTGTTTGTTGACAAGAGCGACTGAAGCATGAAAACATGAGCAGTTGTGGCTGCCTCTTGAGAATTAGCTGATATCCAACTATGCTGCCCCCTTTATAATCGAAGTATGGCTTGATATGAATTTCATCAACCATTAGCGTCACCGTCTTTTCGTGTGGCTGCATGCACTTCACTCTTTCTCGAATGTAGGAGAGGAAGTTCTCTTCGTTTTGCTCCTTCAGTGGATCGCCTCCATACTTGAAACAAACGCGGCGCAGGGTTGAAGGATGGGGTAAAGTCAACGTCGACGCCGATCTGGCAGAGTTATAGGCATGCGGAGATATGGAGTGCAGGATGCTAGAAAACACTAATGTTTCAGCACTGTAGCGACGAATGGGGGCAGCGAGTGCGAGAGCTATTTGCTCATTTAGCAAACAAAACAAAGCACTGTATTCTTCGGTCGTGTCACTGTCTTGGGACAGTTCATTCAATAAGGAGCCGATATGCTGCAACACTGACGCTGTTTTTGACGGACTTGCCACTTCAGGCGTCTCAGTCATGTGGTTTTGCAGCTGCTGGAGCAGTGAGGACAACGTCCGGATGTCGCGCACTGCGTCTAGAACTGCGCCTTCGCAAGGTAATGAAACCAGCTTGATCATACCTGCTGAGACTGCAAGTGAGAGATCAGCAAGCACAGTGACGGAAAACCTCACGTGCGGTGAAGGATTATCTTCGATGCGGAGAAACATCACACAACGATCATTGGCCTTGATGGTCCAGAAATCATTACTACATACAGCAGAAAGCTTGCCTCTTAAGTGTTCGAAAGATGGCACAGCATTTCTCTCCGCTTCGCTTTTTTTTGCGCATATAGAGTCCTTAATCGCTTTGCTCAAGGCCTCGTCTTCCATTCGAACTCGTTTCGAGACAGGAGATTCTCGACGATTGCGATTCGTGCTCAGGTAGGACGCATAGTTCGGAACCACCGATGGTATAGCATCTGACACTAGGCGCACCCTCTCGCTATCGACTGTCAATGTCCGTCCCGACGCTGCGTCGAAATGTGACAGCTTTGTGATGAAGTCAGCCTCGAGGAAGTGGAGTTCACAGACCTGCGCCAAGCATAACAGGGACTTCATTACTTTCATATGAAACGGGCTAATGGGAACTTTGACACAAGCCTGAGTATTTCTGTTCTATTTTACCGCACTGCCCTACCTGAAGTGCGACAAAACTACCATCACCACTCACGATACTCGCTCCGTTCAATAGTAACAGAGCCAGAACGCCAGTAATGCGATAGAGCCGGTAAGACTTCAGCAGTTTCTCACCTTGGAGTGTATGCTTGGTGTGAAATCCTTTCGCGGAATGGCTTTTATCCAAGACTTCTTCCGAGCTTCATCCTTGAGGAATGCGAAAACACGCACTTTGGGACCACTGTCATAATTGTCGCGGCACCCGGGAACACAACAACGTCCCATGTCGCACTGATCGATGTGTAATCACATACTCACAAATACAACACCAATAAAATAGGACACGTGGGAACGGACGAAGACTCAGAGCAGTGCGATGCAGCACCAAGCCTAATGCAGTCTAACCAGCGAAGCAGGTAGCGATGAAAGGCAAACCTGTCGTGGCTTGTCCGCCGTTCGGGGTAAAAAAGTGCGCGGGGTGACCAACACCACCACCTGAGCGACGCGTCCTCGGCCACTGGACAGTCGGTGATATGTCCGGGGAGGGGTTGAGCCTGCCACCCAGGATCCGGCGAAGGACATCTCTTGCGACGCGTCTCACGAAGAAGTAGAAATGCGTTTAATTTACATATTTTCAAGAGAAGTACAATGCAACGACAGACGCGCCTTTCCATCACAAGGGCCCAGAGCGCACTCGAGACGAGCGGGCCAGCGAAGTCCAGAGAGAGAGCACAGCACACTCCCGCCACGCTCCTTTTATAGCCGTCCGTGCACGCGCTAAACGCCGCCTGTGTGTCCAGCGACGCTGATGTGCATTTCCTGTGGCGCACACAGACGCCTTTCGCGTTCCTGCAGGACGCGGACAGCGTTTGACCGTTACGCCGATGAGCGTCGCTTGCTGTGCCGGTCATAACATCGGACAACCAGCGTGACGTATGCCGTCTGGAGAGAGGGGTATGAACGGGCTTTGCGAATAGTCTAGGTGGTGTTGGCTGCGCTCGCTTCTCCCCTCCGTGCGCCGCGCGACCTTTAGTTTTACGTGCGCCAGCTGTATGCAAACGCGCGCATGCGCAGGCCGGGGCCAGCGCTCGCTATAAATAACCGAGTGTTGGGGCGCGCCGCCCTTCGTTGGTTGGTTTGTGCATCGCTAGCGTCTGCGGAGTCGACGTCATGACGATGTACCTCGCGCCCAACCTATCGTGTGCCGCTGTGGAGAAGTACGTCGACGAAGCCGTGGAAGAATACCTGAAATAACGACCGCAACGACGACCCTTCGTGATAGTTGGCGACTTCAATGTCGGCGTCAACAAGGAGGATTGGTGGTCGACTACATGGAGTCGGGGCACTCGCTGAAACGAGAAACGCACGACAGCCAACATCATCCGACCACGGTTTGCGGGACGTGCATCGACCACGTGTTTGCAAATTTCGACCTTCGACCGCTGCAACCAGACCAACAAACTCTTAACTTTGCGGACCATAAAGCCATCTTGCTCAAAATACCCGGAGCGTCTCATCAATAAACATCGTCTTTCGTAGCATACGTGCGGGCGTGTTCACTCGTGTTCACTCATAACACACAAGCATGCCACAAATTGCAAACCACATTTATCGCAGTTCAACATACATGCTCCGCATGCTAACCGGTGTTCCCACTCCGGAAAGTGCGGTCATTTTTTTTTCTCTTCCCCTACGAAACTTCGAATCTCGCCAGGTGCCCACTATTCCGCGCGTTCCCCAGCGTCTCCATGTTCTAGCGCCCACATCACACCGGGGCAGTATACATTTTCTTCGGGCATACATCACAGCAAAGCCCGATCCCACCACTTCACACTCTGGTCTGGCCCCAAACCCAAAACTTGAGGCCAGAACCCGCCTTGAAAACTGCTTTACCCGAGCTGGCCGGGCTGGTTCCGGGCAAGCTCGCGCCCGTGCAGTGCTCTAGCCTCGGCATCGGACGACACCGAATCAGACCGGAGTAGACAACCGAACAAATTAGCTGAACCCTTCGGTGCCCCTCAGCACGGAAGTGTGTTCACGGCCACATCGATCGGGCGAGCGCGGCAGTGCTTCTAGGAACACCGCCACGCGCGCACGATCCAGGCGGCCGTGGTGAGTCGCTTGACCCACCGGCAAATTATTTTTCGGCACATATATATATGGCTTTAACGATTTAGAGTACCACGTACTCTACTATGGGAGAGCTTAAAGCCGTCCCGAAGCTCTCTAGCATGCGTTATTACGAATGAGAGGAGAACAGCGTCTTCGATCTGCTTAGCTTTCAGCAACACCTCTAATAGCCCTATGAAACAATCAGGAAAACATGTTTATTTGGTTTGAAATTTACGAAAAATTTGATTATTCTTGATGTGTACAGTACTTTGCCATACCTTTACTACTCCTACTGCACGCGGCTTTTATGTTACTTCTTCAGAAAATTCAACGGTGTCCTCATAAAAAGTGTTTTTCGTACATGTGTTTTGTATCACGCCTACACCACATTCGCTTAGACACGCAGGTTTGGTGTTGCCGGCGTATTGCCCGTGGCAATAGCTTTTGTTTTGCGTTTGAAAGGGATTTGGGGTTTGAAGAAAAAGGAAAACAATACGTTTGCACCGCAACGGGCAATTACCAAGAATTCTTATTTCATGATATTCTAGCAAGAATGAACCATATTTTGTCCTGGCGAGCGAGAACGACAGCAAAAAAAAAGGCTATAAGCATTTATAGTGAGAGGCGGAAACATAATTTTGGAAAACGAAAATGCGCCCCTGATCCGAGGGAACAATATAGTTGACGATATTAAAATTTCGTAAATACCACGGCAATGAACTATTGCGCTTTCGGAAATTTTTCTGAACGTAAAAATATTTTTAGTGCCAACCATGAGTAAGATTTTACAGTATTGACAATGCCAATAGGCTGTCACGCTGTGAAGCGAAATTCAGGAGCATCCTCTGAAACATGTTCAGTAGGCAGACGCTCTCTTGTTCGGCTGTGCTAGTCTTAGTCACCTCAGTTTGAAGGAGTTAGCATCTTAAGAGATTATTAAATGAAAAGAAGATAAAACTGAGTGCCGTAATAACTGTCTCTCATGGGGAGGACACCTCAACAGAAGATCACGAGGGATGGGGGTAAGGAGAGATTAAAAGGATAACATTAAAAAGTATAGAGATAGAGAGAGGGAAAGGACACAGCGTGGCGCAGGGACAGCGGCATCCAGAAGTAAAGAGAAGATAGGAAAGATGGACACGGTCGCAGAAGTCCGAGGACGGGGCACCACTCAGCAAGAGCTCTTGTCGGCGTCAGGAGATGGCGTAGGGGGAGCCAGTCGGCTAGAGCTGTGCTGTCGTCGAAGATCGCGGGGGCAAAAAACGAACACCAACCACTTTGCATGTTTCCTGTATCAGTGAACAAACTGGACCGTCCGTGACACGATAAATATGATTTGTTCTTGCCAGATGTGAAGTTTTTGTGCAAATGCGTAGCAACTCGTGCTTTCAATGATATCCCGCAAAGTATAGCTATCACCTTCGCGAGATTTTCTGTAGCCTTGTAAGTTATTGAAATGTCGTCTGACCTTGGAAGTTGACACTCCTTTTGTTTTACGTGCGTATAGGATTCCTCAGTGTTCCAGTCGTACATGAATCCCATAACATTGTACGCGGAAAGTCGCACGGGCTCACGATTTGCTCTTTCAAAACTTGGTCAAGGTTTCGCCGCTTGTTTTTGTATATTTTATTTATTTATTTATTTATTTATAAAATAATGCAAGCCTATTAAAGGCCGAAGCCGGAGTGAATACAAACATTGGTAATATTAATCAATGTCATGCAGTGATTCAACAAGAAAATGTACATGCATGCATATATACAAATGCTTAACCACCAATCATTGTTACAAGATCAATAACGAAAAAATTATAGGAGAAAAACAAAAAGTAAAACGTCTGACAGGTAGAACAACTACACAAGTGTGCTCTGTGCCTACAAGCAATAAAGTAAGTGCCAACAAAAATACGACAGTACTCAGTATGCAACAAAAAAAGAATATTGATCGCCTATGCACAACAAAGTACACCACAAATTATGACAATAAAAAAGAGGATAATTTTAAGTCCTGTAGTGTCTGTTCTATAAGTTCAGCGCTATGTAGCCATGCCAATGTGACCGCGTTCCACCTATTTATCGTGCGTGGAAAGAATGAAAATTCGACAAAATTAGTTTGAGTTCTATACGGGGTTAGGCATTCTTCATCATGGTGCCTATTTTGTCCAGTTGAAAGAGGCCATACGTAATCTTCTGGTTCTAAAGCTAGTTTTATATTCTTCAGCTGAAAACGAAACTTGAATCTGTGTACCTTTCAGCGAAGTTGCAATGTCTGAATACCGTGTGGACTCATTAAGGTTGTAGGAGAGTCTGTCTGCCGATATTTTGAATAAGTAAATCGCATAGCTTTTCGCTGAATCCTCTCGAGTGCATTGATATTTTTTTGTGTGTATGTTGGATCTCAAACAATTGCGGCGTATTCAAGCTTCGGTCTTATAAGTGATAAATGTGGTAATTGTTTCGCCTCAGCTAGTGCTTGTTTTAACTTATGTCTGAGAAGACAGAGCTTAAGGAAGGAGGATGCACAAATGTTTGATATGTGTTGTTGATAGATTCCTGTTTGTTCATAGAGTAGAGTCCTGCACCCTCCAAGCGTGCCCCGCCGCGGTGGTCTTGTGGCTAAGGTACTCGGCTGCTGATGCACAGTCGCTGGATTGAATCCCGGCTACGGCGGCTGAATTCCGATGGAGGCGGAAATGTTGTAGGCCTATGTGCTCAGATTTGGGTGCACGTTAAAAAACCCCAGGTTGGTCAAACTTTTCGGAGCCCTCCACTACGGCGTCTCTCATAATCATATGGTGGTTTTGAGACGCTAAACCCCACATGTCAATCAATCAACGCTCCAAGCGATTCGATTGTGTACGGGTTTCAGAGCGGAATGTTCTCCGCGCCCAGATAAACATGATGAGTGACGCTCTAAGCAGTGATGTCAAGAGAAATCATCTTGGCGATGATGATTTCAGATGCGAAACTCCTCTTTGGCTATCCTGTGTATAGCCTGTTTTCCGTGCGAGTGACTGAGCGGCGGCGGTCGCGGCGATGAGCGGCAGCAGGACGCACGGACGCGCGTCGTTTTTTGTGCGCCGACGCTATACCGCCGCTCTTGCGCGACGCCGACCGCTCTGGCGGGCAGTGTTGCCCGCAGAACGCGCCGGCCAACCGCTGTTTTCAGTCGCAGCTAAAAACCACACTGCTTCTAGTATCCTTCCTTTGGCATCCTTATTGTCACAAAACGAGCGCTGAAAAAAGGGCGCGCCGCCAAATTCTAGCGACGAAGCGCCGAAGAGACGCCTCGAGGTCAACAATAAAGAAGAAAACAAGCATCAAAGACTCCCCGGGCGCGCGTCTCTCGCCCCTCGGAAGCGTAGGTTCGCCGACGAACCTCCTCACATGGGCGGCCGAGCAAGCCTTGGAAGGTTCTCGATGGAAAAGGTCATGTGATGCATGGTTGCGTCATCTGTCGCGGACAGCCCTCGAACCGTCTCGCGCTTTCCCCAGCCTTCGCTGCGTATCGCGCTGACGAAACGATGAAAACTTTCTAAAATCTAGCGTGGAAGATATTAAACCGAGCAGCAGAGATGAGAGAGCAGGAGAAGAAGGAATTTCGCGCCAGAGTGCGTAGGGTGTTACCCGTCACCCCCGGAAGCTTTTCAGGCCTGCGCGTCACGTGACGTGACGTCGACGACGTCACATCGCGCCGGCCGGCCGGCCGCCCTTCGCTGGGTGGCTGCGCCAGCCGCGAGCGCCCTTCACGCCTACCGACTCGGGCGAGGTGCCTTGACACCATGTCCGCACGATTTATCAAGGTATCGATTGATTGTATGGTTTAACGCGCCGACGCAACGCAGGCGATGAAGCGCGCCGTAGGGGAGGGCTCAGGATCAAGTTTGACTACCTGGGAATCTTTATTGTGTGCCGAAATCTCGTACACACGGGCGTTTTTGCTTTTCGCCTCCATCAGAAATGCGGCCGCCGCAGCCGGGTATCGAAACCGCGCCCTAGTGCTCAGCAGCGCTACGCCTTAGCCACTGAGCCACCGCGGTTGGGGAACTTATCAAGGTATCAAGAAATAATGAATATCGTGAATGGAATAATGCATATTTATTTATCACAGCCAGACGCCGTCTGTACAAATATCACAGTGCGCATTGTTCTCGGTCCAGGCAGACGACAGGCAACACAAGGTGTTGCCCTTAATGCTGAAAATATGCCAAAAGTACAAAACACAATATCTTGCCACATAAAACTCAAAACAAAACAGATTGTAACAGCAAAAACATCCCCGAGCTTTGGAACAGAAAAAGCACACTTTCATTTAAATTGTACGTTAGAGGAAAACATACCATTCGTTTATCATAGTAGCAGTAGCAACACAAGGTATCAGGTTCTAACACTTGCCAAAAAATACAATACATAAGAACACTGGTGACTAAATTGTGGTCCACAGCATGATAAATGACAGAAAGAAAAGTAATTGTACTGCCACAGGTAGGTGCATGTCCTAGGGAAAAAATCAAACAAAAATCTAAGAAAAAACAAATCACAGTGCACAACATGTCTGTACACAGAGTGCACAAGGAAAGTGTACACAGCTTAGGTACCAAAACGGACTGTACAACTGCTACAGTAGGCACCGAGGCAGTTCGAGTTAAAAAAAAGAAAAAAGTACAGCACTTTTAAAAGCTAACAACTTGTAAAGAGATACAAAACTGGAAACAAGGCTCATTTTACATAAGGCAGAAGTATACCAAGGAAATCAAGTCATGACATGCAATCAAATACACTCTGTGCAGTTTCACAAGAATAAATGTGAAGAGAAAGACGCGACACTTGGAAAATTACTTTCCAAGAAAAATTCGGGCCTTTCTATTTTTCGCCTTCTGATCTTTTTCAATGCGTAAAAGATCGTTCCTTTGCTTGCACAAGTTGTTGAGCATTATATTTGCTGCACAGTTTGCAACCAATGTGATGAGGAGCTCGTAGGTGTGCCCGTTTTCACACGTATCTATGTCCTCAAGCCTTGGCAGAGAGTCCAGTGTAAGTTGCCGAACGACATTCTTTTGGTTCAGCCCATGGAGAAACTGGGTAGAGGTACTTTCCGTCATGAGCTTTCTAACTACAACCTCTGTGTACATAACTACTGTGATTACAAGAGCAGAAGGAAATTTGAGGCCACCCCGATCCAGTTGTGCGATTAAAGAATGGGTGTCCTCTCCTGTTTCGGCCGTATTTCGGGTAACGACCAATTGCCTCTGGCAGCTTTCACACTTGAGAACTTTCATTGCAGCGTGTGCACAATACCCACCAACATAACCAATCACCGGCATTTGTGCTCTGAGCTCATCAAGGTCAGCATCGCTAACATGAACACTAAAAGAAGTGCCCGCATCCCTGACACTGTCCGTCTCTTCGATGCCTCTGAGATCATCGTTGCTCATCCTTGGAAGGGCATTTTGAAGGCGAATCCTTCCCTCGGTTTCGCAAAGCTGGCGAACAGATATGTGATACTGCCCACCAGCCATCTGCCTGTACTGTCCAAAGCGACTCTCGAGGGTATCCGTCTGGACTTTCCCTAGCAGAATATACTTAAAGTGAAGCTCACTAACGCAGTACTTCACCAATGCCAAAAGGGATTGAGCAGAGAGCCTCAAGGCAGTCAATGTCTCCTGGGTAAGTACTCCGGTGTCGTGCCTATAAAATTCCCACACATCGAGCCATGTGATAAAAGCGCTTAGAAAGCTTGCCTTTGGGTCATCTGTGTGGTTTGACATGGGCTCTTCGTAAACATTACGGTGATGGAAGCCCTTACTAGGTGTCTTTACATTGACAATGCTCCACCAACGAAGAATTATTTTGATGAACTCGGCGGTTGCTGTAGCATGTTGAAAATCAGTATGACCCTTGCGAGCGGCCAGGGCTTCGGCTACGTATGGATTAAAAACCTGCAGTACGAGTTTGACGTCCTGTCGTTCAAAGCTGCTTGGATTTAGAGCTTTTGACGTCAAGCCATACCCAGACTTCAGAAGCAGGGGTGACTCCCCTTTATGCAAATCTCTCAAATGCTTAAATGAAGCAGTCATCTTGCATTCGGGATGAACTTCATTGTTCGAAAGCTCGAAGCGTGGGTAGAAAAAGCAAGTTCCAGCATTTTTCTGGTTGAGCCAGTTATTTCTTATGCATTTAAATAGATGCACAGCATCCACCACGTAAAATAACGGCCGATCTGGGTCTGCCGGATGCGGGTAAACAGGGCTAAGCTTTGGTTCTGGCAGAAACATCTTCATTGCCTTCCTGTTCAGCGAGTTATTGTCACAGACAACGGCTATGACCCTGTATCCAATTTCTTCTAAGCCCAAGATCACCTTCTTCAGCATGCAATGAAGATCTTCACCCTGTAAGGCTTTTACCGGAAGAATGTGCGCCACCTCCTTGAATGCGCTCAGCAAACTTTGTATCATAAACACGTGCACCGATGTGGCCGCTTCGTTGGAGTTAACTGCTGCACCACATATGTTCCCACCTTTGTAATCTAAACAAGGTTTGATATAAATCTCGTCAAGCATCAGCGTCACAGTGTGTTCATGTGCCTGCAGATGTTTGAATCTCTGAGACACATACTGAAGGAAAGTGTCGTCAGAAGAATCAACTTGTGGGCACATTTGAATAGACGAGCACACTTTTCTAATAGTGCTTGGGTGGGGCAAAGTTAGTGCACCTGTGCTTCTCAGGAACTTGTAGGCATGTGGTGATATTGTACGCAAGATGCATGCAAAGACCATCACCTGTGCGCTATACTGAATGCGCTTTGCAGAAAGGAGTAGTAGCTGCTCCTTCATAAAGTTCACCGTCTCTTTCTTGCCTTCATCAATGCTGGCTTCCAATTTGTCCAGAAGGGAATGTATTGCTTGAGCCAGGTGGCGATAAGTGCAGCGCTCCTCAGACCGCATCGACAGGTTGTTCAAAATTTCCAACAAGGAACTTACTTTTTGAACTGAGTCTGGTACAACAGCGCTACCAAGGTTCTTGATTGGTGAACCTTGATAGCAGGCAAAGACTTCAAGGTTTGCAAACACGGTCAATGACGCATTCAAACAAGGTTCACAATAGTCGATAATGTTCAAAAACATGGAGCACTCTTCTTTATGAATCACAGTCCACTTCGGAGACACTGACACCCCTTGCAGGCGAGCCCTTAGTTCTTCGAGGGACGAAAACCGGTCTCGTTCTTGCTCCGCTTCATATGACGCCAGCGACTCTTCTACAGCACGGGCGAGTTGGGAGGCTTCTTGTCGGCTCCTCTTGGCGTCAGGGGTTTCTCTCGTGCTCTTGTCTCGTACTGAAAGGTAGGACGGACAGCCGGGAAATACCGTTGGGACAGATCCAGGACGCAACCGTGGTACTGGGAGTGCAACTTCAATAACTCTCCCAGTCCTTGGATCCGTGTACGATGTCGTCTTCTCGATGCATGAAGCGTCGAAATGATCCGCGCACACCTGCACAAACGTTTCAAGAACGTCTGAGACGCCACTTCTCAAAAGAAAAAAATGCGCTCCCGTTTGCATGACCGCGTTTACAGTCCGTGTAGCTAAAACAAAGTCTACCTACGTTTCGCAAGCATCTAAATAAAAGCGCTGCGCTAAGCGGTACAAGCAACATGAAAGGAAACGCGGGAGCGTGATGTCACCGCACTCCACGAAGCGCTTCCACCGAGAGCTTGCAAGAATGGACGACACCACGGCACTGTTAGTGAACAAAGCGCAGCTGACCATCCTTGCTGCGAACGCTGCTGGCGTCAGCGCTTCGCGAGGCCCGGCGGCCACACGCTCAAGTATTTCCCATCATAGGTGATTTCTACCCGAACAAGCAACGACAAGCTAAGAACAGGAGCATCTCAAATTCTTACCTTAGTGCACGAAGTCGGCACGAAGTCCTTCCTAGGAATGGCGCGTAGCCATTGTTTGAGAGCGTCGGCGTCTTTAGGGAAGGAAAACACTTGTATCTTCTTTCCTGTTTTGTAGTTGCCGGTGCATCCGGGTACACAACACTTATTCGGCATTGTCGCATCACTCCAGCATCACGCACGGAAACGAAATTGCCGCAAAACAACAACGGAAAGCAACAAACGCGAAACACCGTCAACACCACGCCGCCGAACCGTCACCACCGCCGCCCGCACTGCGCTCGCTGCCGCTGCGGCTTCCCCGAGAGTCGGCCGGCCGGAAATGACGTCAGATTGCTGGGCGCAGGCCTGAAAAGATTTTCCGGGGGTGACGGTGTTACCCCGTGTCTGTCGGCGAAGGTTTTGTATTTAGTGACAAAGCAGGAGAAAGAATATTGCGCCAGAGTGCGTAGGGTGTTCCGCCTTGTCAGCGAAGCCTTTGGTCCTCAGTGACAAAGCAGAAGGAGAGGATTTCCACCTGAGGGGTGAAGACTCGAGCTACAGGCAAGAGTGTGTGTCTACCGCCAGCGAGCGAATACGCGTGGCAACAGCTGCGTGTGCGAAGCTGACGTGTTACCGGTGAAGAAATTCGGTGCTTGGAGAGCGGCCCCTTGAAGACGCGAGGTTTCCTGGAAGAGAAACTTCGGGGGTAGCGGAACGACAACAGTGCTGGACGACAACAGTGCTGGAATGATACTCGCAAGAACATCTTTCAGGCTTTTGTTCCAAGGACTATGAACTGAATAAGTTTTCGAACTCTTTAGTCTTCAAGTTCCTTGGTTGTTCGATGCATGCGACTGCATTGTAGTGCGTATTGTTGTTTGTGTTCGTTGTTTTGAGTGTGGCTGATTGTACTGGGTAGTACGTTGTTTGATTGGTGCCATATCGTATTCAACTAGTGTCGAGTGTGCATATTTGTGTATCGTTTTGATCTGCCATTATTGAGAATATAGTTTTGTTTTGTTTATCAACTCTCGGCTCTGACTTGTTCTTTGGGCCACAGCCGGTGTCCACTGGCGCACCAAATAGGACCACTTCTAAATTGTCCACGCTTACGTGGTGTAGTTCGGGGGGGGGCGATAATTCGGCCCTTGGAATTAGCCCGGCGATCGCCTCCCTAACTAACGGGACCTGTGACACTTATGCTGCGTGGTTTATCATCAATAGCCGCTCGACGTTGACGCGTCTCTACACTGATTGAACAAAATGTAACGTGACTTTCATAATAAATAACATGTTCGCTGTCGCTTTTTATTTTCTTCTGGCTTCTTAACGTATGGTTCTTATTGCACGCTCATATAAATGGTCATGAAGAAGCAAAACAAGAGATTACTTGTATGGTTTTATTAGACAGCTTTTCCAGCTAGGTGAAAGCTCAAGAACCACGAGCGTGTTTTACGCAGCACTTCCTGTGTTTCTCCGATTCATCGCTCTTGCTTTCAACGATTGATTTTTGGGACGCGAAGTATGTACAATTCGCAAAATCGATTGATTGATTGATATGTGCGGTTGAACGTCCCAAAACCACCTTATAATTATGAGAGATGCTGTAGTGGAGAGCTCCGGAAATTTGGGCCACCTGGTTCTTTTTAACGTACACCGATATCTGAGCACCCGGACTTACAACATTCCAGTTTCCATCGGAAATGCAGCCGCCGCAGCCGGGATTCGATACCGTCACCTGCGGGTCAGCAGCTGCGTACCTTATCCACTAAACCACCGCGGCGGGGTGTGAAATCGATGCCTAATTTTTTGTGCCTGTTCGCTCGAGTCACAAAAAGTTTTATAAAAAAGCCTCAGTGGTGATTATCGGCCTTGTTTTTGGTAACCTTGTGGTGTGTGCGAGCACAATCTTCATCGAAATTTTCCGAATTGTCTACATCTCTTCCGGCACTCGGATTTGAATGTTTACACCCTAAATTGCAAGCCTCTTTGGTTTTTCAATAATTCTGTAAACCACTTACGACAGTTTCACGAACGGCAGGTAGCATGATATGCTACCTGCTGTTGGTGAAACTCAAGAAATATTGCCTGCACTCAAGAAATATTGCGCACTCATTTCCGCCATGTCATACGCGGGAAGAAGCATTTTCTGTACCGCGTACATTTCACCCACAGCCATTCAGCATTCGGCCAAGCTGTCCAAATGCAGCAACATACTGCTATTAGACAGCCGAAGAAGTTATTGCCTCCAGGATTTCCTCCCTGGATGCTTTCACCTTTCGATGTTAAACCGTGTGTACGAGGCATCAATGAAGTGAAGAGACGTATTGCGTAGACTGCAACTACAGGTGAAAGTATTACACTTAATCATATGCTTCCCAGCTAGACAAAAGGCTCACTTGCTAAGAAAAGATGACGCTTTGGAACCTCAAGATACATCATTATGCTTTCCTCCACTCTATCGGCCCGCATCTCCTATCTCCTATCCAGAATCCCTGGAGACCTGGAAACTCATTACCATCGTCTCCGGCTGAACAGTGCTTATGGAAACAACTTACGATACCGCTTCCGTCAAGTGGAAAGTCCGCACTGGAGTAACTGTGGCTCCATAGAAACTGTAGAACATATCTTGTTTGAGTGCCGAGCATATTGGATGAGCGTGCGCTCTAAGAACACTGCATGCGTCTGTTAACCCAAAGAATTTTATCAGCTAGTTGATTGTGTCTTGGGCCCTTTCCGCAGCTTCACGAAACAGAGGCATGCGATTCGCGTATTTATTCAATGTCGGTCAGCTAGACAAACTGTAGTGGCACCTAGAAAACTCGTTATAAGTCATTCTGTCAGCACACGTCCCCGCCCAAGAAAGAAATAAAATGTCCGTATATCTACTTTTTCCATTTTAATTTTTATTATTTCTCTCTCTCTTTCTGTCTTGTAGTCTCCAATCCTCTTCTCCACGCAGAGTAGCAAGCCAGCGATATACACACGCCGGCTAAATTCTCTGCTTTTCAATAAGCTCTTTCTCTTTCTCTCTCTTTCTAGTCTACCAAGTAGCCTCATACACTACAAAATAAGTCCAGTGCTTGTCCATAATACTACCTCCAAATAAATAAAACATTTTTTACGAGCTACAATACGTGCAACATACAGAATGTATGTACAATGTATCTAAAACCATCTCAACCCTCAGCAAATGTGATGTGCGCCCAAAAAAGATGTAGTGCCCCGGTGTGCTTTCCGCGCTAGAAAACTACACGTTATATTATTTCAAAGTCCTGTCATGGACGCCATTGTAATAATATAACGTGTGGGTTTTTACGTAAAGTAATTTGGGACCGTCAATGGTCCCAACAAACGACGAGGCTTCTTGCTGCTTTGCGAACATTATTTTATAAAAACATGTATAAACGAACACGCACACGTAGAAACAAACAGAACAAAAACAGCAAACAGAGAAGGCTAACTAGACAAATTTCTGAGGAGAGAATGATCCTGACTCAAGTCAATCTCGGCGGTTGCATGCTGACCCATCGGGCGACGCGAGTTGACGAGCGACGCGGGATGGCTTCAAACATTTCGGCCACACCTTGTACGAGGTGACGAACAACTTGTTGCCGCAGGGAAGCGTCGGAGGCAGAGTACGACCGCGGCCACGGGAAGCCCGTAGCTTCAACTCGTGGATGGCGTCCCAGAGCGTCGACACTACGGCCCGGTCACCAGACTGCATGGAATGCCCAGCTCCGTTTGATCTTTTTTTCTCTTCCCCTACGAAACTCCGAATCTCGGAGGTGCCCACTCATCCGCAAGTTCCCCAGCGGCTCCGTGTTCTAGCGCCCACGTCACACCGGGGCAGTATACACCTTTTTCGGGCACACATCACAGCAAAGCCCGATCCCACCGTCTCAAACTTTCGCCCGGCCCCAAACCCAAAACTTGAGGCCCGAACTTGCCGTGAAAACTACATTACCCGAGCTGGCCTGGCTCACGGGCCGGGCTGGTTCTGGGCAAGCTCGAGCCCGTGCAGTGCCACTCAGCACGGAACTGAGTCCACGGCCACCTCGAGTGGGCACGCGCGGCAGTGCTTCTAGGAACTCCGCCACGCACGCTCGATCCAGGCGGCCGTGGCGAGTCGCTTGACCCACCTCCAAATTCTTTTTCTGCATATATATATATATATATATATATTATGGTGTTTGTCTTTAACGATTTAGAGTACCACGTACTCTACTATGGGAGAGCTTAAAGCCGTCCCGAAACCTGCCTGCTAGCGTTTTTAAAAGTGAGAGGAGAACAGCGTTTTTGATCTGTTCAGCTTTCGGTAGCATCTCTAACAGCCCTATGAAACAATCAGGGGAACACGTTTATTTGGTTTCAAAATTACGCAAAATTTGATTTTTCCTGTTTTGTACAGTACCTCGCCATAGTTTCATTACTCCTACTGCACATGGCTTTTATGTCACTGCTTCAGAAAATTCAACGTTGTCTTCATAGAAAGTGTTTATTTCTACATGTGTTTTGTATCACGCCTACAACGCATTCGCTTAGACACGCATGTTTGGTGTTGCCGGCGTATTGCCCGTGGCAATAGCTTTTGTTTTGCGTTTGAAAGGGATTTTGGGTTTGATGAAAAAGGAAAACAAGACGTTTGTATTGTAACAGACAGTTACGAAGAATTCTGATTTCATGATATTCTAACAAGAATGAACCATATTTTGTCCTGGCGAGTGAGAACGACAGCAAAAGAAAAAGGCTATAAACTTTTACAGTGAAACACGGAAAGATTAGTATTGGAAGACAAAATGCGCCCCTGATCCGAGGGAACAATATAGGTGACGATATTAAAAGTTCGTAAAGTCCATGGCAATAGATTTTCGCGCTGTCTGAAATTTCTCTGACCTTAAGAATATTTTTGGCGTCGACCATGAGTACGAATTTACCGTGCTGGCATTGCCCATAAACTGTCACGCTGTGAAGCGGAATTCAGGAGCGTCCTCTGAAGCATGATAAGTAGGCAGACGCTCTATTGTTCAGCTGTGCTAGCTTTAGTCACCTCAGTTTTAACGCGTGAGCATCTTAAGAGATTCTTATATGAAAAGAAGATAAAAGATGCCCCGTAACTGTCTCTTAGTGGAGGACAGCTCAACAGTAGCTCACGAGGGATGTGGTAAGGAGGGATTAATTTGATTGATTTGTGGGGTTTAAACGTCCCAAAACCACCATATGATTATGAGAGACGCCGTAGTGGAGGGCACCGGAAATTTCGACTACTTGGGGTTCTTTAACGTGCACCCAAATCTGAGCCCACGGACCTTCAACATTTCCGCCTACATCGGAAATGCAGCCGCCGCAGCCGGGATTCAATCCCGTGACCAGCGGGTCAGCAGCCGAGTACCTTAGCTACTAGACCACCACGGCGGGGTAAGGAGAGATTAAATGGATATTAAAAGGTATAGAAATAAAGAGACGGGAAGGAGAGAGCGTGGCGCAGGGACAGCGGCATCCAGAAGTAAAGAGAAGATAGCAAAGGTGGGCACGGTCGCAGACGTCCGAGGACGGGGCACCACTCAGCGAGAGCGCTTGTTGGTGTCAGCAAATGGCGTAGGGCGAGCCAGTCGGCCAGAGCTGCGCTGTCGTCGGAGATCGCGGGGGCAAGAAACGAACACCAACCACTTTGCATCTTTCCTGTATCAGTGAACAAATCGGACCGTTCGTGACACGATAAATATCATTCGTTCTTTGCAGATGTGAAGTTTTTATGCAAATGCGTGGCAACTCGTGCTTTCAATGAGAGCCCGCAAAGTATACACATACATCTTCGCATACACATACACCTTCGCGAGATTTTCTGTAGCCATGTAGGTTAGTGAAATGGCGTCTGACCTTGGAAGTTGACACTCCCTTTGTTTTACGTGCGTATAGCATTCGTCAGTGTTCTTGTAGTGCATGAGTCCCATAACATTGTACGCGAAAATTTGCACGGCCTCACGATTTGCTCTTTCAAATCTCGGCTAATCTCTCGCCGCTTGTTTTGGCAGTATTTTATTTATTTATTTTTTATTTATAAAATACTGAATGCCAAGTCAGGGCGAAGCAGGAGTGTATACAAACATTGGTAATAATAATAAATGGCATGCAGTGATACAACAAGAAAGTTAACCTGCATACATATTTACAAATGCTTAACCACCAACCATTGTTACAGCAACAATAATAAATTATAGGAGAAAAACAAAAAGTAAATCGACTGATAGGCAGAACAACTATAACAGTGTGCTCTGTGCCTACAAGCAATAAAGTAAGTGCAAACAAAGAATACCACCTTTCTTAGTATACAACAAAGAAAGAATATTCATCGGCTATACACAACAAAATACACTACAAATTATGACAATCAAAAAGAGGAGAATTTTATGTCCTATTTAAGCATATGTTGTATAAGTTCAGCGCTAGGTAGCCTTGTCGATGGAACCGCGTTCCACTCATTTATCGTGCGTGGAAAGAATAAAAATTCGACAACATTAGTTTCAGTTCTATACGGGGTTCAACATTTGTCATGATGGTGCCTATTTTGTCGAGTTTGAAGGGGCCACACGTAATCTTCTGGTTCTGAAGCTAGTTTTCTATTCTTCAGCTATAAAAGAAACTTGAATCTGTGTATCCTTCACCGAAGTTGCAATGTCTGAATACTGTGTGGACTCATTAATTTGTAGGGGAGTCAGTCTGCCGATAGTTTGAATAAGTAAATCGCATAGCTTTTCGCTGAATCCTCTCGAGTGCACCGATGTGTTTGTGTGTGTGTGTGTGTGTGTGTGTGTGTGTGTGTGTGTGTCTAAAAATTGCGGCGTATTCAAGCTTCGGTCTAACAAGTGGTAAATGTGGTGATTGTTTCACCTCAGCTGCTGCTTGCTTTACATTATGCCTGAGAAAACAGAGTTTTAGGAAGGAGGATGCACAGATGTTGGATATGTGTTATTGATAGATGCCTATTTGTTCATAGATGCCTGCACACTCCAAGCGCGCTCCGCTACGGTGGTCTAGTGGCTAAGATAATCGGCTGCTGACGCACAGATCACGGAATCAAATCCCGGCTGCAGCAGCTGCATTTCCGATAGAGGCGGAAATGTTTTAGGCCCGTGTGCTCAGATTTTGGTGCACGTTACAGAACCCCAGGTGGTCGAAATTCTCGGAGCCCTCCACTACGGCGTCTCTCATAATCATATGGTGGTTTTGAGACGCTAAACCCCACATATCAATCAATCAACGCTCCAAGCGATTCGCTTGTGTACGGGTTTCAGAGCGGAATGTTCTCCGCGCCAAGATAAACGTGGTGAGTGATGCTCTAAGCAGTTATATGAAGAGAAACCATCTTGACGATGAAGACTTTAGATGCAAAGCTCCTCTTTGGCTATCCTGTGTATAGCCTGTTTCACATGGGAGCGACTGAGCGGTGGCGGTCGCGGCGATGATCGGCAGCAGGACGCATGGATGCGCGTTCGTTTCATGTGCGCTGCTGCTATACCGCCACTCTTGCGCGACACTTACCGCTCTGGCGGGCAGTGTTGCCCGCGGAACGAGCCGGCTAACCGCTGTTTTCAGTTGTAGCTAAAAAGCACACTCTGCTTCTAGTGTCCTTCCTTTGGCACCCTTGTGCTGCGTAGTTTATCCTCAATAGCCGCTCGACGTTGACGCGTCTGTACAATGATTGAACTATGTCTAACGTGACTTTTATAATGAATAAACTTGTTTGTAGTCGCTTTTTCTTTTGTTCGGGCTTTTTGACCTATGGTTCTTGTTTCACGCTCATATGAATGACCATGAAGAAGCAAAATCAAAAGATTGCTGGTATGGTTTTCTTAGACAGCTTTTCCAGCTAGGTGAAGGTTTTAGAACCACGAACGTGCTTTACATAGCACTTCCTGGGTTTTCCCGATTCATTGCTCTGGCTTTCAGTGATTAATTTTTGGGACGCGAAGTATGTAAGGTAATAAGGTAATGTAGCGCACATTGCTGTAGCCATGCACAGAGCACTCCCCCTATCCCCCTCTCATCCCGCATAAGATCGAAGCTTTTAATGCTGGAGATAAAACGTCCGCCACCTGCAAAAAAAAAACAACAACAGCACAGTTGTTTAGCCAAAACCACGACGTCTGCAGGCCATCAGGTCTCTTAAAAACGAACACTGACATCAAGTATTATAGCAGGCACGTTTTATTTAATTACTGTAGCGAATGCTCCTCTTCATGTGTCCTTAAATATGCACCATGGAAATTAGGAAGAGGACACCAACCATGAAGAAAACTGCAGAAAAAGGCCACTTCGCTGACCTTGACGCAGCCTTGCTCATATTGACGGGAGCCTTGTTGACTAGTTGCGAACAAAGCTCTCCTCAGGGGAGCCGAAACATCCCAAAACCACCATATCATTATGAGAGGCGCTGTTATAAAGGGCTCCGGAAATTTCGACCACCTGGTTTTTTTTAACGTGCACCCAAATCTGAGCACCCGTGCTTACAATATTCCTGCCTTCATCGAAAATGCAGCTGTCGCAGCCAGGATTTGATCCCGTGACCTGCGGGTCAGCAGCTGCGTACCTTATCCAGTAGGCCACCGCGACGGGGCGCCAAATCGATACCTAAATGTTTGTGCCTGTTCCCTCGAGTCACAATAAAATTTTATAAAAAAAGCCGCAGTGGTGAGCTTCGACCATGTTTTTGGTTACCTTGTGGTGTGTGCGAGCAGACCCTTCATCGTAATTTTCTGAATGTTCTTCATTTCTTCTGGCATTCGCATTTGTATGTTTATACCCTAGATTGCTAGCCTCTTGGGTTTTTCAATGATTCTGTAAACCACTTCAGACAGCTTCACCAATGGCAGGTAGCATGATATGCTACCTGCTGTTGGTGAAACTCAAGAAATATTGCCTGCACTCAAGAAATATTGCGCACTCATTTCCGCCATGTCATACGCGGGAAGAAGCATTTTCTGTACCGCGTACATTTCACCCACAGCCATTCAGCATTCGGCCAAGCTGTCCAAATGCAGCAACATACTGCTATTAGACAGCCGAAGAAGTTATTGCCTCCAGGATTTCCTCCCTGGATGCTTTCACCTTTTGATGTTAAACCGTGTGTACAAGGCATCAATGAAGTGACCAGATGTATCGCACAGACCGCAAGTACAGCCGAACCCATTTAATTAGGTCAGATGCTTCCCAGCTGGACAAAAGGCTCGCTTTCGCAGAAAATAATAGGCTTTGGAACCTGCGGACGCATCATTATGCTTTCCTCCACTGTAACGACCCGCATCTCCTAGCTCCTATAACGAATCCATCGACACCTGGAAACTCTCTACCATCATCTCTGGCTGAACAGTGCTTACGAAACAACTTACGGTACCGTTCGGTCAAGTAGAAAGTACATACTGTATTAACTGTGGCTCCATAGAAACAGTAGACCATATCTTGTTTCAGTACCAAGCGTATCCAATGAGCGTGCACTCTATGAACACTGCAAGCATCTGCTAACCCAAGGATCTTTATCAGCTAGTTGATTGTGTCTTCGGCATTTTGTCCAGCTTCACGCAACAGAGGCATGCGATGAAACGTTTATTCACGTATTTATACAATATCGATCAGCTAAACAAACTGTAGTGGCACCTCGAAAACTCGTCGTAAGTCAATCTGTCAGCACACGTTCCCGCCCGAGAGACAAATAAAAAATGTGTCTATATTTACTTTTTTCTTTTCATTTTAATTTCAATTATTTTTTCTCTACTCTTTTTGTCTTTCAGTCCCCAATCCTCTTCTCCACGCAGAGTAGCGAATCAACGACATACACACGCCGGCTAAATTCTGTGCTTTTCAATAAAGAGCTCTCTCTCTCTCTGTTTCTCTCTCAAGTCTATCAAGTAGTCTCCTGCCATTGAAATTAAGTCCCACACTTTTTCGTATTAATACGTCCAAATAAGCGTAACATTTTTTACGAGTTACAATACATGTAACATACATAATGTATGCACAATGTATCTGAAACTCTCTCAACCCTCGGCAAATGTGATGTGCGCCCGGAAAAAATGTGGTGAAATGGTGGGTTGTGCGCGCTAGAAAACCGCACGTTATATCATTTGAAAGTCCTGTTATGGTCGCTATTGTAATAATATAACGTGTGGGTTTTTACGTAGAGAAGGCTGGGAGCGTCAAAGGTCCCAACAAACGACGAGGCTTCTTGCTGGTTTACGAACCACACTTTATCAAAACATGAATAAACGAACACGCACATGCACAAAACGAACAGAGCAAACATAGCAAACAGAGAAAGCTACCTATACAAGTTTCTGAGGAGCGAATGGTCCTTGCGAAAGTCGATCTCGGTGGATGGATGCTCACCCCTCAGAGAGTTGGACCCACTGGGCGACGCGAGCTGACGAGCGACGCGGGATGGCTTCAAACATTTCGGCCACACCTTGTACTAGGTGACGAACAACTTGTTGCCGCATGGAAGCGTCGGAGGCGGAGTACGACAGCGGCAACGGGAAGCCCATAGCTTCATCTCGTAGATGGCGTCCCAGAGCGTCGACACACGGGCCCGGTCACCAGACTGCATCGAATGCCCAGCTCCATCTAATCTTCTTTTGCATGCTGAGCATGTTCTACTAGGGGCTAGTCATGCGCCGTCACCATTCGCAGCCTCCCCTCCTCCTCCGCCAGCCATCTGTGCATCCCTTCCTCCTCTCAACACAGCGCGCGCTACACTCGCTTCTCCCCTCCACGCGCCGCGCGACCTTTAGTTTTACGTGCACCAGCTGTATGCTAACGCGCGCATGCGCAGGCCGGGGCCGTCGCTCGCTATAAATAACCGAGTGTTGGGGCGCGCCGCCCTTCGTTGGTTGGTTTGTGCGTCGCTAGCGTCTGCGGAGTCGACGTCATGACGATGTACCCCGCGCCCAACCTATCGCGTGCCGCCGTGGAGAAGTACGTCGACGAATCTGTAGAATAATACCTGAAATAACGACCGCAACGACGACCATTCGTGATAGTTGGCGACTTCAATGTCGGCGTCATCAAGGACGATTGGTGGTCGACTACATGGAGTCGGGGCAGTCGCTGAAACGAGCAACGCACGACGGCCAACATCATCCGACCACGGTTCGCGGGACGTGCATCGACCACGTGTTTGCAAATTTCGACCTTCGACTGCTGCAACCAGACCCAGAAACCCTTAACTTTGCGGACCATAAAGCCATCTTGCTCAAAATACCCAAAGCGTCTCATCAATAAACATCGTCTTTCGCAGCATACGTGCGTGCGTGTTCACTAGTGTTCACTCATAACACACACGTATGTCGCAAATTACAAACCACATTTATCGCAGTTCAACATATATGCTCCGCATTATAACCAGTGTTCCCACTCGGGAAACTGCCGTCATTTTTTTTCTCTTCCCCTACGAAACTTCGTATCTCGGCAGGTGCCAACTTATCCGCACGTTCCCCAGCGTCTCCGTGTTCTATCAATCACATCACAACGGTGCAGTATACACCTTTTTCGGGCACACATCACAGCAAAGCTCGATCCCACCGTCTCAAACTCTGGCCCTGGCCCGTAACACGAAACTTGAGGCCCGAACCCGCCGTAAAAACTACTTCACCCGAGCTGGCCTGGCTCACGGGCCCGGCCGGGCCGGTTCTGGGCAATCTCGAGCCCGCGCAGTGCTCTAGCCTCGGTATTTGACGACATTCAAGCAGAGGACCGGAGTGGACAACCGAACTAGTGAGCCCAGCCGTACAGTGCCACTCAGCACGGAAGTGTGTCGACGGCCGCCTCGATCGGGCGTGCGCGGCAGTGCGTTTATAGGAACGCAGCCGCGCGCGCCCAATCCAGGCGGCCGTGGTGAGTCGCTTGACCCACCTCCGAATTCTTTTTCTATATATATATATATATATATATATATATATATATATATATATATATATATATATATATATATATATATATATATATATATATATATATATACGGTGTTTAACGATTTAGAGTACCACGTACTTTACCATGGGAGAGCTTAAAGCCGTCCCGAACCTCACTCGTTGGGGGGGGGGGGGTAGAAAAAGTGGGTAACGATTTAGAGTACCACGTACTCTACTATGGGAGAGCTTAAAGCCGTCCCGAACCTGACTTGTTGTGTCAGACCTCTGTTGGTTCCAGTGAGAGGAGAATAGCGTCTTCGATCTGTTTGGCTCCCGGGAGCACCTCTAACAGCCCTATGATCTAATCAAGTAAACACGTTTGTTTGGCTTCCATATTACGGAAAATTTGGTTTTTCTTGATGTGTAAAGTACTTCAATATAGTTTTCCTACTCCTACAGCACATGGTTTTTATGTCACTGCTTCAGAAAGTTCAACGGTGTCTTCATAGAGTGTGTTTATTTTTCTACTTGAGTTTTGTATAACGCCTACAACGCATTCGCTTCGACACGCATGTTTGGTGTTGCCGGCGTATTGCCCGTGTTCATAGCTTTTGTTTTGCGTTTGAAAGAGATTTGCGCTTTGATGAAAAAGGAAAACAAGACGTTTGCACCGAAAGAGACAGTTACCAAGAATCCTTATTTCATGATATTCTAACAAGAACGAACCATGTTGTGTCCTGGCGAGGGAAAACGACATCAAAAGAAAAAGGCTCTAAACGTTTATAGTAAAACGTGGAAAGATTATTTTTGAAGACGAAAATGCGCCCCTGGTTCGAGGGAACAGTATTGTTGACGATAGTAAACAATATGGCTGTGGACTTAAGCGCTGTCTGAAATTGCTCTCAACCTAAAAATACTTTTGGCATCGACCATGAGTACAAATTTACAGTATTGGCAAGGCCCATAGAGTGTCGCGTTGTGAAGCGGAATTCAATAGCGTCCTCTGAAGCATTGTCAGTTGGCAGACGCTCCCTTGTTCGGCTGTGCTAGCCTCAGTCACCTCAGTTTGAATGCATTAGCATCTTAAGAGATTCTTAATTGAAAAGAACATAAAAAGTCCCGTAATAACTGTCTCTCAGGGGGAGAACACCTAAACAGTAGCTCACGAGAGATGAGGGTGTCACAGAACGAGCGCTAAAAATGGGCGCGCCACCAAATTCTTGCAATAACGGGCGGGAGAAACGCCGCGAAGTCAAAAGAAAAAAAAGAAAAAAAAAGAAAACAAACGGCCAAAGCTCCCCGGGCGCGCACTCTCCCCGCAGAAGCGTGGCTTCACCCACGAACCTCCTCACCCCACAACGGCGGCCGAGCAAGCACTCGATTTTTCCAGAACGAAAGGGGCGTGGTCATACCGAGTTGACTCATCGGCCGGAGAGGGCATTCCAACCATCTCGCCCTCTTCCCAGCTTTCGCTGCGTATCGCGCCGACGAAATGACGAGAACCGTCTGGAATGCCGCGCGCAAGGTATTTAACCGAGCAGCCGAGATGAGAGATCAGGAGGAGACGGAAGTTAACGCCAGAGCGCGTAGGGATTCCGCCGTGTAGTCGGCGAAGGTTTTGGTCCGTAGGGACGAAGCCGGAGATGAAGAGGATTTCCACCTGAGGGGTGAAGGCTCGAGCTACAGGCAAGAGCGTGTGTTTACCGCTATCGAGCGAAGACGCGTGGCAACAGCTGCGGGTGTGAAGCCGTCGTGTTCCGGCGAAGAAGTTGAAGTTTGAAGAGTGGCCAATTGAAGACGGGAGGTTTCCTGGAAGAGAAACTTCGAGGGCTGCGGAACGACAACAACGCTGGACTTTGAGTGAGTGATTCTCGGAAGAGTATCATCTAGACTTTGGTTCCAAGAACTTTGGACTGAATAGGTTTTCTATCTCTTTAGTCTTTAAGGGTCTTGGTTGTTCAATGCATGCGACTGCATTGTAGTGCGTATTGTTGTCCGCGTCCGTTGTCTCAAGTGTGGCTGATTGTATTGTGTAGTACGTTGATTGATTGGTTTGATTGGTGACATATTGTATGCAACTGGAGTGTGCATTTTTGTGTATTGTTTCTGATCTGCCTTTATTGAGAATATAATTTTGTTTGTTTATCAACTCTCGGCTCTGACTTGTTCTTTGGGCCACAGCCGGCGTCTGCTGGCGCGCCAATAAGGACCACTCCTAAATTGTCCACGCTTTCGTGGTGCGGTTCGGGGGGCCGATACTTCGGCTCTTAGAATTAGCCCGGCGATCGCCTCCCTAATTAACGGGACCGGTGTGACAGAGGGTAAGGAGGAATTAAAGATATATGATTAAAAAGCATATATATATATATAGAGAGAGAGAGCGAGGCGCAGGGACAGTCACATACGGAAGTAAGGAGAAGGTTGTAAAGGTGAACACGGTCGCACGAGTCCGAGGACGGGGCACCACTCGGCGAGAGCTCTTGTCGGCGTCAGGCGATGGTGTAGGGCGAGCCAGTTGGCCAGAGCGGCGCTGTCGTTGGAGATCGCGGGGGCAAGGAACGTTCCCTAATCACTTTGCTTGTTTCCTGTATCAGTGAACAAACCGGGCCGTCCGGGACACGATAAACATGATTCTTTCTTGCCAGATGTGAAGTTTTTGTGCAAATGCGTGGCAACTCATACTTTCAATGATAGCCCGCAAGGTAGACACATCAGCTTCGCGAGATTTTCTGTAGCCATGTAGGTTAGTGAAATGTCGTCTAGCCTTGGAAGTTGACACTCCCTATGTTTTACGTGCGTATGGAATTCGTCAGTGTTCCTGTAGTGCATGAATCCCATAACATTGTATGCGGAAGGTCGCACGGGCTCTGGATTCGCTCTTTCAAACCTTGGCCAATCTCTCGCCAATTATTTATATTATTTATTTATTTATTTATTTATTTATTTATAAAGTACTGCAAGCCCATTCAGGGCTGAAGCCGGAGTAGATACAAACATTGGTAGTAATAATGAATGTCATGCAGTGATAGAACGAGAAAATGTACATGTATACATATATACAAATGCTGTACCGCCAACAATTGTAACAGCGACATTCCAACAGCAACAGAACAAAAAAGTAAATCGATAGATAGAACAACTCCAATAGTGTGCTCTGTGCCTACAAGCAATAGAGTAAGTGCCAACAGAAAATACCACAATTCTCAGTATACACCAAAGAAAGAATATTGATCGCCTATGCACAAGAAAGTACACCACAAATTATGACAATAAAAAAGAGGATAATTTTATGTCATAATTAAGCATTTGTTCTATAGCTTCAGCGCTATGTAACCATGTCGATGGGACCGTGTTCCACTCATTTATCGTGCGTGGAAAGAATAAAAATTCGAGAATATCAGTTTCAGTTCTATACGGGATTAGGCAATCATTTATTTATTTATTTATTAATACTGCAACCCTCACTTGAGGGTCATTACAGGGAGGAATATAAACACAAAACAAAAACATTACACAATGACAAAACAGACATTACGTTTCATGTAGCCGGTAGTACAATTCTAGCGAACACTCAAACTCTTTGACATTTGCGCTAGTAACAGCGTACTCTGGAAGTCTATTCCACACTTCTATACTATACGGAAAAAATGAATTTTCAAAACCATCCAGACGCGCCCAAAAAGGCCTTATTGGGTGACTATGGTTCAACCGAGCTCCACGTTTGGGTGCAGGTTGTATGTATGTGTCTTTATTTATTTTCATTTCGCCTCCTATAATTTGAAACAGGAGTTTTAACCTTTGCTTTTCGCGGCGCACTTGCAGGGGTTCTAGCGCACATGATTTTAACAAATTTGTGACGGATTCTGTCCTCCGGTACCGCGAGCAAATGAAGCGCACTGCTAGCTTTTGAATTTTTTCTATTTTATCTCTCAGTGACTTCTGATGAGGACTCCATACAGAAGACGCATACTCCAAAATAGGGCGAACAAATGTCTTATATGAAAGTAATTTGACATCTCTAGGGGCATCTTCGAGTTTTTTCCTCAAGTAAAACAACTTCCTGTAGGCCTTTGAACACACCTCCTCTACATGAGTGTGCCACCCCAAATCGCTGGTAATAGTCACCCCCAGGTATTTAAAGCTGTGTGTTCTGGTCAGAAGGCTATTTCCGATTTTATAATCATATGCGAGTACGGATTTTTCTTGGTTATATGGGTGAACGTAGTATTTGAAAAGTTAATTTCCATCCACCACTGGGCGCACCAATTATGCAAGGCTTGCAGACAGCGATTAATTTTGATTTGGTCGTTTGCGTTAGTTACAGGAGCGTAAATTAAACAATCGTCTGCAAAATGTTTGATAGTGAACCGGGCTTTCGACAACTACGGAAATATCATTTATAAAAATTAAAAACAACAAAGGACCCAGCACAGACCCCTGTGGGACACCAGACAGTACTTTCAATGAACTAGATGTGCAATCATCTACACGTACTTTTTGTTCACGGTTCTCCAAATACGCGGCTATCCAATTTAGTATATCTGAGTTAAGTCCTAGTTGCTGAAGCTTAAAAATTAATTTGCTATGAGGAACTTTATCAAATGCTTTGGCGAAATCTACACAAATGACGTCTATTTGTTGTTGACCTTGGAGAGATAAATAAAAATCATGAACTGTTTCTACCAGTTGAGTAACAGTTGACAACGCCTTCCTGAATCCGTGTTGATGGGGATAAAAAAAACTCTTTTGACTCAAGAAAAATAATATTGTGCCTTGCTATGAAGTGTTCTATGATTTGGAACACACAGAGGTCAATGAAACGGGGCGATAATTGTTCACATAAAGTCGATTGCCAGCTTTGTATATAGGCTTTACAATTGCAGTGCGCCAGTCTTGCGGTAATGAGGATGTTTCAAGAGATTTTCTGAAAATGATTGTTAAATAAAAGGACGACCATTCGGCATACCGTCGTAAGAATTCACTGGGAATTTCGTCTGGTCTGGTTGCCTTTTTAGTGTCAAGCCCTAGCAAGTGACTGAACACCCCTTCCTGCATGATAGCTAAGGGCTCCATTGCGCAGGCGCACGGGCAGGCCTGGTCAGCATCCACCTGATCGGTTTCATCTCTAGTGAAGACCGACTGAAAGAACTGGTTGAAAGAATCTGTGGTTTTTGCCTCACTGTCTCGGGTCCAATTTTTATCTGTTCAATTTCTTCTTTTTCATTCTTCAAGTGAAGCCAAAATTTTTGAGGGGAAGACTTAATGAAGTCAGCAAGGGTTTCGGTATAAAACTTTCGTTTGGATTCTTTTAATGCTGTCTTTAACTGTCCACGCAATTGTACGATTGCTACCGAGTTGGTTTTGTTTTTCCGCAAGCATTTTATTTTTCGTTTGATATGGACAATTTCCCGGGTTATCCACGGACTGCGTTGTTTCGTTTTCTTTTTACGAGTTGGAACAAATTTATCCGTACAATGCTTTACAATAATTTTGAAACGTTTCCACAACTCTTCTACAGATTCTGAGATAGAAGCAAGTTCAAACTCATGAAGGGACAATTCTAGATAATCAAGTATAGACGTGTCATCGGCCCATGCAAAATTTTTAATCTGAACCGGGATAAATGGCCGCTTCTGCGGCTTTGCGTCTAGTTGGATATTAACAGCTATCAGCTTGTGGTCCGATATTCCCTCTTCGACCGATAAAGTGCTATGTGTCACTCTGCGTGATAGGAACACTAAATCAAGCAATGTTTCTGAATTAGCAGTTACTCGCGTATTTTCTTTTACAATCTGTGTTAAGTTATGAGAGAACATTATTTCCAACATTTTATCACCACTCAGAGTATCTATATGTCCAGGTGTGACACTTTCCCAATTCATATGCGGTAAATTAAAATCGCCAGTCAGTATCAACCTCGTGTTGCCATTCTGAAATTTGCACAAGAAACTGTTCAGTTGGTCTAGGAAATCAGGCGTGGTACGAGGGGGACTGTAAATTGCTCCGACAATAAAAACCACTTTTTCAACGAATATTTTGGACCAAACCTTTTCGAAGAGGGAGCAATCAATTCTTTCTGTCGTAATAGGTGACTTCATAACAATGGCCACTCCACCACCCCGTGAATCCCTATCCCACTTGTGTACAAGATATCCGGGGGGAATAAAACAATCGTCGGGAATTAAAGGACTCAACGATGTTTCGGTTATGACAGCAATTTGTGGGCTATGTGACAGCAACAAGAATTCGAGTTCCGTGACCTTATTTACAATGCTACGAGCATTTAGTACAAGCAGGCGTAGCTACGATTTTGGCGCAGAAGTGGAAGGGGAAGTGTTTGACGCAGATGCGGCATTCGAGCGGGTAGCAGGGGCAGCTCTGCCATCACTCTTGCCTTTGCTGTTCGAAATCGCACAGCGCTCATTCTTGTTCTGATCCCAAGTGTAGAGCTTATCGTTTATTTTGAGCTTATCGTGATTCAGGGAAACCTTCAAACCGCTATCACGCTCAGCAGCCGCACTTTGCCATAACTTCCTCCGCACTTCCACTGTTTCACTCGCATAGTCATTACTAATTCTTATGGAACTTCCCTTCAGCCTCGGACAATTTTTCATCACACGCTCCTTTTCCCGGTAGTCATAGAATCTCATGATGACTGGCCTAACCTTCCCGGGCTGTACCTTTCCCATGCGATGTATTCTCTCGATCGTCTTAACTTCTACTTCAAGTTTTTCCTTAAATATCTTGTCCACGACCGAAACCATTAAATCAGATTCTGATTCTATACTTTTTCAGCGAGACCAAATACCAAAAGATTGTTTCTCCGGCTTCTGTTTTCGTAGTCTACCAGCCTTTCCGCCTGCTGCCGGACAGTAGCTTCCAAAATATCAATTCTCAGGTTCATTTCATGGATTAAAGCAAGCGAACTGGTTAGCTTATCTGTTTTAACGTTTACTTCAGATATAATAGCATTCAAATCACGTTCAGACTTGGCCTGGATTTTCAAGATCGTTTGCAAGAGCTCTTGCGTCGTAGCAGGCCCGGGGATTTCCTCGACATCTCCCGACATAACAACCATCATCACAGCAGACCAACAGTCAACTATGATACAGTAACATCTTCGAGGGCACGGCAGGATCAACAAGCATAAATCATCACTACGACAAGAAGCTATTTCATTGCGATAACCAACCTGCAGAAGCAGCAGCAGCGGTTTAGCCATGCTGTCCGCAGGCCGGGTGCCGTGCCCTCTGAGGCGGCTCATGTCTCGTTGCTCCTTATATTCCGTTGCTGCAGGTGACGTCACTCGGGTCATCATGATGGAGTCTATTTTGTAGAGTTTAAAGGGACCACATGTTATCTTCTGGTTCTAAAGCTAGTTTTCTATTCTTCACCTATAAAAGAAACTTGAATCTGTGTACCTTTCACCGAAGTTTCAATGTCTGAATACCGTTGATTGATTGATTTGTGGGGTTTAACGTCCCAAAACCACCATATGATTATGAGAGACGCCGTAGTGGAGGGCTCCGGAAACTTCGACCACCTGGGGATGTCTGAATACCGTGTGTGTGTGTGTATGTGTGTGTGTGTGTGAGTGAGTGTGTGTGTGTGTGTGTGTGTGTGTTTGTGTGTGTGTGTGTGTGTTTGTGTGTGTGTGTGTGTGTGTGTCTAAAAAATTGCGGCGTATTCAAGCTTCGGTCTAATAAGTGATAAATGTGGTAATTGTTTCGCCTCAGCTGCTGCTTGCTTTAAGTTATGCCTGAGAAAACAGAGTTTTAGGAAAAGGATGCACAGATGTTTGATATGTGTTGTTGATAGATGCCTGTTTGTTCATAGATGCCTGCACACTCCAAGCGCGCTCCGCTGCGGTGGTCTAGTGGCTAAGATAATCGGCTGCTGACGGACAGGTGAGGGGGTCAAATCCCGGCTGCGGCGGCTGCATTCCCGATGGAGGCGGAAATGTTGTAGGCCCATGTGCTCAGATTTGGGTGCACGTTACAGAACTATAGGTGGTCGAAATTCTCCGAGCCCTCCACTACGGCGTCTCTCATAATCACATAGTGGTTTTGAGACGCTAAACCCCACATATCAATCAATCAACGCTCCAAGCGATTCGCTTGTGTACGGGTTTAAGAGCGGAATGTTCTCCGCGCCCAGATAAACATGGTGAGTGACGCTCTCAGCAGTGATGTGGAAAGAAACCATCTTGGCGATGATGATTTCAGATGCGATTTTTAGATTTTTTGGGCTATCCTTTGTATAGCCTGTTTCACATGCGAGCGACTGAGCGGTGGCGGTCGCGGCGATGAGCGGCAGCAGGACGCATGGATGCGCGTTCGTTTCATGTGCGCCGCTGCTAGAGCGCCGCTGTTGCGTGACGCCGACCGCTCTGGCGAGCAGTGTTGCCCGCGCAACGAGCCGGCTAACCGCTGTTTTCAGTCGCAGCTAAAAACCACACTCTGCTTCCAGAATCTTTCCTTTGGCACCCTTGTGCTGCGTGCTTTATCATCAATGGCCGCTCGGCCTTGACGCGTCTGTACACTGATTAAACAAAGTATAACGCGACTTTTATAATGAACAAACATGTTTGCATCGCTTTTTCTTTTGTTCTGGCTTTTTTAACGTATGTTTCTAGGTGCGCACCCATGTAACTGGCAATGAAGAAGCAAAAACAAGAGATTGCTTGTATGGTTTTATTAGACAGCTTTTTCAGCTAGGTGAAAAGCTTAAAAACCGCGAGTGTGTTTTACGCAGCACTTCCTGTGTTTCTCTGATTCATTGCTCTTGCTTTCAGCGATTGATTTTTGGGACGCGAAGTATGTACATCTCGTAAAATTGATTGATTGATATGTGGAGTTGAACGTCCCAAAACCACCATATAATTATGAGAGACGCTGTAAGTGGAGGGCTCCGGAAATTGCGACCTCCTGGGGTTTTTTTTAACGTGCACCCGAATCTGAGCACCCGGGCCTTCAACATTCCCGCCTCCATCAAAAATGCAGCCACCGCAGCCGGGATTCGATCCCGTGACCTGCGGGTCAGCAGCTGCGTACCTTGTCCACTAAACCACCACGGAGCGGTGCAAATTCGATGCGTAAGATTTTGTGTCTGTTTGCTCGAGTCACAAAAAAAGTTTATAAAAAAACCTCAGTGGTGAGCTTCGGCCATGCTTTTGGTAATCTCGTGGTGTTTGCGAGCAGATCTCTTCATCGAAATTTTCCGAATGATCTTCATTTTTCTGGCACTGGGATTTGTATGTTTATACCCTAAATTGCTAGCCTCTTGGGTTTTTCAATGATTCGGTAAACAACTTCAGACAGTTTCACTAACTGGCAGGTAGCATGATATGCTACCTGCTGTTGGTAAAACTCAAGAAATATGCCCTGCACTCAAAAAATATTGCGCACTCATTTCCGCCATGTCATACGCGGGAAGCATCATTTTCTGTACCACGTACATCTCACCCACTGCAATTCAGCATTCGGCCAAGCTGTCCAAGTGCATTGGACAGCCGAAGAAGCTGATACCTCCAAGATTTCCTCCCAGGATGCTTTCATCTTTTGATGTTATACCGTGCGTACGAGGCATCAATGAAGTGAACAGACTTATTGCGTAGACTGCAACTACAGGTGAAACTATTATACTTAATCATATGCTTCCCAGCTGGAGAAAAGCCTCGCTTCCGAAGAAAAGAAGAGGCTTTAGAACCTCCAGACGCATCATTATGCTTTCCTCCTGCTCTATCGACCCCCATCTCCTCCTCCTATCTCGAATCCCTCGACACCTGGAAACTCACTACTATCATCTCCGGGTGAACAGTGCTTATGGAAACAACTTACTGATACCGCTTCGGTCAAGTAGAAAGTACATACCGGAGTAACTGTGGCTCCGAAGAAACTGTAGAACATATCTTGTTTCACACTATAAGCAAAAACTATCCGAGTTTGGGGTTTTTGCGGCTCATGACCTCTGAAAACTCTCTTGCGTTTAAAATTACTACCTCGTGTAGGAGTAAAAGATGGTACATGACATAGTTTTACCACCACCTCTCAGGCAAGTAGTAAAAGGATGTCAAAATCCGAGTTTTATCACTTAGGGAGTTTTCTATCACGTGATTTTTAACCTTGCGTTTCAGAGTTTATTATCACGTGACTGCAAGGTGCAGCTGCTTCGGTGGCTTTTGCCCCTTACGCCCCATTGTGACGCTCTCCTGAATGGTACGCGAGGACCACAGTTTTTTTTTTTTTTTGGCATCGCCGTGCTTCGGGACTGACATCGAGTCAACAGCACTTTCACTGGAACTGGGGGCAGCATAAGCACGACAAGCGAGAACTGCATTCTGTGAACGAAAAAGAAAAAAAAGACGGGAGGGGGGGGGGGAGAAGATCTCAAAAGAAGAAAAAAGGAAAGAAAGCCTGCTCAGGAAATTTGTCCTGCATATTTTCGCAAATTGTTGGCTTTTGCTCGGCGTTGGCCTTGGAGACAGACGGTGCAAGAAGCTCGGTATCTGTGTGTCTGGTTGGGCTTATGGATCTCACGTGTTTCTACATCGTCAAACGCCCGTGCGCTTCCGAGCGCCTCCGAACCTGCACATCGCGGATATTTCGCTTCCGAGCCGAATCGCGAATATCTGGTAGTGGTAACAAAATCAATCTGATGTCATCGTCCGTGCTTGCCTACTGGAGAAGCAATAACCAAAATGCTTCACTCTGTCGTCGGCACCGAGCCGCGGCCGCCAGTGACCAGTGGGAGTGTGTCGCCGAGGCAGGTGAAAGAAGCATCGCATATATTTTGTTCCACAGTAGGCGATGTCTGCATGAGTAAAGTGCTGCCCGAAATCGCCCACCTCATGCACCAACTGCTATCAAACATGTAGCGCAAAGCCTATACGAGGCAGACGGAACCAACAAGCGGCTGCCGGCGAGCACGAAGAAAACCCGTACGGATGGTCTATCGTTGGAAGCATGCATACACCGCCCCGTCCCCGTAAGATGGTGGTCACGTGTTCATTTGTGTCTGAAATGACGACGAAATTCGCACAGGATATGTGTTCTGTGATCGCCAGCTGTGTTTCATCGGATAGCCGTGCTCCTCAAAAAGGCCTAGTGCGCTGTCGGTAAGAAGCTTGTGGGCAGGCCTGCACCGCTCCTCTACATCCTTTGTGATGAATACGTGCTGCTACTGTGTTTGTGCACCGTCGCTCAGTGAAAATCATTGAGCCACCATGGTTTGTGCGTACTTAGGTATATTTTATGGACTTGTGCATCAGCAGTGCTAACACGCGTGGGGCCATGAGCCCGGTGTGCCAAGTAATTATTGGATACTCAAAAGGTGAGATTGGGTAGATTTACAATAAAAGGTCGGTGTGACATTTAGTGCCCTGCAGCCCACCTCAAGTTTACGCTTGCACATTCAACTGTTCTTGTTTATTGATGCAAAAAAAGAGTTCTCCTACTGGTCCTACAGGGCCGGTCAAAAAGTCGTGCCTACATATACCGGATTGTCAAAGTGTAGTTGAGCAACGCGTGCAGTCTGTTCGAGTGATGTATTATTCTGCATTTGTTGTGTGTGCGTGTTTGTCTGTATGTAAATCTATGTGTGACCAATTCTGCTATTTAATAAATTAGTCGAATCTGGGCGAATGCACCCGTCAATTTTTATTTTTTTTACCACCAGAAATAACTCCCAGAAATCACCTCAAAAACCTTGTGAAGGCAGTAAAAATTTACTCGCTCAAATATACTCGCTCAAAATCTCACTGGGGTAAATAATTACCACTCTCCCTACGTTCAAAAACTCAGTTAGCATGAGAGTAAATTTTTACCTCAAGAGTAGGTGGTAAAAAAAAACCAGGAAAGGTAGTGCGCCAGGGGACAAATGGTTTACCCAGTTTTTGAGGTTATTTCAGGTCATTTTCGTTTAGTGTGCAGCAGTACCAAGCGTATTCGATGAGCATGCGCTCTATGAACACTGCAAGCTTCTGTTAACCCAAAAATCTTTATCAGCTATTTGATTGTGTCTTGGGCCTTTTCTCCAGCTTCACGCAACAGAGGCATGCGATGAAACGTTTATTCACGTAATTAGACAATATCGATCAGCTAAACAAACTGTAGTGGCACCTCAAAAACTCGTGATAAGTTATTCTGTCAGCACACGTTCCCACCCAAGAGACAAATAAAAAATGTCTGTATATTTACTTTTTTCTTTTCATTTTAATTTTCATTATTTTTTAATGTACTCTTTTTGTCTTTCAGTCCCCAATCCTCTTCTCCACGCAGAGTAGCAAGTCAGCGATAAACACACGCCGGCTAAATTCTCTGCTTTCCGATAAAGAGCTCTCTCTCTCTCTCTCTCTTTCTGTCTCTCTAGTCTATCACGTAGCCTGATACCATAGAAAATAGGTCCAGTACTTGTCCGTATTAATACCTCCAAATAAATAAAACATTTTTTTGCAAGCTACAATACGTGCAACATGCAGTATGTAGGCACAATGTATCTGAAACTATCTCAACCCTCGGCAAATTTGATGTGCGCCCGAAAAAGATGTAGTGCCCCGGTGTGCTGTGTGCGCTAGAAAACCACACGTTATATCATTTCAAAGTGCTGTCATTGACACCATTGTTATAATATAACGTGTGGGTTTTTTCGTAAAGAAGTTTGGGACCGTCAATGGTCCCAACGAACGATGAGGCTTCTTGCTGCTTTGCGAGCAACACTTTATCAAAACATGGATAAACGAACACGCACAAGTACGAAACAAACATAGCAAACACAGCAAACAGAGAAAGCTACCTATACAAGTTTCTGAGGAGAGAATGGTCCTTGCTAAAGTCGATCTCGGCGGATGGATGCTCACCCCTCAGAGAGTTGGGCGCACCGGGCGACGCGAGCTGATGAGCGACGCGGGATGGCTTCGAAGAGTTCGGCAACACTTTGTACGAGGTGACGAACAACTTGTTGCCACATGGAATTGTCGGAGGCGGAGTACGACAGCGGCCACGGGATGCCCTTAGCTTCAACTCGTAGATGGCGTCCCAGAGCGTCGACACACGGGCCCGGTCACCAGACTGCATCGAATGCCCAGCTCCGCCTGATCTTCACTCTCCTTCCTCCCCTTTCGCCTCACGGGCTCACAGCGCTGCCGAATTCTTGCACTAGCACCGGCGTTCTCGTCATCGTCCTTCTTTTCTGTGGAAACACACAGGATCACTACGTATTTTTGCGTGCACATCACAGGCTTCGGGGCGTGATGTTACCGTTGCGCACTGGCAGTGATCGTGAGGCAGCGTTGCTACTGATAGATTAATTTGTTGACTGTTCGGATGCAGCGCACTCTCGTTTAGTGATACCAATTGTCGTGTTGCCAAACGTGAAGAGTAGTCTTCAGCTATACCACTACTTATAACCTACAAAATAATCGGATTGTAAATGACGGCGGCATATTAGACTGTACACTATAAGGACAAAAGGGTAGTTAAAAGGGTGTGTGGTTCGTCCTTTTGGGGACTAATGGGGCGGTCTCAATCATTCATCCCTTTAAGGACTAACGGTACCGGGTCTAACAGTTAGTTCATACAGACGAGCTCAAGAAACTAACATTTAGTCATCACATTTACACCTTAGTGAGTAACCGTTAGTCCCACAATTCACCTCCAAGTACTAACACTTACTCCTCACATTTCCACCTTATAGAGCAACTGTTAATCCCCACATTTACACCTTACCGGGCAACCGTTAGTCTTCACAGTAGCGTGTTACGACGCTGGTTACAAGGGTTCTTTGATTTTTTATTTCGATGGGCGACAGGGCTAGGCTACCTTTTATCACCTATGCCTCCGCTTCCACCCTTTTACACACTAAACAGCACACACAACAAATGCGTTACTGAAGCGGGGAGCTTTGCGCTGACCCTCACCCTCTTGCATGCATAATCATGCGAAAGACAATTAAACTTTGAAGCCGGATATCTAGGAGCACAGGCTGGCTAGAAAAAATCTTCCAACTGTAACTGTGTACAAACACCACTGCCTCAATTGTTTCAATATAAACATGCCAACTTACCGCAGCTAGTAAAATGTACTTAATAAATTTCGTTATTTGAGCTGCTGACAGAATAATTCACATCTAGCTTTCTGTCCCCCGCCTACTTAACTTATTTGCACAAGTGCTTCTCCCGTGCCTTCGAGTGCCTAATTATAAAAAAAATAAAAAACTTCACTTTGAACACCCGGTATATTCACTATTTTTCAATTTTGTCTTATTTTGGCTCTGCTTACCTTATTTAAGACCATCGGGTTCTGCAGTGTGGACACTTGCGGCGCGTTGCTCAAACAATAAGATGTAACAACCGTGACTGTTATTATTTCACGCTTGTCATGTATACACGTGTGATCCTTTCGATCGTCCTTTGTGCTTCAGCGTGGCGCTGCAGGTATCGAGCTGCTTGTTGTTCTCTTTGTGACTTTTCAATTTTTTGATATTACATTCATTGCTACACTCTTGCGGGTGAACTGTGACTTTTTTTTACATCCCGCTTTCTTAGGTGGGAGAAGAATAGATGACTTGTTCGCTTGCGAAAGCTTAGATTGTCTTGGAAAAGCCTGGTTTCTTCATTCTTTGTTTTAGGTGCCACTCTCCTTGCAAGTCTCATTGTTCATTGTTCGGTTGCCTGATATTTTTTTTAGGAGCGACGCTCCTTAGGCCCGCACCAAACCGTTGCCGTCGTCGCAGTCACCATCGCCATCGAAATCTCCCTGCAGCATAGACGCGGCGCCGGCGAACAAAGTCAATGACACGGTCTATCATTGTCAAACCCCTGCTGCAGCGCTAAGCAAGCGTGCCGAGCAAAACAACAGGTATGATCGCACCCCTCTCCCACCTGTCTCAATGACCCTCTTTCTTTGTCTCTGCCCTCTCCCCTCAAACCAGCGAACGCGCAAAACCATCGATTCACCCCGCTGTCTGCCCAGTGGATGCGCTGAACGCACCGCGCACTCACTCGAGGGGCTGTTCCTGCCGCCAAGTGGAGCAGACGATCTCCCCACCCTTTTCACTTTCATAAGAGCCAGCAGTAAGATCAGGCACATAGTCGCTTGCGTCCCCATTTGTAAGGAGCTTCGCTCATCGGTTCTGTTCACAGACGTAACAACTGCTAGCCTTATTAAATGCGAAGTTTGCTAAGCGTTCCATAGCGAACTTCGGCGACTTTGACCGTATCTATCTATCTATCTATCTATCTATCTATCTATCTATCTATCTATCTATCTATCTATCTATCTATCTATCTATCTATCTATCTATCTATCTATCTATCTATCTATCTAGCCGTCTATGACTTTTAGCTCTCCTGGCCATTTCGATAATCAGACCTATACGAAAATTGGTATGACATAACTTGACTGTATGACGAGCATAATTGTTTAGTCATAACATAAAAATAATGACGAGTATGTCATGAATGTCCCAATTTACATGTTTTTGCTGTTGTGATGGTTTTGTTCACATGACATAGTATTGCAAAACTGGAATGGTATCACACGAATGCAAGGCGAACATAAGTGACAGACCCTAACGTGGAGATCGTGATATCCATGCCATGTAAGTCATGGCTACACGTCACGCTCATGGTGCGCTCGCTACCGTTTCGCTAGCTTCACATATACGAAATTCGGTAGTACGTGACAGACATGAAGCGATGGCGAAGGTATATGGTGCAAACATCATAATCATGACATGCGTGTCATGTAACAACATGACTACATGCCACCCTCATGTTGAGATCGCATCTGTTTCGCTAGTTTCTGTCCACTCCTTCAGATTATCACATTTATTTTTCTCCCGAACACTTCACTTTCTCATCCCCTTAACACACCAGACATGGTGGTCTAGCAGTTATGGTGCACGACTGCTGACCCGCTGGGCGCGGGATGGAATCGCCCTAGTGGCGGTCGCATTTTCGCTGAATGCCCGTGCACTTAAGTTTAGGTGCACGTTCCGGAACCCTAGACCATGAAAATTTCCGGAGTCGTCCACTACGGTGGCTCACACAATGATATCGTGGCCGTGAGGCGTAATACCTGGATTTTATGATTATTATCACTACCACCTGGTATGCTATAGAAGGTAATGCTAAGCTCTGCTATAGCGTGCGTGAATAGCCAGATTTTTAGGAGGCTAGCCTGCGGATATACGGGTTAAAATCCCGTCTCCTTAGAAAGTATTTATTAAGTATTTTATTCTCTCTTTTTATATATTTCTTTCCGCTTATCTGTTAGTTCTTTTCTTTCATTCTTTCATTTGCTCCTTCTGTACTCACTCCCTTATATACCGGCTTATTTCAAG
This sequence comes from Rhipicephalus annulatus, assembly GCA_013436015.1. Taxonomy (NCBI): domain Eukaryota; kingdom Metazoa; phylum Arthropoda; class Arachnida; order Ixodida; family Ixodidae; genus Rhipicephalus; species Rhipicephalus annulatus. Next base: position 1,099,410 of record WOVY01010272.1, on the reverse strand, counting down.
GCAAGACTTAGCGGTGAGTGGTAATAGGACGTAATTCTGGGTACGTATACGCCTTTATGACGGCGATAGTGACACAGTGGACACTTTACGGTCGGCTTAAACATCGTCGCTGTTGAACTCCCTAGCGGTCAGTAAATATTTATACACCCCTGCCACCTGGAACTCCTCGTTTTATCGTTGGTGTCCCTACTATCTCTCAATTATCGTGAAAGTGCCTGGAAGCGTGCAAAGTGACAGCGCGTTGTGGTTCAAGGTACTTTTTGACATGTAGTTCAGAGGTGACACGAAATCCTTTGCTTCCTAGACATACGCGTCTGCGTCAATTTCTGAGGACAGGACCACACCATAGCATATGGGCACTGATATGGGCTGTCATTACCAAAGCTGCAGCCAGGGCCACAACCACAGCCAGAACCACAATCACAGCCAAAGGCACAGCGCAATCCACATCAAATAGAACGGTTGCAGCAGACCAAGCCAACATTGACCGAGTCAAGGACAGGGCTATTTTAACCACGCCATGCCTGAAAAAGACCAGGACATCCCTGCGACGCTACGATCTCTCGTGGACACCATATATATGCTTTTGAAAAACCTAATACTCACTCAGCCCAAACAGCCTTGACACTACTAGAGATTCTTCAATCCAGTGTTTTCAGCGCTTCACTAATCTCCACGGATCACCCATGACGCTCTCCAAGGCCGCAGTTTCCCTGTCGCATGTCTGAATACTGAAGCCATGTTGGCCAAAAAAGTTTCCGGCCTCAGTGACTGAGTATACATCTTTGTGCGTGAAGTGCTCTCCTTCTCTCCTCTCGTTCTCTATTTAATCCCCTTCCCCCTATCTCCAGTGCAGTGTAGCAAACTGGATGCTCGTCTGGTTAACCTCCCGGCCTTTCCTCCTCTTGTTTATTCCTCCTTCATCACAGCGCGTTGTCCGCTCTTCGCAATGAAAACTATTTGCATGAAGCTTAAATTTCGCCTTTAAGAGTGCAACACATTAGTACTTCGGGCTCCATTGGCATAGCCTTCTGTCTAGATACCTCAATCATGCTGGGATGAAAGAAACTTCTGTAAGCGTGACATTTGCCATTTCAACTTTTCGCGTACGACATTACTGCGAGTAGTAATGTGATCATGAAAGAAGGGAATGCTGCGGAGGGGCCCTATTGTATGCCAAATGCATTGGAAGAAGTGTAGCGGAAGTGACATCAAATTTATGGGGAAAACAAGCCGGTGTATGGGAAACAAAAGCAGCAGACGCTCCGCGGCGCGCTTTCCGCGCTGGTTCGCTTCAGCGCAAACTTATAGACCAGGTGTAAACATTACGTGAATTGTGTGATTTGCATGCAGTAAAATGTTGTGAACACACGTTACCTATACTGTTAGTTCATGACAGGCCCGAGTGCCGCGTGCTGACATACTTCGGGGAATGTTTTTGTGCAACAGTACAGAAAGCATTGGTACGTGTCTTAATCAAAATCATTCAGCCCCTGCATCATCGTATTCTATACCGGCAGTGACTTGCGCGTTCTGCTCATCGTAAGACCTTTTTCTTTGTCTTTTCCCGTAGCCAGATTTCCCGATCTACGGGCCAAACAGCAGTTCTTTGTTTGCATATGCTGTCATTGTGACAATGCACGATTTTAGGAGCTTCCTTCGTAGCTATTTCGTGCAACGCCAACACAGTACTTGACGTAACTTTACGTCTAAAAGAAGACACTACTATATTGTATACGCGATCATGCACGTAAACTGTGTGATTCCAGTGCGCACTCAACTAACACGAAGCGAGCGCACACAGCACAATACATAGACATTTAGTTCGATAACAAGAAAAGTTTATTTTCTTCCGTCAAAACGACACAACCTATAAGAACGGGATATGATGCCTGCACCACCTAAAACAAAAGTTCGCGTGTGCTCTCAGTTGACACAATGAGCACGAACCAACGGAGCGTGTACAGCCGAGAGCTCCGCATGCAAATACCATGTAATATTGATTAGCAGTTAAGCGGACGTACGTGAAAACTGGCACCAGGTACTTCCGGCTGTTCAGGCGACTCGCACCGAGCATACACAACGACTGGGAATTCCACAGCTTTCCTAAAAAAACATGCAAAAGCAACAGCGTTAGCGAATTTACTCGCCACCGGCGCGGCTTTTAAGGCCACCGTGCATCGGAAATTGCGTAGTGTTTATCTACTCCGCTAGGAGGCCGTGTGGGTGCTTGCGATGAGGTGGCTTCGCGAATATGACGTCAGGGCCTCTCCTCAGTTTTTCCTTTCTCCATGATTGTGATATGCCTTCTACACCGTAATTCACCATTTGCGACGTAGCCATGCATACCCACTGCTTGTCTGTAACGCAATGTGCGTGCCTAGGTAGCTGCGAAACTTGTTGACAATGATGATGATCATGATACTAGTAATGATGATGATGACGCTGATGATAGCACTGAAGTCTTCATAGCTAATGCTTTTGTTATGGGGGACCAACTTTAAACCACCCACTTTTTGGGCTGTATACCCACGGTTGTGACACCTTGTGCAAGCAGACGTTTTTTCTAAGCAATATTACAGCTGGTAACGTGGCATATGGCCAACTCAGAACAGTAGCGCTGAGAAGCAAACTGAAGGTAACATATCAAGATGAGACACAGTGATATATTTGTAGTGCTGTGTCCTGTCTTCATCTGTCGCCATCCATGTGCTTCTTCGCGCTACTGTTCTGAATAATGCACTATAGTGCATAATCAAAACATGTCATATACTAGAAGGGTCAGCTAGTTCATATATATGAACTAGCTTATATTTTTGGTATATGGCATGTTTCTGGGCTGTCGCTAGGAAATCGCATGCACACGGTTCGGGCTTTAAGCCTGTTTCACATGCAAGCGACTGAGTGGCGGTGGTCGGGGGCGGTGAGCGGCAGCATGACGTGCGGACAAGCGTTCGTTTCAGATGCACCACTGCTACCACTGCTTGCGCGATGCCCGGCGCTCTGGCATGCAGTGTTGTCCCGCGGAAGGCGGTCGGTGAACCGCTGATTTAAGTGATATTTAAAAGCGATGCATTGCTTGTAGTATTCTTCCTTTGGCACCCTTGGGCTGCGAGATTCATCATCGATAGCAGCTCGACTTTGACACGTTTGTACACTCATTGCGCTAAGTTTAACATGAATTTTATCACGAATAAATAGCGTTTGCAGTCGCTTTGATTTTTGTCCTGGCTATTTAACGTATCGTTCTTGTTGCAGTCCTCATATAACTGGCCGCGAAGAAGCCAAAGCCAGAGTTTGCTGGTATGACTTTATTAAACAGCTGTTCTAGCTAGGTGAATGCTTAAGAAATGCGAGCATGTTTTGCGCAGCACTTCCTGTGTTTTTTACGATTTATTGTTCTTGCTTTCGACGATTGAACTTGGGGACGCGGTACCTAGCTTCTGTCATACCAGTATATACACCTTGCCAACTTCATACACGATTTTTTGCACCTCTTCGCTCAAGCCACAATAAACGTTTATATAAAAAGACTCAGTGGTAAGCTTCGGCTATTTTTAGGGTCACCCTGTGGCATATGCGAACACAGTCTTCGTTAGGATTTTCCGAATAATTTACATCTCTTCTGGCACACGGATTTGTATGCTTACACCCTAATTAGTAAGCCTCTTAGGTTGTTCAATGATTCAGTAAACCACCTCAGGCTGAGTTTCACCAACGGCAGGTAGCATGTTAAATGTGACACGCTCGTTTTAACGGTTATTTTGCCGCTGCATATGCACTTGTGCGCGGCTCAGATCAAGGACAACGCAGCAATTCTTGCCTTAGCGGGAATTCGCGTCCATAAATACTGCGGTGGTGAGCAGAAAAGCCTGAAAAATCGAATCATTTCAAGCAACAAACACAGCATTGCCGTTGGAGCACAATGACATTCAATTTGTGGCCTTCAGCCATGCAATTCAAGTGCATGCCCCTAGGGATGTGTTGCTGCAGTGGTGCCTGAAATCAACAGCTTTTCTTCGTTATCTACACAGTGTATGTAGTGCTCCCGATTGAGCATCTGTTTTCGCCCAGCCAGCCACGTATTCCGGCACTGGGTGTCACCATGAGCACATGACCAGTGGGGCAGAACCTGACAGCCTTCAAACTTGAGCTTTGTGCAATGCAATTGTTCCTCGCGCGAAAAGCATCGCAGAGAGACTCGGACAAGCGATCCTGGGCTTTAGTGAGAGATAGAGGTGTTGTTGAAGGGTAGAACAAAAAAAAGGACCCCTGGTGAATGCCTTATTTTCACGAAGCGTGAGCACGCTTCACACCTCCTTCTTGTTGAGTCACATCACGAAATTCCTTTTCAGTGTCCTGCGTAGAGTGCTACTTCTGAAGTCGACCACCGTAGCGCCCGTCCTTGCTCTCTTGTTCGTGTGAACCCTTCAGCTATACACCGTGTCACCAAATTTCACCTTTTATTAAACAAGCAACATTCGCTGCAACAGAGAAGTACGGCGGGCGTGCCATGCGGCTCCTCTACGTGTGAGTTAACATTCCATGAAAATGCAAAAAAAGAAAGGAATCTTAAGATTATTATCATTAAATAAAAAAAGAACTGCACACGATTGTGACTTCAGTGGAAGCTTCGTCTAGCGCAACGAAAGGAAAACAGCGGCACTTCGACTTCAACAGTGAACAGGGCCAGTTAAAGCGAGGACTTTTACTTTGTGGAAGAATACGAATTCTTTAAGGAGCTCGGCAGTTGCATCCCAAAAATTGCTTTTCTTATGAATGTTGTGGAAATCCTCCGTCTTGACATCCCAAAGAAAAGTACGTTTCGTTACTTCTGCAATGGGCAACTCATTGAAGGCAGCGCGAGACATTTGTGAGCCGGAGAGTGGACAGATGTCATCTGCTACTCAGTCGGAGCGAGTTGTTCTATGGAGCGAAGTGCTCGCAACACGCGTCCACTCCTCGACTAAGCTGCTGGCATCACGTGTCATCGATTTCACTGAACGCAGTGGCGCGAGCGAAATTTTTCAACTCTGGCTATATTCACTAGAGCGTCCATTTCGCCGCTGTGGAAACCTGTTTTATGGATCTTGCGGAATCCTCCATCTTGACGTCCCAAAGAATATATCGTTTCACAACTTCTATAAGCGACTTGTTGAAAGAAGCGCGAAACATGTGATCCCGGGGAGAGGAAGTATGTCGTCTGCTACTCAGTCGGAGCGAAGTTGTTCTGTGAAACCAGTTCCTCGCAGCACGCGCGTCAACTTCTCGACTCCACCCCCGTCATCACGTGTCAAACGACGTCACTGGTCGCTCTGCCGCTTGTGCCGCTAGCGAATTTTTTCAACTCTGGCGGATTTCACAAGAGCGTCTAGGCGCCGCGGTAGAAACCTGTTTTGGCCTCGCGCGGCGGCTGCCGCGCCGCTCTTGGAGCAAAATTGCTCGCATGTGCGCGCCCCCGATGCGCGCCCCCCCCGTTCAGAGTGCAGTCATTCTTTGAAAGGGTCAACGTCACCTCGCGGTGCGCATCCGCCATGTTTTGGCCGAAGCCGCGCTTGTTTATATGTGTAGGCGGCGCCTGCTGCCTTGTTTGTAGTCTGATTCATCGCAAGTCCTGCAAGATAACTGCATGCTTCATGCGACACAGGGAACAAACTATTCTTGAAATAAATGGAAGGTGTTTTCTTTCCCAAGCGATCCCAAAAGAAAACATTTACTGACAGTGAGAATAACGAGTGACGATCGGAAGCCGATGAATGGGTTTCGTGCTGTGCAGTGTGACTATTGCAAGCTTTGTTGTTGTTTCCTCTTACCTTTCATTTTTGCCGCGTAGGGCTCTTGGGGGACGAATTTGGAAACAGCATGTATATTACTAGCAACACAGTCACAGATTACACTATTACAAGTATAGTGAAGGAATGATGACAACAAGAGGGAACAGTAAGCATCATCGCAGAGTATGGCACCACGAGATCGGCGCTCGAGCTCCTCCATCTTCCTCGTCCTGTCGCTATCTCCAATCTCCCACCTGCCCGTTTGGTTCGCCCAATAAACCTCGTTACATTTGGTGGATCGTGCTGGGTAACCACATCGCCTACAAGCTGGAACTCCGATCTCGCACCCTGCCATCGACCATGCAAGTTGACGCTGCCCAACAGACAACCCCTCTCGCGGCTCCTACTTGCCCCGGCCCGGTTCACCAGCGAGACCCCCCGATCTTTGCCGGCACCGAACACCAGGACGTCGAGGACTGGCTGTCTTCATACGAGAAAGTCAGTGGACCCAACAGGTGGGATGACGCTGCTAAGTTAGGCACTGTCAATTTTTATCTCACCGACGTGGCCAAGCTGTGGTATACGAACCACGAAACCGAGTTCGCGAATTGGTCCGCCTTCAAGGAGGCAATACGTGCCGTTTTTGGTCGTCCTGCCTTACGGAAGCTACGCGCCGAACAACGTCTGCGCACACGGGCACAGGAGCCAGGTGAAACTTTCACATCATATATAGAAGATGTGATCGATCTCTGCCGGCGCGTCGATGCTTCCATGAGCGAGAGTGCGAAGGTACAGCACATTATGAAGGGCGTCGACGATGACGTTTTCCAGATGCTTCTCGCGAAGTCTCCAAGCACTGTGGCAGAAGTAGTGACTTTGTGTCAAAACTATGATGAATTGCGGAGGCAACGAGCTCAGACGCGACGCTCATTCCAGACAGTCCAACCAGTGACCGCACTGGACGCTATGTCTGACCAGACAAACCTTCTCGCACAAATGAAAGACTTCGTGCGAGAGGAAGTGGCTCGGCAGCTTTCTCTGCTACCTTTTGCTCAACGCCAGGAGCTCTCGCACCAACAGCCACTGCGACACCCACCACCATTGGCTCCCATGCTCCGACATGTGGTCCAGGAGCAGATTTCCGAGGCTATGCCGGTGCCCTTGCAGCAGCCCCCCGTCACCGCGCCTCTTACTTACGCTGAGGCACTAAAGCGGCAGCAGCGACACCACCCCCCGTCGTTCCAGGGACTGCCGTATACCTCAGCCCCGACTCAGCCGTCCACCGCCTGGGTTCCTCCCATTGCCACCACAGCCTCGACTCACCCGTCTGCCGCATGGACTGGTCCCCTCGTCGCCAATACTTGGAGAACGCGCGATAACCGGCCCATCTGTTTTGCGTGCGGTGGCCCTGGCCATATCGCCCGTTACTGCCGTCGTCGCGCGCCGGGATACACAGACGGCCGTACACAGAACAGCTTCATGGACCTTTCCCCATCCCGTCTGGAAAATTCTGACCCTCAGTCAAGCTCGTCTTCACGGGAATGTCCGCGTACTATGTCTGGTCGCTCACCTTCACCCCGTCGTCGCTCCCTGTCACCCATGCGTCGTCGGCCAGCTCCTGAACACGAGGGAAACTAACCGCCGCAGTTCAGGAGGCAAGAACTGCGCTGTCGAAATGCTCAAGTCCTCGGACATTGCCGTCGAATATTGTCGAAGTTTTTGTAGAAGGTACTCGAGCATATGCTCTAGTGGATACTGGTGCTGCCGTTTCCGTGATAGACGCTAAACTTTGCCGCAAGCTCCGAAAAGTGACGACGCCTCTTAATATGATGTCCTTGCAAACAGCGAATGGGGACCCGGTTCAGCCTGTAGCCGCCTGTACTGTCCGACTGATGATCGCGAAGGACCACTACACTGTTGAGTTTATTGTCCTGTCGTCGTGCTCACACGACATCATACTTGGATGGGATTTTTTATCGCGTAACCATGCCGTTATAGATTGTGCAAGGTCGGAGCTTGAACTTTTCCCGTTTTACGACCAACCAACCAGCCGCATTCAGCCCGCCGTACACAAGCTCGTCGTCAAAGAAGGCACTGAAATTCCTCCGACAGCAGCTGTGTTGCTCCCCGTGTTCTGTGACGGCATTAGGAACGAAGCTGCATTCTTTGAGCCATCAAGCCTCTTCCTTAGTCGAAGATCACTTCTTCTGCCTTATTCAACCCTCTCTATTTCTGAAGGAAACAGTGCTCTTTGCCTCATCAATCCCCTTCCGTATCCCGTTGAACTGTTTCAAGGTGAATCTCTTGGACACGTGCATGCCATTGATAAAGAACAAATTTTTATCATGCCGCCAGATTGTTCCGGTGACTACGACGCCATCAGTGCCCTCAACCCTTCCAATATACCACCTTGCGATCTTTTCGATTCATCGATTGCCGACGGACTATCGCCATCTGAACGCTCTGAGCTCCTTCAGCTGCTCTACCAGTTCCGTGAATCCTTTGACGTTGCTCAACCTACCCTTGGCCGAACTCCCAGTTTTTCCCACCGCATCGACACAGGTTCCAACGCGCCAGTACGACAGCGACCATACCGTGTGTCCGCCACGGAACGTCAGGTTATCACCGAACACGTTGACGATATGCTCAAGCGCGACGTTATCCGACCTTCCCAAAGTCCATGGGCATCACCTGTCGTTCTTGTTAAGAAGAAGGATGGTACAATTCGCTTCTGCGTTGATTACAGGCGCTTAAATAAGATCACTCGCAAAGACGTATACCCTTTGCCCAGGATTGATGACGCCCTTGATTGCTTACAAGGTGCCGAGTTTTTTTCGTCGTTAGATTTGCGTTCGGGGTATTGGCAGGTGCCCTTAGCAGATGGTGACCGTCCAAAAACAGCATTCGTGACACCGGACGGGCTATATGAGTTCAATGTCATGCCCTTCGGCCTCTGCAATGCGCCGGCCACATTCGAGCGCATGATGGACTCGGTTCTGCGGGGTTTGAAATGGAACATATGCCTCTGCTACCTCGACGATATCGTCGTCTTTGCACCCGATTTCGCAACACACCTTGTACGCCTCAAACATGTCCTCACGTGTCTGAAGAATGCGCATCTCCAACTGAACCTCAAGAAATGCCACTTCGCTGCTCGGACGCTCACCATTCTCGGTCATGTCGTATCAAAGGATGGTGTTCTTCCCGACCCGGCTAAACTACGCGCTGTTGCTGAATTCCCCAAACCAACGACTGTAAAACAGTTACGCAGCTTCGTAGGATTGTGCTCCTACTTTCGTCGGTTTGTGCGCAACTTTGCCTCCATAATTGCCCCTTTGACCCAACTTTTAAGCAGTGCCAAGGACATCTCATCATGGTCTTCCGAATGTGATCACGCATTTAACACTCTTCGCCGTCTCCTGACATCTCCGCCTATATTGCGCCACTATGATCCCACGGCAGCAACTGAAATCCATACAGACGCCAGCGGTGTCGGTATCGGTGCAGTTCTCGCTCAACGCAAGGCTGGATCCCCTGAGTATGTCGTCGCCTACGCCAGCAGAACGCTCAACAAGGCTGAGGTAAACTACAGTGTTACCGAAAAAGAGTGCTTAGCCATACTTTGGGCAATTGTGAAATTTCGCCCATACTTATATGGCCGCACCTTTGCTGTAGTTACAGACCATCATGCCTTATGTTGGTTGTCGTCGCTGAAGGATCCATCAGGTCGCCTTGCTCGTTGGGCTCTGCGACTTCAAGAGTATGACATCCGCGTCGTGTACCGTTCCGGCCGCCAACATGCCGATGCTGATGCGCTCTCGCGATCACCACTGTCGACTGAGGCTGCCTCTATATCTTCTATGGAACACGCGCTGTCCGCTCTTGACATCGACACAATGACCTCTGCACAGCGCGACGATCCATGGATAACTTCGCTTCTGGACGTCTTATCTGGGGTACCGACACTTCCCATCACTCGAGCATTGCGACGCCAGGCTTCGCACTTCACCATTCGAGGTGGCCTTTTGTACCGGCGCAATTACTCACCAGACGGCAGGAAGTGGCTACTCGTTATTCCCCGAAAGCTGCGCTCTACAATCTGTGCATCATTTCACTCCGACCCGCAATGCGCTCACGCCGGTGTCTTCAAGACCTACGAGCGTTTAAGGAAGCGGTACTACTGGCGTGGGATGTTCACTTTTGTTCGACAGTTTATTCGCGGCTGCCACGAGTGTCAGCGACGAAAACAGCCACCGAATGCAGGGGCAGCTCCACTACAGCCGCTTGCGTGCCCTGACCGCCCATTCGATCGCGTCGGAATCGACCTTTATGGACCACTGCCATTGACCACAGCAGGTAACCGGTGGGCCATCGTTGCTGTAGATCACCTGACACGGTACGCCGAAACCGCTGCTCTTCCTACGGCGACCGCTCAGGACGTCGCATCGTTCATCCTCCATCGGTTTGTGTTGCGTCACGGCCCTCCTCGCGAGCTCCTCAGTGATCGGGGCCGTGTATTTCTATCCGACGTAATCCAAGCACTTCTCCGTCAGTGCCATATTGTACACCGGATGAGTACTGCTTACCACCCCCAGACGAATGGCCTGACTGAGCGGTTTAATCGGACCCTGGGTGACATGCTCGCGACGCATGTGGCATCTGACCAAACGAACTGGGACCTGGTTCTTCCATTTGCGACCTACGCGTACAACACCGCTACCCAAGTCACCACCGGCTTTTCTCCATTCTACCTTCTATACGGACGTCAACCATCGCACACAATTGACACTTTGCTGCCATACGCACCAGATGTATCTGAGTGCACGACCGTGTCTGAAGCCGCCCGTCACGCCGAAGAATGCCGCCAACTAGCGAAGCAGTTTACTACGGCTGACCAGCAACGCCAGAAAAAGGCCCGCGATGACGACCACCCTCCTGCCGCCAAGTTCGCCCCTGGAACCCTTGTATGGCTGCATGTACCACCCTGTGCGCCTGGTTTGTCTACCAAGCTACTTTCAAATTACCATGGCCCATACCGCGTGGTAGAGCGCACATCGCCCGTCAATTACGCCATTGAACCGCTTACGCCACCCGGTGACCACCGTCGGCGTGGACACGATATTGTTCACGTGGACCGCTTGAAGCCGTACTTCGACCCGCTCGTTCCTACTTGTTAGATCGCCAGGATGGCTTGATCTTTCTCGACGGGGGCAGTTATAGTGAAGGAATGATGACAACAAGAGGGAACAGTAAGCATCATCGCAGAGTATGGCACCACGAGATCGGCGCTCGAGCTCCTCCATCTTCCTCGTCCTGTCGCTATCTCCAATCTCCCACCTGCCCGTTTGGTTCGCCCAATAAACCTCGTTACACAAGTTATGTGCGTGGTTTTGAATTCGTGTTTGTGTGAGTACCTGTTGCACTTTCATACAATCGAACGTTGATTGAGCTGGTAACTCCAAGAGGTTTCATTGCGTTTGAACCATGCTGATAAATGTGGTGGTCTTTTCAGGGTGTGCTGAAAATAGTGCTTTCGCTGTCGGGGACATCTTCTTTTGTTTTATTTTATCCACAAATTGTGATTATGAAATTGCAGCATCTATAATTAACTGCAAGAATTCACTTCGAAGTGTTTTTTTTTTCCAGAAATCTACAATAGATTTGGTGTTCATGCTCACATAGCTCTCTATTGTACGTTTTGATTGCGTGTATCGGCCCGTGATAAATTGCATGCTGCCTACCTGCTCCATGTCGTATACAACTCATCCCTAATGCGTATATGTACACTGACTCGAAATTATGCTCCAATATACACCAATTTATTTAGCATTTCATGCGTAGAGATATATGCAAATGAGTTCAGACATGTGTGGTAATAAGTATTTAATTTTAGTCAAAATAGTCGAAATTTGTTATTGAATGCTTTTTTTTTTCATTGGATTCCACGGCAACGGAACATCCAGCGCACTCAACGTACAGACCTTTCCCGTAGTGTTTCGCGCAACCACGTAGGGCTCTGGGATCACTTTAAAATGACATATTTTGTCAATAAGACCACACAATCGCCTGCCGAATGCTCCACAAAACTTAATTTGTATATGCATAGTTATATCGAAGCTGACGTAAAACGGGTTCGAATTTCCTTGGCACATGCGCACCTGGTAGCTAATAGCGGAGTTAGGAAGTATAAAATCAGAACTTGCCTGAGCCATCCGCAATTTGGAAAGGGGGAAAAATGCCATGCTCCGATATATTCCATTTCAGTTTATTACCACTTCATATCTAGTCTAACGGTCCAATATTCGGGCGCTGATGAGTTGCCCCAAAACCTACATTTGATTATGAGAGAAGCCGTTGTGGAGGGCTCCAGAAATTTCGACCTCCTGGGGTTCTTTAGCGTGCACTCAAATATAACCCATGGGCCCACAGCATTTTCGCCTCCATCGAAAATGCAGCCGCTGCAGTCGACAGTTGATCCTGCGACCTGCGGCTCAGCAGCCGAGTATCTTAGCCACTAGACCCGTGGCAGGGCATGAAATAGTTTGAAATAGGAAGTCAGGCTTTGTCTTTTATTTTTACTTTGAAATTGTAATTTCATTGAGTTGTTTGCGTGCGTCTATGCTAAAAATCATTTTCAAACCAAGCTTTCTTGGCCGATCCTGTGCCGGCATTGGCGTTCGCTAGTCACGTGACCTGAGATCCGAGAGGGAGGCTCGACGGAGAGAGTGAAATTGCTCTATCTCTCCGAAATCGACGAGACAGAGGCTCGCTCGTATGGGTGAAAGGTGTGAAGGGTTGTGATTGTCCCGATCTGATCAGATGAGATCATAGCCAGGGCCGATGAGCGTACAAGAAGAGACGCTTATCACAAGTCAGCTAGGGGATATATAATATACTAAGTGAAAACCTTGCTGAAACCTAGCAGGAAAATGCGATGTATGAGGAAGTAGGTGACAGCTTTACTCTCCGGCAAGTTTTACGACTAGAAACCGGTTGAATATTTCTCTTAGCATTTATATCTCAGGTTGATACAAAGAACTTGTTGCAATGCAAAACTTGGCTCTTGATATTTGTGTGCCAGCCCCCTCTGCAATGATGCTCCGTCGGTTATTTATCATTGTAGCTTTGCAAGGGCAATACATTTAGGGGCGTTTTTCTTCTTAATAACTATAGTAACGCCGAAGTACACAAAACATAAATGTCAATACTATTCGCGTTATACTTACCAGCGGCACTACAATGGTCCAGTGTTGCCGCTATATATTCTGAATAAAAATCACATCACTGAATATGTGCAACTGAGCAGGTGCACCACTGCCTTATGTCCGAATAATTGGCTTGTTCTGTCCACTGAATATACCTACTGAATATTCAGTTGGCAAACGTGCGCAAGCAGTCTTGGTCAATAAGGCAGAATAGATTCGTGCCACAGTGCAAGTGCTTGATTGGGTATTCAGAAAAAGCATAGGAAATCTACAACGTCAGGTACACCGAAGCAAAGTGCTTGATGTCATCAAAAAAAAAGGCAAGCGAGGTAATAGGAAAAAAAAACAAAATTCTGCAAATAGCGTATTCAGTATAAAGTGTTGAGCCAGGTTTGAGTAAAATGATGAATTGTAGTGATGTTCAGAAGAGATTGAAAAAAAAAACCATTAAAGCACTTGTAAACTAAGTATGGGATTTCTCAATAAGATCTCCTAATTTTGGCCCTAAAGTAAAAAAAAAGAAACAGGCAGCGACCGCATTCCGCCTTTTATTTTTTTCATACAGACGCACCAATAGGGTCAATCATTTCACGTGTCTTGAAGGAGGAAGTAGCCTGAGAATTCCAGGCTACACACAAACAAACAATTCGCTTTGATATACTGTGTGGTCAGAATTTCAAAAAGGAATTATTGCGCTCTTTTTGTTTTCACGTACGTCCTTTCCTCCTTTTCTTAGAATTATTTATTACTTGAAAGACCAAAAATTAATATAACCGATTCTTGGTCAAACCCCTGAGTGTGTGCGAGTCATACTTGAGTGATCATCATCATCATTATCATCATCATCGCTTTATTGCGGCGAATTCACGCGGGCAAGCAATCTGCAGCATCGCAAAACACAGAAATTTAGGCTCACTACAACGAACTGGCAGGAGGAGGTAAATCTACTTAAATACCACGTAAAGGCGTTCCTAAAAGCACTTTTCTTGCTGTAGTAAGTGTTTACAGGGGAAGAAAATGTTCTTTCTTGTCTTGATGGCCACAGGAGGGCCATTGGCGTATCCTGGAGAAGGAAGAAGCTTACCAGATCTGGGTTGTTAGAAATATTTTTTTGGTACACGACAGCGCAGCTGCTTAATGGATACTTTCAGTTTACGCGTTTCACAAAAATATCTCCACCAGGGATAAAATAGGACCCGATTTTTGGTGGACTTGGTCAGTGCAGTGTCCGCATATACTTGCATAATATTACGCTGGTGAAACCGAGCAGACGTGATGTAAGTGGATGAAAGACGATGCGAATAAATTGGCCCTGATTTCACCCGAAAATTGGCAGTTTTGTTCAGAAACTATTGTTTACGTCGGGGTGCCCAAAGAAATTGAACTCTTTCTAAATGTGCAGTTACTAGTGCATGACACCTTCTTTTGACGTTTGAGGGACCACCAGCACAAGAAACAGAATATAAATAAAGTGAGTCTGCGATTAGAACAGAAAATGTAATTGATGTGTTTAGTTGCCTAAGCTGAACATTGCTGTCGTCATTTTTAGCCACAAAACAGATATGAAATTGGGTAGTCGAAGGGAATAAGACCAGTTGAAATTCGGGATGAAAATGCCAACACATTACTTTTGGTCCCACTGTGATGAATCTGAAGTATTAGCACTCTTTGTTCAGATACTCTGCATGTGCTCTTGTATTAAACCATATATGTATTGAGGTGAGTCAGGAGTACAGCAGATACGTACGTTTAAAGCAGTTACTATCAAAATAAAATTATGGTTTCATTGATTTATTTCTATATTTTTATTATTTATTACTAGTATTTGTACTAAAATATCTGTTTCAGACGTTTTATTACGCTTAAAGTTTTCAGCATACAATAATTTTTAGTTTTGTATAAATTCATAAAACCATTCAAATGACACCCAAGCCCTCCCACCCCCGCACCCAGTTTGGGTTAGCCACAGTTCAAAAGTGAAAAAGAACAAAAAAAAACGAGAACCCATTCATCACGCGTATCTGTGCGTGTGATTCTGTCCTTTCGAGCCTCTATTTCTGTGTTCTCAAGTTCGAAAGTTTGCATGGCTGTGCGTGCGGAATTCTCTTAACAAAACCAAAAGACTAACGAAATAATTGATATTACCTTTCTGTGTCGGCACATGCATAAGTTTTATCTTTTTATTTGTGTTTTAATTAGGGTGTTTAGTTAATTTATTATCCATTACTAATAAATAAACGATCGTATTATATATTTGAGCGAGCATCAAAACTTAAATAGAAAGATTTTAAAGCTTTAATTCTATAACCTCTGTTACCCTAGAATTTCATAAGATTTTTTAAACCACAAAATACTTGTCCAATTCTGCCCCACTACGGTGGTCTAGTGGCTAAGGTACTCGGCTGCTGACACTCAGGTCGCGAGATCGAATACCGGCTGCGGCGGCTGCATTTTCAATGGAGGCGAAAATACTGCAGGCTCTTGTGCTCAGATTTGGGGCCATGTAAAAGAACACCAGGTAGTCAAAATTTCCGGAGACCTCCACTACGGCGTCTCTCATAATCATCATAGAGTTTCTTAATATTAACTAGAGGGCACTCTGGCGCTGCGATCATTCAGCGACCATGGGAATGATGGGTAGTACACACATTTGCCTAGTCTTCGTACTTGCGGGCGGCGAATCGTACTTGCGGCTTTGTTTATTGCTGTGTTTCGGTTTTGTTTTGAAAGAAAGAACAAATCCTTTTGAACTTAAGGACTTGATTCAAAATAGTAAGCTTAAAAGAATAAGGTTGTGAAGCACAAACGGTGAACATTTGCTAATTTATGTTTTCGTGAAAAAAACAGCTCCAAGCCACACGAACACACAAGGAGCCAGAAGCAGGCCAAAAGTACGAAAATTAGACAAATGTATGTACTACCCATCATTCCCATGCTCGTTGAAGTGCCGTGCATTGCAGCTCCCATAGACACTAGCGCCAGAGTTCCCTCTAGTTGATATTGTGGGAAACTCTATGATAATCATATGGTGGTTATAAGACGTTACACCTTACAAATAAATCAATCAATCTTGGCCCATTTTCCTAAGTGGGTATGAGCCACAAGAGAAGGTCAACAAGATTAGAACCAAGATCAGCGGATAACCATCATACGTGTCTCACATCAGCGCGAGGTCCCACAGTCGGTTAATTATAATTATTCTTATACTCGTCCCCTGCCGATGGACGACGAATAAGCGACGAAGGCTAGCGTTTCAAGACGTGTTTGTTGTGTGTTAAGCATCCACGATGCGCGCTTCCCGCTGGGACCCGAAAGCGATCGAGGACAAGGCGCCGTCGACCGCTAGCCTGTATAGGTTCGTGCGGGACATCAAGGACATCAAGCACAAACCCCTGCCCCGGATATACGTCTCCCCCGACGAGGACTTGAGCAAGCTGCACGCTGTCGTGGTCGGGCCGCCGGGTACGCCCTACGAGGACGGCTTCTTTCACTTCATATGAAGTGCTCACCAAGTTACCGATACAGCCGCCTCTCGTGCGCCTGCTAACCACGGACGCTGGTCGTGTGCGATTCAACCCGAATCTCTACGCTTGCGGAAAAGTAAGCCTCTTAACATCAGCTTGTCGGCGGAAAGTGACTACGGGCTCACCTGGAAACGGTATTCTCATAGTTAATTGTGTATTTTTTTTTCTCACGCTGGAAATGACTTCGTAGATCGGTACACCGCCACGGTGTTCTAGTGGCTAAGGTACTCGGGTGCTGACCCGCAGGTCACAGGATCGAATTCCAGCTGTGGCGTTCCCGCTGCATTTCCGATGAAGGCGGAAATGCTGTAGGCTCGTGTGCTTAGATTTGGGTGCACGTTGCAGAACCCCGGGTGGTCGAAATTTCCGGACCCCTCCACTACAGCGCCTCTCATAATCATATGATGGTTTTGGGACGTTAAGCCTTACATATCATCAACTTCGTAGATCGTTCGCTCATTCCACTTCCACCTAAAGCGCTCAAGTGGTGGCAGAGAATCTAATTTGGATCTTCGGGTCTGGTGGAATGGAGTAATACACGTCCTTTACAGCTGAACGTTTGTTTTATAGTGGTATGATTGGCAGCTTTTCTTGTTATTTGTGTGTGTCTCTGGCTCGCAGGTCTGCCTCAGCATTCTAGGTACAGAGATAGGGCCATCATGGAGCCCGGTCCAGACAATAAGCAACCTGCTGCTCTCCATACAGTCGCTACTCATAAAGGAACCGTTCCTCAACGAGCCCCTACTCGCAGAAGCATTCTTGAATGACTCCCAGATTATAAGCGAAAATTGGAACACGAGACCATCAGGGTCGCCGTCTGCAGTGCGGTAAAAGCCTGCATGCAGGAAAATCCCCCGTGCCCGCTGGACTTGGTAGCGGTCATCATGAGCGAGTTCACCGAACACTACGACAAGTACGTGCGTAAAGTAAAAAGTCTACTTCATCTTACAGGCACCGTAATGGAGAATACCTTTTTGGGTCCCAATTTAGAGGACACTACCTTTCAGTACGGGGCTCTGCTGACGCGACTCATGAAATTGAACGAGAGGTTGAGTAGCACAAACTAAACTTGAGCAAATATGTTCCTGAGTGCTCACTGAATGCTGGCTGCCATCACGCCCTGTGAAAAATTGCTCTCGAGAAGACCTTGCGCCAGCGACATCTGCATCTGGGCCGCCTCACAGAGACTTGCCAGGAGAACGAAACCAATTTAGCACAAACTCAAGAACTGTGTTCAGCTAAGTGACAGACTGACTTTCGCGGGAGCTCTCGTATAAATTAAATTCTCTTATCATAGCCACGTACATCACAAATTATGTAGTTGCAGCAGCTATGCGTCTTCCTCGTGCATAAGAGACCGTCATAATTTACTTAGATGGCAGTTCTCATTGAGAAGTAGTTCTTTTTGCATTCCTTAATAACACGGAGCGTCTTATGGGCGTTTGAATGGCGAATACAGATCGATCTTGTTTGACAAGAACCAATTAGCTGTGCCATTGGGGGCTTCCACTAGTGAAGATCCCTGGCCCAGCTGCTCTGAATAACATGAATTCGCATTCCTTCGAACATGAACAAGCACCTCGATAGCTTATCGTTTTTTCAGGCACACCGTGTCTCCAAACGACTAAAATTATGTTGATGTTGCTATGAACGGCAAAGATACAATGTCAACTGCAAAATGGCGTTGTTGTAACGACTTTGGAATATTTCGAGTGTAATATATAATAAGTGTTTGGGTTTGCCGTCCCAAAAACGTGTGTCATAATCATGCGGATTCGCCACGTAATTATGAGAGACACTGTAATGAAGGGCTCAAAAAAGTTCGACCACGTGGTGTTCCTGAAGGTGCACCTAAATCGAAGTAAACGGTCCTCCAGCACTTCCACCTTCATTGAAAATGCAGCTGCCGTACCCGGAATTCGATCTCACGACCTGCGGGTCAGCAACCGAGTGATAGCCACTGGTCCACCGTGGCGGGTTTCGAGCGTATATATAGCAGAATAAATGAAGCCTTTACGAGTCACGAAGAAAATCCACACTGCGGCCAGAAGCCCGGTGTGTTCCCTTTTTAGTTCTTAAATGCCTAAGTGTTTTTGTATGCGTACTGTTAGCACATCGCTAGAACCCTCTTTGAGAACTAAATACGCAGGCTTCAAGATTTCGCCTCTATTAAAATGCGAGCGCCATGGCGTGTGTTATTGTGACTCTAAATGGACGTCGCTAAAAGTACCAAGCTAAAAATATACAGCTTGACACTTCGAGCAACTTTTTTTTATAAATTGAGAGTCCACATAAAACCATGCTATAGGTAGTAGAAATCAAAGGTCATGGATCCTGCCTAATTAATTCATATATAATCAATCGTGGCTATGAAGTGCACGAAACACCTTCGTAAATTTATAAAATTAAGGGGATGTTTTAACGGGTGGCCAAGGCCAAGGCCACTAATTTGCCGGGAATTTTATAAAGTGGTTACCACCACCTGTTCCAACTTTATTTACTTTCCCTTGGAGCAAAGCAGTAAATTGCAACGCGCATGTGGCTAATCTGTCTTGCCTTCATTTTCGTGCGACAAAGAAGTGTAAATGTAATGCCTTGTTTTCTCTGTTAGACACAACGTAATGAGAACTAACAGAAAATGATACCAAGGAAAATATAGGAGATGGTATTATGAAGTAACTGTGATGTAATATGTGAAGAAAGAAAAGTGGTCGAAAAGATAGCATGCCACCAGCAGGCACCTAACTTGGCGACCTTCAAATAACGCTTCCGATGGCCCACCCACCGTGACTGAGCTACCGCAGCAGTCCTGCCTCCGTCCACTCTTTAGGGTATATATGTGCATTTAAACTTGGGAGCGCCAGTCAGCGCTGCAAGTGGCCACTATGGTACGAACTGACGCTAGCAAAACAAGAAAAAAAACACAAAATGCTGCTTCTATGTTGGCACGAAAAATGGCATCGGTCGTTTTGGAATGCCAACAAAACACATTTGGCCCTAAACTTAATTAGGGTTTTCATGATTGATCTTAGTTAAACGAATAAATATACATTATATAAAAGTACCCTAACGGGCGCCACATGGTGGTAGACCATCGTCGTTGGTTTCAATAAATGACGGTCAACCACTTTTTATTATTATTTATAAGTGGTTATACAGGTAGTTTCCACAGAACCGGCCTGCATGGTAGCGTTCATCGTGCAGCGTCAACGTCACGTTGCTCAGGCGCAAACATCGTTGCGTGTAGCACCAGCGTGTAGTGTAGGTCCAGCACAAAAGCCATTACTTCCTTGCACTATCGGTAATTTATTAGATGCCCACATTTTTGTCAATATGCACGCCTCTGCAGGCACCACGCAGTCAGCTTCATTTTCTCTGCGCTACAGGTCAACGTGCAATGGTTGTGGCTTTTGAATGGTGTGTGCCAGTCGTACTCATCGCCATTCAAGAGAATATGCGGCTGTATACACATAGGCAGCATAAAGGAGCCCAAAGGTTTCATAGGCACTTTGCCGAGAAGAATAAAAAAAACGCATTTCAGAACAACCACGGGAGCGTTGTCTTCGATGCTGTTCACGAGACGACAGCCGAGAAACACGGCTGGTACCTCATTTTGGCAGCATCTGACACAGCATCAATCCACCTGCGAAAGCATCTCTCGCTGCCTCTAAACACTGCCCAGTTCTCTAAACTACTCCACTTTTTGAATGTGTCACCATTCTTTCCATTATCTGCCAGGCGCCGAACGTTTTCCTTGTTATTTGACTTCGAAATGTCCCTCCAGACCTTCCTTTTATTCCTGTCTTCGGCTGAATGGAATGCAAGGAGACTTGGAATAGAAGGGGGCAATGTCGTGTGCGAACGCAATTTCCGGAGGGCGCCATCGGTTCCTAATCAGATCAGACTTGAGCTCCTGGCCAAACTTTCTTCATTTCACACGGGGAAGCTTGGTGATGGAGAAGCTGTGGCAGAAGCAAACAACGCATCAGCTACAGCAATGGAGAGATGCGTGTCGGCCGCCGGCTCGAAACGAACAGTGCAGTGGCTGGAACCTTTGGCAGCCACAGGAAGAAGCAAACGGCGCAAATAAATATAAATGGCGCTTTTTATAGCGCGGGATTATTCGTGCGAACTCCACGCTTCACTCACTGTCTAACATGATCGTGTTTTTATGCGTGTTACAACAGCTGAAGTGTCTGTCGTTTTTATTGTAGTTTCTCCATAACGCAATAGATACGCCTTGCAACAAGCAATGGTTATTGGTCCTAAATGAAGTGCTACAGGAAGTGTAACGCAACCTATAAAAAGCGATCCTAAGGTCATCAGTGAAAGGTCGTTAAAGCACGCGCATGGCTTTAGGGGTATGTCGCGTTTAGACGCACACAGCTGCAAACGCAGTGGCCATAAATGTGCCAGCTCATAGACTAAAATTGATTGTTGCAAAAATATGATAAAGAAAAAAGTCACAGCGTTGCCATAAAAGTGAAGCAATGAATGCGATAGCAACAAATTGGAATGTCAAGCGAAGAATGTCACTCACAAGCAAGAGGCGGGACGTTAGATTCTGCGTGCCTGAGTTTTTCTCTACATTTTTATTACGTTCCTATATATATACATGCGTATACATATACGGTGAATAACGGTGGTCGCCGACGCCGGCGGCAAAATCCAGCCGAGAGTGTCTATATAATTTTTATTGCAATTAAATATTACCCCTGAAGCCCTCCGTGGAGATGGTAGCGAAGCTGAAACTTGCGGCCGCAGGTAGTTGCAGACGTCACAGCTAAAGCCACTCAAAAAAACTTCCGCTGAAAGCGGGGGTCGGGGTGAAGGCATTTCCGTCATTGCCTCGTTGACGCTGCTTTGCTCGGCTCCGCCCTGTCCTCGCACGCTCGGACAGTCAGGGGTCAAAATATATATTAAAGACGATAGTCTTTCTTGGGGACCTTCAACGCAAAAATTTTGGTCGGTCTGTCTGTACATTTGTCTGTTTGTCCACTCTTAACAGCATCGGGTATTCGAAACAGCCGACCCCATCCGCAGCGACCACCTATAATGCTCAAGGTTCAGCGTTCATACTTGTGCAATTGTCGATTAAAAGCAATTATTTCGCATGTCTGGGGCACCATCACAACACGTATATATTCTGCATACACGCCTTTTACTGGAAAAGGCATACATAAGTACTTTTAAGGACCGTAGCGCTTATCACGCTGCGCTGAGCATGCAACGCTTGCACGGAAAGGCGAGTGTTTCCAACGCTCTGCTAAAACGAGACGGTGGTGGCACCTACCGGTCGCCTTGCGTTCTAGACTTTATCACCTCTGAGACGGGCGCACACACCCGTCTTAGAGCCATGCGCTTTGTTTTTGAAAAAAAAAACAAAAAAATGCCAGATGGCGCTCATGTCTCACGTGTGACGTGACTTGATGCGCCTGTTCACCTCCAGTGCACGCTCGAGGCACTCTTAACGCAGCGCCTCCAGAATACCATTCACCAATTTTCTTGATCAGAACATCAAATAGATGTTTTGTTCACTCTCTCCACACGCAAGACTATCGTCTTTCGACGACATTTGCAGATTAAATGCAGATACACTGTGAACAGAAATAAGCCGGGATGGGAGTAAATTACCTTGTCCTCTAGCACACTCCCCGATGGGAGTTTTATAAACACCGTCCGGAGGGAGTAAAAAATTTACTCCCCATCAGTAGGGGGTTTTTGCATGTTGCCAGAGGGGTTTTTATTTACATCTATTGGGGAACTTTTTCAGGTCGGTATGGGGGTAAATTTTTTGCATCGACCGAGAAAAAAAATTACGTCTGCAGCCACTAGCGTAACTTTGATTACATTACATTTAATGCGCACAACAATGATTACAGTAAACAAATATTATCACAACGTTCACGTAATATCACAACACTCGCACTCACCACGGCTTGCCACACGCAGTACACACGTATACCATATAGTCACCGGGTATATAGGCACCACATTCTGACCTCCCATGTAGCCCCGGTGAAAGCCTTTTTTCGCTAATAATTAAGCAATAAATACGCACGGCGTAAGTATGCCCTTGCGCTGGTCTGATACTTCAACACACATGCCTTTTATCCTAAGCCTGCCTAATATTCAATATTTTTCTACTATAGCGGAAAATTTTTATCAGTTGACGCTCTGTCGTACGGGCTTAATTTGCATTAGCAGTACTGTTTGTGGACCCGTAAAATGCACTGAATGATACACAAAGTGCGCGCGGCCTTGAATGAACACATTAACGAGGCACATTCAGCAACTCCAGCGATGAACTGAGGTAGACCGCCGCTACCGCGTTCGCCTCACTCACGAGTACGGCACGGTGATTCGATGAATGACAGCTGGCGATCACAAAATGCTTGCTGATGTGCAGTTTACGTCTCGTTGTTTTTTCCATGAACAGAAATAGGTGTTCGCTATCCACGCAGTTTAAGCTACGGAGCGATAGACTTAAACGAATGAGACGGTTCGCAGTCGCTGTTCCCGTTGCTCGCATGTAGAGCTCGCAGAGCTCGCCACGGCGGCCGGTGCGCAGTGCGTGTTCGATACGATGCCGGCTTGATACCAACGCCATAGCGAGGCCTTCCTACCGCTTAGATGTTGCAGCCGGTGAAATACCGGTGACACTCCGAGAACTCACCATCGGGGGGACGGGGTGAGCGCGTCGCCGGCGCAACTCTCACACCGGTTGCTGACCGCCTGCCGTGGTCGAGCGAAGTCTACTTCGAACCGCTTCGAAGTTTTACGGTGCAATCGCTGACGATCGTACTCCGCCTCGTTCGGCGCTCACCTTGTAGTTAGTCATTGACAACTGCGGTCGCAAGGCGCAGAAGACTGTTATACATCCCAGCAGCCTTCATTTTTTGTGAAACACATTCTTTGCCTCGCCGGTGGTCAGTGCTAGCTCGTAGCGCTTGCCGCGGTGGCCGGCGCGCAGTGCGAGCTCGACACGATGCCAGCTTGATACCGACGGCATAGCGAGGCCTTCTCACCACTTAGATGTTACAGCCGGTGAAATACCGGTGACACTCCGAGAAGCCACAATCGGCGGAGACGGGGCGAGCGCGTCGCCGGCGCAACTGTCAGACCGGTTGCCGGCCAGCCTGTCGTAGTCGAGCGAATTAACTTCAGACCGCTTTGAAGTTTTTTGACGGTGAAACTCCAGGAGCAGCCGCTGCCAATCGTAACAGCTTACTTTTGCTTCCATTAATTTATTCTTCGAAGTTTTTTGTTACTCGGCCCTTTGAAGCGCGGCATTCACGGCGTTTCGTTGAGGAATTGAACCGATGTGCAGCGTGGTTTAACGGTGCGAAGTATATTGAAATGTTCCGAGTAAATACCAACCGGTCGTTGCTATTCTTCGCTGCACTTATAATTTCGTTGCCTGTTGACAGATGCTTACACGGTTAGCCACACAAAGCACATGTGTTTCACACCGACGTGTAAACATATGCCCGTACACACACACACACACACACACACACACACACACACACACACACACACACACACACACGTCACACCCAAAGAGAGTTTTTAAAACTCCTATAGGGAGTTTGTAACCACGTGACCTGAAACTTCCTGGGGAGTTTAACAATGTCATGTCGTTCATAAACTCTGTGATTAAGCAGGGGGCGTTTTACGATGACATGTGCCGAGTTCACTCCCTACCAGGGAGTAAATAATTGGGGCAGGGGAGTTTTGTGGGCTCATGTGCTGGAGAAACTCCCATCTCGGCTAACTTTTGCTTACAGTGTATAGGTTTCGTTTAGAGCTCTTTAACATGATACTGTTGAACAAGGGCGTGAATGTGTGTCCTTTTGGTGTACTTCTATTCATCCGTGCCCTTGTACGCTCGTATCTTGTTACTTAGCTAGGCTAATAATTAAACAGGTGTTTGGCCAGACATGAGCTGCGGAATTTGAAAGAGACGCTAAGTGCAGCAAGGCAAGACCCGAGTGGATTACTTAACTTAAAATTCGCTGTGTCGAAAAGAGTGATAAAGTGTTTTATCTAAGCTCTTCAATCACGTTTTAGGGTTTTTTTATCAATGCTTGTTTTCGCTTACTATCATGTGAGGTAATTGTAAAGTATTGCAAGAGTGTTTGTTGAAATTCACTGTGCCTGAGTAGACCCCTTCAAGTCATTTAGAAAGAATGCTCACTGTCACGGACGGCCAATTTTGGCGACCCGGCGTCACGGCAATTAACGGGCGCCGTACTTCCCCACTGACCGCGGGAACGGCGGGCGCATAAAAGAGAGCCGAGAAGTGCAGCATGGGGTGCTCTTCTTGGAACGTCGCCGTCGACGTTTGATCCTTTTGTAACTGCGGCGGCGTCTGCAAGGTCATGGAAGGCCGCGATATACCCCGAACAAGGATTAGACTACGGGACGCACCGGCTGAGAGCCAAACAGTCTGACCATTTCCCACGGGGAAAAGCGTGGGAAAACCTCTGGTGGCCAAGCCGTATGAAAACAACCCAACAGGTTGTCACTCTCGCTAGTTGAGGGCCCTCCCCCAATTAAAAAGGGGTGGGGTCAATATATTTTTAGGGCGGAGTTTCCATCAACTAAACGGGCATGATTGGACCCATGTAGAGGTCTCTTGTCCCCAAGGAAGAGAGCGAAGAGACACGAGGGGGATTTAAGCACAGGATTTTGCCCTGCTAGGCAGACTAGTCGCTGACCAACATGATGTAGAAACAGATCAACAAGCATCTCTTCTAGAAGTTTTTAGTGTGGCTCTGTATCGGCTGGCCACCTAAACTTAGCCGTTCGTCTAGTTGTGACGCGATATTAACGTCTGCAACGTAGACATCGGGACTTCGCCTCGAGTTAGCTCAACCTGCCCGAGGTCTCCTGCAAGCACTAGCCTCCCGGAGCCAACAGCGTTGCAACACCGCCAACATCGCAGTCGTGCTAGAACTCTCTTCGACTTCTCGCATCCGATCGTCGGGGACGAAATGCTGCCGGTCATCACACGTATGCCTTCACCTGTTTATATCTTCGAACTTTCTCCTCCGTAGTTCTATTGTTGTTAGTTTGTGTAGTTTGTGTAGTTTGTAATAGTTCTCTCTCGTAAGCTGATGTATTGTTTTGTTTATATGTTTTTAGTTGTATCAAGTGTTGATGTATTTTGTTAGTTGTATTGAAGTGTTGTACTAGATCCCGTGTGCTGCAATATCATTAGAGTAAAGTTTGTTTTGTTTTCTCACGTCTCCGATCTCTTCACTGTCTCTGCTTGCGTACGGAACGAACCAACCTGCTGTCATTCCCGTCGCCGACTTCGCGCTGGCGACGCTGAAGTGGCAGCTTGTAACAAAACTGGCGTCCGCGAGACAGGACGTTCCGTACAAGAGTTAGACAGTGAGGGGTGAACGAAAACCATGCGGACAGCGTGGTGATAGAGCCGCACCGTTGAAGCGGTTGCATCCTGCATATGATTGCGCTGTTTTTATAGTGTCATTATAGTGACAGTTTGCAGTATGGAGTGTATGGATTTGGATAAGTGGATCGCGCACGGTAAACAGTTAGGCCTCGAGGGCGCCGAACTGAGACAATGGGTCAAGGAGCAGCAGGAACAGGCGCAGGCGTTAGCCAGAGAAGAGCGGGCACTGGCCCGGGAGGAAAAGGAAAAAGAAAGGGAGAGAGAAGGCGAAGAAAAGGAGAGAGAGCGCAAAAAAAGGAGAGAGAACGCGAAGAAAGGGAGAAAGAACGAGAAGTGGCAAGGGTAGTGGCTAGGGAAGCCGGAGAACGGAAAGCGCAGTTACTGCAATTAAAGATTCGCCTCAGTGAGAGTAGCAGGGTGAGCCGATGCAGCAGTGAGCACGGCGATGCCGGGGAGGAGCCGAGTTTGAGAATACACACAGGTAGACTGCTCGTCACCTTTGACGAAGGAAGGGACGACTTAGATGCGTTTATACGCCGGTTTGAGAGCATCGCCAGAGGGCACAAGTGGCCTGAAAGCCAATGGGCGACGGCGCTTTCGACATGTCTTACAGGAGAGGCGCTAAGTGTTTATGGCAGGCTACCACCTACAGATGCAGCGGACTACACCAAGGTTAAAACCGCCCTCCTGAAGCGCTTTCGCTTCACGGCGGATGGGTTCCGAGACAAGTTTAATAAGGAGAGGCCAGTAGGTGGTGAAACAGCAACACAGTACGTGGCTCGCATAAGACATTACTTCGATAGATGGGTTGAGCTGTCCAAAACTGAGACAGATTTCGAGTCCCTCCGCGCATTGCTGATTAGAGAGAGGTTTTTGCATGGATGTGGTTCGAACCTGGCATTATATTTGAAAGAAAGGAGGGCGGAATCCCTGGGAGACATGCTTGAGCTGGCAGACCAGTTTTTGGAAGCTCAGGGTGGAGCAAGCCTAGCGAAAACAAAGAAAGATAGTCCCATAACGGACGAGAAGGAGAAATACGAGAAAGGAGGCAACAGCCACGCACCACTACCACGGTGCTATATTTGCAATCGTGGGAATCACCCCCCGCACTTGTGTCGCCTGCTTCAAGTGTGGGAAAAAATCATCGTCTGCTTCAAGTGTGGGAAAAAAGGACATAGGGCAAACGACTGCCGGTCAGGAGCAAATAACTCACTCCAGGCGTCCTGCCTCTACGCACAAAGGGAAACGCGTGAGGATTCCATATGCGACGGGTATATCGAGCTTAGGAATGGCGAAAAAGTCCCCGTCGTCAAAGCTGTAAGGGTGACACCGCCGAAAAATCTGGCCGAAAACCTACCAGTGGCCACAGGGACCCTCCGAGGCACAGACATATCAGTGTTGCGGGATACGGGATGCAACACAGTAATCGTGCGGAGGATGTTGGTGAAGGAAGACGAGCTGACAGGTACAAGCAGACTCGCCTACTTGGTTGACGGAACAGCGAGGATGCTGCCTGAAGCACGGATTGAGGTTGACACCCCCTACTTTACTGGCAATCTGACAGCACTATGCCTGCAAGATCCACTGTATGACCTCATTCTGGGCAATATCGATGGCGTAAGACCTCCTAATGATCCCAGAAAGGAGACCGAAAAACTTGTCTCGACAAAGGAGTTAAGGGAAGAACCTGTAGCAGCAGCTATCTTCCGTTCCCAAGCACATGCACAGCCGAAAAAAATTTGCCAAGCTTCGCACGCCTTTTACCACGGCAGGATTTCCGGGAGATAACTATAGCTGCGAGCAGAGGGGAGATGCGACACTCAAACAGTGTTTTGAGAAGATCGGCAGGAAGCAAACATGCCGAAATGAGAAGGGAAGCGTCGAGTATAAACAAGAACAGGGACTGCTGTACCGACAGTACACAGAGGCCAACGGACGGCTTGTACGCTAATTAGTCGTTCCACACTGCCACTGAGAAGCTGTGCTTAAAACAGCACACGATGGTATAACGGCAGGACACTTGGGCACGCGGAAAACACTCGACAAGATCGAAGCTGCACCACGTCTTCAACCAAGCGACAAGTGCGTGCCTTCCTCGGTTTCACCGGGTACTATCGGGAATTTATCCCGAATTACGCAGAAGTCAGCGCTTCCCTTACAGAGTTAACCCGGAAGAGCGAAGCTAACTCGGTGAAATGGACAGCAGCCCACAAGGAGGCTTTTCGAAGTCTCAAACCACATGTCTCTACGAAGCCGATTACTTTAGCTGGATATAGTTCTTGAGGTCTGGGGAGCATGTTTTTTTATTCCTTTCGTCGTTTGTTTTCTATTTGTATGTGCGTATTTCATTGTATAAGAAGTGTATTTTGGGTTATTTTCTTTTTGCTTGGTGCATCGGTTGTTTTTACATGTTGTAACGCACATTGAAGGATTTCACTACAGTAGAGGAGCGCACCTCTTCCGTTTTGTTCGTAGTATACCTTCGTGCAGTGTATTCTGTATTGATGGCTGCCGTACACGGCTATTTCTTTTTCTTGTTTGCATGGCGCATTGATATTGCTGCGTGTAACTGAAGCTGGTACTCAAACAATTGTTTTTTTCCTTTTGTTGTTACTTTGATGCACTCTGCCTATTTATGTTGTGTATGAGAGGGACAGTCCTCATGTCTCCCTTGTTGGTGGTGTTTTGTTCTTTGTTGTCAAAATTTCCCTCCGTGTGAACAAATGTTATGAATAACATTCTGAAAGGGGGGGGGGCAATGTCACGGACGGCCAATTTTGGCGACCCGGTGTCACGGCAATTAACGGGCGCCGTACTTCCACACAGACCGTGGGAACTGTGGGCGCACAAAAGAGAGCCGAGAAGTGCAGAATGGTGTGCTCTTCTAGGAACGTCGCCGTCAACGTTTGATCCTTTTGTAACTGCGGCGGCGTCTGCAAGGTCGTGGAAGGCCGCGATATACCCCGAACAAGGATTAGACTACGGGACGCACCGGCTGAGAGTCAAACAGTCTGACCGTTTCCCACGAAGAAAAGCGTGGGAAAACCTCTGGTGGCCAAGCCGTATGACAACAACCCAACAGGTTGTCACTCTCGCTAGTTGAGGCCCTCTCCCAATTAAAAAGGGGTGGGGTCAATATATTTTTGGGGCGGAGTTTCCATCAACTAAACGTGCATGATTCAACCCATGTAGAGGTCTCTTGTCCCCAAAGAAGAGAGCGAGGAGACACGAGGGGAATTTAAGCGCAGGATTTTGCCTTGCTAGGCAGACTAGTCGCTGACCAACATGGTGTAGAAACAGATCAACAAGCATCTCATCTAGAAGTTTTTAGTGTCGCTCTGTATCGGCTGGCCACCTAAACTTAGCCGTTCGTCTAGTTGTGACGTGATATTAACGTCTGCAACGTATACATCGGGACTTCGCCTCGAGTTAGCTCAACCTACCCGAGGTGTCCTGCAAGCACGAGCCTCCCGGAGCCACCAGCGTTGCAACACCGCCGACATCGCTGTCGTGCCAGAACTCTCTTCGACTTCTCGCATCCGATCGTCGGGGACGAAATGCTGCCGGTCATTACACGTATGCCTTCACCTGTTTATATCTTCGAACTTTCTCCTCCGTAGTTCTATTGTTGTTAGTTTGTGTAGTTTGTAATAGTTCTCTCTCGTAAGCTGATCTATTGTTTTGTTTATATATTTTTTAGTTGTATCAAGTGTTGATGTATTTTGTTAGTTGTATTGAACTGTTGTACTAGATCCCGTGTGCTGCAATATCACTAGAGTAAAGTTGTTTTGTTTTCTCACGTCTCCGATCTCTTCACTGTCTCTGCTTGCGTACGGAACGAACCAACTTGCTGTCATTCCCGTCACCGACTTCGCGCTGGCGACGCTGGAGTGGCAGCTTGTAACACTCAGCAATTGACGTAATCTTACCTCCGAACAAATGCCACTCATCCATATCTCTGGAGCTGGAACTATAAACAAACACGTTTAAAGATTAAGAAAAGAGACTACGCATCTTGGCGCAGTGAATCACGACGAGTGGCATAATCTCTGTAAATCGTATGGGTGAGTAACCTTGTGTTAGACGAGGATTGCCCCATTTTGTGGAAATTGAGTGATATAAAGTGACCTAAAGTGGCACAAAGTAACGTAAATAGTCCATGACGAAGCTAGGTTCTCAAGTCCATAATGTCTTCGCTGAATTCAACTTTAGTAGAAAGGGTTTGTGCTTGCAGGTGTAAATATTGTTCCAATCAAGTATTATTATTATTATTATTGTGTTGTTGAACCTTTTATTTTGTGCGTGCATGTGGCTCAGATCGACTATACCATACTTTACCCGAGCGTAGCCCCACATAAAGTAGCTGTCACAATGGACACCACACAATTAGGCCTCGTCCTTAAGATGCTTCGCCCTAAAAATTGAGGCTGCCTCGCATCAGTCGTTCTTAGTTTGGAGGAACTATACGTAGCTGGGCCGCCTACTTCTTTCTTTCTTTCTTTCTTTCTTTCTTTCTTTCTTCTTTCTTTCTTTCTTTCTTTCTTTCTTTCTTTCTTTCTTTCTTTCTTTCTTTCTTCTTTCTTTCTTTCTTTCTTTCTTTCCTTCTGTGTTCATTTATTTATTTATTTGTGTCTCTCTTTCATTTCTTTCTGCCCCACTGGAGTGGTTGAGGGGCTAAAGTACTCGGCTGCTGACCCGCAGGTTGCGGCATTGAATCCCGGCGGCGGCGTCTGCATTTTAGATGCAAGTGAAAATGTTGCAAGCCCGTGTGCTAAGATCTGAACGCACGTTAATGAACCGCAGGTGAACGAAAAATTTTGGAGTCCTCCACTACGGCGTCTCTCATGATCATATGGTGGTTTTGAGACGTTAAACCCCACAATATTAATCAAATCATTACTTTCTTTCGTTTCTTATTTATTTCATTCATCATCTCTTTCTTTTTTTCTTCTTCTTCCTTTTCTTTTCCTGTTTTCTGTGTTTTCTTTTAAAATGTACCTCTTTTTGCGCTGACAAAAAAGAGGTACAAACCTTGTTTTGCAGTTGCGTCTTCTAATAGAAAAATACGAAAACACTACTTTGTATGTTTTTTCTCTCCACTTCTCACTTCCTCTTTCCTTCTATCTATTTCTCTCTCGCTTACTTTGTTCCTCTCTCTTTACACTTTCTTTTTCATTTTGTATTGCTCTTTGTTTTTCTTCTATCGCCTATTTTCTCTGTTTCTTTCCATGTTTTTCACTCTGTGCCTGTCCTTCTTATTCTTGCTATGGGTTCATTTCTTTCTCTCCCTCTCTGTACTTGTTCCCTCGCCCATCCGAGTTATTGCATCGTATGCCAGACAAATTGACGCAGAGAAAAAGTGTGCGCCGGGCAGGCGTGCTTGGCGAGCGAGTATAAGAGCAGCTGTGCCAGTTGCTAGGCGATGTGAAATTTCATTTAAGGTAGAAGTCACTCATGCTGACAATAGTTCTTGCTAATTTGGTGCGAACCTCCATATTGAACAGTACCCTTTTCAAAAGAAGAATGAAACATATGGCTGATTCCTCTGTCTTAGAAATTTGTATAACACATAAGTGAAACATGTATTCAGAGGTGGTTGACCGCTTACTGTGCATTGTTTTGTCACATGGGTTAAGGAATGAATGGTGCACACACAAATTGTAAAGTCGCGCGAAGAACAGCAAGTAACTGAAAACTTGCAGTGGGCTGCTCAATTGGAAAGGACGCACAAAAATAACGTACGCAGAATGAGCCTGGAGTCACAGCTCCCCCTGAAGCATGCTGTTTAAGCACACAGGATGACGCGGGAAAACAAACTCAAATGTATACAAAAGACGGGCACGAACTAACAACTCTCGCAATCCTAACTTGTTTGTGTGTGAGCAGCGCGCTTTTTTCGCGAACATGGCCGCTGCAGTGAGCAAAGTGACCTTCATGATCTGTGTAACGCAATCTTATGCAGAAAGCACAATAAGCGCGCGCGCACGAGTGACCATGCCCTGTAAAGACAGTGGAGGCGCGCGCGCGTTGAAACACATGGGACCACAACATTTAAAGCTCGCCTTTCACGACCTTTGTGCATCTCGCTAGTGATAACGAGAACACACTAAAGTGCCACGGTGCTCTCAGTATCGCCAACGATAAATGGGGTACACATGAGCAACTCGCCGTTAAGCCGGTTTCCCATGCGAGTGACCGAGCGGCCGCGGTCGCGGCGATGAGCGGCGGAAGGACGCGCGGACGCGCGTTCGTTTCACACGCGTCGCTGCTCCTGCGCGACGCCCGCCGCTCTGGCGGGCAGCGTTGCGCGCGGAAGACACCGATTAAAAAGGCACGCTTTGCTCCAAGTATCCTTCCTTTGGCACCCTTGTGTTGCGAAGTTCATCATCAATAGCCGCTGGACTTTTACGCGTTTGTACACTGATTGCCCTAAGCTTAACGTGAATATTATCACAAATGAGCAGCGTTTGCAGTCACGTTACTTCTGTTCTGGCTTCTTAACGTATGGCTCTTGTTGCGCGCTCATACAACTGGCCATAGAGAGGTAGAAGAAAGAGTTTGCTGGTATGGTTTTATTAGACAGGTGTTCCAGCTAGGTGAATGCGTAAGAGCTGGGAGCGTGTTGTGCGCAGCACTTCCCATGTTTCTCCGATTCATTGCTCTTGCTTTCAGTGATTTAACTTTGGGACGCCAAACAAAGTTTCTGTCATCCTAGTATATACACCTTGCAATATCCATACCTAAGTTTTTGTACCTGTTCACTCGAGTCAAAATGAAAGATTATAAAAAGCCTTAGTGGTAAGCTTTGGCCGTTTTGTGGTCACCCTGTGGCATATGCGAACACACTCTTTGTCGGGATTGTCCGAATCATTTACATCTCTTCTAGCGCACGAATTTGTAGGCTTCCACCCTAGCCCCTAGCCATGGTGGTCTATTGGCTAAGGTACTCGGCTGTTGACCCACAGGTCGCGGGTTCGAATCCCGGCTGTGGCGGCTGCATTTCCGATGGAGGCGGAAATGTTGTAGGCCCATGTACTCAGATTTGGGTGCACGTTAAAGAACCCCAGGTGGTCAAAATCTCCGGAGCCCTCCACTACGGCGTCTCTCATAATCATATTATGGTTTTGGGACGCTAAATCCCACAAATCAATCAATCAGGCTTCCACCTTAAATAGTAATCCTCCTTGGTTGTTTAATGATTCAGTAAACCACGCCAGACAAAGTTTCACCAACGACAGGTAGCATGCTATACGTGATACGCTCGTTTTAACGCTTCTTTGGCCGCTGTGTATGCACATGTGTGCGGACCAGATCGGGGACTACGCAGCGATTCTTACCTTAGTGGGAATTTGCGTCCATAAATAATGCGGTAGTGAGCAGAAAAGCCTGAAGTATCACATTATTTCACGCAGCAAACACAGCTTTGCCGTCGGAGCACAATGACATTCACTTGGTGGCTTCCGGCCGTGTAATTTAAGTGCATGCCCCTAGGCATGTGTTGCTGCGCTGGTGCATGAAATCAACAGCTGTTCTTCGTTATCTAGGCAGTGTATGTTGTGCTCATGACCAAGCCTCTATTTTCGCCCAGCCCGCCACGCATATCGGCACTGAGCGTCACCGTGAGCAGGTGGTCAGTCGGGCAGGACCTGACAGCCTGAAAACTTGAGCCCTGTGCAGTACAATTCTTCATCGCGCCAAAAGCGTCGCAGAGAATGCAGACAAGTGATCCTGGGTTTTAGTCAGAGATAGAAGTGCTGTTGAAGGGGATAACAAAAATAAAGACCCCTGGTGAATTCCTTATTTCCACGAAGCGTGACAGCAAGCTTCGCGCCCTCTGCTTGTTGAATCACATCACAAAATTCATTTTCAGTGTCTTGCGTAGAATGCTACTTTTCAAGTCGACCACCGTAGCGCCTGTCCTTGCTCTCTCGTTCGTGTGAACCCTTTCAGATATGCACCATGTCACCAAATTTCACCTTTTGTTAAACCAACAACATTTGCTGCAACAGAGAAGTACGCCGTGCCATGCGGCTCCTCTACGTGGGAGCTAACATTCGATGAAAATGCAAACAAAGTAGCATTAAAACTAATAATAATAAATAAGAATGCACTGCACACGATTGTGACTTCAGTGGAAGCTTCGTCTAGCGCAACGAAAGGAAAACAGCGGCACTTAGACTTCACCAGTGAATACGGCCAGGTCAAGGGACGACTATTACTTTTTGAAAGTATACGAATTCTTTAAGGAGCTCGGTAATTACTTCCCAAGTATTGCTCTTCTTATGATTGTTTGCAGAAATCCTCCATCTTGACGTCCCAAAGAAGAGGACGTTTCGTTATTTTGCAATGGGCAAACTAATTGAAGGCAGCGCGAGACATTTGTGAGCCGGAGAGTGGACGAATGTCATCTGCTACTCAGTCGGAGCGAGTTGTTCTATGGAGCGAAGTCCTCGCAACGCGCGCGTCAGCTCCTCGACTCCGCCCTTGGTGTTACGCGTCCTCCGCGTCACTAGTCGCTCTGCCGCGTCTGCCGCGAGCGAATTTTTCCAACACTTCCGATATTTACGAGATCGTTTATTCGCCGCTGTAGAAACCTCTTTTGGGCTCGCGCGGGTGCTGCCGCTCTGCTCTTGGGGCAAAATTGCTCGCATGTGAAACAGGCTTTATCCCGTTCGAGAACATGCGCTTTGTGACCGAGGTGTTTGGCACCGTGCGTTGCGGAGCGTGGGGTCGTAGGTTCGATTCTGGCTGAGCGAGCTTTTTTCTTTGAAAATTTTCTTAGTGATGTGTTAGTGCCTAATTTGCAGTCACGTATACGCGACAGAAATACGTCAGTGGAGCTGTGGTGAACCCGGTCATAAAGCACATTGGTGTTTGAATGCTCAACGCCGTGTCAGGCAGAGGCTTGACAATTGGAAAAAGCCTTGCGCCGCTTGACTGTTACAACAATCTAGTCTCGCTACTCACCCTCACACTACGTAAAAATGCTAGGGTATAGTTTATTGTGCGAAATCCTTATATGCCTCATGAGACGAAAAAGCCGCTGTCATGGCGGAACGATACAAAAAAACTTTAGAAACTAAAATATATCGGCCTGAACTGGGCGTGCAGTTCATCTTTGCGGTGTTCGTGTGATAAAAAGCACAGTCTATGAAAGACTATATACGCTTTCGCCTGCCACCTACCCTAAGTGCATAAGAGAGCCGGCTGGCTTGAAAATACATTATTTTATCCATTGCGTATAGCCCCGCCATGGTGGTCTAGTGGCTAAGGTACTCGGCTGCTGACCCGCAGGTCGTTGGATCGAATCCCGGCTGCGGTGGCTGCATTTCCGATGGAGGCGGAAATGTCGTAGGCCCGTGTGCTCAGATTTGGGTGCACGTTAAAGAACCCCAGGTGGTAGAAATTTCCAGAGCCCTCCACTGCGGCGTCTCTCATAATCATGTGGTGGTTCTGGAACGTTAAATCGCACAAATCTAATCAAATCCATTGTGTATACTTATAGTGAAAAAAATACACGCCAACGCTGACAACAGACGAGAAAAAGTCGTTCGCTATTGCACTTCTCTTTCTGATTTCTCCATGCACTCTCACAATGTGTAACTTGTGCCACGACGAACACTTCACTTTCAAGGATTGCTTTAGAAAGCGCAGTGATATCGAAGAGAGCTATAATTCTTTTAAAGATGTAGCGAAGTTACCTTTCTCTGCATGTCAGCTTTTAGTTTGGTGGTTGCCACACAAAGTTTACACGTTCTTCTTTTCATGCACTATCTTATCTTATCTTCATGCTGTTGTTTGCTCCTAGAATAATACAGCAATCCAAGTTGTGCCTTTGGGAGGGACACGCGCTAGAAAAGAAAAAAAAGAGTAGCCTGAGTATGGTGTACAACCTTCCTGCAAGTACTTATGTTTAACCCACGCTTCTACGTTGCCGTGAAAATGACGGCCACTGCGTTCACCATTAATATTTATCGCCGTTTATCGTACAAGCTTGTCCTCTCTTTCCATAAAAACTTTCGTATACAGCTAAAAATACGTTTTTCTTGCCCCCAAGCCGGCATGTGATTCGCGTTCTTGATACGGCGATGTGATAAGGGCATGTTCAACCTTTACGTGAGCTGTTTTTTAAAGCTCATAATGAGATGCGCTAGCTGATGGCTTCGTATCTGATTTTCGTGTCTCTCTTTGCAAGCATTTTATCGGAGACATTGCGTGAAACAAGACTGCGAAAGCGTGGCGCGAAGGACGAAGGGGAGCACAGCAGAGTTAAAGACGTGTGTATTCCGACGACTGAACGGCAACCACATTAATAGTTTGCTGCAAGAGCCGCAAAGCTTTGACGTAGTGAGTGGCAGGGTAAACGATGCATTCATTCGTCTTGCTACTCGCTTGCTCACTCACTCACAAACAAAACATATGCGTTATCATTAAGCCGCCCCCCCCCCCCTATCAAGAGCCAACGTTTGGGCAGATGGTGGTAGCAATATGATGGTTTTCTGATGGCGCAGCCATGCTTCGGAAAATCGGGACATACTGCACCGGTTGGACATGCAAGTGTGCAGCGGACGCCTTGAATTTAAGTTGCGTGCACAAGCGGGAGAACAAAATACAAGTATAAGAAAAACTTGTCCTAGCTCCTGACGACAGCTAGCGTAGTAAATTTAAATATTTTTCCAAAGTAGCGCGCTGGATTGCCTGTTCGCGAGTGTGCGGAAAAGCAATCAATGAGCACACTTAAACATGTTTCAAAAGTAGCACGCTGGATTGCCTGTTAGCGAGTGCGGGAAAACGCAATCAATGATTGGGCAGAACAGTTGAAAACTCTGTCATTTTCTGTGAACTGTTTTGCGGTGCATGTAAATATATCAAAAGAAAGCCGAATAAGATATGCAGCCCGGGAAACCGCAACATACTTTTTTGTTTTTTTGCGTAGCAAACAAAAATGATGAACAATGGAGGCGCTCTGTACTCTTTTCGAAGTGCAAACTGGGCGCGCGCCATGGCTGTCGCCTCCTCGGCTGAAGTCACTTTGAAAAGGGAAAAAAGGAAGAAATAAGCGCAGTTCCGCTAGTGCCTCTCTCATAGGAGGGCACATCCACAGTTCTGCGCAGGGGATAAGGGAATTGGAATTAAAGGAGAGGAGAAAAGAGGCAAGAAAAAGGTAGAGGAAACAAGTGCATTCAAACTGCGAGTCGCGGGTGCGCAAGACGAAGACTCATATGCCACATGCAGTTGACTGAAATTACCATCAAGAAGACTGGGGGAACAGTGATGTGCACGTTTTAACATGGGCCAGAGAAGAACTCATGAAATGCAGTTGGTTCGTTCAGAGAGAGGCTAAACCGTTCAGCCGTGGACTCAAAGTTGAGCAGGGGAACAACGCAAAGATTGCGCTCGTGGGGGCCAACTGGGAGGACCCTGAGTGCCATGTGAAGTCCCGAAGCAAGCCCAGTGAGGATGTCAATCCTGGTTTTGATGTCAGGTTGCTGCGAGGTCGAGGTAGCGAGCTCATTGGACGTGCTTCTGGTGACAGTGACAGGAACCGGCGGTTGTGTAAAAGCGCGCGGTGTTTGCGTCGCCATCTAGTGCTTTTGGACGATGGTAGAGGCCGGTTGAGCGGTGGATGAGGGCAGGGCCGTCGTCGTTGCAGTGGGGACGACGGGTGCACTCGTTGTAGGACGAGGGGCGGCCTCCGATGTCGTGTCACCGGTACCGGCGAGAGCATATTGAAAACAGCGTCCCTTTATGATGGAGGCGTTGATTCCAGGGGTCCTAGCATGCTGAATGGCTTGGCGGCTCGCCCGCACTCTGCGTGGTATGCGCGCGAAGTGTTCGCTGCAGCGCGTATACTGACACGAGCGGCCTCCCTGGCTTGGCGCTGCTTGGACGCATGAGTCATTGTGGTGGAGCCTACCCTCATTTCTTCCCTTTGGACAAGCCTGAACAACTGACAGATTAGGAAGAGCTGTTAGCCGTCTAGGCTGCTTGCTTTGTGCATCAAAGTGCCCCGGACAATAAGGGAAGCATCTGAGATCCGTCCACAAGTACTCTGTGGTGTCTTCAAGCCACCGTTTTCCACCAGCCGTGGCCTGCTGGTGCCGCACACCTTATTGATGAGTCCTCAGTGGACTAGAGTAGATGTACACGTAAGACCCAATGTCTTCACGCTGTGCTGTGTCGTGCTCATTGTGCAGTGTTTTCTCTCTTGCCATGGGACGAACTGGGAGTGCCTTTTCTCTGTCTCCTGGGTAGAAAAGAAGGCGGTGTTTCACCTTCCCCTTTTGGGGGTGGAGGTGAAGATGGCCATTTCATTGGGCTGTCCTGGCCTTGATTAGTTTCCCTGCAGAGAATCCTTGGAAGATTAGGACACAAAAACGCGAGCACCGAGACGAGACGCTCCCGAAAACCTCTCAGAAGCTCCCGTTAAGAGACAATCGAGAGCTTCCAGGATGATACCTCCATCACGCACTAAAACGCCACCTTAAAAATGAAATTCTGTGGATTAAATGCTTCTGTTAACAGCTGCGACTCCTCTCCTCGGCATATCCCCGAGACTTTGGCTGGCTTTGGTCTTATGGGCATACACACGACCACATCAACTGGTGGCAGCGGTGGGATGTCGCATGCTTGATTCGGGCCTCATTTGTGATGCGTGCTTGACTTTCTTTGAGATTTGCCATGTTTCAGCTTTTAGAGGTTTTTAAAACTGGGTTTTTAGCTTCCATGCACTAAAACTGGCAGTAGTATTACCGTGGGTGTAGGCTTCGCTTGTTCACTACCTAAGGTGTCGATGGGTAAATAAGTCCTCACTGGCGAAATTCATGAAGTTAGTAAAAAAGCTAGAGAGACCAGACCTCTTACTGCATTGCGGATAGTTGGTAATTAAGGCGGGGAGAGATTAGAGAGAGTCGCAGCTGATTGGGAAAATTCAAGAGTGCGGTGCGGAGAATGACGAAATCGAGAAATGTTGGGAGGAAGTTGAGAAACAGAAAAGACAGACCGAAAGAAGGCTAAGATGGGCTTAGGAAGATAAAATAGATTTTAAAAAATGATTAAGTTTAGAAATCTATCTATAAGTCATCATGTAACCCGGTTAGCGGGATAGCATTTTCCGACAAGAAACTGAAAGCCAGTCCTGCTGAGGCTGCAACTACCGTGAGCTGTTCTAAGCATCAAGAGAAATAAATAGTGCTGAAGGCTAGACAGCTGCAGTCCTCTCCCAAGGTTGCAAAAAGCCAGGGCACATTGCGATCAGCTGTCAAAAGCCTAGGAGTGTTTTTTTCTTTGATGGACAGCAGTGAACGTGAGGTGGTAGAAAGCACAACTGATCGAAAGATTAAAAGCCGTGGCCAATGCGTGGCTGACGGGAAAGAAAGGATAGTTGAAGAGAACAATGCGCGCTGTCCGGTAGCCCGCGGGAAGATAAAGGTACCGTGCAGACTGCCTGCGATTAATCTACCGCGTCACAAAACATGCCTAGAAATAATCCCTATCTTCGTTCGAATGACCTGGACATGCTTTCAAAGGGCCTCCTTGCAGGGAATGCTGGAGGCAGGCCCTTTGTTTTTACTGACGAAGCTATGACGCGTCTGGCGGTTTGTGATTCCGCTTCTGAGATAAAGCGCGGCGCTATTCGGGAAGTGTAAGATGTTGACCCGCTGGTTTAAAATCGTCACAAATGCACTAATGTCGAGACATTGGAGTCTCAAAAATGACAGCTGGAATGCAGCACCTCCACATTTGTGAGGAGTCGGGCATTTAAGCCAGCTCCGCAAAAACAAGGAAGGCGATTCTCGAAACAATGGAGGAAATTGATGTCATGTTCAGTGAGGTTGAGGAATATTGGGAGTTTATTACTGACGTGAGGCTCGAGGAAAAACAGTGCGAAGTGGTTGGGCAAGCAATTCAGCATCACAAGCGTGACACATGGATAGCTGCTGGAGCGCTCAGAGCTATTGGAATCCTTAAAGCGTGAAGCGAGCGAGAAGGAGTCCCATGACTGGAAACGTGTAAATGATGAGAAGGACAAAAAAAGCTTTATGGTTTCCCCACAGGTGAAGACCTTGTTTCTTTTCTCGCTAATTTTGAGGACGCTTGCAATAAACAGGACGTCTGCCGAAATTACTGGAGACAAAGATCCACTTGCTCCCGCGGAATGTATGAGGCAATGTTGAGCGCGTATTTGACTGGGGCAACTTAGACTTTGAAGAAGCTAAGAAAGCTTTGTTTGGTCGCCTTGCGCCTTCGAGACAAGAAATTTATGAAAGTCTAGACGACGAAACACTTCGCCTCGTGTGAGAGCAAGAGGCGGTTCGCATTGCGCGAGGTGCGACTGATTATGAGATACATCTCATGGCGAGCCGGCTGGTTTAAAAAGTGTCTATTGTAGCGCTGCTTCAACAGCGCAGAAAGCAAAAAAATTAACAACGAGGATAAGTTAGTTGAGCCAGCTGGAGTTCTGAGCACTGTATTTCCGAGTATTAAGGCCGAGTCGGTGAGCCTGCGATGCCGTTTGCCGTTTTTAAAAGGAATTGGTGCCAGCGAAAACGTAAAGAGAACGCGAACGATAGAAGTTGCCTTGACCTCGACCGGAGGCCCGAAACCCCGAGAAGGCAACTTGGAAATGAAAGGTTGAGGGTCCCGCAAAAATCAAGATTAGGCATGAAAAATGTCGCGAGGGACAAAGAATGGAGACGCCGAAGGGGCCGCCTGGTCTCAACGCCTTCAGTGCAGGCTATAGAGGGAGGAGCAAAGCAAGGCGGAGCGTACGCGACTACCCCCACATTCGCGAAAGGATAACCACGGTTCTGGGAGGCCTACAACGGGGAAGCTAAAGCGTCCGTATGCGGCTTTGTCAAAGTTTAGGGGGCGCAGATCAAAGGTCACGCCCCATGAGTGCTTCGGTAACTTCGGACAGGTCAGCACTTTGTCCTTCCTTCAAAATCTGGCGCCTCGAAAACTGTGATATGCGCATCCCCTCAGAGCTTGTCTGCAAGGGTGTAGAGTTAAGCACAGTAGGAAAGGATACTAAGAATTTCTCGAATCCAGTATTCACAATTGTTTTGCTTTTTAGTGTTTGCTTGTCTGACAATGAAAAGGCAGTATCGATTTTTGTAAGTTTTATTTTCCTTTTCATCATTGCTGCAGACATTGAGATATCTGTTAAACTGTTATTTGTTTACATTAAGCAAAACCTATCAACTTATTTGTTTACATTCAGCAAAGCCAATCAATCAACCACAGGGTTTTGCGCTGATGTTTAACAGAGCAGTATTCTGAATGTAAAAACCATTGTTTAAACTTATTTTGGTGTATATACGATGGTTTGCGCACCAATGTAGTGTAGGTTTTGATTTATCAGTTTGTTTTATGTTGAACCTACGTGCAAGTTTGGTTTTGAGTTTTACTTATGTGGGGAGAGGCGTTTTCGATTATACACTTTCTTTCGTTTTTGTGTGTGTGTGTCGCGCGTAGCACCTGCATGTCTTAAAGGCTATGAATCTCTCTGGGAATTGACACAAAACGTTAGAAAAAATTATTTGCTTCGCGCAAAGTATATACTTGTTTGTTATAGGTTTGTTGGCGGGTCCATATTTTTCACGAGCAAGAGTGTAATTGTGACTTTTGAGGGCGTTTTTATCAGACATTGTAGCCTGGTATTTCTCGAGGTCACTTGAGTGCTTTCTGTTTGTTGTGCTTCTGGTCTTGCCTGGTTTGTTTCGACATTTGCTGGCCATGGCTCTGGTCCAGAGATAGGTGCAACCTAGGTCAATGTCTACAAGGGGGCAGATCTACAGTCCCTGCAGAGTGCCTTGGTTATTGCATTTCCTTGGAGACCTCCTGTAGCTGTAGACGGGCTTTTATGATCAGCCTACCTAGATTTGCGCCGCTTGTACACGTGAGACATTGCGCCTGCACGTATACTCTGATTTCTTCCGGGTCAGTGCTCCCAAAGATGCGCCTAGAGCGGTGAGAACACAATCCAGGGCTGTCGCCACGTTAAAACCCTTCGAACACGCCTGAATGACTGATAGATTCGGAAGAGCTGTTGGCCGTCGATGGTGCTTGCTTTGTACGTCCAGGTTTCTCGGACAATAAGGCCAGCGTCTGAGATCCGTCTGTGGGGGTGTTTCCCACGTACTCCGCGATGTCTTCTTGCCGCTGTTGTCCACAAGTTGTGGCCTGCACAGCGCCGCACACCCTATTGATGAGCCATCAACGAACTACAGTTCATCTGCACGTAGGACCAAACGTCCTCGCGCTGTGCTGTGTCGTGCAAATTGTGCAGAGTTTTCTCCCTCATCATGGGATGAACTGGGCGTGCCTCTTCCAACTTTCCTGAGTTGGGAAGGAGGGGATGTTTCGCCTTCCCTTTTTGTGGGCGGAGGCCAAGACGGCCGTTTCATTGAATTTTCCGGGCCGAAGTTTTTTTCTCTGCAAGGAATCCTGGGAAGACCTCACCAGAAAATTCGAGCACCAAGATGCTTCATAAAACTTCCAATCAAGCTTCCGTCGAGAGCTTTCGTGATGCTACCTCCATCACGTAGTAACAAACTACCCTAAAAATCTAAATTCTGTAAATTAAAAGTTCCTGTTAACAGCTGCGACTCCTCTGCTCTATATCTCCCTGAGACGTTGCCTGGCTGCGGTCCTATGGCAGACCTTCGACTAGATCAGTACCAGGCTCCTGTCTATTGCTGCAATTGAAGCGGACGCTTTCAATCTGCAATATTCGCAATGAAAAAATCCATGCGAAGCTTTGTGAAAAACACTTGGGGGTAAGAGAATTTCCATCACAAAGCGCAAGCCGAGCTTAGAAAGCGAGTTTTGCG
This sequence comes from Rhipicephalus annulatus, assembly GCA_013436015.1. Lineage (NCBI taxonomy): Eukaryota > Metazoa > Arthropoda > Arachnida > Ixodida > Ixodidae > Rhipicephalus > Rhipicephalus annulatus. The sequence goes on along the minus strand of WOVY01010272.1, from coordinate 1,056,648 downwards.
TCAAACTTAGGCGCGGCTAAATTAAATGGTGGCAATTGTACTGAAGCGCTGCCTTTTATATAGTTCGAGTTATTGTCATCTTTAGTTTGCGAGTTTTTTTATACTCCTACAAAAGACTCGAAGTACAAAAGATTCGAAGAACAAAAACGCAATTTTTGGGCGCGACTGCGCGCCACTGTTTCGACGTTTCTCTCGCATGTGCATATCTATGCACGTCTTGCCTGCCTGCTTTAGAGCGCTTTATTCTTTTGAAAAGGCCTGACCGGCAAGCACTTGATGTCACCAAGCCACTAAATTTACATCGAGACAAAGAAATTAGCTGCACTGGCGCGCTTCATCACTTACATTGTCAGAGAAGCACGGATAGATTGAGTGGGTTGCATGAGAAGAACCTTCGCAGAGTGAAGCCAATCTTGTTCCGATCGGCGTTGCATGTAGTCATGCTTTGCTGAAACAGCGTGAAGTGATAACAGGCGCTAGCATTCAGTAGGAAGTACAATATCAGTAAATAAGATTTATGGAGGCTTAGATTGGGGCACTTCTGTTTTCCGAGCGTCATCCCAAGGCTGAGTTCGGTCACTCCTTAATTAATTTGTACACTGCATAAGGTAAGCGTTCAATCGCATGGTTTGATGTTAGCACGCAATATGATTATGTTCCTAATGCTCATATTCTTGTGGTTGTTTTTCAGTTCATTGTATTGCAATGTGTATCTACGTGCGTGTGTGCATGTTTGTATCTCTCTCTCTCTCTTTCTCTCTCTCTCTTTCTCTCTCTCTCTGTCCTTTGTCGCAGCTGAGCGGCACCCTGTACACAGCCGCCGTTCCCAAAAAAACAAACGGGTTCGCATGCCTCTTTGAACTCTATGCGTGCGTCATTTCGCCTCAAATGCCTTATTGCGACGAAAAGTAGCATTCATGTTTTGTTCACCTTCAGACGTAATGAGTGCGTTAATACTAAATCTTATGCTGCTCGTATTTATATTTGCGTTTCATCAGCAGGTTTTTTGGGAAGGCACACTGGTTGTGAAAGATTAGTGGTCGTTGTCGAGGTTCTGGCCCATGCGTGATTGTGGTCAATGGGTTACCTTCATTCTTATCTAACTCTATATTATTGTGTCTAGCAAATTAAACGAGTCCTTAAATTTCCGCTTCTTTCCTTTATTCGCAAGTTGGGCGTCCTCTCTGTCTGTATTCTTTCCTCGATGCATGCATATATAGCGTTAATCTTTTACTCTTCGAAACCACACATGCGTTTCTCAACAACTAACCCAACCTTTATGACCTTTCGAAAAGGGCGATGTCAGAATCCGGCGAAATTCGCTGGGACATTGAGTAAGCTAGAGAGAGAGAGAGAGAGATGTTTATTCGCAGTAAGACAGAGAGCTCGGCTTGAGCGATGTTATGCTTCAGCCTGCTAGTCTATACGAATGGCATTTTCAACCCAAAAGCAGTGACAAGAATACGTGTTGATATGGCTACGCCAAGTGCTCGAAACACATGCAAAGAGTGCTTGACTTCACGGAAATGAGCCATTGTGAATGGAAGGAACGTCTTTGCAAATTCCTTCATCCTTTGACAGTGATCGTTGTTTGTGGAGCTTGCATTGATGCTTAGGATTTAACAGCCGCTTCCTAATCCCGAAAACGACAGTGCCACCGAAAACTCTAAGGCCTGCCCGAGGGCTCGAGTGACGGTCGGCAGTTATAAACCACAAAGACCCCTCTTCTCGTTTTTGAGCAGCTTCTTTGCAGTGCTTCTCACGTTCTCCAAAGCTGCAAAGGACGTTCCCTCCCTTTTTTAAGTATTGAGTAAAGTGATAAACTGGAATAAAAACGTCACTAGGTGCGAAGATAACTCGGGCGCTCTAAAAGATGGAGCAAGTATGCAATATCACTTACTGAGCTCTAAAAATAGCTTCTGTTGTTTGAGGGACCTTCCAACAGGATAGACAGGTGGCCTAGTTGGTAGGTCATATTCGTTCAACGAATTCACTGGGAGCACAGGAACACACACAAGAGACAGAGAAAGCTACACGTGCTCTGTGGCTCTTCTGTGTCTGTGGTGTGTTCCCGCACTCCAAGTTCGCCGAACGAATATAAGAGATCTTTGCCAGCAGGAACACGGGTTTAGGTGTGTTACATCGCTAGTCGAGCACTTCACTTTGGCGCAAGTGAGGCAGACACAGGCTGACAAGCAGGTAGGAATGGGCGTTTATTTTCCGTGTAAGACAAGTTAAAGAAAGAGAGAAATGGAAAAAAGTAAAGGGAAAAATAAGATGGAAGCGTCGGCTTCAGCTCAACCAAAAAGTGATAAGCGTGACACTTCAATTACAGCAAGGTGTAAAGAATAACAACAGTGAAAGGGTAAAGTAACGCGTCGTTGCTTAAAATAACGTGGTGACAAAGTATGTAGTTCACCCCTGTGTCAATGGGTGCTGTCCAGTGCACCTGCGGTATTCGTGGTCGCCGCTTGCCTGAACACCACGACAATTTTCTCGCTTCCCCGTACGCTGCACATTACATTGGGGCATTGCGTCCGCGCGTCAACACAAATTTCGGCGCGTCACTGGTACGTTACTTACAACTACTAAGGTTCCAGTGAACAAACTTCTTTACGACATTTCAAATAGAATGCTTCCAGGCAATTAGGTATCATGTTATCCGGTGCATGATGTCCACACTCATCTCGTATATTTTTGCTAAGGTCATATGCGATGCGTGCTGTCACTTGTTAGCGTGCATACAGCGTACTGCCAGTTTCTCTTTCGTGATATAAATGAGCAAGTGAACCAAACTCTATTTTTTGTTATACGACTATTTAAAGTCTTGAAAAGAAGAGCGGTGTGCAACTACAAAAAAGTGTGACAGAATGGCAGCTTTATTCCATATCACTCATATGAACAAGTCAGCAGTGGTCAGTAACTTTTTATTTCTCGTTATACTTGAAAAAAGAGATCGAACTATAGAGCGGCAGTATATAACTTGAGGATGTCCTTACTTCCTTTCACTATGTACAACGAAAGCATAAAGGCTGCAAAACTAAATACATATTAGTACTGGTTTGGCAGATGCCTAACGAGAGTATAAGGGTCGTATTTTATCTTAGGTTGCAATATTCTATGGAACGTTGTTTTTAAGTGGCATCGGCATGGTCCATTTCAACTCTGTAGCCTTCGTCGGCGTCTGGACCGGCCCCAGAGAAGGCGCATACTGCGACCACCAAAAGCCGTGTTTTGCAGCATTTGTTTTCTTTTTTTTTCAAATGGAAATTTTGTGGAAGTGTACAACCTTCCGTATCTGTTTAACATATTCTCCCGGAGAGCTTTTATTCCTCACTCACTACATATTTCAACGGAGCCTTTATGGGAAATGCTCTCTTACCATTTGTTCGGTACCATCGGAGTTGTACAACGCTACCACGTCGTTCAGATATATTCACATTTCGCTCACGTGTGTGCGATGCGCAGTAATGTGATCAAGACATCCTTCTCTCCTCCATTCCTAGGAGGCCAGGGCTCAAAGCCACCATCCCCAGGGAAGTTCGTTTTATTTTGTGCACCGATTTATTTATAGCGGTGGTCATCTCACGCTATACAATGACGGATGGCCAGTTTTCCATATAAGAACTTGTGCCTTTGAAAGTGTTTTTAAGACATCTACAAGGAGCATTGTTGATGCACCACGCTAATCTTTTCGGAAGAGAATGTAATTTAGCGAATTGTCATTTTCAAATCGCTTTTACTCAATGTCACGGAACTGTAGGAATGACAAAACTAATACATTATGTGGTAAAGCCTGAGCTATACCTCGAAAAAATAAACTAAATTCATGCCGGCAGTTCAACGCTTGCTCAGAAAGTTTTCTACTGGTGCATTCCTCATGATCGTTGCAGCGTGTCTTTAGCTAAATAAAGCCGTATTAGTATGCGCTTTTAGGTACAAAAACCGGATTGATAACTAGCATACGTGCCGTAAGTTAAGAGGAAGGACTTTAGAATAATTAACAAATGATGATTTAACACGAAGATGAATTTAAATTTACGGGTCACACAGTGGCTGCACTTAGCCCCGTTTATGGATACTGAGCAGGACAACACTTTAGCCGATCTTCTTCGACGACAAGTTAATGCATTTCCAGAACTTTACTCCCAATGTTACTAAATTATTTTTATATCATCTGTATACTCGTTTGTATTTACCTTGATGATCACTGTTTTAACGTGTAGCATTACCTCGCGAGTTGTTCCAAATGCTACAACCATCTTTCGCCCCACCCTCTCACTGAGCCACCTCCTTCCACTCTCCTCCCTCTCCTTGATTCCCTTATATTTGCCAAAAACAAAGTAAACCTAGCCTATCCTCGATAATGCGCAATATCGGGTAACGAAAACTACAGACTTGAAGCATGCATTTCACCTATAAGGTGAGTGTCACCCGACTCGAGAGATGGAGAAATGCCTGGCCCAACATCGGTGATGCTCAATAAGGCCTGTCATAGCGCAATACTGGGCAGACCAGCAGCCCTTTATAAGACCCCATTCCCGACGGACAGAATGATTGCGCAGTACAAACACATCTTAGGCGTATTTGACAAGCCACTGCACCAAAGAACGATAGCTATAAAAGAGGACTTGTGTAGTGAAGCTATCTTCTTTTACGTCGGCGTGCATTTAGCGCCTGACAGGTATGAACTACCACCAAGCTATACGCCTGCTTTCTGTTTTACTTTATTGTGCGGATGCTTGACAGCTGCCTAAGGGCTGACGCCATGGCACCACATAATGCATGTCTTAATTTAGCCCTCACAGACACGTACTCCGTATACTGGTACCGAATCAAACACGACCAAACACAGGAAAGGCGCGAAAGGGTCAGAACAAGGAAGAAGTAGGCCAGGAGAACACGAATATAAAATAAGAAAAGCAGGCTATGAAACACCGATTTTCAAGTGAAAGGCTGCGCTGGGGTGGAAAGAAAGTTTGACATGCAGAGTTGAGTTGAGTTGAATAAACTTTATTTGCTCAATGGTTGTTGCTGTGCCCGGGGCTAGGCTGCCAGGGACACGTCGTTCGAGGAACATCTTCTGAGGTCCTCGGCGACGGCCCAGGCCCGCTGAACGGCCCACACCTAGTCTTCGAGGGCCTCGCTGATTGTTTGTGCATTCTTGGCTAGCGCAATCCTTCAGTCTGGAGCATGTGAGCCCGTATGTAAAAAAATAGCAGTTTCAACATCATATGCCTTCCATGTGAAAGGTAATCAAAGGCTGGCTCACGGAAACACTTTCACCAATAATAATAACTGTTGGGGTTTAACATTTCAAAACCACCATATATGTTTAAAAGAGTAGCCGTAAGGGCGCGTTTACACTGAGTATTCCGGCCGCAAAAAAAAAAAAAAAATATGCTGAATCTGATTCGGCGGTGGCCAGATCCGCCGAAAGGGCCCTTTCCGCGCTGATCGCTCTCGGACCAATTTTTGCGGCGTCTGCCACTGAATCGGTCACCGCAGACCAATAGGAGTGCTAGTAAACAAATTTTGAAAAAGGGCACCCAAGCCCTACTCACTTGTTATGTCGCAGTGCACGTAACTGAATGTTGTAACCAACGGGAGTTTAACCCACTCTGTGCCTACTTCTCTGTGCCTACACTCTATGCCGACCGAGCTTGTCGTTGGCGTGACCGAGCTTCTCGCAGTCTTACAAATCAAGACAGAACCACCAATGCCGCTGGCACCGGCGGTTTTTCTGCTCTTCATGGATTACAAGGCAGCTACTTGCCTTCACTTGTTAGCGTGAATACAGCCTACTGCCAGTTTCTCTTTCGTGACATAATTGAGCAAATGAACCAAACTTCAATTTTTCATGAAAGATTATTTAAAGTCTTGGAAGGAAGAGCAGTGTGCAAGTACAAAAAAGTGTGACAGAAATGCAGCTTTGTTCCGTATCGCTCACATGAACATATCAGCAGTGGCCAGTAACTTTTTATTTCTCGTTATACTTGAAGAAAGAGATCGAACTATAGAGCGGCAGTATAGAACTTGACGATGGCCCTACTTCCTTTCACTATGTACAAGGAAACACAAAGGCTGTAAAGAAGATGCAGTACTGTCTCTTCTTGCTTCCTGCGTGCGAGAATTGCCGACGACTAGACCGCCGGATAGCCTAGTAGCGTTTCCTAGCCGCGACAACAACCGGGTGAAAGCGTATCCATGGTAGATGGCATACCCGTGGTAGATGGCACCCCGTGGTAGATGGCATACTCGGCGGCGCGGGGCGCGTCCAGTGCGAACGACGCTGCGTTTCGGTGGGAGGAGAATTTCGGTCACGATAGAAAGCGGATGCTTCAGTGTGAACTAGGGGTAATAGAGGGCTCCGGATATTTCGACCACCTGGAGAACTTTAACGTGCACCCAATCCAAGTGCACAAGCCTCAAGCATTTTCGCTTCACTCGGAAATGCAGCCACCGCGGCCGGGATCCAACCCTGTAACCTGCGCGGCATCAGCCAAGCGCCTTAGCCATTAGACCACCGGGGCGGTGCACGTTTATCTATGATTATGATGTTAGTAAAACGATCGCCAGAAAAATATTCTCTTCTTGGAAAGTTTTACACCCCCATTCCTCCTTTAAAGAAGTGCTATCAAGCGAGACTTGTTCACACTAAATGTGCGCTTGACTTGTTCACACTAAATGCAATCTAATCGAACTATACGTCAACAGGTTGGCTAAATGTGTTAATCACCTACAAACCACTTGATGTGGCTCCGAAAATTTCGGCGTCGACTGATAAAAAATATTTCGTTATATATATATATATATATATATATATATATATATATATATATATATATATATATATATATATAATCTGCTGCTCGGATCAAATGTCGGAAAAAAACAGAACACTTGTTTTGCAAAGAACATGTTCATGACGCCTTGAGATGCAGTCTGCCATTGAACGTAGACGCCCTTGTGTGGTGCCAAATAAAATGATCTAAATGAGCGTTGATATTCGACGGTCTCAAGGTTCTTAGAGTAGTAATTAACGCCGTTGCGGTGGCCTATATTGGCTAAGGTACTCGGCAGCCGACCCGCAGGTCATGGGATTGAGTCCCGACTGTCATGGATGCATTCTCGACAGGGGCGAAAATTCTGTAGGCGCGTGTGCTCATATTTGGGTGCACCTTAAAGAACCATAGTTGTTCGAAATTTCTGTATTCCTTCACTACGGAATCTGTCATAATCATATTATGATTTTGGGGCGTTAAACCCCACATATAAATCAGAGTAGTATTTAGGAACGTCTGAAGCTACAGTTTTCGTGCGTATAATCCCTCATGGTCCGTCTGGGAAAGAGGTCCGTCGGTAGCAGTGTGTGAAGATTCGCTATTCATGAAATTCCGTGTGTTCGTTCACTTTAATTCCCCTATGAATGCTCAGAAATGCAAGTGCCCCCCCCTCCCCAACCATTTAGCACTGGTGCGGGTCTACGTGGGGGCAACTATTAAAGCTTGACTTTATGCGACGTAACCTTCTTCTTTCTTGTGTATGAGAAGAACTGCTCATTGGTCAAATTTTCTTGTGAAAATTTCTTGTGATTTGAAAATCACTATAATGTATCGCCCTTCCAAGACCCCTCATCTAGGTGCAGTGTACCTAATCTCAGTGAAGTCAAAATTAATCCGCACTTTCCCACAGGAGCGTCCCTCGCAATCATGCCATGAAATTAGCACGTAGTACTTCAGAAGTTAGCTCGCACAACAGGGCGGCGGATTCTTTCCCCAGGACGAGCGTTATATCCTGACCCACCTCGAAGGCTAGTGGTGAGGGTACTCGAGTGTTGACCTGGAGGTCATGGGACAAATCCTGGCCACGTTAGCCATATTTTCCATGTAGACAAAAGTACTTGAGGCTCGTGTAGGTGCACGTTAAAGAACCCCATGTGGTCAGTTTCCGGAGCCCTCCTACTTACGGCGTCTTTCATCATAATATCATCGTTTTGATGTAAGATATCAAGTATTATCATTATTATCATCACGTTTGCTAGCCTAGATGCATAAGAGCTAGCAAACTGTCCCGAAATTGTGAATAAATTCATTCACACCTGCACCTACAGGTAACTAGCGTCACAACAATATGCACGACGCTTTCCTATATTTCTGTCCTAATCTACTCGCTTGCTATTTGGTTGAAGTGTTTCTTCCAAAACAAATAAATAGGTTTGCGTAAGTTTCAGGATCATAACCTGCTGTTTTGCGTGTTCGCTACACTTCAGCGTGTTTTATTTTCAGGGGTTTTGTACGTCACGTGTCAGGCAGGTCGTGGTGACGTGACACGAACATTTTTTTTTGTAACGCTAACCGAAAACGTTTGTTCCTTTATCTGACACAACGGCGGAGAATGCATAACCAGACGCTAAGCGTTCTTTTAAGATGCATAGTTTTAATCATGCAGCTCTTGGAACTTTCCGTTATGTCTTGTGGCGACACCAGAAAACTGTCATCATCACGAACCTTCAGTCCCTTGATCTCCAGCTCCGCTTCTACAACAGGTCCGGCGTGGAATGCAATAGTTCTGATGAGTCAAATATTGATTGATATGTGGGGCTTAACGTCCCAAAACCACCATATGATTATGAGAGACGCCGTAGTAGAGGCCTCCGGAAATTTCGACCACCCGTGGTTCTACAACGTGCACCCAAATCTCAGCAGACGGGCCTACAGCATTTTCGTCTCCATCAAAAATGCAGCCGACGCAGCCGGGATTCAATCCAGTGACCCGCGGGTCAGCAGCCTAGCCACTAGACTGCCGTGGTGGGGCTGGGTCAAAGAACAAGTACAGACAGAAAGAGTGACAAAGAGCGAGAGAAATAACAGGATAAAGGAGATAAAAATGGATTGAATAAAGAGAGAAAAAATAAAGACATAAAGGAATATACATAGCGAGAAAAAAGGTGGAAAGAAACAGACAAAAAAGGAGCTAGGGAAAAGTGATAGTAAGCATATATTGATGTGTAGCATATTATATAGCAAGGAGTGAGAAAGGAAGTAAGGATAAGGAGGAGGTGAGAGTGCAAAGCTTAGCATGGTCTTGCATGCTATAGTAGAGCAAGAAGAGGAACGAGATGAAGGCAACAGCACCCGCTCCAGTGCTTCCACAGTCATCGCCCTAGTGCGTTGCAGCCCTAATTTTTTTCGAAGTTCTCTATACATCAGGTGAAAAACTGGTACATGGGTAGCAACCCGACAAATTTCAAGCTATACGAAGTGAAAAATTAGAACTCTGATTAAGAAAAATAACAGCATAGCAACGAAGTGAATGATGATGAGTGGGCAATGATACGGGGGATCATTCGGGTAACTGTCAATTCCCGGTACATTGCCCATTCGAACATGCAAATGAGTGACGGTGCTTGTGAACAGTATATACAATGTTGTTTTATTTGTCTTATATGATATCAAGGTGCGCACTTCTTTTTCAATTCATTAAAGCTGCCTTATGATCAGTGAAATAGACAACCAATGATTCTTTGATGGAACGTTTTGCAGCCGCGTCCCGATTTGCGGACTCTTTCCAGTCTCTCGCAGCCTCCGGGTCCGCTTGTTGGCGCTGCCGTCTCACTGCAGCTTCGCGAGCCCTCAACTGCGGGTCGGCTTGCCGGCGTTTCCATTTCGCTGCAGCTGCGCGAGCTCCCGCCACCTCTGGATTGGCTTGCCGACGTTCTCACGCCACTGTAGCTTCGTGGGCGAGAGCGCGTTCACGTTAGTTTTGATACATGGCAGGAAAAGAATGTGTTGCGTGGAAAGCGCTTATTCTTCATCGTCAACAGCCAAAGCAAAAAGTACACATAATGCTTTACAGATGTGTAGCGGGTACCTCGCTTATCAGCAGAATGATAATGTCAAATAGTGGCGTGGGTGCTTCATCGTCGACAGCCTCATCGTGACGTATAGTTGGTACTTTGCATGTGCTGTGCAGTGATGACAGAAAGAGAATGCGTAGTCTGGATCGCTCTTCATCGTCATCAGCATCTTCGTCATCGAGGGACGATGGAGGACAAGGCTCGACCCTAACTTTGAAGCTTCGCTTCTGGCGCACGACCCAGCAGGCCGAGCGACCATCTTCGATATGCGAAGAACATTGAGCACTGCAATTTTTCTCCGCCCAGTAATCATTCAAATAAGAACGTTCATCTCATCTTTAGTAGTGAATACTCTCACCCGCACCCTACCCTGTGCTTGAAATTACGGCAATGTTACACTCTTACACGCATGGGCATTTTGCTCATTTATTTTTGGCTCGAGTTGAGGCTGTTGCTTACTGAATTGCGTGTTGTATATATCGGTTTTATTCTCAGACTGAAAGGTAGCATTATTGACAGAGACATATGCAAATGCGACCTCCCGATTGAAGTTGTGATATCCCGCGATTGCAACACGCATTGTCCAGGTAATCAGCAACAACAAAGGGTTGTCTACTTTTGTCGCCATGCCAATGTTGCTCGCTTTTATACCATTCTATTTTCAAAGGCCAGTTTAATGTGAAACGATGAAATCCGCGTCGATAGAACGCTGAGCGAGGACACGGAGGCCGTATAATTTGCGCATACGCCTCCCACAACGGAGAGTAGCCACATCTTTTCTTAGTGCACGTTCAATAAATGCGAATAACGCATCGCCTTGAAAAATAGCCCTGCTTAATTATACGCAAAGAACCATGTCAACCAGGGCACATTATTTTTGTCTTCACGAATTCAAAGTCGCTTGCGAAAAAATAAGATTGAGTGGTGGATGACCTACAGATTCGAATTACTTTGTAGCCTCGACGAAACAAGTGATGTTTGTGGCGCTGTACTGTTGAAGATTCTTTGGGGTTCACTTAATAAGCACTGGGCTCATATTGCGGCTGTCTGAAAACGTATTGATTTACTGAAGTTGCCACACAAATCGCTTGTTTTATTTGGATGAGCCAAACAGACTTCGCCCGACTAATTATGTGGTCTCCTCATGCGTTGGAGGCGCTTGTTGCAACGACCACCATACTCGTTCTCGTCAACTGAATGGCGTGAAGAGCACTTTCGCAATGGGCCCATAGCGTGCCGGTGACACTGGACGACCTTCCGGCATGACGGCAATAAAATAATTGCATCTAAGTTGATGTGGTGGGATGAGCAGAAAACACGATTTAGTGAGAAAAGTATATCGATTGCATGCAAGGGCTTGCCTGGTGGTCAACAGCGTGAAGCTTTGTGATGTTGTAGTAACATGAGTACCTCTCAGCAGTACGAATAACGATAGTAGTAATGTAGTATAATTGATACGTTTTTTTTTTCGTGTAAACAACAATCCGGTGGGCAGGGCATGTTTTTTGTATAGTAAAAAGCGTGGTGACGAACTCCGTACTCTATTGTGAGAAGTATGCATAAGTCAGCGAAAATTATGTAGCTCACTCAGGCTCACTAGTTAAGTACATTGTACACTTATAAGGCCCACTCAGACTCAGACTCACCAAAGCTTCCTTCAAGTGGGCTCACTCAAACTCAAATAAAGGAAAATATTGCCCACGCACATTCACTCTCACTATACTCATGGCTTGATCTGCGTCTTGGTGTGTCGACTCACGCCTTCGGTACCATAACATTCGCTTCGTCGACCATGATGTCGATGTTCTTTCACACCAATATCTCACCTAATCGGTGCTTTTCTTGGTGCATTTTGGTATAGTACCTTAGAATATGAGTGATGAGTGGTTGAAATCAAGTAAAAACATTTTTCTTACAATGATGAACACAAGATATTTTATCAAGTATTTTTCAGAAGAGTTGGCGGGAGTTATACAAGGCACATCCCTACGCAATTGATGCTTGTAATCAATAAATATTTAAATCGTGTAAAGACCTTAGATGTTTCGAAAACGTGTGAGTAGACGTATCTATAAACGTGAATTAAGGTAAGGCTGACTGCAATTTTGAAGATGAGTACATAAGAATATAGGTCGGAAAAAGTAAGTGGAACTCACTGAGACTCACTCAAGAAATGTATATAGCGCTTCGGACTCACTCGGACTAAGACTTACAAAACATTCCATATATTTCTGAGTCAGACTCGCTTAGGCTCAGACTCATGGTTCGATCTCAGTCTGACTGAGTCTACTAATGAGCAAGTTCACCGACCTATGGACTCAACTCTTTGCGGGGACATGGGAACGTGTGGTCAATGGAATTTATCCCTGCTAGACTTGTCTGACAAAAAGTGGACAGAAGAACGCTGCACCTCTAATCGTTGGTGCTCACACAGCGCAAGCGCTTCTATAAAGCGACAGTTAATTACTTTTAATTGCAGCCTAACTACTGTAAGGTGGCTACGCATCGGTGTGGCCAACAAAAATTTCTTGTTTATCGCCTTGTCATTATTTGCATCTATTGTCATTTTTGATTGATTGATAAGTGGAGTTTACCGTCCCAAAACCACCATGTGAATATGAGAGACGCCGTACTGGAAGGCTTCGAAAAGTTCGACCACCTGGGTTTTTTTACCATGCACCCGAATCTGAGCACGAGCCTACAGAATTCTTGCCGCCATCAAAAATGCAGCCGCCACTGCCGGGATTCGATCTCGCGACCTGCGAGTCAGCAGCCCAGTACCTTATAACCACTAGACCACCATGGCGGGGCTCTCATTTTTTCATTCTTACCCTGTTTTGTACGGCAGTAAACAGACAATATTGCATGTTCAACAAGTATATATCGACATCAAATAGAACTCGAACGACGGAGCGCGTGGATTTAGCATCAGAAAGGTACAAAAAGTGCAGTGCAGAGACCACCATGGACAGGCGCGCACATCTGGTTTGGCAGCACTGAGCGATTCTTCCATAATGCAATATTTTTGCTTGCGTTCTAGGTTTCATACGGTAGTGATATACGCAGAGGTTGAGGATGTTGTAGGTAGCCGGCGGATCTAGCCTTGCATAATTTGCAAGCAATTGCCCCGCCCGGTTTTTTCTTTGCTAATTGTAGCTAATGTCCTTTGTTTGTTCTTTAACTAAGCACAAGCAGGCTTTTAAAATAAAAATCGTGCATAGACCGACGTAAGCCTGCATAAGACGGCGGCCTTTGTGCTATTCCACTTGCAGTGTTGTGCCAGTACTCTATCTGGCTGCACTATACCCCAAACATAATTGTCACTTATCGCCAGTCACATTCGAGGTCTGTAGCAATCAAAAATTTCAAAAGAAGTCGCGACACCTGTTTCCTGAAGATCGAGGAACCACGCGGAAACACAATATCAGTCACGCTGTCACATGGCAAGCCTAACCGTTGTAGTTCCTCAAATAAAACTTGCCGTTTCTTCTTAAGCTCACGACATTTAAGCAAATAGTGTTCTATATCACCGTTTTTCTCGCACTTCGAGTACAAGGGCGTCGCGGACAGTCTGATTTTGTGAAGCCATGCTGGTGTACGCACTGATCCTGTTTGAATGCGATGAAGCAAGCAGGCCTCTTCCCTTGATAGCCCTTGTGTCACACATGGCTGGTGAGGCGTCAGCCATAACGAGTGATAATGCTTATTGAGAGCCTCTCGTAAGATACGCTGATTGTCTTTGGGAGCATTTTTATGTTGGTGTAAGCTCCAGAGCACCCCGGGAAGGTCTGTCGGCTGCCTCATAACCCGCCATACCCACATGTGATTGAATTCATTGAAACGTAATGTTTATACCAATGCCATGCAGGTCTTTAAGGATTCGCAGTGATCTTTGAGTGCATCGATCCAAAAGCAATCCATGTTTTTGCCGCTGCAAAGCGAGCTTATTGTCCGAAAACAGCACGACTTGTTGCTGCCTACAAAGCTTCAGTTTGTTCAGGGCTGCCTGAATTGCCACGCTTTCACATGCTGTCAATGAAACAACGCACTCGAGTCGCACTGCCCAGGAAACCTTTAGAGACGGGATCACAAACGCTGCAGCTTTTGCTCCGCGCACTATGTCGACTGATCCATCTGTGAAAACTTTCAAATGATCGGCGTAACTTTCTTCAATACATTTAAGTACCAAAGAACGTACTTCTGCTGTTGGTGTGGAACGCTTGCTGTGCATCCGTGGAATCATCCTCTGACAGTCGACTTCCTCGTGTGAGCAAGGTGGGTCTTGTCGAAGTTCTCTTTGTTTGGCAAAATCGATGATAAGATGGCGAAGGGTGTTGAGGGCCATGAAAGCTCACGATTGCGTGCGTCGCCGAAGGCGACTGAGTAGGTGCTAATCCTGGGCTCGATTCGTCAAGTCGGCAAAGCTGTGTCAGCAGTCGTTGAGAGGTGAGAAGACGTAACGGCGGAAGACGTGCTTCATGAAGCACCTTTATGCTCGCTGCAAACTTTCGCACTCCCAAAGCAACTCTGAGGCCGTTATGATTAAGCTTTTCTAGCCGTTCGTACTGTGACTCACTCGGTGAGATCAATTGGAAAAGCACACGATTGGCAATTACTGCCTCGTGTAACTTTATCATTGATGTTAGGTGGCTCCCCCCGCTTGTTCCTGCCATCCTTCGAAGAATGTTTACTTGAGGTGACAGCGCTGACATTGTCTTGTCTACTGCCCGTCGCCAATTCATCCTGGTGTCTAGTGTGACTCTAAGGAATCTCATGTACTTAACTTGTTTAATTGATGCATCAGTAAGTAATATTTTCATCCTTGTTTCTCGTCTTCGCAAACCTGGGAATAGCATGAATTGAGACTTTTTGGCTGATATTGTTAGTCCAATTAATTCAAGATAGGTTTGTGTGGAGAGTAGAACTCTTTGGCCAGTCATTTCCAATCGCTTATGCTGATATCCAGACAGCAAGATGCATATGTCGTCTGCATAAATTGATATTTGTACTGCCTTGCTCACAGCATTAGGTAAACCACCCATGGCCACATTGAACAACATTGAAGACAGGAAACTGCCCAGTGGCACTCCTCTGGTGATTTTCTTTGAGCTACTGAGCGCTGTCCCCAACTTCACCTGCATCGAGCGATCGCTAAGAAATGCTTGAACAAAGTGTAAAAGGTGCTCCGTTATTCCCATAGATGCAAGAGCACAAATTATTGCACCTTAGAACACGTAGCCGTATGCTTTTATAACGTCCAGGAATATTGCCAGAGTTGAAAAGCCGTATGCTATTTGGTGTTCTATGTGACTCACCAAGTCCAAGATGCTGTCCTGTGCACTCAACCGTTGCCGAAACCCAATCATACAAGCTGGAAGGGCCATGTGATTCTCCATCCACCATGTCAGCCGAACACAGGCCAGCTTCTTCATCAGCTTTGCTACGCACGACGTTGGTGATACTGATCTGTATGATGCCGTTCTGTTCTGTCTTTACCTGGCTTCAGCACTGGCCCGACCCAGGCCATTTTCCAGGCTTGAGGAATGTTGCCCGACTCCCAAACATAGTTGAAATGTATCAGAAGCCTCCTCTTCACTTCTGCAGGCAGATTTGATATCATTTGGTTTGTAATTCCGTCATGTCCAGGAGCACAGCGTCGAGGGAGACTACTTATGGCTGACGTAAGTTCCCGCAGCGTGAAAGGTGCGTCGATGGCAGATGTAGAATGAGGTGGAAGCGGGTAATTGGTTCACTTTCTCTTACAATTACATACACGTCAGCAAACTCTTCGGCTAAAGATGGCATTGATGTATCCTTGAATAACGCGAGGGATATAAATGGCCTCAAAGGCTTGGGCGTGATTCCGACCCTATTTACTACTCGCCATATCCTTGAAAGTGAAGTAAGTACACTCAAACTCTCACAAAACGTTGCTCATTGTTTCTTCCAAAGTTTGTTGCTGTATCACCAAATTGCTGTATTAAGTCTGTTGAACTGAGTTTTGCTAGCAGGTTCACCACCTCTTCACATAAGCCTTTTCTCTGCCCTTCTTCTGGCCGCACGCAAATTACGGAGCTTTAAGTCCGGGGCTGGAAAATGTGCAGGTAGCTTAAGCATAGTGGTTGCAGCCGCTTTGCTCACCAGCATATCCTGAAACATATCCCCTGATCGGTGATCTAGATGCTCTCGGTAGCGATCCCAATCAGTTACTTTGCAGGATTTAGCTACCGTCAAATGGTAGCCAGCAACATTGATCAATATAGGGAAATGATCGCTGCCCATTCTGTCCGGAGCTGTGCAACACATGAGTTTAACGTCACTTGAATGCAACGTCAAGTCAATAATACTTGTACAAGCTGGGGGCCTAAAGAATGTTACATTGCCATCATTCGCAATGCATAAGTCTAGCTTATCAATAGCCTCTCCCACACAACGTTCCCGTGCATCCGAACTCTTGTCCACCCATGACGTGTGATGTGCATTAAAATCACCGCAAATTATGTGCGGAGCTGGGCAGCGATGCAGAGGTCTTCCGAAAACTTTTCGATTGAAAGTTTCTTGCGAGGAGACGCATCTACCGATGCAATGCTGACGTTGCGGTTTTCTATCTGTGCCCTGATCACACAAACTTTTATAACATCTGTGCACAAGTCCGCCACATTGAATGCTACGTGTGGTATCTCTTTTCGTATGTACACAGCAGCGCTTCCATTTGGGAAAGTCGTTATTGTGGTGTTCTCGTGAGTGACGTATCCAGTGATCGATCTTTGTCCCGGTAATCCGGCCTCCGACAGAGCCAAGATCGGAATTTGATATTCTCTCAAAAACAGGTGTAGTTCATATGCAAGAAACAATACCGGCACAATTCCACTGCATTATGAAAGGCACTTTTCGGCGATGTAAGGTGCACTGAGGCTTGGCCTTAGTAAGCAGGTTTGGGCCTGTCAAGTGTTTTCGTCAATTCTATTTTATTTTAATTTAATTGTCTTCAGTTCAAATAACAGAGCTAGAACGGACGTGAAAATTTCGGATGGTAGTGGGATCACGCCATGCTGCCAGACCGGATGTGGGGAACGGACCTGTTTTTGGTGAGTACTGGTGAGCACACAGTACACTTTTTTAATTCTAGGGGCACGCATTGTGCTGTTCATGTTTCATTGTGAGAATAATATTGTATATTATTCTACCCGATAACATACCATATAACGTGAATGACATATCACAAAAAAGATAAAAAATTAATATTAAAAATTTAAACGGAGTAAGTTTAACACGTGGTTTATTATGTTTAGGTGCTAACGAAAGATTTGTTTGTGCAGGTGTGTAATCATAGTTGATAGAAAAGTAGATACTACTGGAGTATCAATATGGCTTGAAACTGCGTGCTCCAGTCATTTATGAAAAAAGTGAATGTGAATGTATAATAATAATATTAATAATAATAATAATAATAATAATAATAATAATAATAATAATAATAATAATAATAATAATAATAATAATACAGTAAAATATGAGGTTTAACATCCGAAAATAACAATATGATAATGAGGGACGCCGGAGGAGAGGGCTCCAGAAATTTCGACCATGTGGTGTACTTTAATGTGCTCTACTGTAACATTGTACATGGACCTCTACCATTCATCTCCATCGAAATGCGATCGCGGTCGGCAGGATCAAAACTATGACCTTAAGGCCAACTTCCGAACACCCCAGCCGCTGCACCACTGTGGTAGACTCGTGTTTATTGTAATTCGAGAAAAAAAATTGGGTAAAGTTTTTGATAGTGGAGATCTGAGCAGCTGCCCCATGCAATGATCTGGCCGCTATAGTAAACACCACTATATAGCAACGAGTCAAAAAACTATATTCATGCATCACGAGAGATAGCATGCGAATGGTTCTCATGAGAGACGAAAAGGTTTTATTATGTGAAGATGAAACAATGAAAGCTGTAGTTTTCTTTTGCACTGATTCATGCATGGCTCATATCCTGTGAAAAAAACTATAGTTTTATAGTCTCCTTTTTTAAATTTAGCATTACAATAAGTACGTGAAGACCCCTGTCGAAGATAAGTTTTTAATCAGACACAAAGTTAGGCAATAAATATCGCTGCCAGCCACCCAATATCCGAAGATTGAATAATAAAGTTCAAAGTGACGGGACTTACAGGGCATGTTTTTATCAAAGTGTTGAAGACAGTCACCGTTCCACATAGTCGTGCTGCGAGATATCCTGCTGCAAAGTTCAAAGGTGGTTCGCACAATTAGGCATGCAATGCGATGCGGATCGGTGCAATGTTCCTCCAGAATGAGTCTATAGCAGTCGTTTTTGAGGCCTCTTATCACCAGCCGGAAATAGAATGTCACCACTGTCATCCTTGCATGTGCATTCGACTCGTTGTCAGATTAAACGCTGCCTTTAACTGCCGTTGCATATCAAGTGGGAGCGTGACACCATTCCTCACCACCTTGCACGCCTTCCATGTGCAACCAGCCGCAATGAAGTTTTCTAGCCGGATGTCTTTGTGCACTGACAGAGTAGAAAAACTCTCCCAAGTCAACTTGTAAAAAACTTGTAGAGCATAATTGTCGAAGAAATGACATTCGACTCTTGTGAACACAGTATTCATTAGCAGCGCCAGCAAGCATTGACAGCGGAAGGCTCACACGCCGATTATTTATAACCGCCAACGCCAAGAAGTTCCAATACAGTACAACGTCTCTCGAAGCACTCCACATTTTTTTTTGTTTTTTTAGTTGCTACGCAGCGTAGAAAATTAGAAAACTAAAAATTAAGGAATACAAGCATCTGAAACACAAGGAGGGTACAAGATAATGCGAAATGCATAGAAAGCAATGCGTACCAAGCAGCATAAAGACGCCATTTTTTTAATGCCTTATAAAGTAGCCTAGCGAAACAATTCACGGCGATGCCATTTGCCTAGGTTGCACCTCCTAATCCAACCTCACCTGTGTATATATTTCAATCAATCAATCAATCAATCAATCAATAAACAAGTCAACAAAAAATTAAATAATAATAAATCAATCCACTAAAAATAACGATTTAATAATAAACTTTAAATGAGTGAATCACATAGCGGATCAATCATTCAAGTTCCCTTTTTCAGTGGTTGAATGAGTCGAAGTGAATTGTGTGCGGTTACGTTCCGCATCGTCTGCAGTCACGAACCGTGCGTTATGGAGAGTGGCCAATAAATGAGGAAGCTTGGCTATCTCATCGCATCAAGCCGTAGAGCGCGCCGGCTAAAAATTGACTGTTGCATCGATTCGCCGAAGAGAGCACCGCTTCGTTCTGTCGTGATCACTTATCAGACGCTGAATATCAACAGAATGAGCGTCGCTGCTATAGCTTGTTTTGTGGGCCGGGCGAATCGCGGCTTGTCCGGAGAGTGTACACAAGCCCGGCCGGACGACGCACGGGACACACAGTCTGCGCGTCGTTGTCGTCGTATACGTACGTAGTCGATGCGTTCTCCGTTGTGACGTGTTTTTTGAAGGGAGGAGCAAGGTGGAGCTGCACGCGCGGGTCTAATGACACTCGACGACTGACGGTCAGAGCGAGCAGTTGCGGAGCTCGCGATCGCCGTCCAGTATCATTCGCGTAACAAGGAAAGGCTAGAGCTGTTTTCCTAGAATGCCCTGACAGTCTCGGCGACAAGGAGAATCAGCGTGCTCATCTTTTAAATTATAAAAGGGTCACTGCAATCGTTTGTTTAACAACGTGGGCTGAACACAAAGGTGAGAAAGAAAAATCTTCCTTGTCGATTTCGAGAAACTTATGGATCAGTTCCTTTCTGTTTAATTGCATAAAATGCGACCACCTTAGCTTCCACACACGCGATTGAATCGCATGTCTATGAACTAGATATGTGTGGAAACATATAGGAATGCCAAATAGAAAAGAAATCCGGTTTGCGGCTCAACACAACAGAATAGGTGTAGAAAGTATTGAACGATAAAAACGAAAGGAATAGGAAGCACCATCACAGACTATCCAAGCTGCCCGATCGGGTAACGCTGCAAAAAACGTGACCACGTGCTAGTGAACATATCAGCTAATTGTTTTATTTATTTATTAGAAGAAAATATTTTCCGAGCACTTGAGTTCCCCTTAAATACAGAGACATCGTTTTCAACCTAAATTTTAAGCTTACGGAGGCCTAATATTGGAAGTCACATAATGACATCGATAAGTTCTCTTTGTTTCTGTTTGTATAACGCCCTCGTTGTAAAGTAGGATCATTTATCACAAAAAGCTGCTACGGCAAATTTGCTTGCTCGGTGAATTTTGAAAACCCAGAGGCCCATGCTTTTAGCGAATTCAGGGAGCGAGTGCTGGAGTTCACTTAACGGACTAAAGGCTTTGTCACATTGCCTCAAACAGCATTTACTTTTTAGCAAGACTAATTGTAAAGCAAAGAAAATAACTCTTACAGAAATATGAAAGCTGGTGTGGTAAAACGTGCGAAATGGAGTAACCGCTTGTAGGCTAAATGATGCAAGTTCATTGGTCATATCGCTCAGGCAGATACAGAGCTATAAAGTACGCACTATGTGTTTCTTGTGGTAGCTCATAATAGAAATCAGTTTCCGTGCGTCTATGAAGATACCTGTAAAATGTAATTACGTGTGACCGGGCATATTTACAAAGACACAATGAGGCCATGGCCTACTCCCTTTGCGTAGGACTCATTGTGTCTCATCGAGAACCAGATGACACTGCAGTGTCATCTGGTTCTCGATGAGGGCAATACGTGTACTCGCCATTACTCTAGAAACTTCTCATTTGAGTTGGCCAATATCTGTGCTTTCAGATCAGGCGTGTCCGAAAAATGCATAAGGCGGTTCTTACATGCGCTTGTATATAAAACAATTACATAAAACAGTTCATTTATATAACGCAGAGGAGACCACACTAAACCGCACCACTTCAGAAGGGGATTTCGTCACTAGAAACGAATAATAAACACGTAAATGCAAACGTTTAGGTACGAAAAAATTTCGCCTTGTGAATACACGTTTCTGATCAATCGGAATGCCCACAACAGCATGATGGCATAATGGTAGTAGTGGAGCGTAAGTCATATGTTATTCGACAACGGTAAGCCAACAAGATCTGTTCAATGTCTGCGTTAAAAGGTGTTGTAAAGTTATCTTAAGCATATTCCCATCTAACGGTGACGTGTCACTAGTGCGCAAGACATAAAGTGACACCATTCACCAACGGTCAAGCACCCATTGGTATGGGCCTGTGCCTGTGTACCAAGCGATGGTGAGCTTAAACTCGTTGAAAAACTCAGGGGCCGATACAACTACTATCACTAACTCCCTTTCTTAATTCGTTAGCTATTCTGGGTAACTCTCTTAGTTTTTATAATCACAGCGATTCTCAGCACCGCTGAAAGAACCTGCGTCGAAAACTGTTCGAAAATTGTCTTGGGTTTGGCTTGCCCTCTGCTTTTCGCATGCGTCATAAGTCACGCGTGTGAAGCATAAACAAAATGTAGCTCGCATCCTTAAGGGAGGCACCTGAGTCAAGTGTGCTCATCATATGCTGCTGAGAGGTGAAGGTATGAGACTGGTGTCATATGGTAGTTCCCAATTGGAACCTCTTCCATTTGGCTGTACACTCCTTAGGTCAAACATTCCAGCACTTCTTTGTTCGTCATTAAGCTTCCCAGGGTGCCATCTTCACTGTCAACCTGAAAGAAGCTAGGGCGTGCGTACACGAGAGACGAAAACGACACAACCCAAACACCTGCTGCCAACTGAAAGCAGACACATCAGCGTGAACCAAAATAGACAAAAGCTAATCTGCGGTTGTTCAGATATGGCAGCGCCACCTGCCAATATGGCACACAAGGCGATCTACAGAAGAGATAACTGTTCAGGAGTTTTATTTCATGTTTATGTAAATTAATCGAAGCCTGGCTCACCCGCGTGCTTACACTACTGTTGATGAGCCAGGCTTCAACCATCCCACAAGTTTTTTTCTCTTCATGCCCGTATAAACTGCGCATTTATTGAATTTCGTGATGCATTTAAACTCCCGAGAATGTAAACATTAGGTAAGGGGCCTCAGGTTAACTGCCTCTGGTGCTCTATTATACGCTCGGACAGCAACTCCTCTACTTTTTTTTTCTTCAATGACCGCTGGATATTGCCAATCCGGTTGTTCACCATCCCCTCCTCCCCTCCTACTCTCGACCATCATACATAAATGTGTGAGGTCTCACATCCGAAAATCACCATATCATTATGAGAGATGCCGTAGTGGAGGCCTTCGGAAATTTCGACCACCTGGGGTTCTTTAACGTGCATCAAAATATGAGCATATAGGCCTACAGCATTTTCACCTCCATCGACATGCAGCCGCTGCAGCAGCCGCAGCCGGGATTCAATCCCGTGACGTGCGGGTCAGCAGCTGAGTACCTTAGCCACTAGACCACCACGGCGGGGCCTCTTGACCATCACGTAGCCTTCGCGTGCACGTGTGCTTTACGTTCATTGGGGAGAGCAGCAAGATAGCGAGTTGGGCCAGTTAGTTTTTGTTCTTCTTTTATTTTTATTGTGTTAAGCACACCGAAACTTGGCTAAGAATAATTAGAAAGATGTATTATACATGGCACCCTGCTCTAATACGAATGCGTGATGAATCATATGTTCTTCTTTATATACCTTTTCTGTTTAATCAAGCAATTTTTTGTTCAGCTGTGTACAGATCCGTTGGATGGCCTCTTGCATCCCTCGTATGCGCTATGCTGGTGGTAACGCTGGATCTTTAAGAAGCCCAGTTTTCTGAAGTAGTGCGTCTCCGTTCATGTCGCTATGCGAGCAACCAATAGGGATGCGTCACCGTGGCGCTGCTGCATGCACTGCCTTCAAGAGGTGCCACTCGAGGGTTGTGAATATATGGCAACATTGCTTCGAGCCACAATGAAGGCACACGAAGGAGCAAATCTGGCATATGCATGATATCGGAGGGCGAAAGCTCGTCTATCGGATCTCCGTGGGAAGCAGTCGAACTCTTTTGGTCGCTTCGCATCACGGCCACTCCCTGCAATAAATCGAAATAAACTGAACGTTTGCAATGGCGTAAAAAAATGGAGGACCTTAAGCTTCGCCTTCAAGAGTTGAACACGATTGCAAAATCCAGCCCCTAGAGCGCCCTTAAACCGCTAAGTGCATACTTATTAATATGTTTTGTTAAACACACACACACACACACACACGCGCGCACACACACACACACACACACACACACACACACACACACACACGGTGGATTGTATCAGCGCGCACACGCGAATACGAATAGTACATACAGGTTTTTGCATCTAAAGCAAGAGTCACATGGCCTCCGAGGTACACGCCGCGCTCTCGCCATTTTGAAGGCAATAAGGAGTCTCACAATGCCTCACAGATAGCAGCACATTATCTAGCGTTAGCTGCTTGCTTAATGAACGCCTCTGGCTTTCAAAGGCATGATATTTTTTCCGCTAGGTTGACATGGTTGTTCAATTTTAGAGCTGTTTGAAAGTTCCTGTGCGTTTTCAGCGGCAATGGCTGCACTATCCCGGCCTTTCTCGACGTAGTTTGATGATTTGATTGATTTGTGGGGTTTAACGTCCCAAAACCACCATATGATTATGAGAGACGCCGTAGTGGAGGGCTCCGGAAATTTCGACCACCTGGGGTTCTTTAACGTGCACCCAAATCTGAGTACATGGGCCAACAACATTTCCGCCTCCATCGGAAATGCAGCCGCCACAGCCGGGATTGGAACCCTCGACCTGCGGGTCAGCAGCCGAGTACCTTAGCCACTAGACCACCGTGGCGTCTACGTAGTTTGATAACCTCTAAAATGCGCCTATATATTGTCGAGTGGGCTTGTTTTTGTCGTGACACCTGTCGAACAAAATGCGTTGAGATGATTCCTTCCACTACATGACATTTATGCAGTGTCTTTTTTTCCGAAGCAGCTGCAAGTGTGATTGTGGCTTTGTGGTAAAACATATGCTTACCACCAGAACGGTCCGGGTTCAATACTTAATGGGACTAACACTTTCATTATTTATTTTATTTTGTTTTTTCTCGATTTCTTGCTCACGCGCGATTTTTCGCTCACAATTAACGGTGCCGACGCCGATGGCGGAATTTCTGCGATACGAGCTGTCTTACGCTATCGCGTTAAAATAAATAGAAGAGTCGTTGGCTCAGATCAACACAGTGCCCCTCAGCCCAGTGGCGTAGCCAGGAAGCACATTACACCTGTGCACCCCCGCCCCTTCCGTAGTATTTTTTTTTCGCCATGGCATACAAATCCAAAAAAATTACAATTTCAAGGAGGTACCCCTTCGACCCCCAACCCGAAAAACAAATGTACCTGCGCCTTTCCAGTTTTCCCGTTTCACAGCCATTATTAAAATTAAAGCGAAGCCTTGTTTTCCATATTCCCAAATGTTCCTGTTTTATCGCAGTTATATTGCCTAATATACTTGTGTATGCACGTATATTGGCAAAGTGGGACACGATCGGTACGCAATAGTAGCTGTCTTACCAAGTATATAGTATCTTCAAACATTGAAGTGTTGTCTAAGTGAATTCGTGCTCCAGGTTGCTCTCTGGCCTAGCAGACAACTTTCTTTATTCAGTCCTTTGACAATCCCCTGCATTAAAGGCATGCTGTGATACTAGTGTATGACGCTTCATATGTGGTTACGCATACTTTGCATGTCCTTGTGCGCATGTTTGCATAGGCGTGTGCAAAGTTCTTTGTGAGGAGGAGCGAACAATCACCGCAGCTCCTCGCCTCTGTACTACAAATGTCTGTCGCTATGCAGGCTTGGAACAAGCCAGATAATGCCTCTTTGCTTCATGCCTCGGTTCTTGGATGTCACGCGGCATAGCATGAGTGATATGGCCTTCACATTGGTTTAGGCGGGCGTAGGGATGTAGGTGGCCCGCTGATTAAGCCGCAGCAACATTCCCAGCACCCCGATCAGCGGTTACTCTGGCATGAGGCTTCCGTTGAAGCATATTCTTCGTGACGGTACTGGGTTTCTTTGGCCAGGTGTTTTCATGGCAGGACAACACTGTCGTACAAAGAAGTCAGCTTTTAGGCAGGTTGCATGCGGAAGATCACGTGTACTCGTTCGTCTCAGGCACTTCAAAATTTTCAAATATTGTGGAAGCGAATTCAGCAATTGTAGCATGGCATAAAATATTTATATTTGAAAATCAGCCACGGAAAACTGGCAGAACAAAAGCGTATTGATAAAATTCGAGGACATTTGAAGACCCCCTTCTCCTCCCCCCCCACAAACACACAAAAAAAGAAGATTGGGGTTTTCAATGCCTTTAGGCTGATATTTTAAAATTTCTAGGTTTTCGAAGACTGCTACTAACTCTGCATAGTGTCACCATTTTTTTTCAGTTTTGCAATTTTGCGAGTAGAATACATAACGATGTAAACAGATATCTGGGCTAGTTCATATGTATCCATAATATCTTTTGTGTGCGCACAAAAACACTCTCAACTAATTTATTTTTGAAAGGAACGAAACATATTGGTACTTGTAAACAAGCATAGCCCATGCTTAAGTCTTGTGACTGGCAAAAATCAAATTCTGTTTAGCCATATCTTTTTCTTTTTGCCTGTCACATTATTTGCAGATGCATTATGCTGGTTCCCAGGTACTTAGATGTTTCATTCCTTTCGAAAATAAATTATTTGTGTCTGAAATTTGTGTGCGCTAAAAATTTTTACCATGGACAACACTGTATTCCACATTCCCACTAAATTCAACATTAAAACGCTGTGCATTGCCGTCGTGGGCGACTCAGTGGTCACGGTGCCAGAAGAAGGCGGGTTCAATCCTGCTCGTGGCAGAGGCACTGGACTGTGTCAGTGGGTGTCCAGGAACCCCGTGTGGTCAGAATTATCCGGACCCCTGTACATCAGCATCTCGCATAGCCTCAGTCGCTGTGTCACGTGTACCCCATAAATCAATCGACCTGAGTTGTAACCGAAGATAAACTAGTGTTCTTCTTTATCCGAGCTTTCTTCCGTATGTCCTCCTATATATTTTTATTTTATAATACTGCTAACTCGTGGTGAAGTCACTCCTTCATGTAAACAATTATTTTTTTAAATATAAACATTGCAAATTGAATCATCTGGTGCTCATTGAGAAGTACTGTCCGACTTCGCTTGCATATTCGTACGAATACTGGCATCCACAGCGTATGCTCCTGATATTAGATACACCGACTTATTCTCCGTTAGTGGTGTAATGAACATCTATAAATTGTTTTTATTGAATTTTGTAGCAGAGATATCTTATATATAATAGAAGTTTCGTATAGTTGTGACTGTGATAGTGGTCATTGTACTTCATGCTAACTAAGTGGATTTCGGTTGATAACGCAGCTGCGTAAAGAACAGCTGCTGGATTTGGGAGTAAGTGTCGCATCGCTAGAAAATGTTGTTAGACTACCTGTTTAGTAAATCTTCAAACCACTACCGAGGAGAACACCATGTGGCAGTGACAGACGTCATTACTTACATTCATTACTTACACTGATCCCTTCATTACTTACACTGATCAATCATAAAACATTCTTGAACAGGGTGTGTAGCTGGAGTGGAGCGTTCCGACAAGCGGACTTGCTTTGATCAAGTCAGAGCATAATTGCTGCTTTGACAAAGTCCGCTAGCCGGACGCTTCATTCTAGCTACACGTGCTGTTCAACTGCCTTATTTCAATTCAGCATCAGCATTCATTAACTTTACTTTTTTGAAAGTATGGAATTTTTACTTGTTTCATTTTCAATTTTACTCGGCGCACGCTAACTCTGTGACCGCTCCACCAGAAAATCTTGCTAATTTGTCCTTCGTTAATCAGGAAAGTCGCATTATTTGGGTGTGTTTTACAGGGCCGGCCAGTGTATGCATTGTTTAACGTCATCAACTTCTCGTTAATTCGGCCATACTTGGTCGCAACGCTTCCGATTTGGACCGCAAAGAAGTGTGAATGTGAGACTTAAAAAAAAGATTTTTACTAGAGCTCGCGGACTGTCGAAAAAAGGCGGTGTAGTCCGCATCGCAATCTTCATCAGTTTGAAGGCTGCTGAGCACGTGAATTCAGTGCTCAGCGGCTTTGTTTCGTCTTGGTGCAATGAGTGGGAAATGTCGTGAAAGCAAAATATAGCGGAAGTTGTTGATTATGGAAAGCTTCCAGGCGCGTTCAGCATGTTGGCGTAAAATTCGTTGGTTACATCGCGAAAAGGGAACGATCAGTTGTTGGCAGTTTTACCTGCGATAGACTATCAACACGTGCGCGCGGTGATGTTGTTAGGTGTAGGTAATAAGGGATGGACGCCGAGTATGTTTGTAACGGACACCCTGACGGCAGAATCTGTTAAAGCATATTCTAAAACCATGAATTCTATATTAACAGCATCGCAACATTACGAAATCTTTACATGCAAGAGAACTCTGCCCTAAACGACCGAACTTTTCAACTCCTTAGGTTTTCGTGGAATAGAACATTGTGCAGCACAAGGCGATTGGAAGTTACGCTGCCTAAAGTGCGATGCCAAATACCGCCAACAAATGTTTATTTGCACAGTCCTGGTTTTGTGCCTTCCCCTCGATGTTGCTATTGTAATCAAGCAGAAACAACATAAGACTTTTTGGCGGGATCTAAAGATAAGGCAAAGATTTTTGAAACCAAGTTTTCAGAAACTTGGCATTGAGGTTTCCGCACCAGCATCACTCTTCCTGGAGGCGTCAGCACTGAGACACTGCAACAATGAAGCATGACATATAAAATGCCGTATTTAATTATAAAAATAAAGAAATAAATGACCATGGTAATATTACATGTGTATCTAAATGTATTATCATCTATTTGTTATTTTCATTGTTTAACATTTCTCTACTTAGCATTTCGTAAGAAAACCAAAGTTACCACAAAGATTGTTGCTCTCCTATATATTATCTTTTTATCGTACCCTTTTTCGTCAATTTTTGTTTTGTTTTCACATATTCTACTGCTGTGCGTTTGGTGGCGGATAACCTATGGTGAGTTGGGCCATTCTTTTAAGAACCAGCCAACCAGATAACTAAACATGGGGTTTTGCACCGTTAGTGATTCTTGAGCGTGGTCCCAAGGCTTCGTCACAATTTACAAAAAATTATTGCTTTTACATTAAACTTAGCCGAACTAAGTACATGGTTTACGTATTCATCCAGATAAAATAAAATAATTGATGTAACAGACATTTGCCTATTGATTTTTTATACGTTCGATTATTCAGCATTTTGTCGGATTGCTCCACCAGCCCCCTTCCCCACTGCCCGCAGCCACTTTTGTTTATTTTTTAAATCTTGTTACATTTCACTTCGAAGACAACAGTAAAACTTTGCTGTGGCTTCGTCGATGACTGCACTAATTGTGGAATACCAGCTCCGAAAAAAATAATATGGCCCTCAAAATGAGTTAGAAACCATTTTGACAGCCGACGTCGTCTGCAACGGCCACTGATATGAAAGCACGAGCACCGATGGCGCTGTATTTGTTAAAGGTTGAAAACAATGTTTTGACACAGGACTGGTACGAACATATATTCTAGGTACCAAAAATGCACACAGCGTGACCGCCATGTAACTGCATTCATTTAGGTTCGTACCTAAAGATGGGTAGCGGTTGACATGACGAAGATATGGCATGAGCAAATGCACTATGTTCCTCTGTCATACAGGCAGCCTTATAAAGTACGATGCGAGTGGTTTTACCACTTTGTGGGAAGCAGCACGCCATGCACGACAGCTGGATGCAGCCGTAGCCTTTTTGACATTATTGGAGGAAAACGAAGAAAAGCCATATGCACGAGCGCGATTTATTCAGAGCTTCAACTGAATCAAATTTTGCATCAGCGAAAGCTTGCCTGAGCTTGCCTGATTATGTTCGAAAGCTTGCCTGATTATGTTCATACTTATTGGTTGCTCCTTATCGTGCCAACACGGTTGTCACGTGGCGCAGTTCCCATCGCCATCGAGCCAAATCTGCATGAAAATGTTCGACACTTTACTCCGTTTTAGTGTTAGCACACAAGAGGCAATAACGATCAAAAAATAAACTAGCTCCGCTACGCGGACACCGATGAAATAGCTAAATTAACGGCCTTCCCTTCATCAGGGTATCGCATTTTCATCTTTTGGGAGTGTTTTTAGATACGTTGCATCGTTCCTCTTTATTAAAGACTCTGTGAAGCTTTTGTGTGGTATAGTATAGCCACCGCCATTTCTAGTCACAAAGCTTCACGTGACAGGGGTGTGACTGCGGTAACGTGCACGCTGTTTTCTTGCCTAACTGTTTCCCTATTCCTTTTTTAGTGGACGTTGTGTGTAATGAGACATACCCATGTGTTGTATTCATTGCTGAAAAAGTAATTAAATACGTTACTTGTTACTCTAACAAAAAGGAACGCGTTCTCGCCCTACAGTATACCTAAACGAAAAGGTAACGCGTTACATTACCAAAAAATAATGTACGTCACCTCTGCTGTTAATCTGCCATCATTATTTTTAATTAATGCGTCTTAGCTATAAGAGCCCACTAAACAAATTTTCCATACCCGAAACGTGCGTTTCACATAAAATTTCTTACCCAAACAAGAATTATATACTCAATCTCTTCATTTAAGGAGAATTGTTTGTACAAATGTACTAGATCTTATCAGTGTTTAGGGGCCTGAAGTTGCCTGTAGAGTTATCAGTGATGGTTTCTGACTATGGCACATGGTAAATCCATTTTTCTCAATGGACAATTATATGATATCCAATCATCCACGCGATGCTCCGAGAAAACATCCCTGATCTCTCAAGAATGTGCAGTAATCAGCCTTTTTTCGGGTCCGAACAGCATCCCCAGTTGAGATCATCGAAATCTGAACTGGAGGTCTTTGGCTGCCGAAATGGCCCGCCGCGAGCCAGTAGGCAATGGCAGATTCCTGAACGCTTCTTAACTTTTTTAATTAAAAGGAGGGGGGGCATTCACGCGTTTGTGACACTACATGTATTTTGCTCCGCTCCCATTGTTTGTTTTGGCTACTAAAATTAGGCTTGTGCGAATATTGAATTTAGGGTTCGAAGCGAATAGTGATTTTGGTCGAATAATTTGGAAACGAATTTGATAGTATATATGGTTACGGTGTGCTATGAACATGAACCAGTGCGGTGATAGCCGAAGATCAAGGCGACGAGTAATCATGAAGCGCTTGCGCGTGGGGCTCATCAGCCATATTGTTTGGGTGATGCTCCGCCATACAAATAAATCCCCATCTCGCCTCCATCACATTTGGTGGAGGTGCAGGGTATATTATAAAGAAGAAATGGACATATTTGTGATGACCTAACCAGTCTGCCCAATATTTTTTTTTTATTTCGTATGCATTTCCTAGTAAGGTTATGGCTGGCGTCCGTCGGGATCTGTCCACCACCCTCTCCCATAGCAACAGCTGTGCGCACGTGCGTTTATCCTCACCCCTGCAACCGGAACATGTGGTACGAGAGTGTGTAAGAGAGGATTTGAATCAGTGCTTTACCGCTCCTTCTCTCGCCATTCGCTCTCTCTCCTCCATGCACCCAAGTTTCCCGTCCTCTCGAGCCTCACTCCCGATTATTGACTGGCTGGACGTCTCTCAAGAACATCGAGGAAATGTGTGCTTGAGGCGCCGCTGTGAAACGCCAACGCCAAGCCGAGAACGCTGTTTGTTTTGTTTAACAGTACTCTAACTGTGCAGGCTAGCTACGAGAGCTAGAAAGGCATACCACGTTTCTTACGAGACAAAAACACCACGTGCGATGAACGGTGCTATCGGCTGCATGGTGTAAGAAAAAAAGAATACATTATTCTACTAACACTGCGTTTTCACGTGCGAAACGTCGTTAAGAACGCTACGCAATGCATTCGCATCTCCTCACCATTCTCTTCTTGAGGGGGGGGGGTGTGTTTTTTTTTTAATCTGAAACAATGCACATGCGAATGCCTTTTTTTTTCCTTAAAAAAAGTGGAAACAACTTTGAATAATAGCGGGATTTTACTTCCGATTGAATGCTAGTCATCACCTGTAAATTATGTTACGTTTCAAAATTTGCTATCTTTACAGCATATACGTCGGTATAATAGGCTTTTAAACCTAAAATGAGTTGATGTAGGGGTATTATCCTCATTTAACTTTAAATTGAAGCTTCACTTTGATGCGGATTTTTCTTGATAACGTGTTTTCACGGCTTGAACCCCAACTCAGTGAAATGGCCTTTAAAAAAGTTGCTTGCAAACTGATATAAGATTGAATAATCTCTTTCAAGGTTTCCCACTTGTACGATTCGGTGAAACCATCTTTACAAAAGGTTACGCGTAGACTAATATACTGCTATTCGTTCGTTTCGAATACTTAGATTTTTCTTTAATATTTTAAATTCTGCTCAAAGCATTCATTCAAAAATTCGAAGCATTTGAGTATCCGCACAAGTCTACTAAAAACCTTGGCACGTGCCTCATCGACGCTGGCATGCATGTGCAAACTACCTACGCTGAAATGGCTCATTCTGAAAGCGTGCTTGTACTAGCAAAACAGAAGCGCTAATCTTGCAGCAGTAAAGAAACGCTTTATGGCCCAGCCAGAGAAACAAAATATCTGCGCATGAGCTTTTTTCGCTCGCTTTAGCCCGTGTAATCACCGCAAAAATTTGCGAACATTTATGTGAGGATGTTACTGTCACTGGCTCAGGAGTTCACTAACCTAAAATGTAGGTACCATTGTAGAGCGAAAGAAGCAAGCTTTCTTTTTTAAGCAAAGTTGATAAGTCTTATCAACTTTGTTGCAAAAGTATCATGAAATGACGCCTATTTATATATTTTTCAAAAACAGTTTACTATGCTCTACAAGTTTAAAACACTGTTTGTTTATTCTTAAGCTGTCCATGAATTTCATACGTAATATGTGTTCTTTGTAGGGCTAATAATGGCGTGTTACTTCATCATGAACTTGCGCCAACGATAGGTAAAACTGGTCCTTCCATGGTGAATATGTTTGACATTTTTTGCCTCGTAAATTATGTAGTTAAGAAAACAGATTTTTCCTTTTGGGCTACTGGGTGCTATATAATTAAAATATGAAATATTGAATCAAACCCAAAATACCTTTTTCTTATTCATGTCGACCTCTTGTGGAATAACCCGTTTGCGATAACGGCAGTCAGGAAAATATTTGTGATTATGTATGCCGTGTGGTAGTTCGTCGTAGTGTGCGTGTGGAAGCTGTATTAATGGGCTGTAGTTGAAACAGAGCGATGCCAGCCAAGGTAGTGAGAAAAAAGCTTTTCTTTAAGAAACATTCAACGTTTTACACCTTACTCATATTTTTTTTTAGTGTTTTCTTCCTGCCATGGGGTCACATCTATTCTCCATGAAAGTATGATTGCGTTGAGGCACTTTCCAATGGTAGCGCACCTGTTGATCGGCTGATGTTACCGCTCACCCCGCTTTCCTCAGCGTGGGCACTTCTTTCTCACTCAAACTTGTGAACGTCGTTTTTATTTGCCGCTGGCTTCCGGGGACGTTCCCCCACGTACGAAGCGTCACAATCGGCACGTAGAATGGAGTACACCAGCCCCAGCGCTTTCCCTTCGGGAAGCCAGTCTTTGGGGCACCGAAAGGCTCAGTTGCCAGCAGCTCACCTGCTACAATCCATTTCCACGAAAAGCACGCCCATAAAATTTATCATGGCGGTTTTTACGGCTTTCTTCAAGCTTTTTGCGGGGATGGCCCAAACCTCCCCACCGAGAGTAGACGCGTCTTAAGAAATTTCTACCAGCAATGTGCGCACCAGCAATTTCTGCCAGCAATGTGTCGGGAATCTGCGCACGATTCACGACCGCGAACTACCAACACAACGGTGATAACGCGAAAAAAGTACTCGAAGTAGATGACGATTATTGTTTGGTGAGAGAAACACTCCCAAAGTACACGATTATTTTTGGAGTATAGACGGCCGTTTTACGTTTATGAAGTGCGAAAAACACAGGGATGAAGCAGAGAGTTTGTACAGGATAAGCCATTGTCCAGCGTGTGTCTCTGTTATGTCTCCGTTTTTTTTATTCACAGTTCATAAGCATGAACCGATTCCAACTAGATCATATATCTGTGTTGACAATTTTATGTTTAAAAATACTAGTGTCCCGCATTTAGAGCTTAATTAATAAGCAGTATGACACTTCGTGGCAGGTGTTAAAGGATTATGCGCTGTTTGAAGACCGTGTAGTTAGATTAAAGGAGCCCTGCAACACTATTTCAGCATGGCCAGAAAACGCTGCCGATTGGTAGTAGTTGCTCCCGACACTACGCGAGCCAGCTATAATAGCGCTGCAGGCGGCGTGGAATTCACAATAATTATCGAAGTCAGCTAAACAATGCTTTCTCTTCTCTCAACAAATCACGGAATATGCCCGAAAATCGCACGTAGCAAGCCCATCTATCAGCCATTGGCTGATTTGAACAGGGCGTGCTCTCTCATTACAGATATCGCCACGGGAGGCAGCAACATGTCCGCGGGGCGCGCGCGACCACACTGACAAAGCCACACATTCGAAGAAACAAAAAGTGCTCAAGGTCACAAGGCGCGCGTGACCTTTTTGTGTGGCCCTACTATCCCTTCCTGCTTAGCTTCCAGTGCTTTTGTCGGGACGAGAGGAGAGATAATGCAATTGCAGCATGCGACAAACCTGTCTAACTCCACTCGCACTGAACGGAGTCTTAAAATATTTGTGGCGTTGAATTAGTAACGCTATAAGCTCTTCTAGTGAATTCATTCTATGGTTACTTGAAAAAGTATTTCAGGACGTCTTTAAGGTGCTGGTTAAAAAACCTATGGAGGTGGCGAGAACTTTAGGCGCCCTCCACTGCATAATCTCTCATAATCATATCAATGCTGTGTGGTGAAACGTCAACCAATATAAAATGTTATTAAGTGGTCAAAGCTGGTCACGTTGTCGTCTGTAGCGCGACGTAAAGAAGTCACACTGCATGGGCTCAGCCCACTTTCCTCATCCCCCCCCCCTTCCTTCCTGGTTGCACTGCCGGTAGTCGAGGCTTCTTGAAACATGTGAGCCACACATGTAATAGCGCTGCACGCGGGCTCAAATTTACAGTTAACTTTCTAAATCAGACAGTAATCAGTCGATTTCCTCTAGACAAACGATTCCACAATCCAAAATGATGGCGTCATAAACACCAAGTCCACAGTCATTGGATGATATGAGTATCATGAATTGTATAGTTACCGCGGCCGCCGCGGGATGCCGCGACGTGCCCGGGCGGCATTCTATAGTGTCATATTGACACAAAAAATTAAACTACAGCAGAGCGCTCACGACCACACTGAAATTAAGCCGCGCGTTTGAAGAAAAAAAAAACAGGACAGCAAAGTGCTCAAGTTAATGACGCGTGGTGTTGAATGGACGCATGTTCTTGCCCCTCTGTCTCCCCCTTCCCCTCTTTGTGTAGCTTTCAGCGCTGCTCTGTCGTACGAATTGGGAGAGAAAGCGTTCATATTGTACGATAAATCAATGTATGTCCACATGTACAGTCGAGTGCATAATTTTAGAGAGCACGGGAGCGCGTGCCGAGGCGCGCACGCTGCGCCTTCTGGCGGCTGCACGGCTCTGTCCGGGAGCGCGTACTGCGCATGCTCGTCCCATATCACCCGGCAGACTGCCCTTTCACTAGTTTCAACGGCACGCATTCGAAACGATGCGTACGGCGCAAGGTGCCACTTCTGCAGTCGCTGTGCAACCACCGGTACTCCCGAGCAATAATATAGCGGCGAAAAGGCCTCTAATGTAATAGCATGGCTCGAGCGCGCCATGCAATACGCTTTCTTCCTTGATGCAGCGCGGAAAACATGCAGTTTCTCAGCTTTTCTCAAACAGAGTTGCGTGATATGCTCATCTTGCAGAGATGAATTTTGTGCTGTGTCTCGGAGACGTTATGCCAGCTCCATTTCTTGGTGCGAATATCGCGTGTGCAGTGGTATGCAGTAAACCACTGAATATCGCGCGTCCAGAACGAATAGCCAGGAAACGCGATAATTAAACAGTTTATTCTTATAAGCCAGAAAAAGAAAACGATAGCTACAACTGCTATCCAGGAAAGATAACCACTTTCGGTATTTAATCAAACGCCCATCGTCGGCAATCACTTGCGCCACACGAGATGGCATCGAAATGTAAAGCGCGGCCACGATCTCGGGGCGTGAACGAAGTGCTTCCCACTCCTCCTGTACGGCCGCGAATAGAGCCTCCTTCGTTGAACTTCCAAGACTACGCGCCGCAAGTCGGCGTTTCACGAGACCCCAGACGTTTTCAAGGGGGTTCAGGTCCGCTTTTACTGGTGGCCATTCCAATGTGCGAACAGCAAGGCCCTCAAGCAAAGATTTCACACTACGAGCAGTGTGAATCGGGCTCCTGTCATGCTGGTACACGAAACAACCATCCTTGAACGGCCCATTCAAGACATAAGGAAGCAATTCTCTCTCTGTTATAAGGGAGTACGTGGAGGCTGAAAGGTTCCCATCGATAAGAACCAATGGTCCAAGACCTTCCCTGGTCATGGTGGCCCAGACTTTCCCAGAGCATCAGCCACTGGCAAAGACTGACTGCGTGTACTGTGGTGAATACCTGGCGATGAAGGAAATGCTGGATTGGTTACACGGATTTATAAGAACGACAAGGGCACATAGTCACTTTATCCCCGAACAATTTTGTTTTACTTGAAGATCCATATAATGAAATTTTAATTATGCGAGATCGCCAAGATGGTGCGAAATATTCGACATGTTGGTAAGGCACATTCAGTGCGTTCCAGAAGGCCTCGCAAACTCAACTGTATATTTCTAAGGTAATGAGGCACAATATACAAACATTGGCTAAGGTGCTTAAGTTTGGTGAGCTGCTCACGATAAGAAGTAGCACAGCTTAAAGAGAATCAAAGCTAAGCAACGTTCTACAGCAAGTTCGAAGACAATTAAGTGCTGTGCTTTACTTGCCTTAACCACAACGTAATTCAGGCGCACTGTAGTATGTGACCTGCCATTAATTTTTACCAGCTGCGGTTACTTACCCTGTGCACTACTCTTTCTGCACATTCAATGATAAATAGTACAAGGATGGCATTAATGTTGAAGACAAATCGCAAATGTTACCTCGAGCTCATTGGACGCCATACTCGCCATTCTTGATCCTCGCGACATTAAAACGCTGATTCATCGCTTAACACGACTTCTCCCCACTCTTCTGATCCTCATGTCTGCACAGAACGCGCAAACTGCAGTCGCATGGATCTTTGCCTGTCCGTGATGTGGGGCTCTGGGCCGCGACGCAGTTGGCAAGCCCTGCTTCTGCCAACCTCCTACGGATAGTCCAGACGGACGCGTTGAAATGTAATGCATATTTTATGCCTTTCGCTGTTATATGGGGATCAGCTACTACGGCGGCGATAAGTAGTCTGTCCACTTCGTAATCTGTGCATCTTGACCTTCCAGCACGGTGTCTGTCACTGATCCCCCTGTTTGTCGGTACGCTTGGATGTCACGACTCACCGCATTTCTTGACGTTTGAAAGAGCCGGCAGAAGACCCGCTGAGAAAAGCCTTGGATGCTTAACTCTACGATGAGTCTCCTTCCATCAGCTGGTACTCGTGGCGACATTTTTGAAGACAAATGTGGGGGCCTTGAAGCCCCCGATCTTATGCTCTTTCGAGAATGGCACTGTACAATGGCTGTCTAGTAGCTGGGCTGTGCCACGACATGCTGCCATTTAACATTTGCTGTACGAGATCATTTCTTATCGTCACCAAGCCCGAAAAACCATGAAACAAGGCAAAGAATTTACAAAAATGACAAAATGGTACTGCGCCTGCGTCGCCAGCACGCATGAACCTTCTAAGTGCCCAATTTTTCTGAGAGAGTTATAATAAAAAATCGCATTTGCACGCAGTCAGTAATGTGAACAAAAGGAGCGGTGTACAGCCGTGCGAGGTATTTGGTCGAACAGCTTAAGGAATCAACTTCTCTTTCCTTGTGGGGCCTCCAACATTTGAGCACTTCGAACTGAAATGTGCTTGCCTGTAATTCACTGCAGTATTTTACAAAACAACGTGACCAGAATACCAGAATACACGCTGTTGCTCGAGCGACGGATGGTAATGGAGGCAGTCTCAATTCCCGACTACTTCGCGTTCGAGAATGTTCCGTGCATATGTCATGGGTAGAGTTGTATTGAGATACTGAAAGCGGTGACGCCCCTTTCAACCTTCGTGATTTTCTCTGGTTTCCGGAAAAGACTTCCCAGATACCCCCAAATATGAAAAGACTGGAAAGTGAAAGCCTATGACATCTCTTGCACGTCTCAATCCGCATTAATTCACGCTTACTTGTCTTAATCTACTATAATGCATACAACTATTGAGTTGACTTCAATCGGGGTTTATGGTTCGAGTAGTAGAAGACGACACATAAATTTCTGAAATTCGAATCCTAGAAACTCTTGGGTCGGGGCTCGACTCCTACCAATAATAAGTGCGGGCTCTCGACGTGACAGAATCACGATATAGAGAGAGGAATAAATTTTATTATATAGATATGACATTGAGCTCCACCAAAGTATTGTCTTGGGAATGTTTGCTCATTCTGGGTTCTTTAACGTCCACTCAGTATACAGGTTTCAAGTAAGTATCTCTCCTCTATCGAAATACGGCATGCGCGACTAGACTTGAAGATGCGTCTTTCGGGTCAGCAGCCGAGCATCGAAACCACTTCACCACCGCAGCAGCCTTAATAAAGGATTTATCCTTAATCAACCGAGTTTGTTTTCACCTTTCTTCATCGGCTCTTTTCTGCAGCTGTTGGGCGTTTGGTGGTTTCATAGATGTTCATAGACACACGATATTTGGACGGAGTATTACTACGTGCGTTAGTTCGGCGAATGAGAGCGCAAAAGGCAACACTGCTGGCTGATCTTATTGATTGCCTAACTCGACATTCAAAATGTGATCACGCCGCGGATCGTCTAAGAGTAACGTGCACTATGTGCAGCACGCCGACACCCACAAATGATGTGCTGTCGTCACATTAGCGCTCGGCTTTTTTCATTGTCTTCACAGCGACTACAGAAGTGACACCTTGCGCCGTCCGCATTGTTACGCGATGCGCGCCGTTGAAACAAGCGAAAGGGCAGGCTGCCGGGTGATATGGGACGAGCGTGCGCAGTACGCGCTTCCGGACAGAGCCGTGCAGCCGCCAGAAGGCGCAGCGACGCGCCTCGGCACGCGCTCCCGTGGTCTCTAAAATTATGCACTCGACTGTACGTGCTGAATTGTTAATATTTTTACATAAGTTCATTCGGCAGGCAACAAACTTTTTACTAAAGTTATTCGGTAATTACTGGCAAATGTCTTGCAGATTTTTTTGTGGTCACGGGGTACCATGTGGTCTTCCGACGGAAGAAATAAAATATTCCGGCGTAAGAAGTTGAAAACTTTGTCATGACATGAACGCTAAGTTTTGCCGCATGCACTATGACTTTTCTCGATCTCCCGATTAAAAATAGCCATATACCAATAATTCACTTTCTCACCCTACCGAAGTATTGAAA
Organism: Rhipicephalus annulatus; assembly: GCA_013436015.1. NCBI lineage: Eukaryota > Metazoa > Arthropoda > Arachnida > Ixodida > Ixodidae > Rhipicephalus > Rhipicephalus annulatus. The sequence continues at coordinate 1,018,042 of WOVY01010272.1, read as the reverse complement.
ACTTTTTGTGGCTTCTATGAGAGTCTCGTAAGTCGAACTTATGACACTGCCACCAACTTCACAGTACTTGTAGTCAAACTGGGTGTGCTCCTGTCTCTATTAGAGAAAAAAAATATTGTAAGCGATGTTCAGTACGCCGTAGTTCTGAAAGGAGCAGTGACATAAACTTGACGCATGTCACGTCATTTGCGTCAACGTGCAGTTATCGACCTCTAGTTACGATTTCCTACTAATAATACAACACAGTGACGAAATATTATGCCATAGTTTAGTATTACTTGTACAAACCCATTATAAACGGTCTCAAAAGTTCGCTGATTTTCAGCGCTACCAACACGGCCAAGTGGTCACATCACGCGACCCCGCCCAGTCTGAGCACGTGGCTAAACGAATTAGTGACGTGCCCTTTAGTTGAAATTTCGTCTGCTCGGCGCGCACGTGTGTAAAAGCACGTCTTCGCCACCCCCGTTGTTTTCTCCGCCGTGATCCGTGTTCACAAGCGACGATGCAAACGCTGAGGAACATGGAATCGCGATGATTCCTGGCATGACGAATCTATTTCGGTTCGATGCTCTTCTGAGCAATGATTCTGCAATCGACGCCGGGCCGAGCAGCGATGAGGCAGCTGCAGACGCACGCTTCGGCCATATGCTAGCTGGTAAGACGTATGAACGCTGCGTGCGTGTTACTTATTCGCGATGACTATCGCTTCAAATATTCACATTTGCGTTCATAACTTCACGAAAAATCACTCGAAGCGGCGGGACAAAAACGCAGGATTCACGCGAACGTGCTGCAAAAACCGAGCGAAACAAAGCAAGTGAATTCGTGGCTAGGCAGCAATGCGTCGCCGCCTTACGGTATCACATGTAGGCACTGCGATGACAACACTAAAATTGTCGCCATCGTTGCTGCTCGCTCATTCACTCTAAAAAATATCGAGTAAAAAGGGTGTCTTTTTGTCCCACAACAGTAATCGTCATCAGGCTTGCGTGCGCTTCCTTTCTTGAAAACTCGGCGCTGGCCAATTTCCTATCGAGAATGCATTGTAACCCTAATAATGCGCATGTCGATCGTGACCAGAATGTACCGGACGCGCGGCTATAGCGCAAGGATGGAACGCAATATAGATGACGATTATTGTTTTGGGACAAAAAGACACCCTTTTTACTCGCTCTTTCTTTAGAGTGTTGTCACTAGGCGCCCGAGGCGTGGCCTAGGAGCTTGTTGAACACGTCAAAATAACTTCGATGTCTCATGGCCAGCAGTGCACCGACGATCTTTGGACGCTCTTTTCACTCGAAATCGAATAAATCTACGTAACGGACGCGACTTAAACTTCGCTAAAAAAACTTCATGCATGCCAAGCAGTCGAATGAAGGCCACATCTCAAGTTTGAGATTTGGTGTCACTGCTCTTTTAATTAATTTCGGCCACCGAGTGAAATTCCTCGAGAGACGTCAAAATCGAGTCCCTCTGAGTTCTGCATAATGACGACTGCCTTTGATGTTTCCTGCGTTCAGAGAGATACAAACACAACCACAAGCGTTCCTTGGGCCGGCGGAGATTGGATCCACATATGGCGCTAAAGCTAGAAAAGGTAGCCGATTTTTCTGAACATAGCGGTCGAGAAAAAACTGATTTGTTTGCATACTTGAAGGGAAAGTGTGGCTATTTCGAGCTAAGGCAGAGTGAGGAATCCAGATGACAATATTACTAGAAGTCTACTAGTGAATACAGAGAAAGTCTATTAGAAAAATAGACTTAGCCAACCTCTATATATCACTGACATGCTACTCTATATAGGGACGGAGAAGGGGACTAAAATATTTCAGAATAGAGAGTGAATAGTGAAACATGATGCTATAGCTTCAGACTACTATAGGTCAGTTGTGAGAGCGTTACATGATCATGTGCTAGGTGACACCAACAGACAAAAAAAAAGTGGTACGTACTCGCCGTAATGGTTACTGGGAGTGCTGATGGACGTTCCCACGCTTAAGTGCACTCCGTCCACTTGAACATTCCCACGTTTAAGCGGATGGCGGGATGACCGAAGCTGCAGATCAGTTCGTAAAGCATAGAACGCCTTAATCCAACGTACTTATTCGGCACTATATCACCTCAGCCAGGAAGCAAGGCAGGCTCTCTTGTCGTTCTACAACTCTACGTGGGAAACAGCGACAGTACCAGAGAGTTGGAAGTGCAGCCGCATAGTGGCCTTACTGAAACCAGGCAAGTGTTCACACGAGTTGTCTTCTTATAGACCCATTGCCCTAGCCAGTTGCATCTGTAAGGTGATGGAACGCATGGTGCTGGCAAGATTGGAATGGCTGCTGGAGAATAATGTCGGCTTACCTCATTTTATAAATGGCTTCCGTAGAGGTCGATCATCTATAGATGGTGTTGTAGATCTAGTTTCTTCTGTTGAAAAGGAAAGACAACGTCGGAGATTGGTAGGGGCCATTTTCTTAGATATAAAGGGCGCGTACGATAGCGTCTACCATGAGGCCATTCTCGACGCACTTGAAGACATCGGCGTAGGTGGCCGACTACACGCATGGATAGGGAGCTATCTCAGAGGACGTACCATTTTTATGTCGACATCCGACGGTGACACGGCCAGGCACCTCGTAAGCCGTGGAGTTCCGCAAGGCGCCGTCCTGAGCCCCATGCTTTTCAACATAGCACTCATTGGCCTTGAAGCTGAGCTTCCCGACGTTGTCAGAATCAGTGCGTATGCGGACGACATATGCATATGGGCATCTGGAGCAACGCGACCACAACTGCGAGCAAGGCTACAACAAGGCACATCAATAACATCTAAGTACTTACGTCGTCAGGGCCTGGAACTTTCAATAGCAAAATGTGCTGCATTGGCATTTACGAAGAAATCAATGTCGCGGTACCCAATCTTCGCTCACGGAGCAGTGATTCCCGTGGTTAAGCACCACCGCTATTTAGGGGTCGTCATTGATCACAACCTGTCCTGGTCAAAGCATGTGGCTGTGCTGAGAAACAAACTAATCAGTTTTGTGTATGTTCTTCGTGTTATAGCAGGACTGAGATGGGGCCCTTCGGAGAAAAGTCTTCTGCAGTTATACAAGGCATTGTTTGTGGGCTATATAAGGTACAGCTCACCTGTGCTTTCCAGCATGCGGGCAACGTGCCTTCGTACTTTAGAAAGCCTTCAGGCACGAGCACTGAGAATATGCCTTGGCCTGCCACGGTGCACATCTACTTCTGGCACTATAGAGGAGTCACGCACGTACCCTATACAGGTTTACACGTCCTGTGAGCCTCTTCGAGTGCACCTTCGTCTGCTGACCCGACATGCACAGCACCCGTTATCTTCGCTACAAGTGGACCAACCAGGCTGTACCTATTCGCGATGCCTCGATACGCATAGGCACATGATCCCGTCAGGCTTTGCACCTGCCGTAATCCCTGCAGTGCCTCCATGGACATTGACTAAACCGCTGGTGTGCCTTCACATACGTGGAATTTCGTATAAGTCGCATGTTTCTTATATTGCCCTCAAGCAACTCACCTTGGCACATTTAGATGACCGATACAGCGACTCTGTGCACATTTACACCGATGGATCCGTAACTTCATCCGCCTCAGCTGCAGCCTTCGTGATCCCTCAACTCGGTATTTCCCGACAGTACAAATTAGATCACAGGTCATCTTCGACAGCTGCAGAACTTGTTGCTATACAAGAAGCCATAAAATTTGTGAACGACCAAGCACCGCGTAAATGGACGATTCTGTCTGATTCGAAATCAGCGCTTCAAGCTATCCATTCTTGCTTAAGAAGAGGCCAATTTTACGAGTTAACGTTAGGAATCGTCCAAGCATTTGACCTAACACACAGGGGCGGTCACTTGATTACACTACAATGGATTCCTGGACACTGCGGCCTGGTTGGCAACGAAACAGCCGATAGCGAAGCAAGAGCGGCAATATACAACGCTACTATGTACGTCAAAATACCCTACTCGCGAGGTGACGTCAACACATTGTTGAGATCACTCATGCGCGAATGCGCTGCCAATTACTGGTTGCTACCAGATCACCGGAACAAGCGCCTGCGGGAAACAGACCCCAGTATGACTTTTCGTCTTCCAGATAAAATCAGCCGAAGACATGCTAATATACTACACCGGATTCGCCTGGGCGTCGCCTTCACTCGTCACTACACCCACCTAATCGGCCGTGCGGACAGCCCAAATTGTGAACGCTGCCAAGTGCGCGAAACGATAGCTCACATATTTTGTGACTGTGCATTATACGTGGCACAAAGAGAAATGCTAACTGCAACGTTGGCAAGCATTGGACGAACACCATTAAGTGAAAGCCACATATTATCAGCAATGAGCGACCAAACAGTGTCAAAAACTGCTACAAAGGCTGTTCTAGACTTTATAAAAAGCACTGGACTAGAAACTAGACTGTAGGGTACTATACAAAGTGGCTACTGTACATACGCACCACCTCTTCTTGTCCCCATCATCACCCTTCATCCCTCTTTCTTTCCCCTTTCCCTTATCCCCTGTGTAGAGTAGCAGGCTAGAGCGAACTAGCTCAGGCCGACCTCTCTGCCTTCTAATAAATTCTCACTCACACACAATCCAACGTAGCGGGTTTTGTCTCTGCAGCGGTAAGTTTTTCTTCCATCCACTTTTCTTTGCATTAGTGAAACGCAGGTTTTTTTTTTGATATTGTAGAATCCAACTCTGACCACTCGGTGGCCGAGACAACACCACCCGAGGTGGTATAAAGTGGGAGAAGAAAACGTGCTGCCGCTATCCAAATAGCGGTGATTGACTTGCTGGTCGCTTGAAGATGAAGCATAAACGCTGGGGAAGTTCTAGTATAGGCTGAAAAAAAAAACTTGTATTTACAGACTGTACAAAAGTAAAATAATTACGGGCATCAACGTTACAAAAAAAAGAAAAGAAAAACACTTTGGAAATCAACCATCTTCCGTAGGCCCACCTTGCGGGATTTGGTGAAACCGATAGTGCCTAACACCTCAAGCTCGGTTCAGAACACTTGGTGGAACCCCGGGGCCTCTTCTCATTTCCTCGGTGCTCCGTCGTCACACAGCTCTCAGGGAATCGTCGCCCGTTCGTCCTCTGATAAAACAGGGCACTTGCTCAATCCAAACCCCGCCACAAGGATGGTATACCTTCGTGAACGTGCGGGCTCATGCCCTCTCCCCAAATAATACAACCAAAATGTGAATAAAACAAAACTACAAAAACGTACAGAAGCAAGGGCCAGCTCAGCGGCACCCAATTATCTAGACTTACCCCCGTATTCCAGAACGCCCCTTCACTCAACGCTCCACCTTCACTTCAGGAAGCAAATGGGAGCGCCACCTCGAGGCAGGGCAAGTCACTGCACATCAGTGATAATTTGCTGCTCTTCGTGAGTAGAGCAGTGCCATTTTCTCCCGAGCAGCGGCGCAGTGCTCAACTCTGTCAAGTGAAGGGTGAAAGTCGAGTCAAAGAGCGTTTGTGAATACGGGGGTTAGTGCTACATGTACTGGGGTGTGTAGCCATAAAAACCGCTTCTCTGGAAACACGTCAACTTCTTGTCGACGAGGCAATTATTCGTCTGTACCCCGTGCGCTGTAAGAGGAACCACTCGCTGAGCGCACGTGGTTCTGCTTACGAGCTCATGTGCCAGGATAAACGCGGAAGCAGTCGAAGACAAGCCAATGCAACAACAGGTGCCCGTTCACCGCAACGTAGGCTACATTGTCACGTGTCGCGAGCCCGCCCGCTTCCGAGACTACCTCACCGGACCAGAACGAAAGGTTCACGGCAATCACTGCGGTTCCGCAACGCGCGCTGCCAAGGTTGCAGGAGTGCAAACATTACACGGCCGTCCCATAAGCTGAACCGATGTGAGGAGTCACTGCACCGCGCTGGGTCTCGGAAGAGGCACATTGATGTGTCAGCCGCCAGTGCCGTGAAACAATTAGGGGGCCGTCACATTGACGTTTTCAATCCCACCCCTTTTGTTGCCCACGTGGCGGGTGGTTTCTTTTTCATGAGTTAACAGGAATTCGGAACAGTTCGTAATCTCGGGCGAGTACACGGCTTTGTTTGTACGGTCAGGGCTAATGAGACACGTTTCGACTGAGTGCCATCAAAGCAATGCTGCGTGCCGGAGTATTTGCAGCCAACGGCTTACATGCCTCCCCAAGCTTACGGCAGAACGCAAATGAAAGTATACCAACAAACTGCCGCGCAAGCACATCTTACCGCTGTCCTATAGCACTTATTTTACAATTACGAATGGTAGCATCCTTTATAATGGTTTCGGCGTAATTGTCTCTTGGTTTTTACCAAGATTCATGCTTCAAACGTTTTTTAATAACAAATTTTATAAGCTGGTTTACACAAACTCTTTCTTACCCAGTTTGCAGCTTCGAAGCACACCGTATTGCTACATCCTTGATAGAATCCCGCACTAACAAGTCCTATGAAAGATGATATAAAGAGATTTCTTAAGAGATGTCAGGTCTATAAAGCACTTTGTTGTAGTAACCGAATATATCACCAAGGCCTGATCTCACTCGTCTTTTGTCCTCTTGCCTCCGAGGTAAACAATATACGTGAGCGACAGACGTCTGATACACTAAATTGGTAATCTAAGAGCTAAAAGGTTTTATTTTTGACCTACCCCCCCCTCTTTTTTTTTGCGTCTACGTATGTCGCTTCCCTAAAACGCAATATCGAAGTGACTGGGAATGGTGAAATCGACACAAGGTAGCCGCGAACCTGTGGGGAGCGAGAGATGAACACGAATTATTTGTCTGCATACTAAGTTACAAGGACAGAGGCCCAACGCAAGAGGCCCATACACTGCGCGTTGCCAGTTCACGTTAAAACGGACCTCTAACACTTTTCACGACTTCAAAGTTTTACATGTTTTCTACCAGGTCGCGCACACGGACGGCTTAAGAAATAAGTGCCGCAAGAACGGCAGCGATAGCACCACGAAATGCAGAGTAATTTGGCAGAGAGATACCGAAATACGTTGAAATGGATGCTTACCGTCAACTCGACTTTCGCGGGCTTATCTTACCATGTTTCCTTTGCCCTCTGACGTCAGAAGGCTGCCCAAAGAAAATGAACTTAAAGCCCTACCGTACAGGAAGCTCGGATGACAAATTGCCTGTTACGTACAGCGTATTAGGGACGCCGTTGCGATGGTAACAAACAATGTGGCACTTGAAGAGGAAACGACACGTGTGGAACGAGCCAGCTCACGAACGCTTCTATAATATTTTGTAGCTTTACTTATCTTTCTTTTTGTAATGACGTATGTATATCAGCGCTGTTACATTTTCTTTCTTTTAGTTTCTTAAAATAATGGCGCCCAGAGCGTCGCCGGCGCGTTTCCTTCAGCACATGGCGTTCGGCACATTCTTTGACCAGCTTTGCAGTTTTCAGGCTGAAAAAGTCGGAGAGCTTTATTCTTTCTCGCTTTGAGTGAAAAATCATGCTAATGAAGAACAAATCCAATAGTAATCCCTATTTTGACGCAATGCCGTGATCTTATTTGACGTTACATTTATCCAATCATATGGCGGCAATCATCCGGCGTCATTTCCGCTCGCAGTAGTTCTGGCGAGCGCCTCTACGAGTTATGCAGTCGGCACCTACGTTTTCAAGCGTTAGAGCGCCCCTTTAAAGAACACGAGATGGTCGAAATTTTCAGGAGTGTTCTACTACGTAGTCTTTCGTAATCATATGGTGGTTTTTGGACGTGATAATCAGGTAAAAATAATAACCTACAACAATTAGCACCGACTGCCTCGACTAAACCAAGCAAGTGATTTTTTTATGCAATGCGATGCCGGAGAACACACTTACGCATGTATATAATTCAAGATTAAGGTTGTGGTTTGCAGAAGGGGCATAGTATGGCAGCGGCTCGCTCGGCTACCTTGGCAAGGGACGGGTGTGAAATACTGTACAGGGCCCGTATTAAAAAAATCATGCACCAAAAATGTTTTAAGAACATCTATCAGCCGATCATACGTGGGGCATACAATTGGCGAAGTCGGTTGACCAATGAGAAGTTTTGTGCATTGTGCCACGAAATTTTTTTCGAAGCTTGTTGACTGAAGTGGAGGTCAGTAAACCAGACATATTTTACAAATTAATTTTGCTGCGTGTTTTATTGTTGTTTATTTTGTCTCCGCATAACCTACGTCGGTGCTTCATAATACTGGCGACCTAAAAGAAAACTTGTTAAAAGAACTCGCTCTGGGACATCTCACCTACCGAATGAGAGGGCAATCAACCTAAAAAAATTTGCTTGACAAAAAAAAAAACAAATGCATTAGGCCAGTTTGGTTACCACGACTGAGCTAGCTCGTTAGAACGTTCGAAGGAAAAATTGGGGACTATGTGGTGTCGTAAGAATGTTTCGATGTCTTGCCGCTGACGATTGATTGATTGATTGATATGTGGGGTTTAACGTCCCAAAACCACTATATGATTATGAGAGACGCCGTAGTGGAGGGCTCCGGAAATTTAGACCACCTGGGGTTCTTTAACGTGCACCCAAATCTGAGCACACGGGCCTACAACATTTCCGCCTTCATCGGAAATGCAGCCGCCGCAGCCGGGATTCGAACCCGCGCCCTGCGGGTCAGCAGCCGAGTACCTTAGCCACTAGACCACCGCGGCGGGGCTTGCCGCTGACGAACCTAACCCAAACTCTACTAATAGGACTATATTGAAAGTGTGCACCATGAGTGTGTGTTTGCCCTACCCTAACGAGAATTATCGAGCTCACCAATGGAGGATTGTATGAATGTATATACATTATTTTTTTTCTCAATTTTTTATTGTAACAACCAAGAGAAAAAAGCGTATTCTCGCCAAGTAATGGTGACAAAAACTACTACATTTATTTTTATTTCATCGAAAAAGAGCGGTGTCGACAAGAATTAAAACAAATGCCCACGTGGTGGACTTCTCCGCGAAGAAATCGCTTAGTTTGCTCATTTTACCGTTTTAGAGTAATATCAAGCACACGTCACTGAAAGGACTTTTTATTCGTCGTTGTGTCGTAAACAGTAATTCCGTTTATGCACCCAATTGTACACGGGGGTAATTAGATTTGTTTAAGGTGTCAATGAATGAAGCAAAGAAAAAAACACAACTCGATTTTTTTTCGCTTATCAGGCCTATCACATGAGCGACTTCTTCCCATCAACCTCTGCACATATTAGCCTTCACGGCGGTGTATCCCAGCGAGAGAATAACTATAGCTTCATGATGAATCGACGTTGCTCCAGACAACGGCACCAGGGCGAAAAACAGGTCGCGCCAGGCGCACGTTTGAGTGCCGGGTTGCATTTGATTTTTCAAGCCAGCCACGGGTGGCTTGCGCGTGTGCTGATGTACCGAGCGATACTCTGGTCACGCGTGTCACGCACGCGATCTCTATGCGACGGTCTGCGCGTGCGTTGCACGCTGCGGGCCGCACGCGTCAGTCTTGCGCTTTGTGCCGCGGCGCCACGCAGAGGCTCCCGACGCGTGGCGCAAACACTGCACCGCGGGTCTCTCATATTTTCACCCGATAACCAGTGGCAGGCGGAAAGATTTCCATATTCCGCGCACCACTAGTTCCTTATAATCTTTCTTTATGTGCGCGGTAGTCCGATAGTCATATTGTTTGTTTACCCTGGTGTTCAGGTTGTTTGATGAGCGTACTCTATCATCGTCGCTTAGCGGCGACGTTCGGATGGCTCCGCCGTAGGACTTCTGTACTTACGTGCCTCCTTAAACAGTGGTCGAAGGGTATTGCTTTGAGCCGTCGACGTGCAATACAGGGAGAATATGTAAGCGCGAGAAACGTGCGCCAGCACTCTCGGTGCAGCCCCGGGGCAGGTGTTCCTTCCATGCTTTAGCATCGCACTTGATCTTGCCCGTATAGAAAGCAGCATACAGTGGCCCACCGACCAACGCATGGTCTGGCCTGATTCAGAACTGCAGGTGGCCGGTACAGAGTTAGGTGGTAAAGAGTGGCGCGTTTCCTTTGAAGTGCGAGATGAATAATTGCTGCCGAAATTTCAGCGAGCTTCGTTCGCCGCCTCGTCGGTGAAGAGCAGCCAATGAGCAGCCAGTGAAGAGCAGCAAGAGGACTGCACCTTTCACCTTCTTCGTCTTGGTTGAGGAGGCAACGGAATCGCCTATGCAGCGCAAGCTGGTGCTCACCGAAGACGACGTTGAGAGTGGCCTCTACAGTGAGTGCTCATTTGTATACGCCTCTTACTCCTGCATTCACATACAGACGGGAAAAGGTTTTGAGGAGGCAATATTTTCTTTTCATTTAAAGTAACGAAAAAGAACGAGGTTCAGCTCCAAGAAACCAAATTGTTACACGCTGTCTGGTCTTTTGGCACTGTACTGCAGCCTGCCCGGATTTATGCGTTCTCACGTATTCCTCACCAGTCCGCTTTTTGTACAGAGTTATTTTTCCCATGACTCATTATACAGATAGCTTCTCGCATCAATACATTGTCTGTTCAGATGTTACTTGTTTTCAACTATTATTCATGTTACAAAGTGGTTATTTTCAATGTGCACGTCTTGCAACAATGTGCCTTTTGAACGCGGCATTGGAAACAGCTGAACTTGAATCATTAGGAAAGAAAAAAAAAACGCTCTCATAACTAAAATTGGTATGTTTTTTAAGAATAATTTTTGTCTAGCTGCACGCAGTGGAAGCATCACGCAGGGATGCCCGTTACACTGCTGTTGCCGCGAGGAAGCTGACGTTGTCTGCGGAGAGAGAGACAACGACAGATAGATGCTCATGTCGCTCAAATAAGTGACATGTTAAGGTGTGCAGTTGGGCATATTTTCACATCATAAATTAAGCAGCAGAACACGAAAAGGGTCAGCGGAAAAGACGAAATAGAACGAAGCACTGGCATCCAGCAAATAACCTTATTGGGAAGAAACCTCGCTAATATATGGCCTCATATCTCACACGTGCGTGAGGAGTTACCGCAAACTGTACACTCATGCAGATGCATATTGAACGAGAACTACATGTGTTACGTTCAAAATTCAAGTTCCGTGCACGAAACATCAGTTGGTAATAAAGAAGATTACAAGCCAATTAAACATTTAGGTCGTGTTTTCAGCACCCCACAAGCTAGCTTCATTATGTAGAGTTAGTGACAATTCTGCCGAAGAACTGCGTTAGACAAAACACAACAACCAGTTTGTTTTTGCAACGAAGGAGGGATCTACTCTTTTCCAGTTTTCATTAGGCTGGGGCAAAAAGTACGTTTAGCGGTCTGGCCGATGAGTGAATATGAGGCCATAAATCAACATCTTCAACAATATGTGAACATCTCAATTCTTCAGAAAATTTTGTCGCTGGTCATTCAAGTGGACATCGTCGGAACAAGGGATGCGTGCCGCTTCTCAGCCTATGCGGCATTGAGGACAGAAGCCATAAAGAGACCAGAGAGAAATAATTGAGGCCGGGTAAAATGCCCGTGTGATAAACTCGAGCATCATCGTTTGTTCAGTTGATCTTTCTAGCAAAGAACTAAAATTTTTATTCATGCGCGAGAATGCAAGCATCACGGTAGTAGAATATGATATAGCATGCCTCGGAATGACTTCACAGCTTGTTGTGACTCCCAGTGCAAGCGTTATATAGGAAAAGATATATTAGCGATGTTCCTTTCAATTAAAGTTCTTTGTCGGAAGTGACTACCTCGTCCAGTCCCGTGTTTTCTCTCTGTCCCTTCCCGCGTGATGGACTTTCATTATGACTACGTGAACCGCTATGATTGAAGATTAGCGTAATAAGACATAATGCAGTTATGTACAGGACGGTGCTACAGTTTGGATCGATGCATACTTTGAACTAAAAAAAAGGATGACCTTAATTTTAGGTTTCGCGGCCCCCTGCCACTAATTTCCCATGGGATGGGTGCCCTCCCAAGCGACTATATACAACTTCATTCTGCCGAGCATCAGGCCGAAGTGTGCTTGTACCTCTTTAACCAGTAGGCACCTGGCGGCAGCGATTCTCTGCCTTCAAAGCAACGGCGGATGTTCAACTATTTCACCAAGGCCATGGTCGGCTGAGGTACGCCCAGGAGCTTTTGCAGATCCTTATGGGGCGACCATTTGAGATGAGTACCCAGAAACAACCGAGCGCCATGTCGGTGTACTCCTCTATCCATCTACCCATTCGGAAAAGCCGGTGGGTTCCCGGTCGGCATTCGGAATCGAACGCAACACCCCCCGCATTAAAAGCGGACGCTCTTACCATGTAACCACCACTGCGGTTGAACGACGGACACACTTATAAAGGACATAGCAGAAGCGCTGTCTAACAGATGAAATTTATTGAATAGGACTAAACACACAGAAATCTAATTGTATGTGAGCGTAGGTAAAGTGAAAAAAAAACATTTTTAAGGATGTGTGTCTTGCAATCAAGCAAACAATCGGAAGGTTCCAATATGCAATAATCACGCACTATTTTGACGAAGAGCGGTTCTGTGAGTTTCCGATCCCTTTTATGTCCGCGCTTTAAGATCATATCTCTGATAGCTCGTGGAAGCGTTCTTCTTCATTATGATGCCTGATGACTGCACATCAAAACCTTTCGTTCTTCTGCAAGATTACGAGCTACGGGTGTTTGATTATTTATTTTTTACGTGACTTACAATCCTGCACACACAAATGGTTGAGTTTTTATGCATCCAGCTTTGCACATTAAGTTTCAGTTGTTAGAAGCACTCATCATGTCATTTTCTCCTTTGTCCCCCTGTCGTTTTTGCGCTGTTTTTCCGAGTAGACAACGTATTGCTTGTTTAGTCGACAGTGTGAGGCATGCTCGACGACGCTACCGTGACAACGTTCAAACGCCGTTCACTAGTCGGGTGGGACTATAAACAGGAGTGTCATCCATTGCACTCTCCGTGCAAACTTACACGGACTGTATGGCTGACAGCGTGAGACAGGTATGTGGGAATCGCTCATGTACTTTGTGGTGTATGTAATGATTTTCCAACAACATAAAAAATGCCTAACTGCTAGGAAAGCCAGGAACTGTAATCTTTAATTGGTTTGTCTTCACCACTCATTAAAGTTCCACCGACTATTACGATACTGCATATTGCGAATTTTGAGTTCCGCAATTTAGGTGTCGCCCATTGTTTAAGAAGGACTGACTCAGACTATTTTGTGTATAGGTACTTGGCTTACATTGAGGAGAGAACTCGGTGAGTAGCGTGATGGGCGTGCACGATTTCGTGCAGCCCATTTCACATCGACCTCCACAGGGGAGGCACAGCACGGCTGCCTCTTTAACTGGGAGACTGCGCAAAGCAGCACGTTGGCGCTTTCCGCCACAGACCATACGAACGAAGGTGCGCTAGTATACCTTGATGCTCACAGAAGCATTGAAGCACTCTATACAGCGCGCACTACTTTGGTGCCGCAGAGTTTCCCGCAATTACTTAGAGATAACTCTGGGGCTACGATCATTCAGCCATATAGGAATGACGGGAAGTAAGCATATTTGCCTAGTCTTCATGCTTGAGGACTTAATGGCTTGTGGTTTTTCTTTAGAACTGTGTTTTTGTTTTGTTTCAAATAAAAGAACAGACCACTGTGAACTTCATGAGCCCTTTTGAATTAATGAGCCTAAAAAGATCAAGGCGGCGAAGCGTAAGTGCTAAACCTTTGCTAAGCTTTGTCTTGTGGCAGAGCAGATTCGGGCCACATGTAGGCAAAAGAACGAAAATTAGACAAATCCGTGTACTACTTACCATTCCCATGCTCGCTGAAGCACCGTGCGTTGCAGCTCTCATAGACACTAAAGCAAGAGTTCGCTCTAGTGTATTTATACGAAATTCTGTGGTCTCGCCACTGTCGTTCTCTCTTCTTCGTGATGTTCTCGCTATCGCCGTATTTCATCTTCCCCTGTAATCCGCGTTCACTTTCTTTCGTGCTCGTTCCCTCTATCGTTTATTTACTCCGACGCCACTCAACGCAGGCGCCTAAGAAAAGCGCTTTGAAAAAATTGAAGTAATAAAACAAGCGCGCAAACGTATTATTCACGGGCTAAAATGGTATTTCTGTACTTTTCAACTCGCTCACGGGGTGATTACAAGTATAGGCAGCCACAAAGCCACCGGCACAATTTACAGTAATATGCCCGTCTTCAGGTTTACTGCCACCCCGCCGTGGTGGTCTAGTGGCTAAGGTACTCGGCTGCTGACCCGCAGGTCACGGGACCGAATCCCGGCTGCGGCGGCTGCATTTCCGATGGAGGCAGAAATGTTGTTGGCCCGTGTGCTCAGATTTGGGTGCATGTTAGAGAACTCCAGGTGGTCGATATTTTCGGAGCCCTCCACTACGGCGTCTCTCATAATCATATGGTTGTTTGGGGACGTTAAACCCCATATATCAATCTATCAGGCTTGCTGCCTCTCACTGCTCCATTCGACTTGTATATCGGAAACCTAATCTGATGCCTGTCTGTAGAATTACATGTTAGCACTAATATTAATGCAAACACTTTTCGATAGCACTACCTGCAAGAAGTAAAATCAACACATGAAACAAATAAAGCATATATCAAACTTTCATTACCCTGAGGAATGAATACTCCGAAACACAAAGAACTGCAGCCTTGTCGGCCTCGGTGTTCCAATATCGGCTGCAGGCCTAATGGTTGCGGGTTGGATTCCGGCCATGGTGGCCACATCTTGATGCAGGCGAAAAACCAGGGGCCCGTGTTTTAGGCGATGTACGCGCACGCCAAAGAATAGCAGATGCTGCAAATTTCTGGAGCTCTCCACTAAACAGCGTCTCTCATAATCATCATTCTAGAGCTGAAACTCCAGATACTGGTAATATTGGAGCCTTCTTCTTCTCTGGCGTCTCCCCTGTTTTCGCCGCACATCGGCACGTGAACGGGGTTTTAAGGGTGACGTAATCATTGTACGAGGTCACAAATTATTCGTATGAGAGGGAAAGCAGTTGTGATTTGGTGAATCACAGAAATTTTTAAAGAATTATTTGGCCACGTTGTAAGGGGACTTTATCTCTCATTATTCCGGCCGTCCCACTTGGCTGCGTTGTGACGTTTAGTGTGTTTTACTTCTTATAGTGGGTTTTACATCATGCCGTAGCAGAGATAACATGTCTTGTAAAAAAAAACGCGACATATTGAGACGTTGTTGACGCAGCACATTAGTGCGTTCTAAAGAAAAAGAGCGATAACAAAGAGACAGATCCTATAACTAGGAAGCAAACACGAGAATGAAACCGCTCTTTCGCCTGCAAATTTGGGATGGTTTAGGGTCTTTTAAACATTTACTGGTGCAGTGTTGGCGTCAAGAATGTCTGCTATGAAATATGCTGCTGTTAGTAGGCCCTAGCAGCATTAACCATTGAAAGATTTCTCAGGGTTGATACAATTACCTTCGTAACAAAGCCGACTGTTGGGCCAGTTGCTGATTTATGATCGTAATGTTTACATAATATACATCAATGTTCCTTACAAAACACAGTTTTGTGAATTGCAACAGAAGTGCAACTGGAATTATAGCGCACTACTAAAGTAGGCAAAATGACTAATACAAGCGACAAGAAATTAGGGCAAGGAAAGCACAGGGGACATATTTTGGAATTTACTTAACTGTATTGCATTTATTTCACTTAAATTAATATTTTAAATTGGGCAATATGTCACTATTTGCGTCAGAAAGGGTGATCTCTTCGGAGGGTTAGAATAATTTTTCGTTTCCTGTACTTCCCGTCAAGATTCACCTTCGTCACTCTCGGCACGGCGCAGTCCTCCCCTAGCTTTCTCTCGCTCCACTGTGATTCCACGTTATTGGCAACGTGATTGGACGGGGAAGCCTTGGCTATCAACAACTTCATTTTTAAAATTGCCAGAACACCCCATACACTGAAACAGCCACAAAGTTGACTTTCCACTCAAGGCATTGGCTCTTGCTCACGGAAGAGAGCGCGAGTGGTATGATAGGAGAGTGCAGCGTAGACTGGGTAGAAACCGCGGGTTGTAATTCCCTGTTTTCAACCGTATTTCCCCGTAGTCGCGCCCGCGGGCCCGCGGTGCGTGGTCGCTGGTCCCTTGACCACTGTTCGACACTCAGTTTGCTAACACGATACTGTGAAACGCGAGAACGAGGCATCCTCCACTGGCGTTGCTGAACACACTTCAACTTAGAGACCAGAGGTATGACGCCGTTGCTGTGTACAACATCCCAAGAAGCATGCTGCGTGAGATATTGAAGAGCAAGGCCAACATTAGGGCCGATTCGAACTGGAGGCTTCCGGCGCCCCACGAGTACGCACGGCTCCGTACGGAGGCCTCGAGGCGTTGTTTACATCTCATACTTTCTCATCACTTCTTTGAATGGAACCCAAACTTCCAACTGAAAACATTAAAAATATTGAACTAAAAAGATAAATACCACCGCGTTGTTGTAAAGCTGCCTTTTTTGCATTACCGTAAAGTATCGCGGCGAAGCAAACCAGTGCACCAGAATTTGCTTCGGCTACAATAAATTTTCGCATACTCAAATTGTACAAAGTTTTTTTAGTGATCACCTTTTTTAATGTTCCAAGTACGCGTGTTCCACTCTATAACTGCCAGGACAATATAAAATATCAAACTGTACGTGTATCCGAACGAACATTACATTCATATGCCCACGAAATTGAGCTAACTTTAGCCATAACAATCCGCTACAATATCTTACGAACTTCAATCGTTAGTTGTGGCTGCTACTGCAAAGAACCACTTGGAGCATGAAATAGATCGTAGTGTAGAATGCTGTTCTTTGCCCAAGACTAATCCTCCTCCTTTCTTTCCCATTCATTCTGACCAGATCTTGGTTTCTTGGACCCTAGGCAACAAGGGAACAGTGAGTTTTTCTCGTCGCACGCCTTCAGCTCATTTAGTTTTAAAAAATTAGAATGTTTGGGCCAGCCATCTCTCTATAGTAGTGGCGCTGCCTGTGAAAACATATTATATTCTGAATAAGATCAACGGGAGCACCTTCAGAGATCATCATTGTTTATGAATGGTGAAACCATGCTATGTCGATAGTAAAGATTTTTATTATATTTTACATACTCCACATAATTGATGCTACAGCAGTTGATAACACTGATCTCCGCTGGCAGCGTTATGAGGCGTCGCTGAGCTCAATTCAACATACTGCTGCCCTAAGTCGGGACTGCAGTAAATGCAAGAGTGAAAACATATTGACGATTCAATTTTTTTATCATGATGGCGTATAAACAAGAACATCTGGTGAGAGAGAAATACCGCTGAGTGGCTGAGATGTTATCGTAAGACTGAACGACTCAAGTTGGCTTTAGACTGATTATGAATCACGTGCAACCCACATGACCCTGCGGATGCCTGCTGGGTTCCTGTTAGAGAAAAGAATAAAATGTTAGCTCCGTATTGTACGTCACATATTCCGCGATTTGCCTTTCAGATGATTTTATGTCACTGCTATAGGTCATGGTGATAGCAATCACTAAACGCGGACAGGCACACTGGTACAGCTGAAGTTAAAGGCCTCTGAAAAATACTTTCAGAATGACACCCACAAAGCATGAAAGCATGGTTTTTAGCATATCTAGTGCAAATAAACTGACGCTAAGCCATTATGATCAGCAATTGCATCGCTGCTTTCTGGTAACTGGTCAGGTAATCAGGATCATCGTGAATCCCTCATATATAACCTATTCTGCTATTACCCTAAAGCACAAACAAATGCGTTAACGGGTTATTCAGTACGCTGCTATAAAAATACATCACGTATGTCATCGAATATTTAGAACAAAGATTTCAATAAGATTTTAATAATCGAGAAGAAATTGAATATTTTGTGATTCTTTAAGGATGCTGCTCGAATATACACATTGCTACGGGGCGCGACAGATGATTCTGATTTGAAGCGACCCTTTAAACAGCCTATAACTCTGAAAGACTTACCTGTAGCCTAACACGAGTATTCTCACGTTACTTGTACAGATGTCCATCGCACCCTAAGTGTCGAATACTGTTGGCTAAACTGGATAAATGCACCTTGCAGCGACAAGAAATTCGTAGCATCTGCATCTCAGGTGGCGAATGGAAGACTGTTCTTTACTTGTTAGCATAGTGTCACCAATACTGCAAAGTCAGTATACCCTGATCATATCGAAAAGCCAGTTTTCTCACCCACACACTCTGTGTGACTGATCCTTCATGAATTCATTCATAAATATTATATTCTGATAAATTTGAATGCCTTCATTAAACACGTTCTAGTGTTATAGGTATTAAAGGTACGCAAAACCTTTCACAACATCAATCGAGGCAGCCCCGCTGAGAGAGAGAGTATAATTTATATAACCCGGAATGAACACTGTTTTCCTCCTTTAAATAGGTCTATTTTATTGCAACAGCAACTATATGAACACCCTTGACGGGATTTGTTTTGCTGTTGCCGTCGTTGTCGTGTTATCAATAAAATCCCAACCGATAACACCGTCCCGCACACCCTGTGTTTTATCCTCGGGCAAAAGCGCGCGAGCGAGGTCGACAAACGCGGCTGAAACAGAGATCAAACGAGCCGGCAATTACGAGAACACTAACCAGCGTGTGATGCCTCTGTTCATTGGATGCTCAAAAAGAAGAAACAAAATGGGAAATGCTCCACCCGTCTTAAAGGAGCAATTAGGTGCGACGCCAGGCAATGGGGCTGCTGTATCGCTCCAAAAATCAATGTGAAAGCTATATATATATATATATATATATATATATATATATATATATATATATATATATATCATCAGCCTGACTACGTCCACTGCAGGACAAAGGCCTCTCCCATGTTCCGCCAGTTAACCCGGTCCTGTGCTTGCTGCTGCCAATTTATACCCGCAAACTTCTTAATCTCATCTGCCCACCTAACCTTCTGTCTCCCCCTAACCCGCTTCCCTTCTCTGGGAATCCAGTTAGTTACCCTTAATGACCAGCTGTTATCCTGTCTACGTGCTACATGCCCGGCCCATGTCCATTTCCTCTTCTTTATTTCAACTATGATATCCTTAACCCCCGTTCGTCCCCTAATACACTCTGCTCTCTTCTTGTCTCTTAAGGTTACACCTACCATTTTTCTTTCCATTGCTCGCTGCGTCGTCCTCAATTTAAGCTGAACCCTCTTTGTAAGTCTCCAGGTTTCTGCTCCGTAGCTAAGTACCGGCAAGATACAGCTGTTATATACCTTCCTCTTGAGGGATAGTGGCAATCTACCTGTCATAATTTCAGAGTGCTTGCCGAATGTGCTCCACCCCATTCTTATTCTTCTAGTTACTTATATCTCGTGGTTAGGCTCTGCGGTTATTACCTGCCCTAAGTAGACATAGTCTTTTACAACTTCAAGTGCACTATTACCTATCTCGAAGCGCTGCTCCTTTCCGAGGTTGTTGTACATTACTTTCGTTTTCTGCAGATTAATTTTAAGACCCACCTTTCTGCTCACCTTGTCTAACTCCGTAATCATGAGTTGCAATTCGTCCCCTGAGTTACTCAGCAATGCAATGTCATCGGCGAAGCGCAGGTTACTAAGGTATTCTACATTAACTCTTATCCCTAACTGTTCCCATTCTAGGCTTCTGAAAAGCTCCTGTAAGCACGCGGTAAACAGCATTGGGGAGATTGTGTCCCCCTGCCTTACACCCTTCTTCATTGGTATTCTGTTGCTTTCTTTATGAAGCACTATGGTAGCAGTTGATCCCCTGTATATTTCTTCCAGAATGTTTATATATACTTCATCTACGCCCTGATTCCGCAATGTCTGCATGACGGCTGATTTTTCTACTGAATCAAACGCCTTCTCGTAATCTATGAAGGCTATGTATAGTGGTTGGTTGTACTCTGAGCATTTCTCTGTTACCTGATCGATAGTATGAATGTGGTCAATTGTTGAGTAGCCTGTTCGAAATCCTGCTTGTTCCTTTGGTTGATTGAATTCTAATGTTTTCTTTACTCTGTTAGAAATTACCTTTGTAAATAGCTTGTATACTACAGAGAGCAAGCTGATCGGCCTGTAATTCTTCAAGTCCTGGTCATCTCCTTTCTTATGTATTAAGATGATGTTAGCGTTCTTCCAAGACTCTGGTACCCTTCCCGTAAGGAGACACCTCGTAAACAGGGTGGCTAGTTTTTCTAACACAATCTGTCCTCCATCTTTAAGGAGATCTGATGTTACCTGATCCTCACCAGCAGTTTTGCCTCTTTGCATACTCTCCAAAGCTTTTCTGACTTCTTCTATAATTACTGGTGGGGTGTCATCTGGGTTACTGCTAGTTCTTATAGTATTAAGGTCGTGGTTGTCTCGGCTACTGTACAGATCTCTGTAAAACTCCTCCGCTATTTTAACTATCCTATCCATATTGGTAGTTATTTTGCCTTCTTTGTCCCTTAGTGCATACATCCGACTTTTGCCTATCCCAAGTTTCCTCTTTACTGCTTTGACGCTTCCTCTGTTTTTCAGAGCGTGTTCAATTCTCTCCATGTTATACCTTCTTACATCGCATACTTTACGTCTATTAATCAACTTCGAAAGCTCTGCCAGTTCTATTTTGTCTGTTGTACTTGACACTTTCATGATTTGACGCTTCTTAATTAGGTTCTTCGTTTCCTGGGAAAGCTTTCCAGTGTCCTGTCTAACTACCCTGCCTTCAACTTCCACTGCACACTCCGTAATGATACTCGTCAGAGTATCATTCATTGTATCTACGCTAAGGTTGGTTTCCTCGCTAAGAGCCGAGTACCTGTTCTGCAGCGACACTCTGAATTCCTGTACTTTCCCTCTCAGTGCTAGCTGATTGATTGGCTTCTTGCGTATCAGTTTCTGTCGTTCCTTCTTCAAGTCTAGGCGAATTCGAGACCGTACCATTCTATGGTCACTGCATCGTACCTTGCCAACCACTTTCCACATCCTGCACGTATATATATATATATATATATATATATATATATATATATATATATATATTAAACCTTGGCTCTCAACGTTGGCTGTGCTAGAGCAAAAAGTGATCATCTTATTTTTTTTTCTTTCCTGAGCCACCTCATGTTGCTCAGCGATGATCAAATAACATTCGCGACAAATTAACGTCATCCAAAAAATTGGTGCCCGCTAAGAAAGTAGCCGCGCCACAATCCACGATGCAAAGTGAGCGTGCGCATGCGTATCACACATGACGCTGCAACCACGTCTTCCGACTTCGGTGTAAAGTTTCGTGGCAAGTTTCACTACGACAGCCAAAATGTTGTGTACATGCTGGAATGCGAAGTCGTTTCATAACAATATATATTGCCACCAACACGCAGTGGGTCGACAGCAAGAGCAGCTCTAAATGTGGAGGAAAAAAGAAGAATGCGTGCTGCTTCTCTGCTCCAGAGCCAACCACGACTGACGCATCCTCCTAGAGCTAGCTACTCGGTGGTTTAATAAATCGCCCAGTACTTGTGACCCATCGTGACAATATAGAGTTCAAACAAAAGCTCCATTCAGAGTGCGCTTCAATAATAACAAATTTAATGTAAATAATTTCCCCTCATCTACCGATCTCGCGACATTTTCGCATACAAAGCCACTCATTGACCAAACGAAGCAACCATTCTTGAATCTGGTTTTCGCTCAAATCATGATCCCGAGCAGAGGGAATCATACCTGATATTACAGTTCAACACTCTAGCGAATGGTATGAATACGAATGCAGGCACATCGCAAGTCTTCATTCCGTGTAATTCACCTTGCTTAACTGTAGTAAGTGTACACTAGCCTGTTTTTTTTTTATCGCAAACCAGTATGATGACATTGGCACTTTTCTTTTGAGAGTGCGTGTCCGCTGGGAATGCAGAACGCGAAAAGTAAAACGTTTTTGTAATCCTGCTCGATGTCTCTGCTGTGTGTCCATTATTTTACATTCAATGCTTCGGCGATTTCACTGTTACCACTTTTACGATTGCTTTTGAAAAAACCTAGTGCAATCTATAATGACTATTTTTCTCTAAATTGATGACTAATTGCTGTCTTGGTAAGGAAACGCTTATGCTATTCATACTGTTGCCGAGCTACGTCCACGTGTATTCTGTTAAGTTACTTCACTTGCTAATGACTGACACATGGTGATATCACACAGTACTTTCTTTTTTATGAGTGGAAAAACTTTTTGTGATAAAATAGAATTGCCCCTGTCAATTAAGCCGGTACACGTGTTAGGGAGCGCTCGATCTTTGGCATAAGTGTGCAATTCTCTACACATCTTATTATGAGAGAAAGACCAGTGCCATGGACGAAACGTCGGGTTTAAACTGCGATACCTTGCTGCGCATGCCTGCGTCATACTTCCTAAAGCGCATATATATATATATATATCTATATATATATATATATATATATATATATATATATATATATATATATACTATATATATATATATATATGGTCTCGTACTGGCAGACTTGGTGCCTTAGGTTGTATACGAGAGACTAGTGGTTTAGCTGCCAGCAGCTCGTAATCAGTTCACGTGCTACGGGACGCACACAGGCTCCATAAAGATGTGGCCACACTCACCGCCATGGCTACAGGTGGCGCTGACTGACACTTCCCACGTTTATATTCACATAAATACCTAATAAGTGATTGGGAGGATAGCTGCCGGTGGTAGTGTTTAGAGTGGATAGAGCATCGAACGCGTTTTTCGAAGGTGCGCAGGTTCGGTTCATACGCATGGAAAGTTATCTATCACCAACTTTATATATATATATATTATATATATATATATATCTATATATATATAGGGCAACTTTGCTCCGAGCTCGCTGCGCGGCGCCATTGCATGAAGACAGCGCGGATCACGTGATAGCAGCGTGACTATTTGTGCGTGCAACAAATACGTGCCAAATACACCATGGGCCTCCTAACCTCGGGCAGGAGGCGCTGCGCCCTCCTTTCCCCCCGCCTTTTTGGCAAAAGCCGGTCGCTCGGTATCCCGCTCCCGCCTTGTTCCTGCGCTATGTCAACACGTGCACTCGCCCTTCACGCGCCGTTATCTGGTTGCCCTCTACGTCCCGCGCCACCTGTGACTTGCTCCGAAGGTTTAAAAAGATTATAAAAGCGTTTCCACGGTGTGAATTATATCATAAACGAGAGCGATTCATTGACATCCCTTGCGGAGCCAAGCAAGCCAAACACGATGTCTTTGAGCGAGTGCTATGTGCATGTCGATGGTGAACAGCCGTCTTTCTATAACAACAAAAAAGAGGTGACGGTGCGAATTCTCTATGTATGTTACAGGTAAAACACAGATTTCCTGCGGCATTCGTGTCTTCTCGGAGGTGTCGACAAACTACCACCGCACTTTCGCGTGCATTTGTGAATAGCGTTCGGATTTCGATTGCTTGGATGCCAAGTTTCTCATGCGGCTTTCAATTGATTAGGATGTCAGTGTGAAGCGCCTAAACTTACGTCTGCCCTGTTCTGTCCCTGGCACCATTTCAATGCGGTGTATTCAGTTTCATAAGAGGTTCGCTTTTGCTGAGGTTTTCATGGGATGTAAAAAGGTCGTATCGTAAGTTGAATGACACTTATGATTATTTGCAGCTCTTTTGAAAGTACAATGATGTGCAAAAAATAATTTTGTGCCCACTTAAACCATGCATGTTTCCTGCAGTGCATGTTTCATTTCGGATAATATCCACGCCTTATCGCGCAGCGTGCTCACTGATTCGAATGTTGATTAGGTTGTTTTGACAGCTCGATTTCTCATTATCATATCACAGAATACCCACTAGGATCGAGCATGTTTTAAGTTAAGCCGAGATTTGCCCCTGATAACACCAACACGCCCTGTCTTTCATTCTTGCCACCAAAACCTGAGCGCACTGTTACTGCGTCTCGCTCCCGTGGAAACGCAGCTGTCGTATGCGGAAATCAAACTCATGACTTCAATTCTACTATCTCAACACATCTTCATGCTAAATTATCGGTGGGTGTTACTTGCAAGACCTGTACGCATAAACGCTCAGCGCGAACCCGCAGCACAAGTCTGTTTACACTGAGTGGCGACTAGAAGTCTACAGCCATCAGCGGAATAAAACACTTGCTGGGCTCGCAGTACGGTATTTTAAGTGTATTAAGCTAGCAAGCTACACCACTTTCGCACTACCAAAGGTTGTCTCGGAAAGCCAAAGCCTGATCGCTGATGTACAGAGGTTGTCTATTTGCTGTTTTATTTTCAGTTACAAACACGTTTTCTGTTAATATAAGTTTGGTCATCGCGTTTCTTTCAATTATATAGTTATTAGTACTGTGCACGAGAAAAAACATTCATAGTATACGAGACCGAGGAGCATCGGCGAACTACTGACACCTTTGCTTCTCACACTGCGCCCCGCCGCGGTGGTCTAGTGGTTAAGGTACTCGGCTGCGGACCCGCAGGTTGCGCGATCAAATCCCGGCTGTAGCGGCTGCATTTCCGATGGAGGCGGAAATGTTGTAGGCCCGTGTACTCAGATTTGGGTGCGTGTTAAAGAACCCCAGGTGGTCGAAATTTTCAGAGCCCTCTACTACAGCATCTCTCATAATCATATGGTGGTTTTGTGTCATTAAACCCCACAAATATATCAATATTCTCACACTACCTGCATTGCAAACGGTAGAACTTGACGGCCAGTTTTCAGGTCTTCGTCAAGTTTACACTTTTGTATCAGCTCACAATGCATATAGTGCGTGCCTGCTTTCCATGATGACGAAGGAGCTCTGCCCATAGCATGCAAAATGCGAGATAAGCATTCCGGGAACACGTTTTTTTGTGCGCGCAATAGGAAAACCTATAGCAAGCGCGGCCCGTTGGAGCGAGCGGAGCTTTGCCCTGTTTCCACTACGGCGGTGATTGGCGCTGCGAAAACTCGAGCCTGTTTTCCCTATCTTCATCCATATTCCTAAATTGTAGCTGTTAGCAAATGGTCCAAAGCGATAGCAGTCTCTGCATTGAGACAGATCCATCGATTGACTATAAGATGCGCTAGTTACTCGTCCTCCATATAGATTGACATGCATATATGTAGTTACGACTCCACCAAATAATAATTTCGCCCCGCTTGGAGACACGTGCTGAAGCGGAACGTTTCAAAGGCCTGTTATCATCGCTAGACTAGTGCTAGAGTTGTTTTTTTCCCTGCAATATTGATCACCTACAATGTTTCTTCCCTGAAAATACTATAGCAACCTTGTCGCCTGAGTTTTCTGTCAACGCCTCTTTTACACACACGTTGTTCTTTTTCGTTTTCTCCAGTTTATGCTCAAAACTGTAGTACGGAACGGACGCATCTTGCTACCTAATGATGGCTGGAAAAAATTAACAAAAGTAAGCCAGCCAAAAATCGAGTAGTGGAAGGTGTCTGCCAATTGGTCTTCAGTATTCTCCGTACGCACCAATAAAGACGCTTGCGACAATCGTTGCTGCGCACCTGCGGCAATGGAATTTTCGAAACGGAGCTGGCTGAGTAAACCTGGCAGCGAGGTATGTCGACCATGCTAGATGAATCGGCAGACTGTTATTCAGGCAATCACATTAGGTAACGGACTTCTCACCTGTATCGTCTGCACACTATTGTCGTTTTTTAAGGCCGTTCACCTATTGTAGAGCTCTAAACATTGAACTGCCTTTAAGTTACAGGTTGCGATTCAGTGTCGTATACTAAAAGTTTCACCACACTTTCCCTCAGCATTCATAGATTTTTTTTCCGTGTTGCAGTTTCGACTGAACAACGGAAACGAACAGTGTCATGAGCGAATCGCTCAGTGAGGACGCCATCTTTGGTACGCGCGGAGAAATAAGCGCTCTCTTCACAATGGCCGCCAATTCGCTTCGTCTTTTGCTCTTCGACTTCCCTTTGTTCCTGGCGAGTGAGCAGCACCAGCGCTTCGTGGAAACGAGAAAGGATATGAAAGGCGGCACGACCGTCGAAAAACAATCATCTTCGTCGTTGTCGTCGTCGCTTTGAGACCCTTCCCCGAGCTCTTTCCCTTTTCTTTCTCGAGCCTTGGGAATGAGGCTGTTCGCTTCCGTTCTTAAGGAGCCAGCCGGGGCGCACGGATCGGAACGAATACAGCGGCGTAGGCGTCGCCTCGCTGTGCGCTGTCACACCGTCGCCGTTGCAGCGTATGTGGTACAATAGTTTCGTGCAACGTGCGCTTGCGTACGATCGCAAAATAAGGAGCACACGGCAACCTCGAATAAATTAAGAATGTACACCACTACTAGGAGAAGTAGCGCTAGAGGACGCGCCCGAAAAGAAGACACACTGACACACAGACGACAGCGCCTAATTTCGTCTATGTGTCGTGTGCCTTCCGCTCGTCCGTGTCCTCTAGTGCTACCTATCTCAGTATGAATTTCCAAGTCGCCCAAGAAACATCACTCTTAATGTGCGATTAAACAGTGGACATGGTTACCATGTGCGAAAGAAGACGTCTTTGGTTGTTCAGTTTTTAATCGTACTCGGCGTTCGATATCAAATTGTTACAATTCGTTCCTTATGAAAACTTCTACTGCATCCGGCTTTTCGAAAAGTAAAGGTATATACACTATAAGGCCGGTACACCCCCATTGATACTTCCGTGGTGAAAGATTCCCAATGTGTTCTTTACGAACCGCAGTACAGGTCGCATTTGAGCGAATGTCGTGGGCTAATGAAGAGGCAAAGCGGTTACAATGACAATTTGTGAGACGAACTAAAGCAGTTAATTTCGCGAACAGCAATTTCAGCGAAGATAATACGATACAATTGGGCTTCTTACAGTTCTTGAGGAACTAACCCCTGTGTGGAAAACGACTGCTACACGGACAACGCCATTTCTGTGCAGTGCATATCGTGGCTTCCCTTGTTTGAGCGCACTACTATACCTTTCTTTCCCACTTACACTCTCTCCATCTAATTAGCTTCGCTTTTCATTCGTGACGGGCAGCTATCGAAAAGTAGTCGTACTTAACGCACCGGCCTTACCTGCTTTTTTAGTCATTATTCCTTTCGTGAAAACTCAACTCTTTTGTACCACTGTATGGAAGAAAACGGCTTTACACCGTCGTGGCACGAATCTACCCGGCCGTTCTAAAAACGACACATGAATACGAGAAAAACTGCTTCCAGGCGTTTAATCCTCAGTTTGAATTAGCTGCACGGTACATTTATTGAAAGAGATACCGAGCATTTTTAAAGTTCCTGTTATACTGTTCCCCGTTTCGTGCATCCGGCACTACGCAAGTTCGCATGGGTCATTCCACTTAAGCGAGTGCGAAGAAATTTCATGGTGGCGTGAGAACATCACCTCAGATCACGCTTGTATGATCCCGCCGTCTGCATAACTCAACACAGCGCTTCCCTCAAGGGAAGAGAAATAATAAAAAAAAGAAAGCGTCTTTCGCAAGCCTTGTTGCCTTGCAGCATGTACGCAGGCAAGCTCTGAAGGAGCGTGCAGAAAGCAGCATACATCTCGCGTTACGAATGCCAGCGTTATGTTTCTGCGCACCCAGCTCTCGCCACGCTGCGTAGAATTTACGCGGGTATAACGAGTCGGAAAGTAGCCTTATATACGGGAGGCGCTTCCTTTATGCGCGCGGAGATCTGGACCCGTACGTTCGCATTACGGGACTGTATCGGAAACGAAGCTTGGCGCTTGCGCTTTTCAATTGCTACGCCGTCTCGGTGCCTCCTTTATGCTTCCCTTTGTTTTCTTCTTGCTTTCCGTGTTACACGCTGGTGCTCGATGTGGCACGATGCTCCGCTTCCGTACGCAGCAACGCGGTCCATTTTCGTTTCGCTTCGCAGCCGTCGTGGCTAAAGGGAAAACATTAGGGAAGCGCGTCGCGGCGGCTCCCGTGCGCTCGCTTTGAAGATGTTCCCGTCTTTTCGCATCGGGATCTTTACATCGCCCGCTTTTCCAGAAAAGCGGCTGCCGCAGTGCTTGTGTACCGAACGGACAAATGCGTCTGTACGAGTGCGTCATCGCTGTTGCCACGCCGACCTGTATCGCCCTTTGCTCATTCGGACTCTGAACAAACCTCGGTACGCCCATATTTATGTGCGTCAAAAATAACTGCGAAAGAAAATGAAAACATGTGCTTTATATATGCTTTTTTTAAAGACGATAGTCTTTCTTGGGGACCTTCGAAGCAAAAACTTTAGTCTGTCGGTCATCTTTCGTTGGACTTCTCTGTTCGTCCGCCGAAACAATACCCGAAACGTACAAAATCCAACCCCATCCGCAGCGCCCACCAATATTGCTCATGTTTGAAGGTTCATACTTGTGTGATTGCCGATTAAAAAGCAATTATTGCAAATATCTGAGGCACAATAACAACACGTAAATATTCTGTATGTATATCTTATTCTGTAAATATTCTGTATGTACTAGAACAGGTTCTACATAAGTAATTCTGAGGACCATAGCGTTTATCACGCTGCGCTGAAAATGCAACGCTTGCACGTAAAGGCAAGTGTTTCCAACGCTTTGCTAAGACGACACGATAGTAACACCTACCCGTCGCCTTGCATTCTACACGTTATAATAATAATAATAATAATAATAATAATAATAATAATAATAATAATAATAATAATAATAATAATAATAATAATAATAATAATAATAATAATAATAATAATAATAATAATAATAATAATAATAATAATAATTTATTTTGAATATCTCAAAGGCCCCACCCATCTGGGGATGGGTATTAATTACAGAATAATTATTACAGAATGTATTAATTACTTGAGCGATGGGTATTAATTACAGAATAAAAAAGGTGATTCGAGGGCAATCTTGAATTGATGCGGATCGGAGTGGCGCACGGTAGTTGCAGGCAGACGATTCCAGTCCCGTGCAGTTGTCACAAAAAAGGAGCGAAGATGTGCGGTGCTTTAGGCTGGTGGAGGATACAGTGCGCTTGAATGGTTTGTGCTGCTTGATGAGCGATGGACTGGCAGGATGGCTGGAACTTCGATGGCGGCATGATAAAATTTGTGAAAAAGGCATAGCCGAGATATGTGACGTCGTAATTCTAGATTAAAACGGTGAGCACGAGTTTTAAGTTTGGAAACACCGGAATTGTTGGTATATTCAGAGTAGATAAAACGCGCAGCACGGTTTTAAGTCGATTCGAAAATGTTGGATAAGTGAGATCGTCAGGGATCTCAGACAGACGATGCATACTCTAATTTTGGATGAACAAGTGTGACATACAATATTAGTTTAACTGATGGGGGCGCAAGTCTTAAGTGTCGACGTAGGAAGCCCAGAGTGCGATTCGCGGAGTTGGATATGCTAGTCACTAGGGCTGACCAGGAAATGTTACTTGAAAATGTGACACCAAGATATTTGTAAGATTCAGCGGGTGAGACTGCAGAGCCGAAAATGGTGTATTCTGCTGACTGGTGATGGGGCCTGCGATGAAAAGATACCAATGAAGTTTTCTTTACGTTTAAAGACATTAACCACTTATCACACCAGGATACAATTAGATTGAGGTCGTTTTGAAGTGTAGTAGTGTCTGCGCTGTTTGCTATGGGACGGTATACGACGCAGTCGTCTGCAAAGAGGCGAATGCTTGAAGAGATGCTTGATGGAAGGTCATTGATGTAAATGAGAAAAAGTAATGGTCCGAGCATTGTACCTTGCGTCACAACAGAGATTACAGAGGAATGGCTAGATGAGACGGAGTTAGCGTGCACAAATTATTGCTGACTGAGAACTTGCCGATGCAAATCACACGCTCCATCAGTTTGGAGCAAACGCTAGTAAGAGAAATGGGGCGATAACAGCTGCAAAGGGATGGAGGACCTTTTTTGGGCACTAGAACAATCTGGCCTCTCTCCAGTCTTCCGGCGCCCCGCCGCGGTGGTATTGTGGCTAAGGTACTCGGCTGCTGACCCGCAGGTCGCGGTATCAAATCCCGGCTACGGCGGCTGCATTTCAGATGGAGGCGGAAATGTTTTTGGGACGTTAAACCCCACAAATCAATCAAATACAGTCTTCCGGCACCACTCCTAGTGGTAGTGACTGCTGAAAAATATGACAGGGTAGTAGACAGGGTAGTGACTAGCTATTGAGTTCATGTTTTTGAGCATCTTCACGTTGATACCATCGATGCCGCAAGAAGATGTGAGTTTCAGTGAGTCGATTAGTTTTGCGATGCCGTTCGAGCAGAATGTGATGTCCGGCATCTCGCTATGGCTGATATTAAGAAATGAAGGCAAGTTATCGACAGGTTCAACGATAAACATGGAAGAAAAAAAGCTGTTAAGTTGTTCGGCAGCCTCGTGATCGAGAATATGATGGCTTTGATCGTTGTGCAGTACTAATGGTTGGAAGGTACAGGGGTTAATTGTGTGCCAGAATTTTTTGGGGTTGTTGCTGAACATAGCGGGCAATGTTTGTGAAAAAACTAACTAAAAGTTTTTCTTTGTTAGCAAGTTTATTGAAATTTTTTTCTGCGGCGTAGTACCTGTTCCACGCACATGCGCTATTGGACCGCTTCGCCGATCGAAAGAGTCATTTCTTTATTAATATTTTAATAACAATTATTATTATTATTAATAATATTATTATTATTATTATTAATACATTACTACGTTGTATCGTTATATACGTTGTAAAAGTTTGAGAAATTGCTTCAATATCTACCTATATAAAATTTATTGAAAAGTGGAATTCTCCGATAAATTGGTATATCTGAGTGATCAAAAACTGCCGTCTTTTATGGCTGGCCGATGCCGCAGACAGTGAAATTGTAACTACCTTAGTCACGTGTGCAATACGATTTCGAATTTTGTATCGTACTGATTTCTAGTGCTTGCCTCAAAATATACATGCTACAACACAATTTGCAGAAGATGAATAGAGTTCATACGCTTAAATTGCTTTACGAAAGCTTCACATGCCGTGGATTCCAAAACCTACGTTTGATCGGTGTGAGTGTTTTTGTCGCCACTGATGTCGCCACCCACCCTCCTTTTTTTCACATCGCAGCCCCGCCGTGGTGTTCTACTGGCTAAGGTACTCGGCTGCTAACCTGTGGGTCGCGGGATCAAATCCCGACTGCGGCGGCTGCATTTTCGATGCAGGCGAAAATGCTGTAGGCCGGTGTGCTCAGATTTGTGTGCACGCGAAAGAACCCCAGGTGGTAAAATTTCCGGAGCCCTCCACTAAGGCGTCTCTCACAATCATATGGTGGTTTTGGGACGTTGAACACACAGATCAGTCTTTTTTTTCAATTCGTAACACCGAAGTCTCTGATATCAACGACTCCTAAATGGCGCTCACCGAATCCTTGAATAGCTAACCCCTAACATTCACAATTAAATTAAAAGCATTCACATCGACACTCACTGCGGGCGTTCTGTAACACACACACACACACACACACACACACACACACACACACACACACACACACACACACACACACACACACACACACACACACACATGCACACACGCACACACACACACACACACACACACACACACACACACACACACCAAGAGAAAACTGAGTTGAGCCACGGCAAAAGTTTTTTTTTTGTTTCGCGAACCTCGGAGGAGAAAAAACAGTGTGTTACTGGGTTTTCTTGGAACCAGAGATGTCCTTCACGCATAAGGAACAACTCTGCGAAAACACGATGTTTGGATATATTTAATTTTCTTCACACAAAAATGACGCAACATACTTTCCCAAAATATCATACTGCAGTCCCGTGAGATCAATTCAATTAACTTCCACAAAAATTTTGGGGAGACTTTTATTAACTATTAGTTAACTGACCTACAATTTTGTTTTTCTCTCTATAAGCAACAAGAATTTAGTGATTTCAAAATTACTGGACAAACACATTTGATTATTATTTGCAAAAGGGCCGCCTGACAGTGCTGGAAATGTTAATAAGCTAAGAAGCTTACAAAACGAGCGATTGCGTCCCGAAGTCAACCGCGTTTAAAAAACAAACATTATAAGAGAAATAAAAAAATACAAATGTAATTCAGAATACGATGATATCTAATGAAAGATTTTTCCTATGTCTCTTCTGGTGTTTCCTAGAAAGATATCTGTAATTTTAGCTTTTTAGCTTATGTTTCAATTAGCATGGTGAGAAATATAAGAAGACGCAGTCTTTGTAAAACGATTGTCGTCACTCGGCAACACTGTCCCTTTTTGTTCAGTTAAATGTATTTTGAAACAAGTTGAGATTTTGCGCTATTCAACCATGTGAGCATGATTTATAAAATTATTAGGAAAATTGGGGACATCAAATATGCGACGTTTTGTGATCTTTAAAAAAATCGACCTGGTTTTTTCGGAGTTCACTTGTTTGTTTACTAATACTGTCAACCCAGGAGTGGAACGCACATACAATTTCGCAAGATAGCATGAAGGAGCATACAATGTTATGCTGAAATTCAAGCAAAAATATTATAAAAATTGGGCTTGAAATACGTTACAATCTACGTCCTTTTTTAGACGTGGCCTGCAAAATAACGAGTTCACATCTCATAGCTGCCAACAACGTTTACAATCACAGCCCGAAAGATGTACTCGGGTTACATCAGATGGCTTCTCCTCCTTGTTAGCTTCGCCACTGGCGAACAACTTGACAATTTTCGTTACAAAATATACACCACGCACATACGTAAATGACAACCAGTTGCGAACCGCATGCAGCCATTCTTTCTCTCCTCTGCGAACCGCCAATGAGTATTGGGTAGCAGAAAATCAATAAGAAAAAAAAGAATGACGAAAACATAGAGTCTCTCAAACACCTAGTATATACCACAATCGCGCTAGGAGCTCATTTCTAACTCGCGAAGATATCGCACGGAAAACGCCACTTTTGTGCGCTTCGCTTTTTGTTGATGCAAATCGGCGGCGACAGCTTGGCGTAACATTGCGGTGATCTTCGACGAAGCTTTCTGAACAAGAAGTGAGCTGGCGTTTTCGTGATTTACTTTGTCGCTGCGCTCAGTTTCTCAGGAGGGACAAAAGAATTGGAGGCGATGGTTCGCCATGCAGTCTTTTGAACGAACAGCTACATTTTTTATCGCGGAAATAGCTGATGCTTTCGTTTGACAACAAACTTCGACGATGCTATGTAAAGCAAATCAAAAGCAAGCGCACGCAAGCTGTTTTCAGGAGAGACTCCAGGAGGCAACCGGCATGTGCCCTGTTCCAGTGGTTCATCAGTTCGAGAGAGGAAAAAAACCTGGAGTTCCATGAACTATGCTTTGAAGTTCGGTATTTCATGCACGTGTCTTTGCCAGGTCATATACATAGCCAACTTTCAAGAAACGTTCTACCAAAATATGCGCGGATTAAGTTAAGGCCGGGCATACGCACTGGTTATCTACTATCTTTCGTTGGCGGAAAACATCAAATGTGTTTTCAGAGCAAACTCTGCGAATAGCTTCAAGAACATCCACGGAGCAAATATGGGCTTTTCCCTTAAAGAGATTCACGCAGCAAGAAACTTCCCCAAGATCTTACATATGAAACTGTAATCTAAACTGCGCAGGATGGGTTATTGTTATCTGCTCAATATTTTAGGTCCTCTCGCGGGGGACTTCGGCCTTAAAGAAACATAGTATACTGAAGAATGATTTCTGTCCATGGAAAGATCATTATATTTCTGGGATTGATTAATAATTCGCCACTGAAATCTTGCTAGAACTTTATTGGCGTAGAAGTGCTTGTATAGCAGTCAACTTCTTGAAAGCACATTTTGCATTGAGCATTCTCAGTGATCATCTCTTGAATTATCGAGTTACAATTAACGCAGCATTCAAAATACACTACTTTTGCAATACATGTTTAAGTAGTCTTTGAATACTTTTTGTAGACTTACACAGAATGTAGCAGTACCTCAGTGGAAATAATAACTACTAGGACACGTACCTTAAGAGTCTTGTTCAAAACGTTTTACCTAGAACCTCTTGAAGAATGCCTACCAAGGCACGTCGTTTCAATATACCGGATGTTTCGAGAAATGTGTCCGAACTTTGCAGAAAGCAAGAAAATTTAATATTTGTTCAATGCCTTCGCACCGGCTTTTTCTGCATATCCATAGGCAGTTCAGTATGGCTAAAGACGTCATTTGGGAGAATAATTAGGAACGTCAAATTAACATAACATTTTATTTAGTGGAGTTAGGCGGCTATGTAAAAAAATGAACTTTTTCTTGCGAAGAACTCATTGTAGCTTTCAGATTCCGAAAAAGCGGCCTTCAGTTATCATTACAAAGTAATGAAATTCCGCCAGTGGCGTATCAACTCGTTGGCGAGTGGTGGGTCTATCTAACTCGCCCACTCAGTCCACCGTATATATATATATATATATATATATATATATATATATATATATATATATATATATATATATATATATATATATATATATGGGAAAGAAGTGTATTCACAAGGGCTCGTTTTTCCGTGTCTTGACACAATATTATTGACATCTAACAGACAATAATGCCAAGGAATGTATAGGGAAAGTTATTAGAGCCAATCTAATGTAAATAAGAAGAAAGAAAAGTGGCTGAAAAAATAACTTGCCGTGAGCAGGAATCGAACCTATGACCTTCGAATAACGCCTTCGATGCTCTAGCCACTGATATATATATATATATAAATATAAATAAATAAATATATATATATATATATATATATATATATATATATATATATATATATATATATATATATATATATATATATATATCGCAGCCAGACACCACAGAAATTAGTTAGAAATGACTAGTTTTTCAAAAATACTGTGTTAAGTGAGGGGACAAGCTGCGTAAACACAGCAGTGTTTGGTGCATTATTGCCGTTAATTTTAAATATTACAGCCACATTCAACCTGTTCCTCATCTGGGGATTTCCCCATCGAGGAGGTCCAAGGGCTAAGATGTACGCAGCTGCTGACCCGCAGGTCGAGGGATCAAATCCCGGCTGCAGTGGCTGCATTGTCGATGGAGGCGAAAATGCTGTGGGCCCGTGTGCTTAGATTTGGGTGTACGATCAAGAACCTCAGGTGCTCGAACCTTTTGAGCCCTCTACTACAGTGTCTCTCATAATTATATGGTGGTTTTGGGACAATAAAGCCCACATATAAATCAATCAATTAATTATTCCATTATAAATAATCTTAGCATTTAGTTTGCAAACCTCAAGGTCTCAGTTTGCCGTTGCAAATAGTCAGTGTGAGAAACTTGTTTTTAATTCGGTACTTTAAATTCTTATGAAAAAAAAAATGTGTTACTGACAAAAGAATGTGCTTAGAAGAAATCGTCCTAATAAGCCGAGTGCCATTTTTTACTATAAAAACCCTCAAATACTTACTATTTCTAAAGAAGACTAAACGAAGTGGATTGATTGTCATGGAAACCAAATTGAGCTGGTGGTGTATATGAGAATATGAATGGCTAGAATTTATTTACTAGGTGTTGTTGCTTGCTTTCCTTCGTTTTCCAGGCTGAGCGGGTCTTGAAGGAAAAGCGGTGATGTGGTCGTTTTCTCCTCTCCTTCAGCCTCGCCAGTCCGTAAACTGCCTTAGTTCAAGTCAGCTTTCAAAAAAAATGTGGGCGATTTTAACATTAAACTACTTCCAATTGTTTTCTTTCATATAGGTAGTTAGCTGGTAATGACAGGTAAAAATATTTTTCTTCGCCATGCTCACAGCACGTGCTAGTAACACAAACTATTAAGATATGACGTGTAAGTGATATGACCACTTAAGCACGGCAACGTAAAAAACAGTTTTTAAACGAATATATTGCTGGCCAATATTTTGTCGCAATTCGTGAACATTTTGCGTTGTACCATACCATCGCCTCCTCGCTATGCGATGTCTCAAGTTTGTGAGACGTGGCCGAGTTGAATGAAGTTGCACAATAAACAGCGTATTACTATGCTCAACATTGGCTAAATAGCTAGACGATGTCTCAGTCTGAACGTTATTCAATAAAACTGCCCACTAATCACATTGGCTACTGATTACATAAATCCATGCTTATAATAGATAATTTATGTAATAGTCTAACGATAACGAGCTTTCTTTGAGCGCATGGCACTCTTTTCGAACTTATTCTTGCTGAGAGAGAGGTGAAGAGAGAGCAGTGGGCGTCATAAGAAACAGACACAATCTTTTGCAGGTGACAGTTTCTTTGCACAGAAAACCGCCTACGCTGATTTTCTCTCTAGTGAGGTAGATCTAGTTACCGGGCAAATTGGAAAGCTGGTATTGTCAATGTGCTCGAGTTCACTGCCTTATTAAATGCGAAGCATTTCTTAGCGAATTTCGGTGACTTTGAGTCTATCTATCTATCTATCTATCTATCTATCTATCTATCTATCTATCTATCTATCTATCTATCTATCTATCTATCTATCTATCTATCTATCTATCTATCTATCTATTTATCTATCTATCTATCTATCTATCTATCTATCTATCTATCTATCTATCTATCTATCTATCTATCTATCTATCTCTGGCCGTTTGGATAATGGTATCAATACCAAACTTGGTATGATATAACATGACTGTATGACGAACATAACTAAGTAGTCATAACACGAAAATCATGACGTGTGGTTCAAAAATGTCATAATTTACATGTCGTGGTCTTGCTGCTCTTGTGGTGGTTTCATTCACATCATATGTTGCAAAACTGGTATGGTCTGACATGACTGCATGGCGAACACAAGCGACCAGCCCTAACATGAAAGTCATGACATGCGTGTCAAGTAACAACATGACTACATGCAACACTTACGAGGCGCTCACGGCCGTTTCACTAGCTTTGTATATACTGAATTTTGCATTACGGGACGTGAATGTATGGCTAAGGTATGTGGCTTGTGCCAACATGATAATCATGAGATGCGTGTGACGACACAACACGACTACATGCCACACTCATGATGTGCTCGTGGTCGTTTCGCTAGCTTTGCATATGACGAATTTGGTATTACGGCACGTGAATGAATGGCGAAGGTATGTGACTGGTGCAAACATGATAATCATGAGATGCGTGTCTGGTAAAAATATGACTACAAGTTACACTCATGATGCGCTCGCGGCCGTTTCGCTAGCTTCACATGTACTAAAACCGGTATTACGTGACGTGAATGGACGAAATAGCTAAATTACACGTCCAAACATGATGATCATGACATGCGTTTCATATAACAACATGAATACGTCCCACACTTAATGATGCGCTCGCGGCCACTTCGCTACCTTCACATATGCCAAAATTTAGTATTACGTCACGTGATTGGATGACGAATGTATGCGAATGGTGCAAACATGATAATCATTAGATGCGTGTCATGTAAGAACATTCATACACGCCACACTGAAGGCGCCAATACACTGCGACGTGAGCCGGCGCGCGTGCGCGCCAGCGTTCGTTTTATCGCGTCACGCCGGAGATGCCACGCCAGGCGCCGATATACCCCTAGTAGAGATCAGTGGTTCTGGCCACTGACCTTCATTCTGGATCTGCATTCCATATACACGCAGGCGCGCGCCGTGCCGCGTTGCTTTGACGCATGCGCGTTTGAGCGCACATGGTGTCGCTCCGTCACAAAGAGAGGCAGATGCGGTGCTGTTTAAGTAATGTCGTTGGCGCGAGATGCAGCATGTCGCATTTCGCGCCGGTTGCCACTGGACCGCGCCGACGGACGCTGGTCGCACTAGTCACGCCTGGCGTCACACTATAGAGTGTTCGCGTTTTTCTAGCGTGGCGTCGCGGCTCCCAGCCTGCGCGTGCGTCAACGTTGCGTCGGAGTATATTGGGCTCTTTATGACGCGCTCGCCGCCGTTGCGCTAGCTCCACATGCACCAAATTTGGTATCACGGGAAGCGAATAGACGACAAAGGTAAATGACACGTTGCTCACGCCGAATAACGGCGTGAGCGGCGAAGGAAAAGGTATGCGCAACTCTGCTACCTAAAGGTAACACATACAGTAACTCAACTCACTCCCCAAAACTCGGTCAGTGAGGTATCTTGATTTCGATGCATGGAGCTTATGGGGAGTTTCGCAACTCGTATAATAGAATAGCTCTGTCCTAGCTGTGGGTGGACAAAGGAACTGTCCTTGACTTCACTACTGTTTGTTGAGACCTGGTTTAGACCAATCGACGAACTGCGTGCTGCGTCACGCCACCGATCACAGAGTTCTCACTGCACGTGCAAGGAGCATTGGTCTGGCATACGAAAGAAGTGCGGGAATCGTTTTTTTAGAAATGGAGGCTCTGTGCGGCGCACAGCTTTGTTATATTCTGAAAACGTGATCGCTGTGGTCTACTCTACGTATTACCGAGCTTGATTGGCAGCTGTAAAAAAAAAGTCGCAGGTAGTTGACGGGCCTTTTAACCTATACCTCGCCCTACCGCAGTGGTCTAGTGGCTAAGCTACTCGGCTGCTGACCCGCAGGTCGCGGGTTCGAATCCCTGCTGTGGTGGCTGCATTTTCCATGGAGGTAAAAATGCTATAGTCCCGTGTGCTCAAATTTCAGTGCACGTTAAAGAACCCCAGGTGGTTGAAATGTTTGGAGCCATTCACTACGACGTCTCTCATAATCATATGGTGGTTTTGGGATGTTGAACCCCGCATATTAAGCAATAAGCTATACCTCAAACACGCGGAAGACGACTTCTGCGAATTATAGCTTGGTTATGCCATTATTTATTACGTGAGGTTATGTATTTAATTATTAGAAGGTGAAACAACGTACTTGAACTCGAATGCATTACAATTTTGTCTCTTTGGACAATTAAGCAGTTGAATATTACCTTCCCATTGACGATCCAAGGCGTAGCATACCATGCAATCATTTTTGTGCTATAGACGTGTTTTTGAATGCTTTTTTTACTCAAATATTACTTAGGCGAGTGAAAAGCAGTTTCACTACTTCTTTAAGCCTCTGCTAAAAGACTCTGGCTGGAGTGTTGTGCTCACGTGCCATGAGGTCAGGGGGAGCCAAATACGAACTCCTCATAAACTTGCAATAGCTCGGTTAGAAAATTTTTTTCTCCCCACTGAATAACTTGCCGGACGTTTTTTTTAAAGAAAGTTGCGTCTCTCTCTTTCTCCAATAACACTAAAATTACTCCTTTCAAACTTTGTGTACGTCATACAAGAAAGCATACTATACAACGACGTATAAATAATATTTTTACTTTGACCGCTACCGTGCAAAAATGAAGCTGTAGTATAGGTCAAAATGGTACATTTAGAACATTTGTAAAAACATAGTCACAACTTCGGTGCTACGTTCGCTGCCACAGGATTTTATCTATTATATAACCATATAACGAACACAGTGTGAATATATTACTCACGAGAAAAGTAGTGCTTTCTATGAAAAAAAAAAACGCGACACAAGCAGCTTATCGCATTTCGTCATGGCCAGAAATAACGAAAGTTAAAGGACACATGAATAACTGTCATATTTGACATAAGTTATAGGCCTACTTGTTAGGTAAACGGTTGGAAGTAAACGCTAATGTTTTCGTCTTCTCCTAAATTCTACCCCTAGCTATGTTTACATTTATTCTGTCTGAGTTGCGTTATCAATTGGGGTCGTAAAGGGTAGACGCCTTCGTTGTTATCCAAGTCCTACAGATAATAATTTTTCGCAAAAGAGAACAGATTCCTTCTCTCGCGCTGCACAAAGACCGCAGGTTCTGAGTTAAGTGAAAGTGGGAAGGAAAACAGCTGAAAAAGGAAAGGCGGATATGTTAACCAACTTGGCATAACCGGTAGGCTAACGCGCACAGTTTGAAATGAATGGGAAGAAAGAAAGAAGAAAGCTAGAGAACGCTTGAGCGTTGCCTTCAAGAGCAGATCGGGATAGCGTAGTTGGGCCTCCTGCGCATCTTCTTCTAAACTGCTAGCCAGCTTTGGTGCATGCATCACCTATACCGCAAGGAAACGAACGA
Organism: Rhipicephalus annulatus; assembly: GCA_013436015.1. NCBI lineage: Eukaryota > Metazoa > Arthropoda > Arachnida > Ixodida > Ixodidae > Rhipicephalus > Rhipicephalus annulatus. Next base: position 977,900 of record WOVY01010272.1, on the reverse strand, counting down.
CAATGCGCGGAACATTAGCCGTTTCAAACTGTCCTAGAATGACTACTGCAACCACAGTTGTCAAGTGCCCTATACGTTAGAATAGTCTGTAAAGACAATAGTTTTTTAGGGTACTTCGACGCGAAAGTTTTGGTCTGTCTGTCTGCACACTTGTCTGTTTGTCAACCATAACGATGTCCCAAACGGCGTCGAACGATACCCCTAATGCTCAACCTCATGCGCAGCACCCGCTAATATTGCTCAAGGTTCAGCGTTCATACTTGTGTGATTGTCAATTAAAAAGCAATTATTGCGCATATCTGATGCACCATAACAGCATGTCTATATTCTGTATATGTGTCTTTATACTAGAAATTGCATACATAAGTAATTTCAAGGACCGTAGCGCTTATCACGCTGCGCTCACCATGCAACGCTATGCTCAAAAAGGCAACTGTTTCTAAGACTTTGCTAAGACGATATGGTGGTGGCACCTGCCCGTCGCTTTGCGATCTACGCCTTATCGCCTCCGAGACAGGCGCGCACGCCTTCCTTCGTTTTCGAAGATAACTGCCAGATAGCGCTCGTGTCTAACGTGCCGAGATGCGCTCGTTCGCCTTCGCTGCACAGATCGAGACTCTCGAACGCAGCGCCTCCCGAATACAATTCACCGTTTTTCTTGCGCAAACCATCAAACAAACGCTTTTTTCACTCTCTTCAGACGCAAGACTATCGTCTTTCAATGACATTTGCAGTGAAACATGCAGATACAGGGTCAAGTTTTCTTTGTAAACCAGTGAAATGACCCATACACGTCCATAGGACAATTCGGCTAACCTACGCAGCAGTTCACATTGTTGATTGTTGGGCTGCTCATGATGAGTAAATATGTCTGAGTAATTTTTAATGGGGTGGCTTTTAAAACACCCACTCGTCCCTAATTAACATTTATTCACATTTTTCACAACTACCGTGATTCCACGCTTCTGCCACGCAATATATTAAGTAGACTCCTTACACTGCATGATATTCATATAGTGCATTTTTAAAAATCAATTTTAACAAATATCTTGGCTGTGTTGTAGAACACTTGCTTGGAATTCAGACAGTGAGATTTCTATACTTATTTGCATATGTTTCAAGTCTCTTGCCTTGCACAAAATAATAATTTCTTTGCTCGTAACCGACGATGCCGACACCAGAATTTTTGCGAAAGGAGCTCTTCAATGCTATCACGTTGGAAATTTCTTTAATTAGTGTCTAGTGGACATTAGTATAAACAAGAAGACGGAGACATACTTAGATATGATTGTGTAATCCAGCCTGCGTGGTAGTAGCACCATTTTACAATCAGGTGGCCTTTTTAAGTGAAGCTGCGGTAAGTAAGCAAAGCAGAAACACTACACGAAGGCAAGAGAGGTACTTCGTCTACATAAGAATGCCCCGCAGCTTCAAGTCTCTGTGGCGGACAAACGCTACGCAGTACCAGAAACCCTAAATTTTCGAAGCTGCGTGGTGTTTCCGCCTGACAGCCTATGTTTTTCAAAGATCTAGTTGAGGTAACATGACGAAGGCAGATTGCTTTCGATTCAGATGTCCGACAGCACGTGCCCTTTGGGAATGGAAAAACTTTATTTCGGTCCTGCAGGACGCGCTTAGCGCGTAGCGGGCGTCTCCCACGTAGGGACCGACAGGGAGTACCTGGCGGCCGCTTCGTGGGCCTGCTGGACGGCCCATCGCTGGTCGGCGAGAAGTGCCCTTTGGGTCCGCCCTTTTTTCAATGAAAGTGTGAGCACCGACTCTTTACCGATTACAGACCACGGAAACAAATGAAGGGAAGAACCCTCGCCCGAATAATTTATGATGATCGATTATATTTCAACAAAACTTTTGACTGCTAGAAAAATAAGAAAGCAACACTGCCTTATTGGCAACTATTAGCCATATTCGCTCCAAAGCCTACAACGTGCACGGAAACACTTTAGCACACGCACGCAGATCTCGACTCCTCCGCTCTTTATCACCTTAACACACGCGCACAGGCACAGGTGTGGAAAGTAATAATTAGTCTTCAAGACTAAATAAAGCAATAAAAAAGCTGCTACTGTCGTGGTGTAGAGGTTATCACGTGATCTCTGTAAGGGATCACATTCAGTCTGTTGAAAGGGTGGAAGGTTGAGAGGATGCTTTCTCTGAAGCATGAGGAATAAACAAAGGGCATGTACTCCCGTGGTCGTACCCGGCGTATTACTGGTTTGAGTACTCAGCAAAGTGCCGAGAGAATGCCGGCTGCAGTCGGGGTTTTGACTTGCCAAAGTGAGACTTAGAAGCCGAGTCTGTTGTGTGAGATCTTGTTGAACGTAGATAGGTAGCTGCAAAAAGATTGACATAGAAGACACGCGGCGTACGGTTATTGCTAGTGGAGGGAAAAAGTCGGAGGAAAACGCCAGATGCTATTGTCCATGCAAGTAGTTGCACAGTGAAAAAGACTCAAAAGAACTTGAGAGCGAGATGAAATACATAAAAGGTCATAGCACGATCGAGCTCATTGAAAAAAAAACAGGAAAGAATATAATGAGTGAATTGACGTGATAGATTAGATGTGATAAGCCGTAAAGTGGTGCAGACAACCAACAAAGTGATTACTTTTGGATGCTTTGGTCACCACATCGTGACGAGGATTTTGGCTTTTGTCTTCGAGCATGCATGTGAGTACTGTCCGACCACATTGTCCTAATATTTTTCATGCCAGTAAGAACTAAAGCGTTAAAACCATCAGAACCACCGACAAATGAGCTTTGGACATCTCTACTTCAATATAAGTTCGTTGAACAGTTTTCGTGAGCACCGAGTAAAACTGGTTTACCGAGCACGCTTCACGCTCTTCATTTCGCTTTTTTAACTGCTATATATAGCACTAGGCTGAATTTCTGCTTTTTTCGGAAGTCCATGTCTCAGATACTCGTGCGCTAGTATATATAGGTTGTGACTTTTTTGCGTACAGGAAGAAATTGCAGACAAAATAAATATCGCCAGGCGTAGTGCGTTTATGACGGACGTTGCACGCGCTTTATTTCATTATGCACGTTTCGTCTTATTGTTCTCGGACATCACTTTTCAACGCCAATTTTATCGTCTACTCGGTAAGCTGTTCACTCGTCCACTTTTTGAATCACTGACGATCGCCCAAAACAATAGTACTCAGCGTTACGCTTATAGAACGGCAGCGTATACACCTTCATCTGCTCCTTCCTTCTTGCCACTGTTATGTCTGTTTCAATGCGGTATGTAAAAACTTTTTTTTAGGGGCAGCATTCTTTAAACCGTCGCCCCGTCCATTGTGAAGCTTTGCGTCTTAGAGTCTAAGACAACATCTCTCTTCTATAAGAGATCACTTCGAGCCAATAAAAATGAAGAAGCTGAGCAATACAAAAGTGCAGACGCGTACCGAGGCAGACGATCGTAGCGAGTACGAAGTTACGAGGTCCTTTCGAGTGAAAACGACAGATACAGAAAATCCCCGAAGAATGCAGTGCTCTTGACCATATAAACTCCTTTCCGGTCAGTGCCAAGCCCCGGTGTCATTTAAAAATGAAAGAAGACGCGGATCTTCGGGAGGGTGCTTAGAAAACAGGCTGCGAAAATACTCTCTGATTTATTGGTGTGGTGCAGAATGTCGGCCAAATCAACAGGAAGAACAAATCGGCGTTCATGAGATGCAGCTGACAAAAAAATACAAGGGTATATCCTAGGGTATTAAAGGCTTTTTTTGGTTGGCGCACAAAGCTTAAAAAAACAAGATGACTGACGCTCGAACCATTACTACATTCTTACGTCCTACAAAGATGTTTTCATTATATCTTTACCTTGTATTCTGTTTATTGAATGTTTCTAACGTGCATCGCCTCAATACTTCGTACCGTGATTTCGATTATTTGCCTTTTGATAGCTCGAGGCGCTCGCATTATTTCTCGTTCACGCCCCGTTGAAAACCCCGGAACGTTATAAACACTGCCTTCAAGCTTTTAACGAAGGTCACGGAAGGATCAAGCAGATTTCTTTAAGTATTGCTTACATGCAGGCATGGTCTTTTGCGTTCACTTGGATGAATGAAAGGCACCCATTTGTTGCGTTCGCGCAAACGTGTAATGACACATAGCGGCTTAATGAGCCAAGATATGGAAGATTGGTAATCAGTCGAAGCAGTGGCAAATGAAAAGGCATGCTTGAATTATGCTACAGCCTTCAATTTATATGTACGCCTTTTCCAGTGTTTGGCATCAGCTGCTATTGTTGTTACATATGTTATGAGCTCACCCATGTGAACGTGAACGTGCACGTGTCGAGAACTTTATACCACCAGTGTTAAAGTGAAGCAACGACGAACGTTGTGGCACTTGGGCAGAAAAGCTTGGCAGATGGACCTCAAGTATGCACGCAGGACCGTGGTGTCTGACCTAAGCTAACATCGGACAACATAGCATCAACCACGTGGAACAAGATGGTCGTGACGCCAAGGAAAAAAAAAGCCGGTTCACAAGGAAGATAATGCGGAGCCTGACACAAATCGAGTTTTTCATAAAGAACTTGTTGCTTTGGTACGTGACACTTTACAATTTTATTTAATTGTTTCTTTCTTAACTTGTCTTAACGTTCATAATAGATATAAAACAAGAAACTCAGCTTACTCACCTCCACGACGGTCTTATTTTTTTTTGGTCTACCAAAGCTCAGCCAATCAACCGATGGATAAATGGATCGATGGATCATTCAACCATTTAATCAATCAATTAGTCAATCAAACTTTACAATACGAGAAACAGATCGATTGGCTTTGTTTCGTGAATACAGTACGAATTGATACGGGGTAATAATTAATACACCTACTTGACACCTTCCACGCTAGTTTGAGACGATGTCGTCTTCATTAGTACTGAATTTATGCAAGTGCCAAATAGTATTACAACGGATTCAATGCGTTTGTTGTGATAACCACTCGGCAATTTTTTTATTTGGAGACACGTGACAAGCAAATAGGCGTTGTGTGTAAGTAGTTGCCTGTTTGGCAAAGAAAAAACAAGATACACGTACATATGGGCTCGTTGTATGAGCCGTGAGGCAAATGCAGCGATGTCTGAAACGCAAGACGTTTAAGACATCAGTACTGGTTGAGGAATTGTTTGTATATATAAGCTTCTATATATGCGTTACTACAGCACGGCCCAACTATGCAGGAAAGCTCTCAGCTATCTACTCATTTAGATATCACTGACTTTAAGGCAGTTGTTCCTTCATATCTATACTACACTTTCCCGTTTACTCCAGCGTATAATAGCCAACCGCGCATGTGTCTGGTTAACCTCCCTGCATTCACTCTTCTTGTTCTTTCTGCTTAATGCAGTTGCGTTGTGATAATTCCCATAGCCCCATTTTCTGCTGGATTATATTGGATTGATCCATGACAGACAGTTGAAGAAAAAAAGTGCCCAATTAGTTTTCTTACACTGTGGCGAAAAAAGAGACTGTGAAACAAAAACTCAGCAGCCCTTCCCAAGTAAAAAAAGGGGGGGGGGCAATAAAAATTCGCGTGGGTTTGCCTCAGTCAGACAAACTTTGCCTAACCCACTGCGGTTCCTTTCTTTCTTTCTTTCTTTCTTTCTTTCTTTCTTTCTTTCTTTCTTTCTTTCTTTCTTTCTTTCTTTCTTTCTTTCTTTCTTTCCTTCCTTCTTTCTTTCTTTCTTTCTTACTTCCTTTCTTTCTCTCTTTCTTTCTTTCTTTCATTCTTTCTTTCTTTTATTTCCTTTGGCATTGCGCAAATCTAACTTTTAACCTAGGCTTACAGCTTTATTTTAAGTAGAGGCGATTCACAAAAGAGTGATTCAGGCTTAACCGGCATGGCATCTTTTATGTTCTCTATTTCATTCTTCGCGAACTTCAAAAACGGCTGAATGAAAAGACCTTCACGAAATAGTGGAAATGCTGGCCATGCATTCAATTTTGCCCAAGCCAGAATTTTTAAGAAGTGAGCAATTCCTAATGTCGACCATATACGTGCTTTGTCTCAGGTCAATTTTAGTCCACCAAGACGAAACACTTTTACGAAGCACCTACAACTATAGCGTACCTTTCCCCAATAGTTTTTAGAATTGGCCGGTATAATGCATTCGTATGCTTCCGTTCAATTCAAGTTGGGCAAGCACTAACGTGTGGCCTTCTGGTCAAGGTGCTCACTTTTTGAATGGGGGACCCGGGTGCAAACTCCGGCCACAAAAAGAAGGCTTGTTTTGTTTTTCTCGTCATTTGTTTTATTCGTGCCAGCTACATGTGGCTGAAGAGGGCTTTTTGAAACGCCACCATTCCTCAGAACAGTCTACGACGCGCTTCGCTTGACGAAACATGGTAATAATGATTGTGAGACGTGTGCTGTCGCAGCCACAGTATTCTTTAAAATACTATTAAAACATTGGCGGTAACCCTTTTTCCCTGGCTTGTGGATCGGCACGTCTAGTTATGAAGATCACTAGCATATTCCAAGGTCAGATCACTCGGCAAGAGAATGACCTCAGGACGGACCGGAAACCTTAGAATGGAGGTGGAATGCAAGGGGGAACAAGAAAGCCTTCACTTGAAGAAATAACTGCAGAGAAAAAGACGTGCACACGTGAGGTTACACGCAAACTGCTCCTTTTCTCTTCCTAGCACTGTTGACGAGCGCAACGTCTCTTTCCTTTAACACATATTCTTTTATTCACCGGATATCTCAGCCAACGTCATCTCTGTTTACTGGAGCCGACTTTATTTTTTTTTCTTTTCATTGCCGTCCTTGCATTCTTCTCTCTCTCTCTCTTTCTATTTGCCTATCTTCGGTTCATAAATACAATTTTGCCCAAATCCATTATTATCTTGCATCTTCCTTCTTTCCTTTTTTGTTGCCTTTCTTCAGTCTAGTTAACAAACGTTTTCTTCATATATGCCGTATGCAGGGCTGTTTAATCAGAACGCCAATGAAGCAACACAGGAACTAACCTAGAAACTGCAAAAGAAAACGCAATTTATTTTCTCAGTTTTGCACCGTTCAGGCCCTTTGCGAAACTTCTTCGTATTTGTCTCGACAGAAGACCTTATGTGCGAGCTTTCTTTCACTTGGCATGCATCTTTCTACAGCTTTCCTGGCAGATAAGAGGCGATACCCCCCGGCGGGAATGCGTCGTCGGACGCCCTGATTTCCTTCTTCCCTGTACCCTGACTTCTACAGCCGCGCTGCGTTCTCGTCTCCCTGGGCGGTGGCCACATTCAGATTAAGCGGCAATACCAACGAGCTGGCTCCCTAATCAACAATCAATTAACTGAACTCGTGGCCATGGTTCGCTTGGGGCTAATCTAGGCGCCTTCCCCACATCCATGCAGGCGCTCCCAGACGCCCCTTCCTCCTATGCCGACTATCAAGCTAACGAGTCCCGAACACGCGTAAAGCCTCCTGAATACGTAGCGCGGCTTCATTTGCGTGCATCTAAGCAGAAGCGAAAGAAGGCGCCCGATGCAAACGGGCATCTGGAATTTAACTTAACGTTAGGTGACAGTAGTCGAATAAATATAATCTTGCCGGCACTTACCCACGGAGAAGAAACCTGGAGGCTTACAAAAAGGGCTCAGCTTAATATAAGGACGATGCATCGAGCAATGGAAAAGAAAAGGATAGGTGTAACCTTCAGGGACAAGAAGAGAGCAGACTGGGGCAGGGAAAAAAACCGGTATTAATAATATCATAGTTGAAATCAAGAAGATGTGGACATGGGCTGGGCACGTAGCACGTAGGAAGGATAACCGCTGGTCATGAAGGGTAACTGACTGGATTCCCAGACACACACACACACACACACACACACACCACACACACACACACATACACACACATATATATATATATATATATATATATATATATATATATATATATATATATATATATATATATATATATATATATATATATATATATATATATATATTTACGGGGTTTATTGAGGTACACAGTGACCGGAAAGACGGAAAGATAGCAACAGCAGCAGGCAAAGCGTAGCCAGGGAGTGAACAGCCGAGCGAGCAAGGCGATGGCAATGCGCTTCCGCATGTGTCTATCATCTTCCTCACAATAACCCCCGGTATCGAGAGGTAGCCATTCTGGCGACATAGAGAGTCGTCAGAGGGTCATAATACGGCTTGAGACGGTTAAGGTGGACTGTTTCTCGCCCCGCACGACGAAGGTCGGAAGATGGCGTAACGTGTTCAACCACATAGTTAACAGGAGACGTCTGGGCAACCACGTGGTGGGGTCCGTGATGCTTCGGAAGTAGCTTAGACGAAAGGCCGGGAGCAGCAACTGGCGGGACCCAACGCCACACGAGAGAGTCGATGGTGAAAGGGTCCGGAGGGATGTCGGAGTCGTGACGCTGTTTTTGGCGACACTGTTGGTCGTAGGTGAAAGAACGGGCCAGTTCTCGGCATTTCTCGGCGTGGTGAGCCACCGCAGACACAGGCTGGTAGTCGTCAACGTCTGGATGATATGGTAGATTCGTAACAATGATGCTAGTGAGTTCACGGCCGTATAGCATGAAAAATGGTGTGAATCCGGTGGTGGCTTGTGAGGTGGTGTTGTAAGCGAATGTGACAAACGGAAGAACAAGACCCCAATTACAGTGGTCGGACGCAACGTACATGGACAACATGTCTCCAAGAGTTCAGTTAAATCGTTCCGTTAATCCGTTTGTCTGTGGGTGATATGAAGTAGTGGTGCGGTGAATAATTCTGCATGCGGATAGTAGTGATTGCAACACGTCTGAGAGAAATACACGGCCCCGATCACTGAGCAGTTCACGAGGGGCGCCATGGTGGAGAACATAGCTGCTTAGAATAAACGAGCTAACGTCCTTGGCTGTTGCGGCAGGTAATGCAGCGGTTTCGGCGTATTTTGTCAAGTGATCCAGGGCGACGACAGCCCAGTGGTTGCCAGCGCCAGTGCATGGAAGAGGCCCGTACAAGTCAATGCTGACGTGATCAAATGGGTGGGCTGCGCCGGGAAGCGGCTGGAGAGGTGCTGTGGAGAGGTGCGAGACTGCTTTGCGTCGTTGGCAGGCGAGGCATGAGCGGACGTATTTGCAGACGAAGCTGTACATTCCGCTCCAATAAGAGCGTAGGAGAAGGCGCGTGTACGTCTTGAAAACTCCACCATGGCCACACTGAGGGTCATTGTGGAAAGCGGAGCACAGATCGTCACGAAGATGGTGGGGCACAACCGATAACCATGTGTGGCCATCGTTGTGGTAGTTAAGGCGGTATAAAAGACCATTACGGATAGCGTAATGCTGCACCTGGCGGCGTAGCGTTCGTGGAGTAGGGGTGGCCAGGAGGCTTGACAAAAAGTTTAGAATTGTGGCGATCCATGGGTCATTTCGTTGCCCCGAGGCCATGTCCAATATGTCAAGTGGCGAAATATTGTATTTTGACTTGGCGTCTCAAATGAGTGGGAAGCGTGACAGGGCATCAGCATCACAGTGTTGTTGGCCAGAACGGTATACGACACGGATGTCGTATTCCTGGAGACGGAGGGCCCACCGAGCGAGGCGACCTGACGGGTTCTTGAGGTTTGACAACAAACACAGAGCGTGGTGATGTGTTACGACGTCAAAAGGACGACCGTAATGATAGGGGCGAAACTTCTGTAGAGCCCATATGATTGCCAAGGACTTTTTACGGCGCTCATGAGGCCTCATCCAAAGATTGCCCGCGGGTGCGAAACGAGCACGTGGTACTCAGGCGTATGGTGCGGGACAATTCAACGCACAGGGAAGCTGCCGCTACACTACGCCGACGACGGCGTCGTGGGCGAAGACCATCACGGAAAAACGCCTCTACTGATAGAGAGATGTCATCCTCTATCAAAGAGGCTGACCCACAAACACCGAGCTCACTGAAGACGAATACTGCCAAACAGAAGAAAGGGACAGCAGTCGCGCCTTCCGAACAGTGGCCCTCTCTTCCACGACGTCAACCTACTTCGGAGCTGCATCAAATCCCGCCGCCCTCGACGACCCCTCAAACCAGTGATGCGATGAATGAAGATCAAGTGATAAGCTTGCTGCAATCACTGATGAGTACCATGGGTGTCCTACTGAGTAATATGAAGACTTCTGCTGCGCAGACCGCACTGCATGTGCTGGACACCCTGAGTCTGGTGCTTGCAGCTCTAAGGTAAAACCATGGCCAGCGAGGCACCGTCGTTTCGAGCGGAAGTCAAGAATGCATCTGTCTTTCAGTGGAACGCCAGAGGACTGAAGTCGCGCATGTCTGACTTTAGACAATTTGTATTTGTGAACCGCTGCCCCATTATTGTGATTTGTGAACCCAACCTGTGTGCTTCAATCAAGCTGTCAGGATATGAGTGCTTTATATCCTCCACTCACAGAGACTGCAGCAAAGTTATTGTATTCATGCGCCATGACCTCACTTACGTTCACCACAGAGTCTCGCCTGATGAAGGGAATCAGTATGTGTGCCTTACTGTGAAGAAGGATAAGGTTGCTTTCACGATTATCGGAGCTCACTTATCTCCATCAAGCCGCCTTGACTGCGAGCGCTTACGCGGTATTCTGACATCAACTCCAAGGCCATGGGTGATCACTGGCGACTTCAATGCCCACCATTTCCTATGGGGAAGCTCCAGGGACAACTCTAGAGGAAGAAAATTGGTGTCTTCAGCCTCGGAGTACGAACTCTGCGTTTGCAACGATGGAAGCCCTACATATTTACGTGGACCAGCCTATAGCAGCTGCCTGGACATTACATTGGTTTCTCGCTCACTTATCAGGAAAGTGCACTGGTTTTCGGATCTGGAAACGCGGGGCAGCGACCATATACCAACTTACCTGTGTATAGAAGGTTTCACCAGCTCCAAGTCCTCAAGAGGCCTCAAGTACACCAAGTGGCCGAAATTCAAAATGTTAATGGAAGACTGCTTTACCGACGGCTCATCATATAGCCTAGAGGACTCGATAAAGGATGTCCTGCAGAATACCACGCATACACATTTGACTAGTCACAAACGCACCGATTTCGACATCGAGCTTGAGAAACTTCGCGCAATACGCCGTCGTGCAGAACGAAGGTACCGACGGACAAAGTGCATGGATGATTTGAGGCTGGCTAGACGCATTCAAAAGAAAATGCAGCGGCACATGTATAAACTGGCTAGGCGACATTGGACATCCTTTTGCGAGTCGTTGGATCCACGAAAGCCCCTATCACTGATATGGCGAACTGTCCGGGGTCTTAGCACAACCTTGGGTCAGCGACACCCGTTTACATCTCTGGCACTTCACCTTCGATGCAGAGAGATTGACGTCGCAGAATCTTTCTGTAGAAAAATTGCCGGTGATTCCAATTTCACAGTATCAAGAACGGGAACTTTTGACAACCCCACCGCCCTCACGTGATCCCCGTATGGAATGCCAGTTTTCTATGGATGAGCTAGAGGCGGCACTGGCTCTGTGCAGACGTTCTTCAGCACCCGGTCCTGACGGCATTACCTATCGTGCCCTTTGTAATCTTGGAGACGAAGCTCGGAAGGCACTCTTACGCCTATACAACGACTCCTGGCAGACTGGTACTGTTCCCGAGGCATGGAAGTCAAGTCGCCTCATTCCACTTCTAAAGGCTGGTAAATATTCTTTGGATATTGCCTCATACCGTCCTATCGCACTTGCCAGTTGTGTGGGAAAAACGATAGAACGAATGATTCTAACATGAATGGAGTGGTATTTAGAGCACTACGAAATCTATCCAGTATCCATGACCGGATTCAGGCGCGGCCATTCGTCAATCGACAACGTTGTTGATCTGGTGACATATGTTCAACACCAGAAAGCCTGTAAGAGACTGTGCGCCACCCTGTTTCTAGACGTTAAGGGGGCTTACGACAATGTCACCCATGAAGCCATCCTTAGTGCTTCGGAAACAGTAGGTCTTGGTGGCAAGATATATATGTGGGTGTACAGCTACTTACAGCTGAGATCATTTTACGTGATGACAGCGAATGGCCCAACACCTGATTATTACAGCAGCCGAGGAGTTCCTCAGGGAGGAGTGCTAAGCCCTACCCTTTTCAACCTAACTCTCATTGGTCTAGTCAAGCAGCTACCTAGCACTGTAGAACTTTCTGTCTATGCTGATGACATCTGCATTTGGACATCAGGTGTGACAAGGCCTCAGCTTCGCGCCCGCCTTCAGAAGGCTGCTACAACGACGTCATGCTATCTTCGTAAACAAGGCCTCGAGGTGTCCTGCGGAAAATGTGCAGTGGTAGCGTTCACGCGGAAACCAATGTCTGCTTACAGTATATCGATTAATGAAGAATACATATCGTTCAGCAGAAGCCACAGGTTCTTGGGAGTCATAATAGATAGAAACCTGTCGTGGATTCCACACGTGAACTATGTGAAGAAGCGGCTGATTGCAGCCTGCCACATGCTCAAATTCCTTGCAGGAAAAAATTGGGGAGTGCCCATACAATCCATGCTACAACTGTACAGAGTGTTGTTTATCGGATTCTTACGGTACAGCTTACCTGCAATGTCTAACACCGGCAAGACCAACCTGCGCAATTCAGAGCATTCAAGCCCAAGCACTTAAGATATGCCTTGGAATACCCCGCAGTGCTTCAACGGCTGAAACCATTGTCATCGCACAAGATCACTCGATAAATACGCATATTATTACCGAGACAATGCGCATGCACCTCAGGCATTATGCCAGGACCCCTTCTCACCACCTGGCGAGCCTAGCTGCTGAAAGGCCCCGCACGACATACGGCACTATTGTCTCCAAGCATCGTTCATCGTTTGCTGAGACATACGCACCTGCATCAAAGCCGCTGCTTCCTCCTTGGAGTTTGAGCGGGCCGCGAGTTCACTTAATGATTCCCGGAATGAGGAGAAAATCGGACTTACCGACGCATGCCCTGAAACAACTGAGTCTATTCCTACTGGAAGAAAACTACAGTAACCACGTGCACATTTACACGGATGGCTCTACTACGCCATCTAGTTCAGGTGGAGCAGTGGTTATACCATCACAAGGGATAACTCGGTGTTTTAAGACTTCACATTTGACAAGTTCGACGACGGCAGAACTCGAGGCTCTGCGCAATGCACTGGAACACATCAATTCAGAAGAAAGACCAGGTAAATGGGCTGTGTTTTCTGACTGAAAACCAGCGTTACAGTGCCTGATATCAGTTCTCGGACGCGGATGCCACGACCAGTTGACTTACCAAACCGTGAAACTTCACCACCTGTTAATACAAAAAGGCCATGACATCGTCTTTCAGTGGTTACCTGGGCATAGTGGTATAGGCGGCAATGATTCTGCAGATCATGCTGCTCGCACGTCACATAAAGAAGCGAACAGCGTTCCGATACCGCTTTCAAGAGCGGATGCGGCGAGGCAGATTCGTCAACTGGCCCGCAGTCTCACACTGACTGAGTGGAACACACCAAGCATACGACGTACACGACTGCACGAGCTCGACCCTTCACTACAACTCCGGCCTCCACCCGGCCTACATCGACGTGAAGCTTCGCTTCTCTATCACCTTTGGCTGGGAGTTGCTTTCACGAAAGCTTATACCACGTTAATCAGAATTACTGACAGTGCGGCGTGCGATGTTTGCGGCACCGACGAAAATATCGAACACCTGCTGTGTCATTGTCCTCGATTTGCCTCAGAGAGACAAGTACTTGCCAACGCAATGCGGCGACTGGATGATCGGCCTCTTTCTGTGAGGTGCTATTACAGCAACGTACACATGCCTCGACAGCCCACAAGGCAGTGAAAGCCCTGCTGCGTTTCCTGAGAAAGACAGGCTTGTGTGAACGCCTCTGACATGCGGTAGAGTTCTACACGCTGCAGTGAAATTACTGTCAGTCTCTCCCCACCCCCTTTTTTCCCTCTCTTCCCTCTTTCTCGTCTTTCTTGTCCCCTTCCTTTATGCCCCAGTGTAGGGTAGCCAACCGGATGTCTTTCTGGTTAACCTCCCTGCCTTCTCCCTTTTTGTTGCTTCCTCCTTCCTTTTTCGGTTACGGTGTAATTGGTCTCAGGTTTTGTGAGTGCACGACTGGCATATGAAACCACGTATTCGGCGTTGGCATCATGATGTTGTGCGTGTACAGCACCAAGGCCAACAACAATAGCATCAGCGTGAATTTTTGTGCGTGCGCTCGAAGCGAAGTGACACAAAATTGGTGGAGACGTAAGCAGGCGTCGAAGTGTCGTAAACGCATCGTCACAAGCTTCTGACCGGGTAGATAGTTCGTTGTCGCCTTGGAGGAGAGCATTGAGAGGTGCGATGACAGTAGCAAAATTTCGAACGAAGCGCCGAAAATGGGCGCATAGGCCTATGAAGGTGCGCAGTGCTTTCAATTTAGTAGCCTTCGGAAACTCGGATTCGGTGCGAAGTTTAGCAGGATCGGAAAAAATTTCTTCTTTGAAGACGACGTGGCCTAGTTTAGTTCGTTTTCTAGCGGTGAATAGGCACTTTTTGAAGTTAAGCTGGAGACTGGCATTTCGGACACAGGTCAAAACTTGATAAAAACCGTTGTAGATGGGTCAGGAAATCTGGCGCAAAGAGGACAATATCATCTAAATAGCAGAGGTAAGTTTGCCACTTCAAGCCGTGTAAGATGCCGTCCATCATGCGTTCAAATGTGGTGGGCGTGTCTCAGAGACCGAATAGCATTACAGTGAATTCGTACAACTCATCTGGTGTTACAAACGTAGTTTTCGAGCAGTCAGTCTCAGTCATGGGCACTTGCCAGTAGCCAGAGCGGAAATCCATGGAAGAAAAAAACTCCACTCCTTGCAAGCAGTCGAGTGCGTCATCAATTCGTGGCAATGGGTACACATCCTTTTGGGTAATCTTGTTAAGCCGGTGATAATCGACGCAAAATCGTATTGTGCCATCTTTCTCCCGAACAAGGACAACAGGTGATTCCCAAGGACTGTTAGAAGGTTGAATTACACCGCGTTTAAGCATGTCATTCACCTGGTCATCGATAAGGCGCCTTTCACTCGCCGATACTCGGCAAGGAGGCTGTCGAATATAGGTGTATAGCTTCCGGTGTTGATAGTATGCGAAACAGTCGTTGTGCGGCCGAGTTCTCATGTGCTCATGCTGACTTTTGCTCAGGAATTGCTCCTGAGAAGAACTGCGAGCTCACTCAGATGTATGGAACATTATTACCTTTAAGCGACTGACCAAGAACAAAGAATAATTACAGATTAAAAAATACAACTTCCTTGCTTCGTCCCCATATTGCTACGGACATTCGTACGCAATGTTTGTCGCATGGTTGCTACATGATTGATTGATTGATATGTGTGGTATAACGTCCCAAAATCACGATATGGTTATGAGAGACGCCGTAGTGGAGGGCTCCGGAAATTTAGAACACCTGGGGTTTTTAACGTGCATTCAAATCTGAGCACACGGGCTTACAGCATTTTCGCCTCCGTCGAAAAAGCAGCCACGACAGCTGGGATTCGATCTCGCAACCTGCGGGTCAGCAGCCGAGTACCTTAGCGTTGCTGCATGGTCCATCGATAGCTATAGTATAGCGATAGTGTATCATTTCATGAGGTTATGCTCACTGTGCCATCAGCAGTGACTTTCTCCGCGGTGTCGCATATACCCACCATTGACACCGAAAGTTTCCCTATATTAGCAGTGAGACGTTTATCCGTATTGTTACTGTGTATTGATATACCGCCTACGCTAAACAAGCTTTCCTTATGCCCCACAGTGTAGCTAGGAAATCGCTCCAAATTATTCATTCATTATGTCATAATTGTATGTACACTTATAAATGCGTGTGCGTGCATTGCTAATTTAACAGATCACCCACCAAGCTTCATCAGACGTTTGTACGTGGGCATAGTTTAAGATGAAAATGGCCTCGTGACTGGAAGGCACCATCAATGCAAAACAACACGCGGCATCTTGCCCGCGATCAATCTATCGAAGCAGTAGTGATTCATTTTGAAAAACCCTAAAGTGCAGTTGGTCGTAGGAGCTGACTTTACCGTGATACGGTTGGGGAGAGGAGACAGTTTATTCGGCCCCTCCCTCCGAATTTCTCCTCCTGCCCCTTCTTTTTCGCTCCTTGATGCTCGCATGACTAACGTCAGCTGCGCCAGCACTCGAGTTTGGCCGGTCGCGTGACAGTCTAGCGAGAGCCATTACTCTCCCGGCTGAGCACTTAAGCCGGAGTGCCAAGCGACGGCGGCATTACATCATCTATGCGCCACATTTTGGTGTTTCGACTTCAGGGGATCGATTTAACGCCGACGAGCTACCAATTTCGACGTTTAACGCAGCGTTCGATGTGTTACGTACGCGGAAATGGGGGTCGAGAGTAAGAGGCCTTCGTTATACGGCACCTCCGTGTATATTGTGTAGACGCTGTTTGTATCTGGACGTAAGGAGTCGTATACTGAACATATGAGCTAAATGCGAGCAACGAGACGGATCTTAAATGTAAATACATATTACAACTGGTTACGATGGCTGCTTCGGTTGCAAAGGGAATTGTCTGATGATCTGCTGTCCGGTAGCCTATTTGTATTGCGAGCGATGAACGCTACTTAATGAGACGAGTAAAGGAGATAACCGAACCATGTCTCTATGTAATGACGACTAAACTATATGCAACGAGTTGTGCTGTGAGCTGTTGCGAATGATACCATTGAGGTAAGTTTCTCTTTCTTTTTAATTTAAGTGTTCGCCCTCCCGTCACTGGAGTTGGCAATCACAAAACTGTTTGTTTAGACATCGCAGTGAGATAGCAAAGGCAATGGGGGAATGTACAATATAAAATGACTTCAAAACATCCGCATGCCCGTAGAACAGTGTGCTTGCAAATATCTCTACGTTTTATTTTGTCCATTGGCTCTTGTCGCCGAGTTTGCGTGTGAGATCGGTACAACAAAAATTCTTTCCGACGATAGCGCCTGATTGTTATACAAGATGGCAGCGACGCTAACACCTTCTGTACTTAAATAATTGTTCAGCTAACTAATTAACCTTTACCTTACAACCTGCTGCGATGTTTCTTTCAATAGATTCAATGGTTCAGAAGTATGCGCAAAGTGAATATATCGAGATATATTGATGACGTGGTTGTGTGAACGTGAGTAAATGGTTGATTACGACGAAATAATAAGTGCAGGCTGCGCCCAATGCATGCTCCACAGGGAAGTACGCATAAATACCCCATCTAATATAATTCGCTCATACCGAAGACGTCAGCCACTTCGGTCGGAAGCCAGGTGGGGATTTGCCTGTACAGGCACATGCTCATACCGCTGACTTTCGGTGTGACACTCGAAGTTCGTGACAAACTGCAGCTGCTACTACTAGCGTTTAATTCCTAATATGTGTAGTTTCCATTGGCAGAAAAAAATTACTTGCGATTAAAACGGAAACCACTTACAGCAACTATTTGACACTTGTGAAGGGAAGGCGCTTGTAGTGCACGGGGTGGAGCTTGTATTCATTCTCAGGTTGTAACCGACGATATACAGGAATATCATCAGTGGTACTTGTGGACCGCTTGTCGTTAAATATGACGCATCTAATTTTTGCTGTCGCGTACCCAGAAGGCGAGTGAGGTGCCCACAGCCACGCGCATTCAACCTTGCTGACACCGAGGGTAAATTTATTGGTGAACAACGACATTTATTGATGGACAACTTTGCCAATTGGAGCTCTTGACGTCAGCCTGCGCGATTTTTGTAGCTCCTAGATGGACTGACTGTCTGCAGCGGGAGAGTCGAAATAAAGACATTCAGCAATGTCCCGGAGAACGCGTATCTATAGGAACGGCATTTTCAAGCGCCGCCGTGCGCAGACAAGGGGGCAGCAGGTGAGGGAGACAGCCACGCGGAGAACACCCGTCGGCCCACCTTTCGCGCTCCTGACAAATGCCGCCTGACAAAACAACAAAACAAAAAACAACAAGTTTGTACACGCTTTGTACCCCCTTCTCCTTGTACGCAAACGCGCTTTTAAAATTTGGTCGTTATTTCTATAGTGTCATTCACTTCAGTTTAGAGCGATAGATGGTAGAAGTAACTTCCTCTCTATATTTTGGTCCATGGAGAGTTTCGGGGATACCGACGGGTCTTGGCACAGTAGTCCGAACGTTGCCGGTGTCGAGTAACGAGGACATCTGGCGTTATTTCCAATACAGCTTTTAGGCAGGCCATCGTGGGTGTCAAATGTAGCTGTGGGTCCTCCAAATTGTAAACTCAGCAGGCGAGGACAAAAATGGAAGCCTAACTTTGCAAGTGTTTATTCGAGGATGATTCCAATACTCATACGCCATCAGGGCTGGCTCCACTCCTGATCGAAACGCTGCGGCAGACTTGGTTGAAAGGACTCGTCTTCTTCAATTAATAGATGTGGTGCTTGAGGACGCTTCGTAACTCCTGTGTGACGCCTTGTAGCTTTATTATTGCTTCCTGTCTCCCTCTTTGCAGCGGCCTAATGTTGGGATTTCTTCAATTAAAGTTACGTAGCCGTACTCCTGAAAATGAACGGAGAGATGTGAGTTGCTGTGTTGTTTTTTTCGCATTGTTTGCTTAACTGAAGAACATGCACTAGATTAAGAGGCAGTTCATATATATATATATATATATATATATATATATATATATATATATATATATATATATATATATATATATATATATATATATATATATATATATATATATATATATATATATATATATATATATATATGAAAAGAAGTGTACACTTGAGGCTATTCTTTGACACAGCATTACTGAGATCTAACAGAAAATAATGTCAAAGAAAGTATTGGGGAAGATATTAAAACGAATCGGGAAGTGAATGTGAAGAAAAAAGGTGGGTGGAAAGATAACTTGTCGTGGGCAGGAACCGAACCTGCGACCTTCGAATAACGCATTCGATGCTCTACCACTGAGCTACCACGGCAGCTATTCTCCCAGCCAGTTTATCACTTTTATCAAGTAATCATGCATTGATTTCAGTATCAGAATTTTTCGCCTCATGAACCAATTGCCCCAATGAAGCTTTTGAATCCGTCAAGCACCAGCGAGTTTAATAGAATTGGTAGCAAGTTTTAGGCGTCTTCTCTCTTCTTTCATCTCGACGGCCACACTGAATGATACTTAAAGAGGGAGGGATGGTTAAAAATAGGAAAGAGGCTGAGCCACGCACGCGTCATGACCTTGATAACACGTTGTGAAACGCGATCGCTCTCTAGCAGTGTGGTTCTGATAAGCCCTAGTGCTGCTACTGTAAATTTCAGCACACCATACAGCGTGGCACCCATCATGTGGCAGCACCCCTTGGCGAGAAGCGCATCTAATCTAAACACCGCTCCTGTTGGATGTCAGCATTCGGCCAAAGATAGCACTCTGTTGAGGACCGAAAAATGTGCTTTAAGAAAACCATCCAAAGAGTGCGTACGAGCCTCTGTGTGGGAAGAGGGCGCTTGAAAAAGTGGTGACTTTCCGCTTGTAAACTCTCCATGCCGAGAACAACTGCAATATTTGGCTGAGTATTTCAAAGCAGCATCTGTTTTATGCTATGTGTTTTTCCCCAAGCACCAGGGTGGACCGTCTCCCGTTTAAATGTATTGCAGAGACAAATCGGTTCCTTCTTTTAGAAAAAAAGTAGAAAGGATGTTTTATTCGACAGAATTGATACTTCTTTAGATGCCGCAAATTTTTTCAAACATGTTTGGGCGCGGTTTGGGCAGGCCCGGTTTATCAAACAGAGGAATCAAGGCAGTGTGCCTTCTGCCGCACTCTCTCACATGAATAATAAATATTTGTGCATTGGTTACTGAGTTGAAGAAGATGAAGAAGAAAAATAACAAAAATAAACGAACGAATGATAAAATAAATATTTGGGATTTACTCCAAGATGTCGTCGTGTGAAACAACAACAACAACAGAGTGAAACAACAACAACAAAAAAGGCAATTCTTGCCCTTCGCGTGTTCTAGTAAAAGCTTCAACAACATCACAGATTGGAAGAAAAGCTGTATGGTTTACTTCTACTGTGAACGCCACTGGTTACGTCTTCCTAGGAATTCTGAGATTTTGAAAGAAAGCACAACCATGCCTGCATTACCTATGCTGCTGTCAAAACCATACATGCATAAACACTAGAGCACGCACACACACGCGTGCACATTCAATAATCCTGGTTTATTGGGGGGGGGGGGGAGGTCTAGTTGTGACTCTGGCTGTCTTCGGAGAACATAATAGCATTCTTCAATGGTATTGCAAAATCGTTTTGAAAACTAGGCTTCATGGTTTCCTGAAAATTCAGCTCTGGAAGGCATGTAAAACTAAGTTTCTTTCATGTCCAGCGGGACACAAAGTGGTGGAATAATTAGCAGCATCAAGCGCCCAATTAACTAAGCTTGAATAATAAATTTTCTATGCTTGAGCCGGCGGGAATGTTTGAATTGAAAAGTTGAAGGCAGTCCCTCTTCCACACAGTTCTACTTGCAATAACTTCTAGCATGACTGCTCTCCTAGATATTTTGTTGGAAAGTTGAATTGCTTTTTGCATGATTATGCAAGCAAGACAGTGATCACTGGTTTCCACGTTCTTACCCAGTGCTGTATTTTAAGAAAGCCGTGAAGCTTCAATCTGAACAATCTGTATAGAAGCAGGAGGGGCAAGGCAGCGATTGTAGCAGCTCAGTGGCGCATACAGGTTTTAGATCACAGGGGCACATTAACGGTGATAGTTATAAAAAATAGCGAAGCACTCGGACTCGGTATCGACTTCCAACTTGCTTTGTCAGACAGTCTTCGATTGTGCGATCAACCTTACGCGTCTCGCGAACAGAGTGTTTTCGCTGCTTAGTTATGGACAGTGAGTCAAAGACGATGAAGCGTCTGATCCTTTCCTTGCTTCCGTTGCTTCGGAATTCAGTGAAGATCGTTTTCGTGGCAAGAACTGGCGCTCACTGAAAGCCTGGCAGAATCGCTTTGCTACGTGGCTGCCACAGGGATCTCGTGTTTCATATCGGCAATCTTCTTCTACGAAAATGGATCGTACTGCACATCACTAGTTCGGTGATGCTTCAAATGCATATCTGAGGCGCTAATGTTGAGTGGGCCCCGGTGCCCTCACCGCCATTGCACCTTGGCAGTGCACCAAGGCACGCGTCTTAGGCACGTCGTGTGCTTCATTTGCAAGAAAAAGTTCATGTTTTCCCGAGCTAACCAAACAAAAGAAGCGGGGGCTACAATCAAGCAAAGACCACCTGATGCCTTTCACACTATCGTATGGTTCCCAGCGCACATCGGAATCGGTGTACATCCAAGCGAACCCAACCCGAATCATTACCAGACGCGAGGCCTGACATTCCGTGATGGTCCCAATACGTTAGACAATCCGGGTGGGGAGCATAAATTCGACCCACTAGTCTCTTTTCACGAAATAGTGAAACACTATCAGCTTTTGCACAGGAAATTCCCGCTCCCACACCCGATGCCACCTAGACATCATTCTTCTACCCTTAGAATGCTACAAACGGGATCTTTCCCGTCGAGAGGAAGGTTGAGTCGCTTTGCTCATTACATTGATCCACACTGCCCCGAGTGCCATGAAGAGTATTGCTCGTTAACTCACATGCTCTGGCAACGTTCGCGTTCCAAAATGCCTCTTTTAATAAACAAGATGACTGGGAAAAAGCCTTCAGAAGCAGCGATCTCCATAATCAACTAAGGGGCTGTCCAAAGGGCCTGCGAACGGGTGGAGGACCATGGTCTTCCGACCCGAACGTGGGCGCGGCATGCAACTATGACAGTGTAGCTCTTTAGAACCCAATATTGTTTGTTGGCTGACTGACTGAAGCTTATCCACTTCCTGCAAGAACTCTGGGCAGAATTCAGATACCCGCGCTGCTGCCTAGGCGTAAAAAATTTGTTCGCTGTAGTTATGAAATAGAAATAAGGCTTATGTCTGCTGTTGGGGTATTATTCATTCACGTAACGTAGCAGCTTACGACCAGCCATGGCGCCACAGTTGCTGTACTATTCTGCAGCAGGCTCTCACCTTCTATAGTTCCAGCATTGATTTACAGAGTGTTTTCTAAGCAATAAATTTTTTTCCTTAAAAACTATATTAGCTAGGCACTTGCCGTCTTGACAGCCAATTTGCAGAGGTGGAAAGGGTTTACATTTAATTAGATCACTCAAGAATAAATAATTGACAAAAATAATTGAACTGTCTTTTTTAATATTGTTAGGTATTTGTGTGGTTGTCTATATGGTAAAGTTGTTCTACAAACTATGGCGAGCCTAGTTTTGAAAAATTGAGAGTATCACGCGTAGTTTAAGAGATCCATCATCGAATTTTCAGACCGGTGTGCTGGAGAAAACGAAACCAAATGCGTTAGTTTCGGCTAAGTGTCAGAATACTTGCTGTACGCTGCAAGTGCTCAGCGATTTCTGCGCCATTGAGATCGTGGCTGAAGAGGTCAGCCTCTATGGGGACAACTGGGGTTCAAACTTTGTCTTTGTCGTTCGTGTCTGAAGATTTTCGCCATGAACCTTGATGCTTTCCCATTGCTTCTGCATATCCTGATTTACCCTGCGGATTATCGGGGCAAAATAACGGATCCAGAAAGATAACATCACTATCGCAACCAAGAAATACGAAGTATGGAAAAAATCAGCCCGACAAACCCGTGCGGGGGCAAGCCGACATCATATGACGTTCCTGGCTTACGATTAGTCTTTATTATAATTGCGGTTCCTCGCACTACATTTCCTTGTCAAATTTGCCATGACTGAGACAGCAAACCGAAAGAAAACAGAAAGAAAAGTAACCACGAGTAATGAAATCTTAAATGAGGCACGCACACCAAACTAACGGCGGCACTGTGAGTACGTAATTATTTGTCTCTCTCCGTATGCCTCAAAACAAAAAAAGGTCACCTCATTAAACGAACGCTTATTGATGAACGGAGAAACTAAGACGAGAAAAAGGCTGACTAACCAGACGCTAGCTGCGTTCGCTACTCAGAAGAATGAAGGCGGCTAAGAGAAAAAAAAACTTGTGAAAAAAAAATAACAAGGTTCCCTTATGCCATCAAGTATATTTGATTGTTTTAAAAAGAGCTCTTTTATTTTTTCTCGCCAACACCACAAGCAAGAAGGGAATGCGCATATCACTCGCTTTCGTGACTCCTTAGAGGAAGGCAGGCTTTAATAAAAATAATTTCAGTAACGCAAGCACCGCGAACACTAAAGCAACGTACAGATCATGCACCTCAAATCACGGTACTTTTTTTCCTCGTGCTATTTTTTTTACCGTTTTGGTATCACGACGTATTTTTCAGTCATGGCACTTATGAAGCTATCACCTAAAAAAGCACAGCTAGAAAGGAAATACAGAGTGCCACTTCGTTCAGGGATGCACATCGACAGCGCAGTTATGGAGGCTTCTAAATATTGGTACAGTATTCTATCTATCTATCTATCTATCTATCTATCTATCTATCTATCTATCTATCTATCTATCTATCTATCTATCTATCTATCTATCTATCTATCTATCTATCTATCTATCTATCTATCTATCTATCTATCTATCTATCTATCTATCTATCTATCTATCTATCTATTTATCATTCTATCTATCTATCTAATCTCTGTCTACGCCTCTTAACATGGTGTAAATCAAAATTGGTACGGGGATACGGGGATAAGACAGTTTGAGTAATACGAATGCTATGAATGTCTGGTTGTGACATGAATAACGCGAAAATCCTCTCGGGTACGTTGTCAAACCATTCCTCCAGAAACGTATAGCACATGCCCATTTTCATGACTGCGCTACTCGGGTATGTGCAATATGTAATTCACAGTTTATGTGTACAATGCATCGGCGATTACAAACATAAGTAACTTAGATATGACAGCGTCAAGAAAACTGACATCGGAAGCGTAGATCAGACGAATGCAAAGATATAAAAAAAGCCACCATATCCAAGAATTGAATGCTGATGATGAGGTGAAGCAGGGTGCATTGAATCATGACTCGCGGCGTTTCATTTTGTTCTGCTGAACAGCCTTTATTTTGTCCTTGAGGATGTTTTGTGCTGTAATATGCTTTGATTGATGGAAGGACAAATATCGGTGTTTTCCCGGAGTTGTTCCACTTGATTTTGTTTGTTCTGATTAACAGGTTTTCGATTACTTTTTATTGCGATAGCAATTGTACGGACACTTTCGGCTGGATATTTCCGCCAGCGTCGGTGTCGGCGTCACTCCCCGTATATGTATACGTAAATATATTGATGAAAACGCAAGAAAGAGAAAAATTCAGAATAAGGCTCTCGCGAAAGGAATTGAACTTGGAACCTCTGCGTAGTGAGTGCGAGGCATCAATCACTGAGCGACCGAGAAGCACGTCCCTGAACGTCAAAACGGGAAGCTATTTATATCTACCACTTACCGCTGGTGAAGGGCATCTCGGAGGGCAACTATCATGTTTTAAGCATTAACAGCAAGATGGCGTAATCAGCGCGCAGCGGCGCGTGGCGCCGCGGGCCCTCGGCACCCACGCGTACTTGCCCCGCGGAGAGTTGTGGGTGATCGTTAAGCCTCTGAACGCGCATTGGCGCGCCCTTATCTCGTGGTTGGGAGCATCTCATGTCTTGGCTCTCCTTAAGCTTTCACTGGAAAGATTCTGTTGTAGCTACCGGGCGCACAAAGGTCACTGCAGTCGTTGCACAGTCTCCGTTTGCGAAAAGATCGCGCTTTTCAGACACAGCGAAGTAACGACTGAGACGCTTATTCGTGTTAATCTGTACCCGTGAGTACATTTCGTGCGTTATTTGTGCGTGAGAAACGCGGAGCATGTTCGATCTGCTTGCCATTCTGTGCGTGACCTTTCAATTTGTTGCTATCACGTTCATTGATTCACCTTTGCTGATAAGCTGTGACTGTTTTGTTGTTCAGAAATATTTCGGTTTCTACATCTTCTGTAGAAGCCGGGCAGTGATTCATGGACGGATAAACATGTCCAGTCTTAAGGTCCTTCGCCCCTTAAAATCAGGATCTCAGTAGGAATCCAACTGCGTGGTAATCGGGTATCCCACTAAATAGCCGTGCCAGGTCTTGAAACTGCTATGGAAAAAGACGCTATGCAGGCGCAAAGTTTCTGCAACTTCAATTGTGGTTACAATGCTGGATATATAACTTAATGGGAAAGCAGTAAACATCTCATATGAAGACCTATGACACACATGTCATGTTGGATTTACATCAATCGAGGTATCAATGTTGACTACACTTTTACAGCAGTGTAATAAACATTTACACTCCTATGATTTAGCAAGCTATATTCTTTCGGTTTCTACATCTTCTGTAGAAGCCGGGCAGTGATTCATGGACGGATAAACATGTCCAGTCTTAAGGTCCTTCGCCCCTAAAAATCAGGATCTCAGTAGGAATCCAAGTGCGTGGCAATCGGGTATCCCACTAAATAGCCGCGCCAGGTCTTGAAACTGCTATGGAAAAAGACGCTATGCAGGTGCAAAGTTTCTGCAACTTCGATGGTGGTTACAATGCTGGACATATAACTTGATGGGAAAGCACTAAACATCTCATATGAAGACCTATGACACACATGTCATGTTGGATTTACATCAATCGTGGTATCATTGTTGACTACACTTTTACAGCAGTGTAATAAACATTTACACTCCTATGATTTAGCAAGCTATATTCAAGCGTTTTTGGACCCTTAGGAAATGCACCAACGAATGTTACGTGTTATATTCACGTAGACACACCGTAGAACGTTCTTTGTTTTGATAGGCGTCTGCGCTCTAACGTAAGTGCTGACGTTACGTCATACTATAGTTACCCAGTGCAATCATCAGTTGACGCCAGTGCAGTTGACGTTCCTGGTAAGCCCACGATGTGCTCTCTACGACTGCAATCACCATGGACACACTTCGTAACACTTGCCTCAAGGCCTACAAAAATCAGCATACGCTTCAGTACTACAGTTCGCGTACCCAACAGGAGGTTGCATACAATAACTTTTCAGCCTACCACTGTTGGTGCTGGCAGTTCGCACGTTACCGGCACCATCGTTCCACAACTATAAATGGCCAGTTCTCACATTTGCTCGTTTTATAGATGCGTAAGTGCAAATAAAATTTCTACAGATGTTTGCTGAATACTACATCCATCCACCTCGTAACATTATGATCATTTTCGACGGATCGGTTCAGCCGGACAGCTCTACAGGAGCAGTAGTGATACCAAGGTTGGCCACGACAATTAAATTCAAAACATCTCACGCAACAACATCAACGGCAGCAGAATTGGCAGCACTTCGTGCCGCGTTGCAATTTGTAGTTGATCAACCTACACGCAAGTGGACTATTTTTTGCGACTCGAAGGCGGCGCTGCAGTCTCTACTATCAGCCTTACGCCGTGAACCACACGAGCAGCTGGTACTAAAGATAGCAAAGGTTATACACCACCTGACTGAGAAAGGGCACCAAATTACATTTCAGTGGTTGCTCAGTCACTGCGGAATCATCGGCAATAAACGGGCCGATCAAGCTGCCCGCTCAGTCCACACAGAAGATCATAAACTACGACTACCACTTTCTAGGACAGATGCTGCACGAAAGCTCCGCAGGCTTGCTCGCCAGCAAACCGCATCACAATGGAATCACCCACACTTCAAGCATGCCCGACTAAACTCGCTTGACCCTACGCTCAGTCTTCAAGTCCCGTCGAAGCTTTGCCGAGCAGACCAGACCCGGTTATGTAGGCAGTGGTTGGGCGTTGCGTTTAGCAACGCCTACGCTTTCCGCATTGGGAAGGACGACACCGCAGCCTGTGGCCACTGTGGCAAAGAGGAAACAATCCAACATATTTTTTGTGACTGCCTAGCGTATAGTAAACAACGACTATGCCTTCGCAAGGAACTCAACAAATTAGATGATCAACCTCTGTCGGAGCAGGGAATTCTGCAGTATCGACAGGATGCGAATTCACAGAAGAGGGCCCTGAAAGCGCTAGTACACTTTATGCGATCGACCGGCCCCTTACTGAACGGTTGTAGCTAGGACACCCTTCCTGTGTGTGTTTTCGTTTTCACATGAGTGCGCGTGCGTTTTTTTTTTCTCTATCTACCCCCTCTTTCTTGCCCTTACTTCCCCGCCCCCAGCGCTGGGTAGCAAACCAGATGCCAATATCTGGTTAACCTCCCGGCCTTTTTTTTTCTCACTCTCTCTCTCTCTCTCTCGAAGTGCCGCACACCAAGATGGATGCTCAGCATATAATCGATTCCCACATTAGGTGAGATCTGCGGAATTTCGCAAGCTCGGTCTGCTCGTGCATTGTTTGGGGCAGTGGTACTTGATATGGGGCTGCATCTATGTGAGACAAACACATGTGATATTCGTGGAGACCTGAATAATACCAGTCAGGTGGTTGTGGCACGCTCAGTCTTCAATGGAACATATGCGTGGGCAACTTTTACGTGCATAAATTGTTGAACAAACAAGACTCGTAGCCAATGACCTAACTGAACTTAGAAGATTAGTTCGAAAAGTGATATGAGAGACTGTACTAATACAAGTACCCAGAAAAAAAAACATGATGGCTTCATTGTTGCCCCTACAAATCAACAGACTTATGAATTATGTCTCATACGAGAGCAATAGGTAATCATAATGCTTATTAAAAACCTACAAAATTTGGGAGCAAGACATATTGAACTTTAGGGCACATCGAGAAGAGAGTGTAATGAGCTTACTAAACAGGATTCAGGTGAATAAACTTAAAATAGTTGTGGTCTCTCAGTTTTAGTTCGTATTTAGATGGTATTGTTTTAAAGTAGAGTGTAAATAGTAATCCTCTTGCTATCAATGCCATAATACTAATTATCTAGTCGTATGCAGCAGCCGCATTTTCTTAAAATTGAAAACACCTGTGCACTTAGTTTCATGTACTCGTTAGAGGAACGCTAAAAAGAAAAAAAAGATTCTTCGAGTAATAGTAAAGTACAGTTCCACAATGCCGAATACGCCATTATTATTGAAAGAAAATGCTTGGTAAGCAAGAAAACAAGCGAAAAGAAAATATGGCATGAGACTCCACCTTCAGATTCTCGCACAAAGCACCGTGACGTCATAAATTTTGACGGCATCTATAGTGGGTCCTACGTAGACTATAATCTGTAAAAATGAAATAGATTCTTACATGGGTGTCATAGACCAATAGATTATGAAGTTCTTAAGCATTTATTGAGTAAATGTAGCGAAAATACGAAATGTTCATTTTTAAATAAGGGACGTAACGCGTGGAGATTTTGACGCGAAATGTAAAACTGAAACTTCCAACTTGTTTCTTCGCTAACAATGACCTTATGGTAGTGAAATATGACATAAGAGTACTGAAAGTGAAGTTTAATAATTTGAAACAAGTCATTGTTGCCCTTTAGTGCCCCTTTAATGGACCTTAAATGAACAAATTTGTTCCGTAGTCCAGGTGCAATATGCCTCATTTTCATATTGTGGTTTTGGCTTGCGAAGCCACAGCAATTGTCATTACTATTATCCAGGTAACACAAAACGGTGGTGTCCCTCAACAGGCACACTACTCTCGTTCATTTGTTGTTCGAATGCTCTAAAGTGTATGAGGCTTCCTTCAACTTGTCCCGGATGTTTCCTCCGTCACAGGATACGGATAGGAAAAGATATGTGTTGATGCCAGCCGGATGAGTTGCCGGATGAGGAAGGTGGACCAAGAAGGTGAAATGAGGGCAGACGCTTCCTCCGAATCAAAAGCAAAGGCAGGCGTCGCTACATAGAATGAAATCATGTAAGGGTAACTAGTGAAATTCACTCACTCATGTGAGTAGCGAGAGAAATGCATTTATTGCGCCGCTGCTCTTCGGTTTACCATAAATGAGTACGTTATTCTCTAGAAATCAGCAGTAGGTCATGAATAAACAATGTTGCTGACCGAGAGGTAGAAGTGATGGAATGACAGGGGATCATCAGACCATCGAATATCATAAAACCAGGATATTGCAGTAGCTTCGATGATGCTTTGGAAGCAACGTGTTTTATGGTGCTAATGTTGTGTGCACAAATTAGGGTAAAAAACATACAAAAAACTTTCCACGGTGCTTCCGACAGTGTGGGTGCACCATGTGATGTTCGCTGAACGCGCCAAGATTCTCAGCCTCGAGAAAGTGGCGAAGGCCGGGAGAAAAAAAAATGGCAGATCTCACGTACAATGGAAATTATAATATCTGAAACACGAATGAGGAAGGCTGAATTGTCACATCAAAATCAGCACCACTTTACGAGACGGACGTTACTTATGCGTATACTTATTCTTTATTTTTATTTATTTATTACATATTGCGGACACAAGGTCCATGCAGGGTAGACAAAACACAATCAAAAAAGTAAAACATACTTGTTTGTTGAACTATGAAGTTGTTAGCATACATTTTTAAGGGACCTACAGTATGCAATACAAGTGTGCAAATAAATGATACAGTGTGTTAGTTGTTCCAATTATTATTAGTGCATGAAAAAATAAGAATATTTGAATCAGTCAGTTTGAGTGAAATAGGGGGTTAGAGCATTTGGGTGATGTTGGCGAGTAGGCATTGTCAATAGTGAACTAAAATATTCTGCTGGATCAAGTGCAAGTTTCTTATTAAGCAGCTGTGACAGAAAGTTAAGCCGCAGTTTTTTTCGACGTGATTCAAGACTGGGGATATCATTCGACTGCATAGCATCAGTCGGTGAGTCGACAGTGGAAAACCTATTGAAAACAAATCGGATAGCCTGTCTTTGGATTCGTTCAAGGTTTTTTTTTATGTTACATTGTGTGTAGGGGTTCCATGACACCCAGGTGTACTTGAGCTTTGGACAAATTAAATAATAATACGCAAGAAGTTTACCAGAGACAGGAGCATGTTTACGTTTCGTGGGATCTCGAAATGGTGTGCGCCACGCTCCTGGAGTGAACGGACACACCAGATATGAGCGGAACAAACCAATACACACATTTATTTAGCTACTTTCTATCGACGATATCTTTAGCCGAATTACATAAAATTAATCGTGATCAACCCGCTAAGACATCCTTACAAAATAAAACTCAGCACGTAGACACATAACAAACGCAAGAGCACACAAAAGGCGGCGTCGCCAACGCTTGACTGACCGCGCGAGCCCCCGGCAGATGGCCCAGGGTGCCGTGCACCGGGGACAAGCCGCGAGAGCAACCGTTCACACCAAACGCCACCAGCCGAAGAGACTCGCTTCATTCTCTCGCCCACCACCAAGGCTTGCCTGCCTCCAGGAGTTACCGCCGGCGCTACCACTCTACCAACAATGGTGATGACAGTGGTAATCACCGCTCGCGAGCGCAACGACACCTATCGCTCAAAAGTTGTCACCCCCGATATAAGGCTTTTGTGCGAGACATGTGCGCCTCGTGGCACGAAGAACTTACACGGGGTGTCAGCACCCCCACATCCCTCCAACCTAATTCAAACCGTATTCCGAAAAAAAGAAGAAATCCGCTACACAAGCTCTAACAAAACATGACAACCCATGTCCCTACATAATGTCCGTGCACGACGACACCACCACCGGCCGACGCTGCTGCACTGTCCAGCTCGACTTCACCTCAGTACCGGTCCCGCAACAGCGACGTAGCCGTCGGTGCGATGAACCGTCACTCGCGCCGCCCCGTCTTCTGGTTGCGACCAGCACTCACGAGGGCGCCGGACTGCAGGCAGTTGCACAGGTCCCAGGCATCTTTATCACCCGACCTCACGACCGCATTCTCGGTCAGTGGCGCTGACGATGTTCAGATGACAGCCAGCCGCGGGTTACATCACTCCCGTTGCGTACATTCAAAAACACACGAAGCAACAATGCAGTAGGCCAAAGGGAAGAGAGCTTCGGGATCCTCGTTTACGTGGTACGACGGTCAGTACTGCTAGCTAATACATCTGTGGCGGCCGAGACGCCCATCAAAATAAAATAAGAATAATTTTTTCTTAACTCGTGCATCACAAGATGAAAAAAAGTGAGGGAAGCAAAATGCAACACCTCCACGCAACGATCCACCCAGTTGCGCTACGTGCGACAGGCGGCTGCGCAGAGCCTCAGGACTAATAAGTCTCTCGACAACAACAAGCATCCACCCAGCACCCAGCCTAGGCGCAGAATAGACAGGCGCAAGGAGACATCCACTCTGTAAGGTGGCCCTATCGCTCACCGCACACAGCAGCTTACCGAGCGATTGGCGTCCACCGTCCCGGATGGTATCACGACAACCCAGCGTCAAGCCGCAATATCACACAGCAACGACGCCCGACTGCTTGAGTCCAAAGAGATAGAAGAAGCTATTTGCAGAAAAGCGGACCACCCACGAGGTTTCCGTACTCACTCGCTTGAGGCTTGGCCTACAATCTACATGCTCTAAGCTTTGCTCACCCCTAGATGCAGACAACGTGGTTCTCGTACTCAACTAAACCATGTTCTTAGGAACCAACCACAACAACAACGAAAGCACTTGTGAGCAGGAAAAAAATGAAAACTCGACTGCCGACAACTTCAAACACGTCACAAATACAGGTCTCGCTCTCAACAAAGCACACCGCCGACGCTAGTAAAGAAGTTCCCCTAGGCCTACTCTACCCCGGCTCTAAAAAAAGTTTTTACCGAACCGCGAAACCTGTCGTCCGATGCTCCAAGAGCTCCCCATTGGGCAGCCAGTGTGGCGTCTAGAAATGGCGAGACCGCCAGGCTCTTGAAGAGAACGGACACAGCAGAAGCGGTCAGTCCAAACCAGACCAAACACACATTTATTTAACTAGTTTTTGATCAACAATATTGTCAGCCGAATCATTATAACATATCGTGATCAACACGTTAACACATCCTTACACAATAATAAACAACAATTAACGACATGACAAACAAGGTGATGTCACTAACGTCTGACTTACCACGTGGGCCCACCACCGACGGTCCGCGGTGCCGTCCACGGCAGACACACCACGAGAGACAACCAACCGCTCGCGCCAAACGCCACCAGCCCAAGAGCCCAGCTTATTTCTTGCGCGCCGCCAACAAGGCTTGCCTTCCGCCAGGGGTTACGGCCCATAGAGTTTCCTAATATACATTAGAGGGAACTCTGGCGCTAGTGTCTATGGGAACTGCAACGCACGGCGCTTCAGTGAGCATGGAAATGATGCGTAGTACACACATTTGTCTAAACTTCATACTTCTGGCCTGTTTTCGGCTCCGTGTGTGTTCGTGTGGCTTGAAGCTGTTTCCTCACGAAACGAAAATCAGCAAATTTTCAGCGATTGCGCTTCACCGCCCTATTTTTTCGACTTACCTTTCCAAATTGAGTCACGAAGTTCAAAAGAGTTGAATCTTTTTTTCAAAACAAAGCCGAAACACATTATTAAACGAAGCCTCAAGTACGATTCGCCGCCCGCAAGTACGAAAACTAGGCAAATGTGTGTACTACCCATCATTCCCATGGTCGCTGAATGATCGCAGTGCCAGAGTTCCCTCTAGTTAATTTTAGGAAACGCTATGTTACCGCCGCCGCTACTGCTCTACCAACCATGATGATGATAGTCGTGATCAGCGCTCACGAACACAACGCTACCTATCGCTGAATAGTTTCCACCCCTGAAACATGGCTTCTGTGAGTGACAAGTAAGTCAAACGGCGCAAAAAACTTTACAGGTAGTGTCAGCACCCTCATAGTTTGTATTTTGGAAAGTATAGCTTTTCGAAGGCAGAAGACGATGTGTTTTGAACATCAAGGTTCCAGGAAACGTTATTTCAAATTGTGACACCTTAATATTTATAGTTAGTGTCTTGTTTAACTAGAGAGAAGCCCAGTGGAGAGGAGTTATAATAAAGGGACGTTTTCTTTCGGGAAATTGGTAAAAGAACACTTTTTTCTGCATTCAAGTTCATTTCCCAATGGGAACACCATTGAAAAATGTGACTGAGCCTTTCGTTTATGTCATCTTGGTGACTACCGTGGGTGATTTCTTTAAACAACACACACTCATCGGCAAATAGCCTTATTTGGACATTTGGTTTAATAGCATCAACAATGTCATTGACGTACAGGAGAAACAACAAGGGACCCAGTACAGTTCCCTGCGGTACTCCAGAAGTGACTGGCAGGCAGGCCGAGTGGTGCTCACCTATAAAAACAAACTGCTCGCGCTTTTTCAGGTAATCGGCTATCTAAGAGACAAGCAATTCAGGAATATCATATTTCCTCAGCTTAAATATTAGTTTAGAATGAGTTCCCGTATTGAAAGCTTTGCTAAAATCTAAAAAAAATTATTCGGTTTGATGATTATTATAAATAGCAAAAGCAATACTATAAGTGATAGTGACTTGTTGTGTGCCTGTGGAATATTCCCTTTTGAAACCATGTTGCGAGCTCGTCAAAATGTTTTTTTTTGTCGTCAAGAAACTCATTGAGGGCTTTTGCAATACCATAATCAATTAATTAACAGCAAGAAGGTATTAGTGAAACAGGACGATAGTTGCCTAAATGAATACAATCACCTTTTCTTAAAAATTGACATCATATGGGTCGTCTGCCAGTCTTTCGGCAAACTCGAACACGACAAGGAAGCATTAAATATAATGACAAGGTACTTTGCAAGAAGTTCGGAATATCGACGAGGAAAAACATTCGAAATATTGTCGGGCCTGGGGCAAAATTAGTTTTCAAGTTGAGTAGCATTGAAAACACTCTGGGATAACTAATAAAACCTAAAAAACTTGAAGAACTTGAAACGGCCGTGACGTCAAGTGGGGCAGCGGGAACGCTATCAGTTGCAACAGAAAAAATACTGTTGCAGTATGCGTTAAATTGTTCAGCAATGAGTTTTTGATGCATTGTTCTTTTGAACGATGCAATGCATTTGCAAAGATTCAGTTAGCTTCTGCTATGATATGTAGGCACGATTCTTTTTTGATCTCAACTTTCTGTTTCAATCGTATGATCTCTTTCACTTGTATAATCCACGGTGTGTCCTTTTGTACTTTCTTTCGTTTGCTAGGGACAATCTTGTGAAGACAATACTAACACAAGCCCCGCCGCGGTGGTCTAGTGGCTAAGGTACTCGGCTGCTGACCCGCAGGTCGCGGGATCAAATCCCGGCTGCGGCGGCTGCATTTCCGATGGAGGCGGAAATGTTGTAGGCCCGTGTGCTCAGATTTGGGCGCACGTTAAAGAACCCCAGGTGGTCTAAATTTCTGGAGCCCTCCACTACGGCTTCTCTCATAATCATATGGTGGTTTTGGGACGTTGAACCCCACATATCATTACTAACAGAAGTTCTTAAAGTGATCCCTCAAAACACCGACATCACTATCATCAAGATCAGTAAGACAATGATACATCGTCCGCATGCGAGTAATTTCTGTAGACATTCATGTTTATTTCTTTTGGCACTTTTTTAGCGTTGGTGCAGCTTGAGTGGCAATATGGGCTGATAAAATGCTATCTGTTTGAGGCGATGCGCGAAATAATTCTTGGAAGAGAGTTAGGCGGGTTACTTGGCGGCATGAAGCAAGGCTGGGAAGATTGGCTAGTGATTTTCGTTTCATTCAGCTGGCTTAGTAGAATAAAGAGAACAATATAAAAAGTATCAAGTGGTTTCGAACATATACAGTCATAGCAACAAATCAAAATATTGAGGGAAAATTGGACGCGCACGCAGAACACCGACAAGATGATTACTACTCCCAACTGCTTATTGAGATCTCTTTTTGCTAGAACAAGTTGCTAAGCCAGTCTTCAAACAACACGCCTCAAGTGGTTTTAGAAGCTCGCCTTTTCAACAAAGGAATTTGATATATGCGTGAGTGAACCATCAATTCTTCTCACAGTGAGTGTCAAGATTGACCATTTGAACTCTCTAGGTAGGCGCGTGACATGTAGCTAACAAGTAATGTTTGTCGATTTTAGATTTTCATAATTTTAGGTATGTGATTTTTCAGCTTTGCAAGAGGTAGGTGGCGTGGAAGATGCGTGTGGTGTCACTATATATTAGGGGCGCACGGTGCGCAAAGTCAAGTAAACCCTTTGTAGTAGCGCTCGTACTCGCTGGGGCTCCTCCTGTGTGTGAGGGTTAACTTTTGTCCCTAACATTTATTTGTTCCTATTGTAGACTAACTAGCACAACGAAATGTCCTTATATCAAATACTGCCCCGCCGCGGTGGTCTAGTGGCTAAGGTACTCGGCTGCTGACCCGCCGGGCGCGGGTTCGAATCCCGGCTGCGGCGGCTGCATTTCCGATGGAGGCGGAAATGTTGTAGGCCCGTGTGCTCAGATTTGGGTGCACGTTAAAGAACCCCAGGTGGTCTAAATTTCCGGAGCCCTCCACTACGGCGTCTCTCATAATCATATAGTGGTTTTGGGACGTTAAACCCCATATATCAATCAATCAATATATCAAATACTATTGCTGAAAAAGCTTTCATTATGCAAACACTTATTCTAGTTGTGGCTTGGCAGCAGTAAATTAGAAGCTCGATAGAAGGCACTCGTAACGTACTGCGGCGAAGCAAACTAAGCACTAGATTAGTCGCCGTTCTTACATGTGCGAAATAAGATGGATCGAAGGGCACTGTGTGATGAAGCACTTTATATGCTTTCGGCATATGTGCGAGAATATCGAATGGGGCGGGAAAGTCTAGAAAATTGACGCAGCCGATTACACCAGAGGACACTATAGACTCTCCATTGGTGGTCGTCGACCTCTCAATTGGCTTCTAGACGACGTGTTTGCAAACAATGCGCCACAAGCTGACGTTTTGGCTTGATTGCAGACGCCGCGTTTCAGCGATGCCTTTCGAGGATTGGGGAATCCGTGAAATGCGATGTCGTTAGAATGGTATATAGTTTTTTACGCTGCGTAACCTCTCCAAAGACGGCTACGCCTGACTTTCACACGCCAGTCTTGTTTACTAAGCGGAACGTGCGAAAAGTGAGCTTATTTTCAGCATTTGACATAAATTTTGTAAGATCCCACGTTCCTTAAGAATCGATGTTATACGAAACATGCAGAGGGAAAGTGACCGTCTTGCAATATTTTTATTCAGCGACACGTCATGAAATGGCGCTGAATATATGTACCAATGTTGCACACACCAACATATGTAAGTGTTGCAGATGTTTTTATAACCAGTTGTTGGCAGTTGCGTAACGATGCCAACAGAAACATGCGTAACAGAATCGACAAGCTTATCTGAAGCGCTGATGCGCACGAGGATGGTAGCCCTGGACACAGCTAGATAAATCAACCCCAACGCATGGCACCTAAATACAATTGACGTTAACCCAACGTAACGCTTGTATCAAAGGAGTACATATGTAATGTTTATAAAATTGGATAGCCAGCACTGCAACCACTATTGATGTTTCACGAACATTCGCGTCCATTTGGAAAGCATACATACTTCCGAGACCTGGCGTAGCTATGTGGTAGAATGCTTCATTGCCACACAGAATGCTTGGGTTCGATTCTAGCTTGGACCCTGAAGTTTATTCTTTGCATTCGTCGGGTCAACGTTACTGACATGAGGTTTTTCTTTACCCTCACTCGTTAAAATTGCCCACGTTTGCTCTCGTCGTTCCTGGGTAGATACTAAGTTTCAATCACCTGCGGCTCATACCCATATACCAGTGGCACATGCCTGCAGGCGGACATGTGCCACTGTGTAGCAGGAAGTGTTGGATGACTTACGTGATTGTATTGTGGCATTATTCGTGTTTTTGCCAGCGCGTCAAATTCGTCAAATCGTCTTACCCTGATGAACTAGTTTTGGTTCGTGCCAAGTTAAGAGGGCGATCAGGAGAGCAAACGTAAGCGAGTAGACAGATAAATAGATGCACAGATAGACTCCAAAAGGGCTTGCAGTACGCAAAAAAATGCTTCGCACTTAAAAGCAGACAGAGCACGTAAGTGGTGGTCATCCACGCGAAACATGACGCCTCCTTAAGGTGTAACGTTTCTCGGACGATGGCATATTACGAAGATTTGCTAGTAGATTTTTCCGCTTTGGTCCTGTGAAGTTTCTTGCGTTTGTGCCTTTGGTTTGCTGAAGGTTACGCACTCTTAATAACAATGTACCTATTCCTTCCTACCTTGTCACGTGATCTTCTTTGTTTATGTGCCATGCCCTTGAATTTGTTTTTAGTGGGGACCACTTACAAAAACACCCAGTTCTGCACCTTACCCGCCCTGGTGGTCTACTGGTTAGGGCATTTCACTGCTGAAGTTCGTGGTATCGATTTTCTACCGCGGTGGCCTCAATTTCGATGGAGGTGAAAATGATTAAGCCCGGGCATTTACATTCAGGTGCACGTAAAAGAACACAAGGTGGTCGAAATTTTCCTAGCCCCCCACTGCGGTGTCTTTCATAACCATCTCGTGGTTTAGGGACGTTAAACCACAAGAAGAAGAAAAAGCTTCCGACCTTGATGTTTATTCGCGTCCTAAACGCGCAAGGTTATCAGCGGAGCCATATAGAAGATAATGTAACTTATGTAGTAGGCTAGGGGATAGTTACGAACCTAATTCTATTTCAGATCAGTTGCCACGCTGCGGAAGCTATGCATTAATTTTGGTTAAGAAGATGTGTATGTATAGGCGTCTGGCTTTTGGCATGGCTTTCATTGTTGTAAACGCTCCAGCAAGCGAACTGCAAGCCCACGCCTGAAGTATTGGGACGGGCTACAATTGAAACACCACAAAGCGAAAACAAACACACGCTAAGCGAACCATAACAAGTTATTGACAACGGTATAGAGGGATTCGTTAGTCTCTTAGGTACAGCACATTTTCAGTCATTACTCAACCTGACCACGAAAATCAATTATACGAAAAATCATTGGACTGTTTCTTCGTACGAGCGCATGCACTGCCAGAGGTCTCGCTAACCTTCACAGCATTGCACCTGATATGCGACATAGAGCATAAAAGCTCATATTTCCAAAGGTTGCCGCTACGTCCGCGTCACATGGCAGAGTTACTGCCGTAGAGACAAAGGGGCTTGTATAAGAGGCTTTGGCCATTATGTTATGGCGTTCTGCCAAACGAGAACCGATATACACCGTTTTTCACCATTTTCTGAGTTTCATCTGTCCCTTCGCTGACGCATGAACGTCTTCCCTCGTCTGAGGTCGTCCGAGGGATGGATTGTGTCAGACACCAGGGTAACATTTTAGTGAGGTGCGGTGATAATTGCCAAATGAATTGTGTAGTCATCATCCTTTCTATGTTTTAAGTGTGAATGCAATTATTAGTCGGCCCACGTCATTCGTCCGTCGGGATCCGTACACCGCCCTCTCCCATAGCAACAGCTGCGGGTGCGCGCGCTTATCGTCGCCCCTAGCAACCATAGCATGTGGTGCGAGAGAGTGTTGGAGAGGGTAGGTGCAGTGCTTTGCCACCGTTCACTCTCACCATTCACTCTCTCTCCTCCCAGCGTCCCCCTTTCCCGTCCGCTCACGCCTCACTCTCGACCATTCGCTGGCGCGACGCCTCTAAAGAACATCCGGAAATGTGTGCTCGAGACGCGGCTGTGACACGCCAACGCCGAGCCGAGAACACTGTTCGTGTTGTTCACTTCTTAGTATTTTAAAGACGATAGTGTTTCTTGGGGACCTTCAATGCAAAAATTGTGGTCTGTCTGTCTGTCTGTCTGTACAATTTTCTGTTTGTCCACCCTTAACGACACCCTAAAAGGCACCGGAGTGACCGGCCAGTACACCAAACGGCTGACCCCTTCCACAGCGCCCACCGATATTGCTCAAGGTTCAGCGGTTCATACTTGTGCGATTGTAAATCAAAAAGCATATATTGTGCATATCTGAGGCACCATAAGAACATGTCAATATTTTGTATGTATATTTTTTACTGTACAAGCCATACATAAGCAATTCTAAGGACCACAGCGTTTATCACGTTGCGCTTACCATGCAGCGCTTGAACGAAAGGCAACTGTTTCTAACGCTTTGCTAAGACGACACGGTGGTCGCACTTACCCGTCGCCTTGCGTTCTACACCTTACCATCTCCGAGACGGGCACGCACGTCACGCGCGCGCTTCGTTTTCCAAAATAGCTGCCAGATGGCTCTCATGTCTCACGTGTGACGTGCCTTGATGAGCTCGTTCGCCTCCGCTGCACGCTCGAGGTACTCTAACGCAGCGCCTCCAGAATACCATTGACCAATTTTCTTGCGCAGAACATCAAATAAACGTTTTGTTCACTCTCTCCAGACACAAGACTATCGTCTTTCGACGATATTTGCAGATTAACATGCAAATGCTGGGCCAATTTTTTTAATCATGTGCGCTAGCTACTAGAGCTGAAAACGCATACCGCGTTTCTCGCGACAGGAAAATGACACGTGTGGCGTTCGGCGCTATTGGCTGCACGGTTTTTCTTTGTTCTTTTTTTGCATTCGCCCCGGCAGACTCAATATTTTTTAAAGAAAACATTAGTCTTCTGCCGCTTGGTTTTCTCGTGCGAAACGCCGTTATGAATGTTACGCAATGCACTCCAATTTTCTCACAATTTCCTTCGGGGAGCTGGGGGCATTTTCTCATTCTTTGCTTTGTCTACGTTTCCAGGTTCTTTCTTTTATTGTATTATCTGTATCGCAACATTTTGCCCTCACTCACTACAATCTGGCTGTCTAGGTCACATTGCATATGCACTAATGAAATCTGCTAAGTGTTGGGAAGACAAGACGGTGCAATAAAGTAAGATAGTACAAGACATGTGCAGGGTGTGGTGCATATATGATTTTTTTTCTTTTCTGTGCGTCACATACAATAAATTCAACGCATAAGGGTGCATGAAAAGCACTGCATTAAAGACTGCCTTATGAGGCCATCATTTTATTGTATATGCGTCACGCCAAGAGTGCTTTTCCTGCACGAAGCGCAGACTCGTCATTCCAGGTATAAGAGCTTTAGCTCCATGAAACCGAGCCCTCGTCGAAGAGTAAGAGAGAGCAAAAAGAATATATTTTAGGCAAAAAACGTTGAAAAATGGGACAACTAGTATGAATCAAACTGCGTCGTTGGATAAGACCAAAAAAAAAGCGCCAGACGGGCGCTGACTCATAACTGGGTTCATTCCACACTCGGGAACACCTTTTAAAGACACTAAATAGAAACAATGACCTGGTTTATGTTGGCAAACTTCACCCTTAGATTTCTAATGTCATATGTTTTACTATCATAATTTCATTATTTGTGTAGAAAATCAAAGTTGAAGTTACATTTTTTAAATTTCAGCCTGAAAATTGCGTGCGACAGGTGAAAATGTTTACATGCGGTTTTCGGGCTTTCTTGACAATGGCTCGATGAAGTTTTCTGGAACTTCATATCCTAGGTCTATGGCACCTAGAGGGGACAACTTGTTTCACTTTTATTGATTAGAGCTTAGGTAGGACTCTGTAGAAACTTTCTAAATGACGTCACGGTGTTTGGGGCAAGAATTTCAAGATGGCGTCTCCACCCGCATTTTCTTTCCGCACGTTTTCTGGATTAGCAAGCGTCTTGTCACAGTACAAGTGATGTTTTTGGGATTGTCAAACTGTACTCTGCTAATACCCGAAAATGGTTTTGCTCTTTATTGTCCCTTTAAATGGCGTACAGTTAAAAGGACGTGTTGATACGTACGTTTGGAAGTAAAACGAAAGGATATCGGATACTCGCGAAACTCTGCATGAGTGAATAGTGTGTAAAGCCCGCATACCATAAATACGCATGCTCTTTGCCAAAAAATTTAACTGAAGAAAAATTAAATTAGCTCTCCTCCTTCTTGTGCACGTGGAGTGCCTTTATAGTCATTCGACCTTACAGTCGGCTCTATTTTGAGAAGTGTGGTGTTCTGGAAATTAGATTCACGCGTACAATGCCACATATGTGCTTGCAATTGTTATATTTCGTACCTGTAATTTTTGCTGACCTTCGGTTTCATTATAATACGCTGTTGAATGAAAAACTAGTTTCAGGAAGAATTGAAATAGTTTCAGAAACGAAGCAAGACAAAAAAGGCGGTTTCCCTTCCACACTGTGGTTCAAACTATTTTATGTGTATGAGTGTCTATCCAATGTAAAAACGTAAAAAATTCCGCCATATCCACGAAGTGAATGATGATGAGTGGGCGAAGCTCCGGAGGTAAACCTGGTAAACCATGAATCCTCTGTACATTTTGCTCACTCGATTTTATTACATCGCTCCCCCTAGCGTACGTCGCCGCACTAAATCGAACGATTGCCTTCAACCAATGACACGCGCCATATGTGAAATCATTCCTATTTTATAAGATCTCGCGTCTTTCATCAACTACAAGTACCGCTTTCTTGTTTATAACATTTTGCATCTTTTCATCATCAGCTACAATACCACCATCTAGTAAACACTACAAGAACTAAACGAGAGGTGGCTACATACAGGAGACGGTTCCGCCATCTAGTGAACACTGCAAGAACTAAACTAGAGGTGGGGACATACAGGGGATGGTACCGCCATCTAGTGAACACTGCAAGAACTAAACTAGAGGTGGCTACATACAGGCTACAGGGGACGCACAGCCCACGCCTTAAGGAGCTTCGCCCCTAAAACTCTGGTGAGATACAATCTATGCATGACTCCGTTCGTTCTTTCATTCATTCTGACTTCTGCCAAGGTTCGCGATTTCGGTTTGACATGTTTAGGTCCAGTTTGTGTATGAAAATGACCCTTGGTAGACTTCGGAAAGTTTTGTAAAAGACTTCTGACACCTATAAAAAGTTTTGTACTTAGTAGAAGCTTGTTAGAAAATGTTCAGTGTAGGCAGAAACATTGCCGTACTATAGCTGTCCCTCTACTTGGATTCCACTTCATTCCCTGATTGGGAATAGCTCCCCGCACAGAGAAACCAATCCGTGCATCTGTACGTGACGGCTCCACATTTTCTAAGTTTTGTTTTACTTCTTTTCCTTTGTACGTGTGCTAGGCCGTGCGAGTGTCTGTTGGCCACTTGAAGTAGCCCTTCCCCTTGTTTATGGGCAGCTGCGATTGGCGAGCCCACCATTGCTGCGGGCGCCGGGTCGGCAGAAAGGAGGGAGCTCCGCTTTATTGCACTTTGCGAGTTCGGATGCAAGAGGGGGAAACACGAAACTTTGCGCATTCGTGGCCTGCAGGACATTCGACACTGCTTCCCCAAATGGCGAAGCGAAGGACCGCACCTAGTGACTGCGTGGAACCATTAGTGAGCAAGTGTGTGTGTGTTCTTTGTGCGTGTTTGTGTCAGCGTGCGTGCATGTGAGCTCGGACTTGCGGTCAAAAGAGCAGAGCGAAAAAGTGCGGGAAGAACCAAAGATAGACTCCGTGCTCCGTGCATAATCAAAAGAAGTCTTGCGTTGCAATATTGACCTTGTGAATTTAACCGAACAATTATGCAGAAAGAATTAACAAATCATTACAATTTCGAGGTTTGACGTCTCAGAACGACGATATGATAATACGGGACGCCGCATTGGAGGGCTCCACAAAGTTTCATCATCTGGTGTTCTTCTACGTGCACTGGTATCGATACGCAAGTCAACACCTTGGTAATGGTTACTGCCATTTCTGCTTACAATGTTTAAATGCGGAGCATTCCTTAGTCGCACGATGCCGTGCTTCGGCGTCGGAGGCGCCGTCCACACCCTCGCTCGCGTCTCGTGCCGCAAGCTCGCTGCTCCTGCCAGCGCTGAAAGACACCCGCGAAACGGTCGCTCCAGGAGCCATTAAAGGATAAGACACCACCGGGCGTTAAGCAAGCGTAGCATGCGCAGTGGGTGGGGGGTACGAAACTTTCTCCCGTTCCCTCTCGCACGCGGGAAGTGTGTATATAAATGACAGAGTGTGCGTTTAGAATAGATGACCGGTAATATGGGAAATCGCAGGGAACTGTGGGATGCGATGGCTTCTGGTTCGACGCACCACGCTGGTTAGCAGCGGCACGCGCTCATTTTTGTACCGCTCTGTTGAAAGAAAGCACCTCTCCGTGCAATGTCAGTGTTTTAGAAGTTGCTTTTTTTGTATTTGCTAACCGTGACGGCGACAATGACAAGCTACGAAAGCCATGAACGGCAAGGAAACTTTTTTATCGCACTAAAATGGTCTGCAATGCTTGCATGCTGCTCGGGAATACTTTGAGTTTGGCTAGCACATCAGACGATACAGAAGACAGTCTTCATTGTATGACACGTTACTGCACATGAAAAATCACATATTTAAAGATCTCAGGGGATGAAGATGATTGTAGCAGTGTGCTAAGAGTTCATTCTGAGATCGCTTCTTCGGCCTACATCGTCAGTCGATCGGCATGAAATGCAGCACTTATCGATCGCATTTGAGCGCGTGGAGACATCTTTTTTTTCTAGTCTTCAGCGCGCTATATGTTGCATTTTTAAGTCGAAGCCAGATGCTTACTTGAACACTGATCTTGGTCAAGCTGCGTGGCACGGTGTCACCTAAACAATACAGTCAGACATAGGCGGCGCCGAATAATTGAAATCGTGCGCTTGTTTAGCGCACTTCTTCCTTTTTGTTCATAAAGGAAAATGGACTCGTCCAGCACTTCATGTAAACTTAGTCTTCAGTGAAGCTCTCGCGTTTTTTTTTCTCATATATGGGTGCAATGGCCAGCGTTCATCTCTTATGGCAGGTAGATTTCACCGGTGCGCTCCCATAATATTTTTCCTAGGCACGCCTGCGCGACAATTTATTTCTAAATATATTATTCGCAGCAAATTCATTCGTAAGCTTTTTATTAGTGTGGAATACACATGTACTTGTGATAAAACGGTCTTCGCACACTCTGGCTTTGACGTTCGGTACCCAAAGGCTACCTGTCACTGTGGCTTTCTCGACAGCCGCGGCCCACCTCATCTTTCTTTCTTCATTCCATGGGAATCAATACCACCTGCGTTTGCCTTTCACGCTCGAGTTGGAGCAGCCAATGGATGAACAACCGACTGTGGTTTACCAGGACAAACACAAACGGGCGACCACGTGCGCGAATCCCGAATAATCTGATGCTTGCGGTGGAGCGGTTCGCCGTCGTCTACTCTTCGTCGAACCGGAAGCCGGCAGCAGACGTTTTATCCCACAATCCCTCGCTCTTTTACTGGTCGCTTATTCAGCCAAGAGCATCATTACTTAGCTTTTGCTTGACTTGACGCTTTGACTCGAGTGAATGCGATGGAAGCTGCACTAGCTTCAACCAGTATTGAGGCACAACCCAACATCAACACCAGGTAACGTTTTTCCTGGACTCAATAAATGAGAATATTGAAGACAAAATAACACCTAAGCACTCCCAAACCATATACAATTACGCAACATTCTCGCATCCCATCCCCCCCCCCCCTTTTCGATGCATTTACTTGAGTTTCTTCAATGGGAAGGTGCCGGCGGCTTTTTTTTTTTCATTTTACTACCTACTCCTGGGAAGGGATAGTACCAGTCATTCATTGCGAGACTTATACATAAGGAATGGCTGAAGTAATATGAACCTCAACCTCTCCACAGCAAGACAGTGAGAAAAGTACAAAACAGTAAGTGTAAGTGTAGTAACAGTTACCATACTTGCTGTTACTACCCTTGACGTTGCTAATTGCAGGATGATAAAAGGCGAATCTTATGGCGAAGAACAGCCACAAAAATTGACTGAACATAATATTGAA
Organism: Rhipicephalus annulatus; assembly: GCA_013436015.1. Taxonomy (NCBI): domain Eukaryota; kingdom Metazoa; phylum Arthropoda; class Arachnida; order Ixodida; family Ixodidae; genus Rhipicephalus; species Rhipicephalus annulatus. The sequence continues at coordinate 932,991 of WOVY01010272.1, read as the reverse complement.
AAAAACGTGATTGATTACCATTAGTCAATTGCAAGTAAAAAGTGACTGTACTACCCAGAACGTTACACTTCCGAAAATTATTTCTTTTTTTACCTTACTATGTTTTCCTCTCCTAATTCCTTTCCCCCGGCGTAGGATGGCAAATTGGCCATGTGTCTGGTTGACGTTCCTTGCTTTTCCTGCTCCTCCTCATCGCGATTGAGTATATCAGAAAATTACAAACAGATGTAGTTCACTTCAAGCATTCGAATACTTGTAGCGCATCACGTACAACTCTGCTTTGGTGTTCGGTTCAGCTATGCCCAAGGTCATGGCTTCGATTCTCGACCACATTCTAGAGGGGCAATTTGCAAGAAAGCTCTATTTCGGGCCTTGTGTGCACGTTGCCTACGTGCACACAAATACGCAAGATTATTACGCAATCATATGCTACGGCATTGAATTGTTCACATAGACCCAGTGTTGATGTCAGATGTTAAGCACCATGAATAAATTAACCAAGACAGCAAAATGCACATTGGGGAGTGGGTATTTTAGTGGTTGGGCCTAGCTTATGCATTGTTGTTCTTAAATTGGCAGATGAGACCGTCTGGCGCAAAAGTGTTTTGCTTCCCTAAAGATGAAGTAATATAAAAAATTAGTAATCAGGCGAATTAGGCTCTTTTAAAACATGGGCCAGCTGCCTAATAAACTTCTTAGACTTGAGTACGATGAAACAACGGCAAACTTCGTAAGCTAAACTCTTATGAAGGGCACCTGATTGTGTGAGTCTTGTTAACTGCACTATTGTGAGGAAGCCTGGTAAATGCAGGCCACACCTGATTAAGTTACGGAGCATGCGCATGCTTTTTCTTTTGCTCTCACAGTGATATGATGTCCCAGGACTGAGAACACGTTTGTGTTGTGAATGTAATAGAATGCATTACGGGCGCGTGTTCCTATCAGATGAGCTAGTTCTATGCCCATCGCATTATCTTCTTTAGAAGAATGTTCATTTACCTGCTGTGGCTTCTGTATTCTGAAGCAGGCTGAATGGAAAAAAATGCGGCAGAAACAATCTGATGATGATAGCGAATATTTATGCGTAAGTAGTCGAGCGCGACGTACACACATATACAACTGAAATATACAAACACACTGGTTTATTTAGTATATTTACATTGCAAACAAAGCACGTGACGTTAAAGGAATTTCAACATGTATTAAATGACTGTTTGACGCTTGGGACTATTGTTGTAAAGTAGTATACTCATTTAGGAGCTCTGAGGTTCTTCAGATCCCATGCGAAAGTCAGTTCCCCTCCTGTTGTGGCCGTAAGCAATAAACACGTGTTACAAGGCCTTGTTATGTATTTATTCTTTTGGTAGTGTGGGGTATTGTGAATGACGCCGCTACGATGCTTAACAGTGTGACGTTTCAATTTATGGAACTGGTCACGCATAACATTGTAATATCTCAACCATGGTAACTTACCTAGGCTACTCTACTGACTTGCTTACTTTCAGTGCCGACAGTATGAAATATTACTTGTTGTGCAGCATTACTGGCCTACACACTTATCTACCTGTAAGGTATGGTTACTTGCTGCCATAACTATACTGTCCTGCTTTCCTTGTACTGTCTCATTCTATGGACCCTAAGTTACAATTTCGCTTGCCATCTGGGCACTCCAGTTGAAATGAAACTTTTGTTGTGTACCTTCCACTTCGGAGCGGCATTTCCGAAAGCATATTCTCGTCTGCTGGGAATAGCCAACAGTGCGGCATTCAACTCATGTGGCTGGGAGAAGACTACCGAACCCTTCATTTGTCACTACCCGTTTTATGAGACTCAACGACAAGCTCTAGGAGCCAAACTCGATCGTCTCGAGGCGAGACCCTGGTAAAAAAAAGATTCTGGGATCTTGGTTTATGATTTAGGGCATACACAAGGCCACGAAAGCTTTACTGGGCTTTCTGAAGGCAACCATACTTAACGAGCATCAGTGAACTACCAGTGAGAATTCGTGTTGTGTGTTTTCTTACTAACTTATCATTTCCTTTCATTTTCCTTTTTTTTCTCCAGTCTTTTCTTTTTCTAAGTTGTTATTTCCCGTCAAACCATCCTACCTGCCGGGTAGCCAACCGTGCTTAGCTTGGTTAACCTCCCTGCCTTTGCACTTCATCTCTCTTTTGCATTTGCTTATTGCTACGTTGTCAAGCTGTTACAGACACACAAAGTGACGACTATTCTTCGAAAGCTCGCCAAATAGTGATGATACTTAATAAAAGTTCAAAGTCCCACCCTATTCCTCCCCTGATGGTAAAAACTACTTTCCCAATATTTCCCACGATTGCATCTCTCACAATCTGCATGTCGCTTGGAGTATAAAATTCGCTGATTCGATTTAGAGCATTACGTAATCATATATTGCAGGCTGTTCGCAACTTTTCGAGTGTTTGTTATGAACTAAGTAGGTTACTTTCGCTGATTAACCAAATGTAATCATAGGGTGACGTGTTGGTGCAAAATCGTGGAATGGAGCCATCGCCTCACAAGGCATTCTTCTTGTTACTTCTTTCTGTTGTTGTTCAGGAACAAAAACTCAAAAGGCTATTGCAAGGCCCTCACGACGCACAAAAAAGACCCCATTTCATCACTCTTGCTTTATATACTACTCATTGCCCCGCCGCGGTGGTCTAATGGCTAAGGTACTCGGCTGCTGACCCGCAGGGCGCGGGTTCGAATCCCGGCTGCGGCGGCTGCATTTCCGATGGAGGCGGAAATGTTGTAGGCCCGTGTGCTCAGTTTTGGGTGCACGTTAAAGAACCCCAGGTGGTCTAAATTTCCGGAGCCCTCCACTACGGCGTCTCTCACAATCGTATAGTGGTTTTGGGACGTTAAACCCCACATATCAATCAATATACTACTCATTCGATTTCTTTCTCGTGTTCGCTTGGTGGACAGTGTCACCTTAATGTCGAAAAAATGGCTATCATCCGAGCGTGCTCTTGGTCAGGCTGCACGTTGGATACGCTTAGAGACAGCGTGCACCGGGACTCCAACGCAACCGGAGATATTGCGTACAGTTCCAATTCGCTTTCAATTCTCGCTAGTACGAATAACAGGGGTGCTCAAGCTGCGACCTAACAAAGCTTACAAGAAGCGAGTGACGCAGAGGGCGTGTATCGCACGGGTGAAGCAAAACGCCGCGACGCGCCGTCAGTCGCGCTCCTGCGTATCATCATCAGCCTTGTATAGTGAGAGGTGTAGTGATGGTTGGGATGCGAGGGGCAAGAGGAGGGGGATGAGGCAGAGAGCCAGTTGCCTGGCAACGCCGGCCAACGACGCTCGGTTCTCCATCCTCCCGCGCTCTCCGCACCACTCCCGCGCGCTCCTACCCATCGAGGAAAAAAAAAAAAAAGCCCTTCGTCCTCGCCGATTGCCGCGATCGCCTGGAGTCGGCCCGCTCGACTGCTTCACCATTCGGCGGAGACGCCGTGCAGTGAGCGCGTCTCGCACGCAGCTGCGATGGGCGTTCGCTCCGACGACGTCGCTGCCGCTGCGTCGCCGAGCCTCGTCTCTGAGCCGCAGCGGCTTTTCGCCTTCGTTGCCGTGGTGTTTGCGAGCACCGAGCAGGAGCGTCGATCCTGCCGGTGATGAGGCAACCGCGTGCTCGGTCCAAGTCCGGAGGAAGCAGTGATTTGGGCCGGTCGTTCTCGTCGCTCGGCGTGCGGCTTCTGCACCAGTGGGGCTAGCCTTGGGCTGCACCGTTTACGAGTGATCGCGGCTTTCCGACGTGTCCGACAGAGAGACACGAGAGAGAAGACGGCCGCAGATTGTGAGCTGTTGTCACGGGAGGAGCCCTGGTGCAGGGACTGCGCTGGGCGCCCGGGAAAGGTAAGCCGGCACTGTAGGGCTGTAGTGGGTCAGCGTGAGAGTCTCAATGTCGGCGCAGTCGACAATGCATTGCACTCGGGTTACAACCATGTCTGTAACAACGGAAATTTAGCTGAAGTCATAAGTATCCTGGTGTCAAGTAACCGTTTGTGAATGATAATTAGAAGGGATTGACGACTTCTACCAAACGGATGTCCTAAGACATTCAGTAAATTACTTCGCAGCAAAGTGGTGTAGAAAGTGACAAATAAGAAAAGTGAATAGCTCAAGTGCAGGACGCGCTGTTTTTAGGGTCAAAAATACAACATGAGATCTGAAGAGATAAGACTTTACCAGCACTTTGGCATCATCCAGGCTATATACACGCAGAAATTCCACAACAAATACACTGACATTATTGTCAGTTTGTTTGTTGTAGGGTTTCATCACTGTAGAGCATAAAATAGTGCTATTGGCAATGACTTTAGAGTAGGCCCATAAAAAAAAAACAATGTTTCCTTTTCTAATTTCATCCCTTGAAGACTTCGTTCTAAAGGATTCCAAACATAAATTAGAAGAAAGTAAGAAAATCCATAAATGTTAAGTTTTGTGGTCGTAATGTAAACATAAACCTCAAATATTCGTATTTAAACTGCTAACGTTAACGGCAATGAGTTAAAAATCGAACACAGAAGTGTGAGGCTCAAAAGAGGGTAAAATCCCGTCGCTTAAATCGTAAGCAAATGAAATTATTTTTCTGTAATGGCCCATCTCTCTAGCGCATCTTTGGTAACATGCAACGCCTTCATACTAACATCATGGTATTTCTACAAGCTACGTTGCAATATTTGTTTAACGTTTGGTAACCTTAATTTGAAAAAACCATAGCATTTATGTTAATGCTACTACTATCAGTGGTATGCTTTCTTGTGATTATCCAGTTATTCTGGTACGCGCAAGAGGACTGCGACAGGCTCTTTCGTTATAGCCTTGTTTCATTTTTTTTTTCTTTCTGGAAGTGATTACGGTGCTAGTATCTAAGTAATCGTTCACTTGGGGAAAAGTTTATCAGTCTCAACGGTGGTTGTCACAATCAGCGTTTATTGGTCACGGGCACGTGTTAGTGGTGAGCTGATAAGAGTGCCTGTGGTGCCCACTTTGTCTAAGTCTCCTCTTGCGCAGCAACACATATGTTTGTCTAAACTTGACAGAATCGGGGTGAATTTGACACAGTTATTGAATAAACGCTAATGAAAACGTGGTATACCTTACAGAAGTCAATCAATGAATCACTCGATCAGTTTGGGCATATAATTAGCTAGAAGTGTAATAAGTACTATGAATGTTTAATTCACACTGTGAGGTGAATTGTACGTACGTATCTTCAGAATGCAGATTTTCTTCATGTTTAACTGCTATTACTTCAGTACAGTCACACACGAACATCCACAAGAGCGAACAGACCAACGCGCTAGGAATAGTTTGGGTTGTAGTGCTCGACGTGCTTGTTCTCTCGAGTTGGTTGTAGCGCTCGCAGGCTCTCAACAGAAAGAAAACAGAATTATCAAGCGTGGTTCTGACAGCGCAGTAACGCACCATTTGTTTATTTAGGTGCGGCCGAGATAAACCGAATGCTTTTCTAGCGTTGCGTAATGTTTGAGCAACTCCTATTTTATGGGTGTTCCCTGACCTCACTTAGCGGCTAATGACTTTAGTCTTACTTTCCTCAGGCGAGTTTATATATTGCCGCTATTATCTCTACGAATGCACTGACAAAAATAACCTCTGGCAAGCCCTTCGCTTGTATTTGTACGTGTTTGTTTAGTCATGCGTCATTCCCCGCTTCGCCGTTATTTTTATGTTTTTCTTTTCACTCCATTGTAAATTACCAACCAAGAAGACTGCTGGCTTTGCCGACAATAACTCCCTTCCCAATCCCTTCTTTAAATCCCGCAAAACTCAAACCGTTTGTTTTGTTTCCCAGCGAAACTATGCGTATAAGGCATGCAAGGCAAAAACGAAATTTTTGTCCTATGTATGTAATCAAAGTACATGACTGGGTCCAGTTGGGGATTTGTGGTTGATATATACTGTGTGATAAAAAACAAGGATGATAAACAGATGGGGACGAAGGCAGACTTTCAACTGAAGGCTTATTTTTTCTATACTGCATTTATATTTGGTTGATAAGTGGGGTTTAACGTCCCAAAACCAACATGACTATGAGAGACGCCGTAGTGGAGGGTCCCGGAACTTTCGACCACCTTGGGTTCTTTACGTGTACCCAAAAGTCGCCAAAGGGGCCCACAACCTTTTGGCCTCCATAGAAAATGCATCCGCTGCAGTCCAGATTTGATCCCGCGACCTACGGGTCAGTAGCCACTAGACCACCCCAGTGGGGCCCACATATATGTTTCAGTTATATGTATGTGATATTCGAAAAAGATGCAGTACGTGAAAAATAAATTGACATTTCTGCACATATATAACCAACGATGGGGAGAGACAATATTGAAACATCGGGATTTAACCTGGTGATAAGCACCGAGGCCGCACGTTTCAACTTCACCGGCTAACTTTGTACACGGAGTACTTGGGTGGCAATTTTTGTGTGTATGCACGTACATGTACCATTTGTTTATGTATGCCGTAGTTGTGATACCAGTTGGGCATTCGTTACTTTACTGCATGAAATTTGGAGTAAGCTTTTTAGTATAGGTGATCAAATAGGTTGTTCTCGGATTAAATCAAATAACGGTAGAGTGGTTTGAGAAACGGTTTCTTAAACCCCTCTTTCGTAATTCGTTCACTATATAATAATAATAATAATAATAATAATAATAATAATAACTGGGGTTTTAGGTGCCAGAACGACGATATGGTTGTGAGGGATGCCGTATTGTATGACTCCGGATATTGGGCCAACATTTTAACGTGTAGTGACAACCCGCAGTGTACAGGCGTATCGAGTATTTCATCTCCATCGAAATGCAACCACCGCGCCTGTGATCGAACCCGTCACCTGCGTGTGATCGTAGCAGTCACCGACCATGGTAACGCTACGCCACCGCGGCGGACCACCCTAGATTTGAAAAGTAGTATCGAAGGAATTATTCAAATATCTTGACAGAATGGACGCGGGTAACCATAGCAGCATGACCGAAATTTCCGTGAAACTATCTCCGAAATAGTTTCCTCTGTCATACATTAAACATTTCTCTGCAGAATCAGGTTCGACACGAGTATGCATGAATGCGACCTGTGCGACCATTTTCACTGGTAACTGATGCAAATATACGATGTTACATATTGGGAACCCTAAGTCCATGATTAATATGTGGGGTTTAACGTCCCAAACCCATCACATGATAATAACAAACGCCGCAGTGAAGCGCTCCGGAAATTTTGATAACCTGGGGTTCGTTAACATGCGCCCAAATCTGAGCACACGGGCCTCAGCATTTTTGCCTCCGTCAAAAATGCAGCCGCCGCAGGCAGGCTTCAATCCCGCGACCTGTGGGTCAGCCACTAGACCACTAGACCACCACGGCGGGGCAACCCTAAGTCCAACAAAATACAATATGGCGAATCGCGTTTCATGTATACTTTTCTTTAGGTGGTGGTAAGAACTTGATTACAATATTGCTCAGCTAATGCTTGGCAGGTCCGAGCACTTGGATCGCCTCTCACGAGCAGTGTAGTAGGGTGTTTTCTGGGTCAGCGTTGTGAAACTTGAAATCCTGTATATCTTGTGTAAAGCATCACATGATTACGGCATTTTGTTTGGCTGCTTAACTACGTACTCTGAAAGTGCACGCACTGCATTATCCGGTAATTGCTTAAGGTTAAAATAAGTCCGGCTCTAAGCATCTAAGAGCTTTATAAAAGACTGTGCAAGGGAAAAAACTTCAGCACTGTCTGTTCCTAATCAAATCAACAAGAAACACAGAGGATTGCTGAAGCGGCACACGGAGTATTCAAAACTAGCTGTTCCCATTGATTGATAAGTGTCACAAGCTCAGAATTCCACTTACAGGACTCGTCACACTCGACAGCGACGAATTACGACGTGCTCGGGCTTCGCCATCTCGGCACATTGTGCGGAACACGTATTATGCCACCGTATACGACGCAAGTACATTGAATTTTAAGTTAGTGTGAAGAAATGGAGGTCAGGCTGTTTTATACGCTGTCGTAATCGCTTGGAGTACAGCAAGCAAAAGCACATATGGCATAGTCAGCTGTAGCGTAGCGAGTGGCGGATCGCGCCACAGAGAATGCTTCTTTCTCTTGTTTTTCGAGAACATTGGTGATGACATCAAGTGTGCACATTACTGTGTCATGGCTAGAGAAACACAACAGAAACAACGTATAAAAAGGGAAAGAGGAAGCAAGCAAGAAATAGAAAGAGAAAAAAATAGAAGGAAAAATAAAGATAAACAGAAGTAGTGGGAAAAGAAAACTAAAAAGTGAAATGAAAGCAAAAAAGAAATAGTGGAAAAACAAGAAGAAACAGCAGAGCTGCTGTCCAGCTCCATACTTTCTTCAGATTTTGCAGCACGATAGGGCGAAGATGCCTTAATTCTTACAAAACACGGAGACAGACGCGAGACGAGACTTTAATATGGAGCTAAATTTTCACACATTGCTAGATAGTTCTCTGAACGCAGAATGCTTTCACCCACGGCCTTCGTATACGAGCACCGAAGGCATCCGTGTGTTTAGCTGATTCTCGTTTAGCGAGTATAAATGGTTATGCGCACTCTTTTATAAAAATTACTTGAAAGCTAGCAATCGAGCTAATATACTTGCAACAGGTACATTCGATCTGGATTACGGTGTTGTTCTTGCTGATGCCTCAGAAACTATGGCTTCTTCCCACTCGCCCTTGCCTGTGTATCTACACATCCCTCCCTGTACCCTCCAAAACAAACAGCTTGCAGTTTCGCCGCAAGAGCCAAACAACAAATGCAATAGCAATGAATGGCCCATTATACGAAGTAAGCCTTGCAGCTAACTTCTTTTGCATCCAACCCGGCGTAACAGAACAAAACAATGGCGTAAAAAAATGCGGCCGCCGCCGTATTTCGGAGCAACCTTCATGCTGACCATCTCTTCAGAGCAAAAATGTCACAGTTTTGGCACAAGGCTGAAGCAATGAATGCGATAGCAACACATCAGGCTGTTATACAAAGTAAGGCTGTGATATCTAAGAACCATACGAGGGCAGTAAACATGGTCGAATATGCACTGACGTGCAGTGTTTTTCGCACGCGCAACAGTACGTTCGCTCTTTGTCTGGGCACGTATGCGAGCCCGCCTTGCTACAGCACGACTAGCATTCCATTGGAGCTGTTACGCAAGGTGTTCGTACAACACGCGTTCACATCCTTAAAGGTCCAATTGCGTACAGCGTTTTTGCTGGCGTTCGTTCGGTGTTTTTTTCCTTGGTATTAGTGGACGTCGACGATACCTCAGATTATCCCCCTCAGACGTCTCCCTCAGATTGTCCCAGACATTGCAGTGTGGGCGTCGATGTCGCAAGCAGCTGGATGGTGACTGAAGCTTGTTTGCTCGTGCCTTAATGTATGGCTTTCACCCAGCACGGCGCACTGATTATGAAACGGGTGGCTAATATAAAGAAACGTTTTACTTTTTAAAAAGATTGAGGTGGAAATCGATCGCCACATGAATAAGCAACCATTTTAGAATAGCCAACGCATGGCTTCATGCCCATTGACACTAAGCCAGTGTTAAAGGGCGTATTTATATAGCTCGTTGATAGTGATATGCAGCGCGAATGTAAGGAGTCAGGCTTTCTACTGGTTTGCAAGCACTCGAAACTCGTTTTTGAAGGTACTATGTCAAGCGGCACCAAGAAGAGCACTGATTACGTGAGATATTGGTGTTAAATAGCTTTGAAACCATGGTAAAATAGGCTAACCATAGACTGACGGGCTCGTTATCGGCCGACTCTGACTCAGATCAAGCCATGAGTCCGGTTGAGGAAAATTTTCGTGAGTGTGAGTCCGAATGATATTCTAAAAAGACTTGTTTTCGGCTAGTTGGCGCTGTTCTTTCTTCTATTTTGCTCTTCCTGTTTCACGATATGTTTTTTGCGTCTCAGTCTTCTGCACCGAGTCCAAATGAGTGTGGCTCAGAAAACGTTTCGTGAGTCTCAGTCCGTGACAGTCCAAATCTCAAAATATATTTTATAAGAGAGTCAAAGTGAGCTCCACGAATTTTGCTGACCTATCATTAACAGTAACGTCAAGACTGTTGAACGACACGGTATAGTGGCGAGCCCTATCGTCAAGGTAGTTAACTGTCAAGACACGGTCACGCGCCTAATTGAGAAAGCACTTCAGCGACAGGGGTGGTCCCTATCATCAAGGTGGTTGACTGTGACAGCGTGGTTGCGCGCTCTGTCGAGAATATGGTTGAGTGGTAGGGCGTGGTGACGCGTGTCCTGTGCTGAAAGAAATTATATGATCATTTTTCTTGAAAGGGATGATAGCATATGATATAATAATGAAGAACTTCCCTGGAAGAGTTGGTGGGGGAAGATCAAGGCAGCCCCCTACGTAATTCTCACCTCTAATAGATACATAATAGTGAACGACACTGTTTTGGAATACCTGTGAGCAGACGTGAGTATAAACGTGAATCTACATAAGCCTGATAGTAATGCTTTAGATGACTAGATAAGACAAAGTCAGTGAAAGAAAGGGGAACCCACTAAGACTTAATGAAGAATTATATAATTCGATTTGGACTCACTCGAACTCAGACTAGCCAAAATTTTCTAGAGCTGAACTTACTCGACTCACACTTACTAAAATTTTTTTCAACGGGACTCATTCAGACTCATGAAAATATTATTACTCATCCGGGCTCACTCATTCAGACTCATGGCTCGATTCAAGTGCGAGTGAGTCCGAGTGAGTCCGAGTGAGTCCGAGTGGGTCGACTTATGAGTGAGTTCGCCGACGTATATCCCAGTGGTGGTCAATAACCTTGGTGATAGGGCACGTGACAACGCCCCCTCGCACACCGCATTTTCATTGGGGCGCGTGACCGAGTCCTGTCACTCAACCACGTTCTCCACAGGTCGCGCGACCGCACCTTGTCGATGAACCACCTTCTCGATTGGTTAAGCTTGTGCCATGTCTGTCAACCTCCTTGACGATAGGGTTTGTGACTGCACCCGGTCACTCAACGAATTTCTCGATATGGAGCTCGAACACACACTGTCACCTAACCACCTTGACGTTGCTGTTGATCAACCACGTTGAGGACTGACCCCGAGATTAGGCTATAGGACGTGGCAGCACCATCACCGTGATTTCGTGGATAGGCGGTCAGTGGCGCGCATTCAAATGTAGCCAGTGGCGGTTTTTTGCAAGTGGTATGAGCCAATTGACGGAGGACAAGAGGCTGTGACTGCAGCCTACTTGTAATATATATGTCGTTCATTGTTGAATGGGTGCACGAAGCTCGCCGAACGTTACTATTATTTGTGAGAGGAACACCACCATCTATTCAAAGGGATGCCCCGCCGTTATGGTCTAGTGTCTAATGTACTCGGCTGCTGACCCGCAGGTCACGGGATCGAATCTCGGCCGCAGTGGCTGCATTTCTGATGGAGGCGGAAATGTTGTAGGCCCGTGTTCTCAGATTTGGGTGCACGTTAAAGAACCACAGGTGGTCGAAATTTCCGGAGCCCTCTACTACGGCGTCTTTCGTAATCATATGGTGGTTTTGGGACGTTAAACCCCACATTTCAATCAATCAATCAATCAAGCTATTGAAAGGGATGTTCACGCTTTGCGACTGTCTGCGTTTTCGCATTCTGTCATGTTTTTCGTATCTTTATTTGTAAATGGTGAGCTTGTGTCTAGCCTAGTACGCACTGCTGTAGTGCGAGTGAATTCATTCTTTGCTTCATGCATGCTGGTCTTGGATACTAAACAAATAAATAGGAGGAAAATATTCTGGGGCGATGAGAAACGCGAATACGCATGCGCATTTTTCTCATTCAGTTTTTCATAAAATTAACGTAAGAAAGTTGTTTAGCGAACGTAGGAAAGTGGGTAAATTTATTCAGGAAAATACGTGGCTGATAGCTCACAGAGCAGCGCTCTCCAATTCATTATCTGCATGACAGTGATGGAACGAAGGTTCGGTTATTGGATGGGACAAAAGTATTTTAATTTTTTCAAGCGAAAAATGTCCGCTACTACCGTCGGTCTACAACAACGCCACAAATGTGCTCAAGATGCTGTAAAAAATAGAGATTTCCCTTGAAATAGTATGGCATAAGTGTGAGACACGTCATCAGGATTAATTTTTTACCATTTGGATTCTCTAAAAGCGAAGCCAAGTCTATAACACACGGGTGTGTCGGTATAAATTTCGCCCAATTGTAATATTTTCTATGACGACTCAAGTTTAATCATCTCAGTGTGATTCCATTTCCTGTTCTTTTTAATGAACGATTTATGAACAGAAGTATCACAATTTACTACAAACAATTTTCGCTGTAGTGGGCCCAGCAGTGTACAATAAAATGTTTTCACAAGCACAATTAAAGCTCGTCTGATAAGCAAAATCATCGCATTTAGACATCTAACAATGATGCACAACTTCGTTTAGCACTTGGTAGTTAAAACACTGCATTCACACAACATTTATTACTCCTCACGTTTGAAACTAAATGTGCTTGAACTAAAGAGCAGTACCTACACTGACATGATCCTGGTGAATGAAGGATCCGACGACAATACACAGCACTCTCGGCAAGAGCCTGAACTGATCTTCTTATAATGAATATACAACCGAAAAAGGCCAAATGTGTATCAAGATCATTGCTAGGCAAACGTAAAAAAACTGTTAAACATGTTCTAACTGAGCGGGACAAACCATCGTTTGAGGACCAGAATGACCTACGCGCACACGCTAGGCTTATGTAGCTAAAAGACGACGCGGGGAGCAATCCGCACTATGCGCCCTTGACGGAGTCACAACCAGGTGGCGACTCCACTCGATCTCGGGGCGAAATAGTCTCGCTCAACCGCCTAGACGTCGCTGTTGTCCAACCACCTTGAGGTTAGTCCATGCCACCGCACCAGGCAGCTCAACCACCTTGACGATAGGGCGAGCGCGATCACGATCTCTCGAACTCCCCCCCCCCCCCTCACCATGGGCTTTTCACGTGGCTGTTGGTGTCCGGCGTGTTTTTCCCCCTTGATGCTCGATCTTCAGCTGCTCCCACACGTTTTCAGTTACATAAAGCATAAAACATAAAAACGTGCGCGGCGCGGAGTTATCACTCTTGTACTTAATACGCAACCTCATAGCGATGACAACGGCAAAGATGTGCCTGGCATGTCCACAAAATATCTATGGCATCAAAGTTAAGTGCCAATGTTTCGCATGCCAGACCGCGTTCTTACAAGCTCTCCCCCTACTCATGTGCCAGACCCCTCCACCCTGAAAAAAAATTTGCTTTTGCCTCTGCCGCTCCGCTTTCGTCAACAGACTGCGGCGTGTGGTTGGCCCAATAAGAAAAAAGCTACATATTCTGTTTAACACTGCGACTTGAACGTAGTGAATATAAGTGTAATTTCACAGAAATCACATACAGTCGATAAATTGCATAAATTGGATAGTTAGATGTACAACTTTTATTGAAAATATTGCATTTGTTATGCAAACTTTGGGGTGCAGTATGGCTTCATGGCACATTCTTCGGATAACGCAAGGAAGACGACTTAACAACTTTGCATTGTTTTTTATGTGTACCTTGTATTTTTTCGTGATTTGTATTTCAGGATCCAAGGCTACACGCAGGCGTCAATAATACGCGAAATAATACAGTATTCGTGTGAATAGAGCCTCGAAATCTTCATAGGCAGCTGCGCGTGTACATCGGTCACCACGTGTGGTCTGCCTTGGCCCTCACGTAGACCATGTTTTTCAGTACATTACTCAACACGCTTTTTGGGATGCCCGAGTACCGACTGTATTAGTTATCAACAGTTTTGAGGAACACAGCTGCTTTTTTTTTCATGTCACGGTATCTACACCGTGAACAAACTAAGCCGCGTAGCGAACGGTGACACCACCCGAAAGCCAATCGGCTCAACGACGAGCTGTAAATGGAAGGCACGCATCGGTAAGGGCTAGTTTCTACCAGCTCCGCTCAGCGTTTTCCTAATCAAACCACTCGGTATCCCAAAAAAAGTGAGGGAAACACCTCCTTCTTAAAGAAAACCCAAAGCTTCGTGAAAGAAAGCCATCTTATTGGTGCGTTTCGCACTACCAGACATTCTATACGTGAAGCGTTCTGGCTGTTTTCGAATTATGTAACCGTGGATCGTTCCATCGATTCACATTAAAGCATTCCATTAATTTTAAATAGTTCGACATGAAGAATAGTCTGATATGTAGGGTTAGACTGCATGTATCTAGAGAGTATAACGATGTTCTCTTGAGGCAGCACGGGTCGTTGCAACCACCTCGGGACAGAAGAGTCAATTTTGCTGCATGGGCGAAACAATGCATGTTACGACAAATTGGAATGTTATATAAATTATATCTTGCGTGCAACTCCTTTAGCATCGGAGAAGGCGTAACTGATGAAAAAGCCCAGTGTAAGGCAACGTGCACGCTGCAACGAGTGAAGAGACCTTCGTGAGACGTGTCATACTTCGAGAGTTCGTAGCAGTGCAGAAGGGCAGAACGACGAAGGGCTAGACAAGCGATATTTATAGCAGCATGTCGCTTGTCTTCTTGACCATAATATCTTATCTTCTACTTGTGTTAAATCTGCAACGACTAGTTTCCACTTGAAGGAATAAAATACAGCGAATGTCTGTGCCGCGAAGACTGTCCCACGCCGTCTAAATAGCGTCGAGCAACGGCCCTCCATTCGTACGGGTCGAGAGAGATATGGAGACGCCTGATACAACGTAGGGCTTGCTGCGCGCTGCCATACGAAGGGTGGCGTTGTTGCGAGAAGATCGTGAAATGCACCAGGGTCGACTGATGTCTTCCGCCCAGAAGTCCCGGTCGATAGAACGCTGCAGGGTGGGAAAGAAAGAAAAGAGACGACATGGAAAAGAAAAATCTCGGCAGAAGGATGTTTTTTTTTTTCGTCTTCTCCACCCTGAATGTTTGCATGGGCGCATCTTGGCATCTTTCCTAGTTGTTTTGCCCTGACCCATTTGCTCTAGTTTTTCCGTGCCTTCGGAGCGCACTTTTTATTTCCTTTCTTTATCCTTGACCATTCAGGCTTCATTTTCTTCGCAGATTTTAAAGGCCGTACAATCATTTTATTGTATTTGTCTTTACCATAATACTCGTGTCTTGCACTTTACTCATGATAACTGCTTTGTTGATGGATACGGAAAGGAAATACTAAAGCATAGCGAGGAACATGCCTCCCACGTGGTTAGAAGGACGTACAGCACCTGCATGCGATACAAACATACATGCCTTAATGCTTCAAAAAAAGACTGATTTATACCACTTACACTTTAGCTGAGCTTATTATCCTCTTCATTCATGTACTGCTTTCTTTGCATTTTTACCGGCACATAAAACAAAGGCACAAACAGGCCACATGAGGTGCAAAGTGAAAAAACGCCGCCACCACGGGAGATCCATGGCGAGAGGGGGTGAACAATGAGGACAAACCAGGAGCAGATTGCTTGAGAAGCGAACGCATATCTCGTTTTTCTTTCGAGGATCGGTGACCCTTGCGCGTAGGGATGAGAGGAGAGCAGGCGGCGTGCTTCCCGCTTTTCCGAGCCTGAGGGGAAAGTCGACCGCGGACACAGCCATTTGCTACGCGGCCTACTTGGAGTGTCTCGGATGCGTCTTTCGCCGCCGCTCAATGGCTTCTGCTGTCGATCTTTTTCTTTGTTCATCCTCTTGGTGCACTTTCATTTGCCTCTTTACCGAAAAGTCGGGTTGGCGATGCCCTTTTGTTGTCGTTGTTTGTTTCAATCTTTGGACCTTCGTACCGCTAGTTCTCGAGTGCCAAGTTTTGCTCGTAGCTTCAACAGAAAGAAATACCCTCGTCATGCTCAGGCGTGGATAGCGTCCTGCTGCACTTCCACTTCGCTGTTGTTTTCATCCTTTCCCCAGATTCTGTAGCTTCTGCTCCTTTTTTTTGGTCTTTTGATGACATGTTTGCGAGTGGACGAGGCTTTGCCCCAAGCGAGTCTGTCCTGTGATTGTTGCTCTGGTCCTTGTGTAGTGGAAGTGTCGAGCAGTTTGCGGATACTTCGCCCACTCATTCACAGTGTACAAGAGGTCGTGACGCGTCGACAGTGTTCGGAACAAGGGATCACGAATTTCAAGGCATGATCTTATTCTTGGTGGGGACGTAAGTTGAAAAGAAATGTCTGTCGAAATAGCAGCAGCAACAGCGGCCATTGGCTGACTCTCACGTAAGCAGTGTCAAGGAGAATCAGCCATCGCGGTGCACTAGTGGATACGCTGCTGGTCTGCTGATTCGAAATGCGCGCGTTCAGTGCTGGTCATGATGAGAGGGTTTTGATGGAGATGGAATGCTTGAGGTTCGTGTACTGTGCAATTGGGGTGTGCGTTAAAGGTTTCCAGATGGTCGAAATCGCACGGAGCCTTCCACTACGGCGTCTCTCATGCCCTGAGTCGCTGCTCCGCGGCGGTGGTCTAGTGGCTAAGGTACACGGCTGCTGACCCGCAGGTCGCGGGATCAAATCCCGGGCGCGGCGGCTGCATTTCCCATGGAGGCGGAAATGTTGTAGGCCCGTGTGCTCAGATTTGGGTGCAAGTTAAAGAAGCCCAGGTGGTCGAAATTTCCGGAGCCCTCCACTACGGCGTCTTTCATAATCATATGGTGGTTTTGGGAGGTTAAACCCCACAAATCAATCAATACCCTGAATTGCTTTGGGACGTCAAGCCGTATAACACGATCAGCCAGAAAGCACAATCGGCCTAACAGTGTTCTCTTTAGTTAAAATGGATAGCGTTACCTTCCGTACATAATTCCAATAACTTTAGCGCGAAAATAAGTTTAGCATATTCGAAGATCAAGTCGGGCTTGCGCAACGGCTGAAGGAAAACGCATCGACGTAATTTTCATACCCATTTATCGTTTTGTGGTTATTAAGTAAAAAAATAAATGAAAACACGCATATCACAATCTTTTGTGCCCTATTCAGGTGTATTCGCAGCATGCTAAAGAAGTTCTGATCTTTCTATAGACCTTCTATAATCCCTAATGTTGGGTAGCCAACCAGGAGCTTTTATTGTTAAGCTCCGTGCCTTTTGCCTTTCCGTTTCCTTCCTTTCTCCCTCAAATATTGTTTTCGAAGGCAGATATTTGTGCGCTCATGCTGAATTCACAATGAAACTGTTTCACTTTTATTATACATTACGGAAACGTTGTCCTGTCCTCAAAGGACTCGAGTTGTCAGCAGTACTAATGTTGGGAACTTGCATAAAAGAACGTAGATTAGAAGAACTCCAATAGGTCAAATATAAAGGATGAGGATTCCTCATTCCAGCGGCTTCGTTTCGAATGGCTTAGCATACGTGATTTGAAGGCAACGTGAAGGCTAATGAAAGTGTGAAAAGCGGTGGCTAATAATTCAGCAAAGCAAATCTCATTGGCGTCTCTGAAATAGATTCAACAAAGGCTGATCTCGTGAACCACAGAGGTTCCTCAGTATTCTTTGTAGAACTAGGTAAGTAGTCAATCTAGATGAACATTTTGATAACTCAGCCAACAACAACACAAAGTGTGGCGTATTTAGAGTAAGCAAAACGAAGTTCTCAAAATTAAGGTGAGCGAAAACCTTCTCAAAAGAGTTAACGCCGGTCCCGTTCGGTTTTCCTTCGTACTTGTGTAGCGTGCGCTGTTTTTTTAAGATCAATCTTCAACAACTCGCCCAATTGTCTGTTCCACTAAAGTCTTTTCTGCTCTGTGTCATAAAAAATGATAATAAATGATTGGAAGGACTGTCAAGACAGCTGTCCCGAAAAAAATAAGTATTTTTTGTAGTACAAAACACCACTTCGTCATTGGGTAGCGCACTTTATGGCAAATAGTCCTAAGCGTCCGTTCATTCGTTGGTGGCGGCGTAAGCGATTGGGCTTTGTTACGTTTTCAGATTTGCAGATTTAGAGGAGCCCGTTTTACCCCCAACATTTCACCGTGTTTCAGCTCTCTGTGATCTTAATCATGCGTACTAGGTTCATGGCGGGCATATGTAAGCGACTCAATCCATATAGAGCAGCCGCTCGGAGATGTCTACAGCTAAGTACATTTTTGTTTTGTCGAACAAAAGTGGGAAAAAGAAGTCGCACAGTTTTCAGTGCTTGAGTAGATCACGTTTGCGAGTCTTTTCAAGAGACGTATTTTCCAACCGAGCTATTCACGCTGACCGGGGACACGGCCATTTTCTGCGTGGCCTACTTGTCTTGACATCGTCATTGGGTGCCGCTAATTATATTTCGCTGCTGATATCTGCTTGTTTATTTTCAATGTGGTTTCGGTATGATTTGTGTGTGCTTTTTCTCTTTCGCGAACCGCAAGAGAGAATGACAAATGCAAGTTTTACGTACTGCTTCTTTTATTCATTTATTTCTTTACTTACAGTGTCAAAATCTATTAGGGGAAACAGTAGTGAATCGCGCTGCACAATTCGAGAACTTATTTATGAAGACATGGTGGACGGCACAGTTTATTGTAGACGATTAAGCTTTCGATACTCAGATGATTTCCATTCTGAAGTTACAAGCCTCCAAGGGTGACTGTATAGAGTAGCTACATGGTCAAGAAATTAATAAATGAAATTTTGTGTTATTTACTAAATGTATTAGATATCATCATAATGTTACATCATATCGATACATATGCTCGTATATACATGAACCTTGTTCTGTAAATATTCACTGTTTGTTTAGCACACCCGGTATTTATTAATCCGGAACGATTTGAGAAACTGGTGGTATGGATACTTTAACACAATTTTCACCACTTGTTTTCTTCGTTAGTAATAAGTTTCCAAGCAACAAAAAGCTACAAAGCTTCATTGCTAGAATTAGCTTTATTCGGTGCCAAAGAAGCGCCATTTTTTTTAACCAAGGCAGGAGTTTTTGTGGCTGGGAGGAACCTCACAAACGAAGGGCTTCTGGTGACGCCACCATTGAAGTTCCCGCACCGGGTACCCGTCATGTCGTGACCTTTTGTCGACGTTGTTTTATCAGGCTTAAAGTAATAGATTATAGGTGCAAGTAGACTGTGTCGTGTTCTGAAGGGGCCCAAGAGTGAACTTTGTAAATAATCGTGGCAGTTAACGAACCAGTACCGCAATAATAATAAAAATTATGAATTGTGACGTTAGGCTAACACACCGACTTTTTCTTCTTGCCGAGAAATTACCAAAGCAGAAATAAAATTTGCTCTTCAATTTTCTTCCCAATATATTGCCTCCTACCTAAAATTTGAAGAAATAAGAGCTGTGCCGATAAAGTACTGCTACTCCAAACATGTTAATTTTGTTTCTGCCCGTTTGCTGAAACTAATATCATTTATAGCATTCTTCCTGAAAAGGCACATGACGCATTCGATGTCAGCTTGACAGATCCACGGAATTTAACAGCCTGGCAATGAAGCACAGCATGCTCTCGCAATATCCGGTAGTCGAAGTGGCCTGTTTCGAGTGGTGCATGAACGGTGTAAAGACTCGTGTGAAGTTGTCACACGAAATTGCTCAGCACCCTTCAATTCTTGCCCTTCCGCGATAGTGTAGTGATTATGACGCTCGACTGCAAACCAGAAGGTCGCGGGAATTCAATTCCGGCGGCGGCTGCTGCATTTTCAGTGGAGGCGAGAATTCTTGATTCCCGTGTACTTTGCCGTGTCAGTGCTCGCTAAAAAGACCGGCAACTGTCCAGAACATGAAAGTAAACGACTGCGCGGATAAAAAGATTGTCCCTTATAGGGACTAAAACCAACCCTATTTTGCTAGTGAGAAGTGGAGTTATACTTTATCCCTTCATTGAACAATAGCGAAAATAGCCTGTGCCACCACCTGGTGGCAGAAACTTCAGTTATCCGAGCTGCCCTGTCACGTGACCGTAAACAAGTTTACTTGGTCAACAATTTTCTTGTTAGTATCGAAATATTAATTGCATTCTTTATAGTAAAATATATTACTCCATGACGTATAATAATCCCTTGCTCGTCAGCGCGTCTTGAGCAAATTTTTTTACGTGCTCATGACACCGTGCACGCAGTTTCCATGTCACTAACATTTTGGAGTGACGTGGGTTTTTTACCTACACTTTGCCTCAGAAATTACACGCAGGGACGTTTTAGGTGACTTGGCTGGAGTGTCGAGAGCGTATACCGTCGACGGGACAAGCCATCCACGACACAGGCACATCAACCTTGGGCGCAGGCGCCCGCAACGTGGTACAAATACAGGGAAGCTGTGTAAGGCCACATCGTCTCAATATAACGGCTTGTTATTTTCAAAAAATAGGTATAAAGCTCGAAATAAGCATCGTTAAGCATAGTTGCAGTAACGCCTGCGAAAGCAGAACAACGACCGCATGCACAAGTCGCTAGAAGGGCCACCTGCCTCTCTATCGATTCTCAGCGTTGCTGGACAAAAAGGCACGTTGGTGTTCAGAGCTTTTCAATTCCAAAAAATACAGCTTATAAAGTAACTGCGTGCTTTAGGGAGTAACTACTGCAGCTGGTAACACTGCGAAGGGTAAGCTTTTGGTCGCGCCGGAAAAAAAAACTGGGTAGAAAGAAATCTGTTGGCGGCCTTTAAAGAACACCATGAGGTCGAAATTTCCCGAGCTCTCCACTACGGCGACCCTCATAATCATAACGTGGCTTTGGGACGTTTATTATTATTATTATTATTATTATTATTATTATTATTATTATTATTATTATTATTATTATTATTATTATTCCACTCTACTGCCTCATCGCTAACAATGACCAAAAGTCGCATTTTTATTCGAATAAAGAATACATTCATAAGGTGCACATCTTCATTTACGGCGATTCCCGTGCCTAAATTGTAAATCGGGAACGAACGCGTGATACCTCAGACATCGCACGAACTGCAAAGCCGTCGTTTAAATCAGTAGTTTTCGCGCGCCATCACCCAGATATCGCTATCCGGTGCGCCGTATACGGACAACTCCGGATTAGGTCTGAAAAAGTGCCCTTAAGTCTTAAGCATACAGGTGTTCGCTGCATTTCGTCCCCATGAAAATTCGGTCACAGTGCACGAGAATCGGAGTCACGCCCTCGAGCTTAGCCCTGCAGCACCCTAGCCGCTAAGCTATGCACCAAGTTTTTTTTTTACTAGTTTGTGCATTTGCCAACCAACAGGCATGGCGTGACGTTTGTCTCTGTGATGCTTGAAGATGTTGTTGAAGGTGAAGTACGCGTTTCTGCGTTTACAGTGAAACTCGGGGCATCGTAATAATACAGCTCAACGTCTTCCAACTTTTATAAAAATGAAATCATTTGAAGTAAACGTTTTAGTAACACGCTGCTTAGGCAGTGCCTCAAATTCGTAACAATTATTTACATTAAGGCCTGGTGCTAGGCCATTTAACTCCAACGCGTGACTTTTTTATTACTATAGAAGTCTTGATTTAGGCATTCGTCTTGGAGGACCATCGAACATAACTTGCTTTTTTTTTTCTACGGCCACCATGTCTCGTCCGCCCAGCTGGACTTCTAAAGTCTACTTCCGTGAGTTGTCTCCGGTCCGTTGCTCTTGTCCGCAATTATTCGTGATGAAAGGCAATCGTCCATCGTAGCAAACGTGTCTAGCAGCCACTGCTGGCGCTGGCTACTAATTCCTGGGCTTAGTCGTTTCCAGTTTCCTCATTCCGCATTCCATTCTTAAGCGATTCGTTTTTGTGGAGGACTGTGCACTCACTCGTGAGCTTCAGGCACTCGTCTCTAATGACACCAGTGTGGGCCCTCCCGACGGATTCGCTGTTCCTCTCTTCCCGACACGTGCGCCCATCCTTCCATTTTCTCAGATTGGGAGGGGCGAACCTCAGCAACAGATGCATGCCGCAAGTTCCGCGGGTAAGAGCAAACGGCGTGATTTCGGGGACGACAGCGCGGAGAAAGTTTTTTTAGTGACGGCGAAAAACAATTGAACTAACGAAGATCGAAGGCGGCAAGACGTGACTTCGCGACTGCGAACAGTTGTTCGTAACCCCACTCCCTAGATAGCTGGAGTATCCCGAGGGATTCGGGATTGTATACTTATATAGTTCGATGCTGTATACGTATGACAGCAAACAGCCATAGCTACATTCTGAGAAGATAGGACGAAGTTAGGCTGCAGCTGAATGAGAAGCAAGAAAAAAAGCAGCGTCCTTCCTTCATGTTCTCTTCTTCGTGAAGCGTCCAGTGTTTCTCAGAATTAGTTCTTCAGTTTTGTCGTTTGTATGGAAGAATGAAAGGTATTGACGCGAGGCCGGATGCCACGGTTGCATTGCGGCGTCTGCAAATAGTAATGATGCAGTGCGCGGAGAAAGTTTGCGGATCTCCTTGTGAGACATTAGCTTTTTTTGCATGCCTTTGATGTCCGCCACTATGCATGCTGTAATGTCCTACAAGTCGCAAGCCATCATATCCATTTATCTTTGCGTTCTAGCTATGCATCAAGCTTTACGTGGCCACCCTGTTTGTCTGAATGCTTTCGTAACGGTGCCATATCGCTCCTTGTGTGCATGACAGCCGGCAATTAAGGGCAGTATAGCGTTATAGCGCAGTTAATGTTATACCTAAAGTCTTCTAATATGTTAGGTTTATTGATAATTATCTGATCACGGTCAACATGCTTCGACTGGAGTGAAGTGCAACAAAGTTCTTAGGTCTTGAAGGATCTAAGTGATCAATACTTTTAAGGCGAAACTCTTATAGATACCTAATCTAACGCAAAACGTGACCATCGGCATTAAGACGACGTGACGAAAAAAAACTTTATATAGATGATCTCATCGTGCCACGTCATGTTTATGAAGACTTATGACACTTCACTATGACGCCACCATTACGTCACATAACGTGATATCATAAGATGGCATAACATCATCACATGATGTCCTCGACTAGTCAAAGCTGAGCCGATCCCCGAGGCACTGCGAAAGCACGTGAGACGCACAAAGCTTGCAACGTCTGCCATCCCGGAGGGAATGCAAAACCACGTTGGATGCAAAACGCTTTCGAGACGGTGCACCATGGTGGCGTGGGTACCGATAAAGCTGAGTGAGAAGCAAAGGAAGTTAGCTCCTACTTTCGAGTCGTCGTAGATGAGTCTATAAAGGATTGTGTGGCTTTTCCAGAGTCAGCCGCTATGGCTAGATGATATTCTTATCATGATTGTGGCACGTAGAACCCCTAACTTACAGAACATCAGAAATCATTCATTGTGGATTTCTACGACGGTAAAACGGCATAACAACAAACAAAGCCGATCTTTTAAAAGTTATGGACCGTCGCTCACATTTCTATACTTTAAACTGACAGTCCTTCTGGGTGATAGAGGGAAAACCAAGTTTTTCTCTTTCTCTCTCTCTTGCCATTTTTCAGCGCACGACGCCACCTCGCATATATTTGGACCACTGTTATGCACGAAACTATTGTTCTGCAAAAGTTTCTGGTTTTATTGCGAAAGGAAAGGCATTTCTGGAGACGCAGCATACTCCCCGTCATTTGCTTGCTCCTAGCAATATACATAAATTTTCTTTCTTTTTTACCACATGCCATAAAAGAAAGGCCGTTTCCAAGTTCAAATATAGTTATGACAGCTTGTATATCTTTCTTTAAAAACAAATCAATCTACACTGTTTTTCCGAAATCAAGTCGTTTTAGACAGTATCGAGAATAACTTTATCTAAATCACGTTTTTAAGGACATGTTTACGGACAGTTAACCGGAGAACAATAAGTGAGCTTATGATCAGTACCTTAATTGATTATCGAGAAGTGGGCTGGTGAGGACACTAGCAACAGCCAGTCATATTATTATTATTATTATTATTATTATTGTTATTATTATTATTATTATTATTATTATTATTATTATTATTATTATTATTATTATTATTATTATTATTATTATTATTATTATTATTATTATTATTATCAGTCCTGCACTATGGCTCCCAGCCGGGACGCAAGCTTGCCGTGCTCCTGCTCAGCATTTTTTCCATTGTGAAAGTTGCCCTAAGGAAGTGTGTAACCTGGCCCGATCAAGAGCTGCAACTTATGAAACCTGGATTACGTTCGTTTTGCTGCAATTTGTGTGACCCAAGCCAGGCTGATGCTAAGCCTGGCAAAGTCGATTCGGTGGTTTGCTGCGGTTAGCAATGCAGCTGAGTTCGAGGGAATCGTGTACCTCAGCGACGAGGTATCCCAACTACGTCAAGAAAATGAACGCCTGCGCAAGGATCAGTCCCTGAGTGCTGAACAATATGCCGTCGTTATCGCCCTCCTTCGGGGAGAGGTCCACTTTCTAGGTGAGCTGCTAACAAACGGCACGGCCACCAGGCCACTGAAGGCAGCTGTGGCCCTCCCAGCGCGGGAAAACGGCGACCAATCTGTGATTTCCAAGCCGCCTGCGTACTGTGGACAACCTATCTCCAATACCATTTCTCCGTTGAATTCACCGCCAGCTGAATACACGTCCGAGCGACGCCGCGCGATTATCGCGCTTCGTCGGTATCTTTCTCGTCATCGCTTTTTTCCCTGCGTGTACTATTTGCTATTCACCACTTACTTCATGAGTAGATAACATATGCGGATGCTATAGAGATTGTTGTTATAAAAGGAAAAGAAGAGAAAAGTGAGCCCCGTAACTGTCTGCATCTGGTGCGACACCTCAACAGTATCTCTCAAGGAATGGGGGTAAGGAGGGATTAAAAGGGTAGGTGTAAAGGTATATATATAGAAATGCGCAGGGACAGCGAGCGACGACGGAAGTAAAGAGAAGATAGGAAAGATGACACACGATCACAGGAGTCCGAGGACAGGGCAGCACTGGCGAGAGCTCTTGTCAGCAACAAGAGATGGCGTAGGGCTGATCCAGTCGGCCAGAGCTACGCTGTCCTCGTCGTATACACTTGTACGTAATTTCACGCTGGTATTTTCTCTCGTGGCTCTTGATGACGTAAACACCGGCAAGCTATTGTTAATGAGAGCGATTCACTTTTTTCGTCTACATGCTGTTGCTGACACACGCGAGGTGCAAAACCACCTGCATGCGGCGTTGTTTATCCAAGACTGCCAAGTGAGACGACAATCAATAACTGGCGTGCCGCTCTACGACAAAACCTAGTTTGAGACGTATAACTGATTTTTTCTCGCTCATGAATCAATAGATAACTTCTGCACCGATGACGTGACACGGATAGCATTTATAATTGCCGGTGTAATAAAACAATATGAGAAGTACAACCTGATATTTGCTTGAAGTACGTCGTTAACGTGGTTCAGAGAGCTTTAAAGGTAGAATAATAATAATAATAATAATAATAATAATAATAATAATAATAATAATAATAATAATAATAATAATAATAATAATATATTTGGGGTTTAACGTCACAAAGCGACCATATGATTATGAGAGACACTGTATAGTGGAAGGCTCCGGAACTTTCGACCACCTGGGGCTCTTTAAAGTGCATACACCTAAATCGAAGTACATGGGCCTCAAACAACCTCGCTTTCATCGAAAATGAACAGCCACTGCAGCCTAGATTTCATCCAACGACCTGCGGCTGAGCAGTCGAGTTTCGCAACCGGCAACTACACCGCCGTGGCGGAAAAATGGTAATGAATGTCGCAGTGCTGGCCTTCTACAATATAGAGTAGCTAAGTTATGAAACAAAGCAGAATATTGTATGTTAGTTTAATGCACTTGAAAATTCGAATAACTGAGATTGTACCACATAATGTTTGTGCAATCAGGCAGCGTGTTCCAAATAAATAAATAAATGACAAATAAATGACCTGTATCGTTCAATGAGGAACAGAAATATGTTTAAAAATTTTGATATTAAATTGTTGGTAATGCCGGCAAATTTATTTCACTCACCGCCAGTACCACTAATAAAAAAATTGTCTTCACACAACGCACATCATCTCCAGCTCAACGAGAAAGGGCCACAGTATAAAATATGCAGCCACCGACACACGTGCTTGTAAACAGGCTCCACGGGCGTGCAAACACGATCACTTTATCGGGGCCAGTGTGAGACCCGCGCCACAAACCAAAAACAAGCAAGCCAGCAAACAAACAAAAACAAAGGGGTATTGGTTGCCCAAGACACCGACGCGGCAGTCCTTGCTCAAGGGAGTTCCAATAACCAGGAGTGACAGACACACTTGGCGGTGAAAGATGTGCGACAAGCGATGCGTTTAGCGGAAAGGAAATTTTCGCGAACGTCTAGAAACATCGGTGCGTATTTCTGAAATAACTATAAGCACAAAGGAGCCGCGGCGAGGGCTTCGGCCAGGATGGTGCAACCAACGTGCTTAAGCTTGATTGATTGATTGATTCCTTCATTGATTGATTGATTGATTGATCGATATGTGGGGTTTAACGTCCCAAAACCACCATATGATTATGAGAGACGCCGTAGTGGAGGGCTCCGAAAATTCCGACCACCTGGTTCTTTAACATGCACCCAAATCTGAGCACACGGGTCTACAAAATTTCGGCCTCTATCGGAAATGCAGCCGGGATTCGAACCCGTGATCTGCGGGTCAGCAGCCTATAGTACCTTAGCCACTAGACCACCGCGGCGGGGCCCGTGCTGAAGCCGCCTCCAGTGTTTTTGAGGGACGGGATTGCCGGCTCGGTTTTTCATCCATGCACGCCTCACTTGTGCATCTGTGGGCATACCGAGTTATAGAGGGTATAGGAAGAGATAAGCTGCTTTGCAACCATAACTGGACCGTCTTGCTTAGCTACTAGGTTGGCACGCTAATAGAGTAGATGTGGCAGGGCCATATGAGAAAAAAAAAGTGGAGAAAACATTCGTGCAGACACGCGTATACATGTCTGCACGAATGTTTTCTTGATTTTTCTTTCGTGCGTGTGCGTCTCACACGCCAACACACATGCTTGGAAACACAAAAACGCAGACACGCACGCACACACGCACACCCACACACACACGAATACATTGGAAAGCTTTCACTGTGGGCGCGCGTGCGCTGGAGTAAAGTATAAAGTGCCTAGTTACGTGTCAAGCAGCAACTTAACAAAATTCGGCCGCTCCGCATGTTGCTGGGGCACACGGCACCCCCAGCGCTGCTTGCAACAGCTGAAGCGGGCATGCGTGTCTGTCGGTGCCCTCACGTTCTCGTCGTTGTTCTTCATTTGCGGCTCTGATTGGAAGGAACTGCCGGGACGTGCAACCTTCGTTACAAGTGATCGCTGAAGATTGAGGGGAGAAGCAACTCAAAATACGGCGTAAGAAAGGAAGCCTAAGCTAGAGACCGAAAGAAAAATGGAGAAGGGAGCTGGGATTGCGAGAAATAAGAAGAAAAGAACCGAGAAGTGGCGCATCCGAGCAAAGTACCTTTCAAATGCAAATTGATTTTCTTTGGGATACCAAACCATACCTTGGCTTCAGAAATTCAGCACTCTAAGGAAGCACGAAGAGCGTGGTGCGATAACGATTAGCGAAGGGTAAAGTTGGGAAGCTCATTCTCAACTCTCCGTGCGCGCGAAACAGCCGTGAGCTTATCTGTGCACGCTCCGAAGAGAAACGGAAGTGAAGAAAAGAAGAAAAAAATATGGTGTTAAGCAAAGAACTTCGCAAAGAGAGAAAACGTTCTGGTGGCCTTTTTTCACAAGCGTGTCGATGACAGACTGCACTGCATACCAAACACGCGTTTTCGCATACACCATATGAGCAGCACGTCTTTGAAAATATGCTTGGCGCTTTGTACGAGTAGGTATATGTAAGTATGCTCACACTATTGGACATGTTCAATTATATAAGAATACATATCTCATGTCTAAACATATTTTTTTTCTTGCGCAAGGTGACGCAATCACTGCTCTGTAGTGCTGCGCTTGCAATGAAACATCGAGGAAGATATGTTTGCGACTATGTATCCTTGTAGTAATACCACGATTTCCGACTATGGCTGCACGTTGAATGAACGTGACACAAGTTCTGCGCCTCTCTTGATTATACCCGTGAAACCGTAAAGGTAGTCACGAACAAACTTGTGCCCCGCCGCGGTGGTCTAGTGGCTAAGGTACTCGGCTGCTGACCCGCAGGGCGCGGGTTCGAATCCCGGCTGCGGCGGCTGCATTTCCGATGGAGGCGGAAATGTTGTAGGCCCGTGTACTCAGATTTGGGTGCACGTTAAAGAACCCCAGGTGGTCTAAATTTCCGGAGCCCTCCACTACGGCGTCTCTCATAATCATATAGTGGTTTTGGGACGTTAAACCCCACATATCTATCAACGAACAAACTTGAGCTAACTGCGATGCACTTTTTAGGCTATTCTCAAGCGTTTCCTCGTTGCATCGACTCTGGCGGTTTTTTTCTTTCTTTCTTTCTTTTTTATTCTCTTGCACATACATGCGCCGGAGAGTCTGAGCATCTATACGTAAACTGTCACTGCATATCACTCCAGGATTACAAAAGAACCCGAGCCACATTGTTTAAGCCTTATATGTGAGGTTGTACGTGCTTTACTTTTGCTGACCCGTTAGGCTGTTGCTGCACAATGTGCTACGAAGGCGACTCCTACCTTAATTTCCGGGCATTCGCGTACCATAATTCGGTCATAACCATAGGTGAAATATGCCTCTCCGAGTTCCATTCGTGTATACAGTATATATGTAAACATCATATAGCGGTGTTGATAGACAATTGTCCTGCTATGCTGGGCTCAGAAACAGCTAATGCACGTACTCTTTAAAGCAGCGTGTATCGTATGATATTGTTTGGTATATCTACTAAAAATATACCTGGTTTTGTTTCCTTCTTCTTTATTTATTGCTTTAATCATAGTTGGGTGCATCTCACAGTTCACAAGCATTAGTTTTGTCTCCTCGACGCCAGGTAGAATTGAAAAACCGGTGTATTTCTTCACTGACCAACCAATTCCGTAACAGAGCGTTTTACAACGTGAAGAAAAGAAGAAAAGGAAAGAAAAAAAAAACCACCGAAGGTAAACAATAAGAGCCAATATGGGAGAGCGTGTCTTATACAGAACCACGAGTTGGCGCTGCTTTTTCGATAAACAATCTCAAATCCCCTGGACGGCCCCTGTATAGGTCCGGTCGCACAAGTGAAAAAGGGTGGTTGCCTTGTGGATGAGGTGCTGGGGCGAATGCTTCGCAGAGGTAGTGGCGGGAGAGAGAAGATTTCCGGAAACTTGCGTCTCTGTGTTCGGTCGACCGCGAGCCGGCTCTTCCGTGGCCTGCCTTTTGTTTCTCTGCTTCTTTCGCCCCGCAGACCCTTCCGTGCTTTCGCCCAATTCCTTCCTCCATCCTGACCTCTAAGCCTTCGCTCCTTTTCTTCGCAGTGTCAGAACCCCGTCCCGGTCTATAGGCGAGGCCTCGTTAAAACCGTGCAGCGTTTGAGGACGTATAGGTTGTGCCATCATGAGGCCGAATTCACAAAACCTCTTGTCGTATGTGCGTTTTGAATTGACCACGCGGCTTTCTTAGTCATATGTCCCGCATCGGGATTGGCTGAAATATCGTGTTGCGTTTTTAGCGTAAGATATTTTTGTGAATATGGGCGCTGGTTAGTATTACAACTCATGGAGCTTGTCGTGTGCCTGCTCAATCGAGCAGTGCAAAAAAAAAAGTCATGACGTCCATTCCACTCGCATCGTGGCGCAACCTCGAATACACTTCTGCGTGCGGAGAGGTCTGTGGACTTCGCAGATTAATCGAGAGTTGCTGCTACGTCAAGTTTCCGCGACGCTGTACGGATCTAGTGACGCGGAGGTATAGGCACGGCTGTTTTTGCGCCCGCGCGAGAACGAAAGCTCCAATATTATACCCGCGTGAGCAAGCGGCCGCCGAGAAGGCTCCCGTGCGCGGCCTTACGCTTGGTCGAAATCCGGGCACGTGTTTACGCAACGCGCGCGCTTCTTTACGGGCCGCTGACATCTGCAGGCGAGCTGCAGGAGTGAACGTGAAAAGATGCATACCGACCGCGCTGCATAGAGCAGCTGCCGCTGGTGCTGCCTGACGAGCAGCGAATGGAGAGCCCTGTTTCACAACCACCTTATGCTGCCTGAGGTACTTCTGATGTTGGCCGTTCGTGAGGTCTACATAGACTACTTTGACAGTGCTTATTTGTCCATGTCTGTGCGTAATTCGCCCGTACTGTCTTATGAACTGGGGTTCATTGGAAGGCGCTTGCTTGAAGTGAAAACTGGTGGTCGTATATGGGATGTTTCTGAAGGCAACGTTTCTACATGGAGGCTTTCTTTTAACCAGGACCGAAACAAGAATGTATGTCGAAACGTTAGCACCAAGTACATCCTTTCATTGTACGCATCCACTTCATGCAAGCTTAGATACTAGTGCAATATCGAACGCCAAAAAGTAGAGAGCTATGTCCTTACCTTCTATGAATCAGCACTCGAGATGGTGCTGCAGAGATCGCCCGAAAGTCTGCTCTCAGAAACACCTTAAAGTTCGAGTGCGAACCGCTGTTGTCCGCTGTCACTGCAATGGGCATGAACGAAAACCAAAAGTTCTCGATGACACGTGTCATGTAAACAACTAGAGTTTCGGGCAATTTTCATGTCGGAAAAACGATGCAACTATTAGACACGTTGTAACCTATATGCCACTGATTACACTCGACCGCCTACATGAACCTAACACACGCCCCTTCTCCATGCGTAAAGGTAGTTTTGTATAGTCGACTCACCTAAGGACATCGTGGCGGCCTGGATCTCGCTGAGCCTTACTGCGCTTACAGCAGATCCACAGGTGATGCTTCAATTGTGAGGTCTTCCTAAAAATGGCGAAGTATTAGTGACGCTTGATTCCTTCTTCCGCGAACGGCAACTCTTGAATTCGTGAGGCGCTAAAACAAATCTATAGCCTTGTCAGTCCTGGTTATAGATTTGTCAGTCACGGCTATAGAAATGAAAGCGAAACAACATCTCGTTTTTATTTTCTCTAGTAGCTATACAGTTTTACTCAGGCCGAAAATGTTTGGCATGAGAGTTCCGACAAGTTTCTGTTTCATTTTAGGAGGAATTTTTTTTTCTTTTCAGCCTTTTAATGTATTAACCCTGCCATTTAACCCTTTTCCAGCTCAATTAGTTCGCTTCGATGTACTATTTAATCTACCAGGTGCACCCACCAGCACTTCGTCCTTTCTTTAAAGTCTGGTCGTAGTGATACCAAGGGATTGCCATGAAAGGCAATGGTGCACGAACGCTGTCTCACAACCCTACATAGTTGTATGTCTGCTTGTCAAGTTGCTAAGTCAAAGCCCTGGATGGTATCATCAAACGCGAAAATTGACAGACGATGCGCTCGTCGACTTCAGTGGCATCAACGCATGCGTAAAATCACCATCACATGATGACGCTCCTGTATGATGTCATTGTGACGTCACAGATCACCAAAACGCGTATAAACGTGATGTCACAAGACGGCATTCTTCCATGATATGGTCGCGTCGTGAAAGGCGGGGCTACTCACGGAGGCAGTGCAAAATCAGGCTAGGTTCAGAAAGCTCACGATGCCTCCGATCTCGGAGGCGCTTGAAAAGCACTTTAAGCACAGAAGTCTTGTCGATAAGGCGGGGCAGTATAGACGCATTCAAAGGAGGAGGTAACGGAGATGGCTTTCAGTTTAGAGGCGTCCTAAGCGAAGGCATGAGGGAACGTTTCAGTTCAGTATTGCTGTTCTGCCACAATATAGTTCACAGTTTAAACAATAGAGACGTGTAAGCTACGCTAACTCCTGGTTCACCCGGACAACAAACTATCATCATCATGAAATGTCTTGCGCGTACTCCGTAATAACTCAGCCACCGGCGCACACTCTCTTTATTCTCTTCTTCCTCGAATGCTTCACCCTACGAACACGTGCTTCCGACGCACGCTCTCTAGCTGCAGCGATTTGTCAGGAGAAAATAGCTCGTATGGGCAAGAGAACGAGTACCGAGAGAGAAAAAATAGTAAGAGAGGAAACAAAGAAAAAGAGATAGGTGTTGAAAGAGATGGCGAATCAGAACAGAGCAAGATCGACAGTGAATAAACGAGATAGAAACAAAGAAAAAGGGAAAAAAGAGAAAAATAGATCAAGTACTATAGCAATAAGGAAGTATAGAGACAAAATCAAAAAGAAGGATTGGAAACATGGGAGAAACTAGAAACAGAATAAAGGAGAAAGTTATGGCTGAAAACTATGTCAAAAGAATCAGTACATGAAAGTAAAACGTCTATTCATGCACAGAGATAACTTACGGTTTATTGCGCATTGTTCCGCTACAAAGGTGGATGAACGGATGCTATAGCAAGAATTGTAATGTTGGGGCCTGCGAAGAACTTGAGGCGTGCTCCTCGAGTAGCAACGACGGACGAGAAAAAAGAACGCAAAACGAACGTGAACAGCTGCAGCTCGACACTTAAAGAGCGCTACCTGAAAACTTAAGGCGCAATAAAACAAACGCAAAAGTATACGCAGGTCCAGCGCAAACTAACGATTGTCAATAGATCTCTCCCAAGGTGAATCACCTGCAGCGTAGCGTCACCGGCGCATGTGCAAGGCTGTGTGGTTAGTGCGCTCAGCGGCAGTTATCAAAACACCCCCATTTTTGGCTGAGTGTGGTACATTCATGCGGTTTTTGGGACAAGTTTTTTTTTCCTGTTTTTCCTAAAAACTTTATGTCAATGCTGCAAGATTAGCGGTCGTATGTTTGAGAAGTCATCCAGGTGTGTGGTAAACCACGTAACAAAGAATTTGCCACGCTGGCTGGCTGTTTTTTTTTTAAGAAAGAGAGAATCTTAAGTAAAAGGCGAAAGATTGGTGCGGTTAACTGAGGAGGAACATGGTATGGCCTGTGCGAGGGACAACAGCGTTGTCTTCAAAAATGTTTAGTGTTTATTGTAGCACGAAGTAAGAGTTGAAAGGCATCGACAATATTGGTTCACCGTTACGGACCGCGGCGAAACTGAAAATATTGTGTGGTGTGTGAATGACAATGCGTCTTGTTTGCAAAAACATTGGTACTCGTTGTGGGTCGGTGGCAGTGACTGGTTGTCGAAGAAACATCATGATTTGACATTTAAGTCGAATCTTGATGTCTATACGCTTTGTCATGGCAAATACGCGAACCTAATAACGGTATAACTCGTAATATCGGAGACCTCATACGGCCTAATGAATATAGTAGATATTTTGTTTTTCATATACTTTGTACTTTCACGGTTCAATCCTTATGAAGTAACAATACACATTTCAATTGTGTGTGTGCAAAGCAAGTGTGTAAACACGTTGTAGGCACCAGATGTGACGAGGTAACAGCGCAAGACGATACGTGTTTAATCAAGTTATCGGGTTTAAAATCACCTAAATTTTTAGTGGGGTTATGAGAAACGCTGAAGAGGAGAACTTCACTTCAGTTTTTTCGAGGATTTGTTCATCTCAGCCTAACACACGGCAAAAAGTGTTCCCATTTATTCCGTTCATCTCCAATCAGTATTTGGCGCAGTGAGTGAGTCTTATTTGTAACCTCGCGCACAGGAGCTCAAAACCATGCTGCCACCAATGTTGTACCTCATTTGAAACTACAGTGCGCACGTCATGATGGAAATTTAGCACGTTCACAGTCATGCCACGCAAATAATTCTCAAACCTCCAGTCACCATGAACATACATAACGTTCGCTTTCGAAGAGGATAATGTTTTATGTGACTATTATCTACGACGAGCACATTGTGCTTTATAGGCAGTGACCTTTCCTTTTAAAGGCTGTAACTTCACACACATGCATTGCCGCTAAGCAGAAAGATCCCCTCGGCGGAACGTTTTGACCAACCAGCCCTTGCTCCGAAGGAGGGGATTGTGGGCGGGAGTATCGCAGTGACGTCACAGTGTTTGTAAACAGAGAGAGGTCTATTGTTACTTTTTTGTGCGTGATCAGCGCACTCCATTCGCAGGCGTGGCCGCTGCAGCGAGCGAGGTGACCTTCATGCGCTGTGTAGCATTCAAGCAACATTTGTGGTGAGAGCGCAAGACGCATACATACCGTCTCAATCACGAGATAAGCGGGGCACAGGGAATTACGCAATTTAGGCGCTAAATTTTCTTAATTACTTATTTGTTTATAAACACGTGGACAAAGTCAGCAGTAAGCATCGAGCCTATCAGGGTTTCAAAAGTTTGTCTATACTCTTATATCTGCTTACTCAGTCACAAACGACAGCAACAACTTGAAATCAGTCGGTCGTGCATGATAGTCAGGTGAGACAAGGCAACCTGAACGAGCCTGCGATTGAATAGGAAATCAAAGTAGGAAAAAAATTACGACTTGTATTTTTTATATGGACCAATAGAGAGGCTATGTCTATAAGAGGTCATGTAAACGAAAAGCCGCCATCATGAATTCCGCCGAAAAATTGAGAAAAGTCAGGAGAGAATAACGCACTAGTTATTTGTATTTTCAAAGGTTGTTTAGCGTGTATCCATGCGACGGACTAAATCTGTTTTATCCGCTGCGGACGGCGCATCATGTGACCCCGCGTCACAAATTTGAGAAATCCGTGCCGCGCACGCGGACCTCTCAGACGGAAGATGACAAGCTCTTTTTTGCATTCGCATTCACGCAGTGTAACAAATCTTCAGCCGAGGGTGTACTACAGGTCTGCTAACAAGCACAATATTATTAATGCCAGCGCTGATGTCCTGTATCCCCATCCTTTTTTTTGTTTTTTTTTGCCCTGTGATTTTCTTACACTAAGCTTCACCAACAAGCCCAAGTTTGTTCTATTTTAAACAAGCGCAACTTTTTTTTCTCGATTTTTTTTTTGTCCACGGCCTCTTGAACTTGTAGCAATCGAGCTACCGCAGATCTCCGAGGCCCTTATCCCGCTAGAGAGGCACTCGCTAAGCCCACAACTCTTAGAATATCAGGGTGGCTCTCGGAAACGGTTCCAAATTGTCATGAATACTTTAGCGCGGAAGCTTTAGGACGCGAATCTAAAGCAAATGCAGGTGTCAGTTTAGGAGTAAGAGGCCACGCCGCGCACGGTGAAGGGATTAAAAGATTTTGAGCGGGCAGTTCTCGCTTCACACAGCGAAGCCATGCTTTCTTTCTCTGTTGCGTTTGTCCGTGCTTCGCAGCCGGTTGGGGCGGCGGAACGATTGTCTGCGGAAGCAGTGGCGTAGCAAAGGGGGGCGTTTAGGGGGTGTTCAACCCCCCCCCCCTCAAATTTTTTGTGCGAACCCCCCCTCCCCCCGCCACTTAACCACCTTTTTTTCGTCGCTTCGCGCTGACATGATTGAGAAACTAAGCGGTGCTACTATCACAATATCAATCCTGAGAGTTTTTAAACTGAATGATCTGCACACAGGAAAACGAGTCACGGTGTTTGTCAAGGCACTCTAAGTTTTGGGCAGGCATTTTGGCCTCGAGCGTTTTAAGTTGGCTCGGCGGCGGGATCAATGCTGCAGCGGTGGTCATACGTGTACCCACCGGAACAAATCTCGCTGTAGTCGACCACTATACGACAATTTTCACTAGTTAGAGGTTCGTTTTAGATTCAAACATGTTACAGCGTGACCCTTCGTACGTGTGCTAAGACGTATACTCAAGTCAGAAGCAAATATTTGTATTGAATCTTCGCACGTTCTGCTATTATTCTAAAATCTAAACACACAGACACAAACACACACATGCACGCACGCGCACGACATAATATTTGGCTCATCTACAGAACGTCGCTTGTATGACAGTGTACAATATATTGATACCTGTCCTCACTGTGGCCTAAAAGCTAAAGGCACTCCGAAGTGTTGCATAGTGGTGAAGGTGCAACACAGGCAGAAGGACAGGCCAATCACGACTTCAGAAATACCTACTGAAATACACATCATGAAACCAAAGCTCATATATAAAAATTAGTGCTCATCAACTGAATGAAGCGTAATGAGAAATGCAGTGTGGGCAGCTGTAGGGCAGGTGTAGCGTAACCTAAAGGTGGAAAATAAACGACAAATATATATATATATATATTCGCTTCATATGTTCGTCCCTATACAACAACATATATAAACATAACGCACAACAAAAATGCACAGAATGGAGAAACATGTATGGACATGTCACGTGTAAAATTTTAAACAATATACATTGCAAAACTATTTTTTTACAAGAAATTATATTAACTCTGTACAAGCAATGTCCCACGCACCAAACAGATACATCATGATATAGCGAAATACTCTTGATTATCTTTATCAATTGACAGAAAACTATCCTGCGCATTACGTGCCATAGTATACCTCGCAAACTGTGTTACCCACCATTTGCGAGAATTGTAACGTGCAAACTGGGCTTGTTGCGTTGCATTTCCCACCTTTAGTATTCGTTATGCACGTGTGCAAGTGAAAGGTGCCAAGAAAAGCAAGACGTAAGCAACAGGAAAGAATGCAATTTCTCCAACGTGGGGTGAAAGTGATTTTCAGCAATATATCTCAATGAGTTAAACTTCCGCACTTAATGCTGGACTAACAGTAGCGCATGGTGATTTTAACAAAACTGTTTTTTTTACTACTCGCCATTGTGGTCCGGTTGTTATGGTGCTTCATTTCTGACCCGATGGTCGTGAAATCGTATCCCTGTCTTCATTTTGATATAGGCGAAACTGCTCGGTGGGCCCTGCACTTTCAACTAGGTACACGTCAAATACCCACAATGCTAAAATTTGTTGGGACGTTTGAGAGCTTTAAAATTCTCGTCGTCCTGCAACTGCTGGCGTCCTTTAAACACGCAAAGACCAAAGTTGTCAGAAATCGCCGTTTCCGTGCATCCATCATGCTCAGATTGGTTTTCAGGAGTTCTTTCTGCACACGAGTCGTATTCAGGCAAAGCAGAACTACAGCAGGGACGCGTTTATTCGGCTGTACTAGCGTTTTTGCCAGTCGTCAAGCGTGTACTGAGAGCAGCGTCACCTTTCGAGAAATTTACATTAAGCGTTACCTTACGGCCTTTCGGTTTAGTGATTGAGTTTTATACACGGGCGTCTATTGACAAAGAACGAAAACAGCCCAGCAATACGTGGAGGCAGCGTATTTCGAGGAGGTGACTTCGGATTGTTCGGGCAGTGACAGTCAATGCGAAAAACGGGAACTTTAGCGATGATGCATGTCGACTGGTACCCGCCTTAAAAACTAGCGCTTATTTGTCCCCTGGCGGAAATATTCACGGGTGTGCATTTCCTGTGCTTCCCTTCAAGCGCGGGTAACGTCGCGCTCGCCCAGTATCTTACTCTGCGCGCGAAAC
Organism: Rhipicephalus annulatus; assembly: GCA_013436015.1. Classification (NCBI taxonomy): domain Eukaryota; kingdom Metazoa; phylum Arthropoda; class Arachnida; order Ixodida; family Ixodidae; genus Rhipicephalus; species Rhipicephalus annulatus. The sequence continues at coordinate 895,558 of WOVY01010272.1, read as the reverse complement.
GTCTCGCGTTCGTGATTGCGCCACTACGGAAGGCTGGTAGTTACTGTTGCGTCGTGATCTCATGCTAAAAACCTGAATGAACGCGAAGGAGTCGATGCTTGCAGTGAAACTCCACCAGTTCACATCAGATTGCCCGAAACAGACAACCGACAGGTATGGATTGTACACAGCGTTAGGAAACTGATGTTGCGTGCGCTGGCAGTTCTCGTAGGAGTTCACGTGTTCTGAGAAATTGATTATGGTGCACTATGCTCTGAACAGAACCGAAGTTATTCCTTCATCACTAGGGAACCGATGATTCGAGATATTGTGTTGTACGAGACTGCTGATGTTCGCGTTGGCGTAAGTGCTGCAAACATGAATGCACGTACTAGTTAGAAGATTGTATGCATGTCATATTTATGCTGTGCGGTGAAATATTCTGTACAGTTCTGCATCTGTTGACGTAAAAAAGGAAGTGTTAGCTACACACTTGCAAACAACGCAAGACACCTTGCCGCTATGCTTTCGTTGCAGGGAGCAGTGCGATGATATATACAAAAAAAAAACGAGAACATTACGCGTTTTCGCGCGTATTTCAGTTTTAGAGCGTATATACGCAGAGAACAAGAGAACGACGAGGACTACGCCATCTGCGCTTAACAGAGAATAACAATTAACGATCTTTTCTCCGATCGGGTGGGTCATCGCAACGATCCATTTTCGAAAACTAGTCCATTGGGTAGTGCAACGAGAGCCTGTTGCTCCAGACAGCCACTCTACCTGTCGTGTATTCTATTTTACTGCGATTACTTTGCTAAGTACACCAACATAATTTTAACCCAAAACAAAGGAGACGTCAAGGACTTGAAAAATTACAGGCCGATCAGTTTGCTGTCCATTCTTTGCAAAACTTTTACAAAAAAATAGCTAATAAAATTAGGGCGAAATTATAGTTCAATGAACCGAAGGAAAAAAGCAGGATTTTCTCAGCTCACTCCACAATATACCATATCCATACTATCAATCGCGTGATTGAAATTGCGCGGAATACAGCCAAGTGCTATACTTAGCTTCCATATAATACGATAAGGCGTTTGACTCAGTCGAGACAACAGCAGCAATGCAGGCACTACGGAATCAGGATATTGACGAACCCTACATAAACGTATTGAAATAAATATACAGTCGATACGCAGGTACCATAATTTTCCATAAAGAAAGCGACTGAATCCCAATAAAGAAGGGCGTAAGGCAGAAAGACGCGACTTCTCCAGTGCTTTTCACCACGTGTTTACAGAAGGTTTTCAGGGCCCTAGAATGGGAAGAGTTAGAGATAAGAGTTTAAGGAGAGTATCTTAGTAACCTGATATTCGCTGATGAGGGACATCGTTTTGATCAGTAATTCAGGAGATGATTTAAAGCTCATGATTATCCAACTGGACACAGAAAGCAGAAGAGTATAGGTCTGAAACAATATGCACAAAACTAAAGTAATGTGCAAAAGTCTCGGCAGAAAACGCCATGGACTTTGTGACAGGTGGAGAGATGCTTGGAGTTGCAAAGAATTATGTCTACTTAGGGCAGGTAGTAACTGCAGAGCCGAACAACAAGTGTAAAATAACTAGAAGAATAAGGATGGAGTGGATCACATTCGGCAAGCATACTAAAATCATGAATGGTAATCTACCGCTAACCCTCAAAAGGAAGGTGTATAACAGCTGCATCTTGCCGGTACTTACCTAGAGAGCAAATACCTGGAGTATTACAAAGAGAGTCCAGCTTAAATTGAAAACGACACAGTGAGCGGTGGAAAGGAAAACGATAGGTGTAACTTTAAGAGGCAAGAATAAAGCAGTGTAGGTCAGGGAACAAACTTTGGTCAAGGAATAGTTGAAATCAAGAAGAAGAAATGGACATGGGCCACGGGTACGTAGGCAGGATAGCCGCTGGTCATTAGGGGCACTGACTGGATTCCCAGAGAAGGCAAATGCATGAAGGGGAGACGGAAAGTTAGTTGGGTCGATGGGATTGAGAAATTCGCAGGTCCAACGTGGCAGGAGAAAGCACTCTACCGGGTTTATTGGCCAATCATGGGAGAGGCCTTTGCCCTGGAGTGGACGTAGTTAGGCTGATGATGATGATGATGACTTTACTGTTACTTACTCTGTCCACAAGCATACGCATAGGAAGAAGGCGGGGGGGGGGGGAGTCTCATCACTTTGATTACATGTACATAATTTTGCTCAAACTATACCTCTGATAGTCACGTCACAGAGTAAATATGATGCCTGCATCCCCTCCATCGGCTCGGTGTGAACCCCCCCCCCCCCCACACACACACAAAACAAAATTCTGGGTACGCCCCTGTGCTGAAGGGCCGTTCCATGCGCTAGCTGCACAGCTTCCTCATCCAAGCAGAGGGTGCATGAAAGAGCGTCGCCAATTGGCTCATTTGTCCCCCGCTTGCCTGCGGTAGAGGTCCCGGCCCATGCGTTGCGGCTGTGCGGGTAGCGCGTGGAACGGCCCTAAGCACGTATCAACATGGCGGTCCGCTCGGCGGAAACCTGGATGACCCGAAGAGATTTCCGCCGAGCGTTCCGCCGTGTTGATACATGCTTAGGTATTTGGGCGCACGTTAAAGAACCCCAGGTGGTCGAAATTTCCAAAGACCTCAACTACGGCGTCTCTCATATTCATATGGCGGCTTTGGGACGTTAAACCCCACATATTAATCAATACATGCTTAGGGTCATTCGGGTCGTTATACGCGCTTCTCGCACAGCCGCAACACACGTGCTGCGACCCCTGCCGCACACAAGCGGGGGACAAATAAGCCAATTGGCGACGCTCTTTCACCCTCTGCTAGGTGTGACAGGTGTGCCTGCATGTGAGTGGAGGGTGTGCAGCAAGCGCATGGAACGGCCCTTAGGGGCGCTTTGAAAAGTGGCCCCTGTGCCCTTCGCGCCATCTTTCTAATGGCAACGAGAACACCTTGAAGCCATCGACATCTAACTATATATGGCCAACGGTAAAGGGCGTATATAAATAGCGCGTTTTTAATAAGCTGAAAAACGTGTTTTCAGTGGTGGAGTCCTTTCGCACTGCAGAGCAAAAGGTTGTTGGTTAACCTCACGGTGACGGAACTTTTATGGGCGCAGCTATTTACAACCTAGCCCTGACTTCCGTTGTGGTCAAGGTGTAAAACCATTGCTATAGTCCAAACATAAGTGAGACCCAAAACATGGTTTTGCAATAGACTTCAGCGTAAACATAGGCTAATTATAAGGTCACGGCGGTTACCGGTAATAATAACCCATCAAAAAGAGTATTCATTACTTGATCTCTACTAAAATGTGCCTAGATGTTCAGGCTCCTCAAGGAAACCTGTAACATTAAAGCATACGTCCAGCTCTGAATGTCCCAACAAATGACCACTATAAAATTTTGTCCTGCCTGCAGCAAGATGGCGGGGTTTTTTGTTATTCAGATTCGAAACGTATTCTTGATACCATCAATCATATAAATCCTCCATGAACTGCCTGAAACAAATGGGAGGTGAAATAATCTTATATCCCGTAGTTTACATTAAACAGCACAACGCTCGGGTAACGTATGGTTACTCACCGATACAATACCCAGAGCTTCACCACTTGTTATGATTCACTCCGTAGTGATGCGTGTATTTATTTCTTCCAGTTCTTTTTCCTTAATTAGTCTACATTTTACAACGTCATATACGTGACGGATATACAACAATGGAGCTGTGGTGGGCCCCGGTTAAAAAAAACAAAACTTTTGTGTTACAATAAAGAGAAAGACGAAAGGCTGCCAGCTCCGCTGCTGGCTCCAGCCTTGCGCCACTAAAGTGCAAGCTGCACAATATTTATAGCGATTTATCATAATTGTAAGCAGCGTTCATCCTGTTATCGAGTCTTTCAGTGCTTCTGTGGTCTTTCACCCATTTTCGTTAGACACCCTCGCAAACAAAGGCACACACGCCCGCAGGCAAAGTAATATCGCTAGTGCAAACTCACGAGGATATATTTCATTGCCTGCTAGCACTAAAGCCTACACGAAATTGCTGCAAGCGTCTAGTACACAGACGTATTTTGTCGGCATTCCCACCTCTCTGTCTTTTGTATATCGCCCGTTGAAGCCTCCACGTCAAAAGTTTACTTACTCGTTCAAATTTGCTTTAGCCAATCATTCGGGATGCATGGCGCTGCCTACCCGAAAAACCGTGGGAACACCAGCACCTGCACAGCACAGGAAAGAAATTCGGAATTAAAAAAAAAATGAACTGCTTAGACGAAAAAGCCAGTGCTCTTTGTGGAGAGTTTTCAGGGATACTATAGCGCAGATCAACGCAAATATAGGTTTTTTTTTTCATTCAATCAGTATGTGCTTTATATAAAGAAACACACTTTTGTAGTGAACTTTCTTCTATCTTTCTATCGCCCCCGGCCTCCCGGTCTTCCAAAGTCCCTGCCTTACGAAATTTGCTCCTCATCACGATGAAACTTACAAATCAAATAGGAGAAGCAGGCATTATTGTTTAGGAAGCAAGCTGTAGGTATTACATACTGTTTTTTGATAGAAGTTGGGCGCACATGTTCTGGTCCTATTTATTTTTACTACGATTTTCACGAAAAAATGACAAGCCACGCAGCTGAGAATCAACCCATTAGTGAAGTCATATAAAACAAGTTGATAGGTGGCCTAGTAACATGAATCTGACACAACTTCGGTTGAACGTTGAGTTCCGCAGCTATGACAAATGCATAGGTTGCGTATTATTTCATAGGACGAAGTAAATGCTAAAGCAACGCAATTTATTCCAGGAGAATTAATTACTGTGTTCAAGACGAGGCTGTACTTTTGTCTCGTGGACCTACAGGAACTCGTGCTCGTGAAGCCGCCTCACTTAATAGAGATTCCTCCCCACGATCTGAAAAAGTGCAACGTATGCAAATCCCCATTTCTCTTCTTTTTTTGTGTATGTGTCGCCTTCAACCAATCGTAATCACCTGAATAAAATACGCGTAAAGTAAAAAGAAAACGCGTGACTTCTTGAGATGGCAAAACAGTATGCTTCGGAATAAATATGGCGTGTGAAAGATATACATGCCACGAAATCTGTGAAGAAAATGGTAACATTCTTTTTCATTGATAGTCAGCACCTGGCACGATGCTTTTACTATCACCCCGATAAGAAATGTCAAAAAACGGTTAGATATCTACCTGTTCGTGCCATGTTCAGTTTAGTATTTGAGTATTTGAAAAGACAAATGAACTCTTAAGCTCTTATTTCACATCCGCATGCTTATGCTTCATATTTTCGCGTAAAAACCGGTATATGTCAATCACAGGGCCAACTCACAGTTTCCACTGTGATTATCACAGTTTGGCTGAGCAGCAGAGCATCGTATAGTTACAGTGGTGCATTAGTGCCAAGCATACTTAAAAGTTGAAAGATGAGTTTTTGCTCTTAACGTGCCCCTAATCAGGCCTCGGGTATGCAAAAGAAGAGCGCATTCTTTTCTTCGGGTATTTCTGGCCTTTTGGTGCACTTTAAAAGGGCCCTGCAACATTTTTTAAAGTAATCATCGAATGGCATCACCAAATGCGTATTCGGTTCGCCGCTCTGGTCCTCTGGCTCAGAGTCGTCACATGCAGAGGTATATCTCGCAATCGGAGCGTAAGAGGCAGCGTACCAACCGAATACATCGATGACCTCGGAGCACACAGAGCAGCGCGCTTGTAGCGCCACGGTGCAGCCAGCTCGAGAAACTGCCGGGTAAACAGTGCTGCTCCTGCGCTGCGGGAACAAATTGTGCCGATCAGTTCAGTGAATATCGCTGATATGTCTGACCTATCTTACATTATTTTTCCCTCACACGCACATGTCTGGATGTTGCGAAAGCTCTCTGAGCTCAGCACACTAATCTGGCAATCGTCCTCTTTTGAGCTGCTGTCCTCAAGGCAATTTTACTATAGTCATTGTTCAAAATGGACGCCACCATATTTTCACTCGAACGCACCAAAGAACTTCTCAAGGACAATACGTCTGCATTGTCCCTGATTCATTTTAACATCAGAAGCCTTCGTAAACACTACGATGACCTTAGCGCTTTCTTTTCAGTTGTCGATCATACGTTTTCACTCATATGCTTATCAGAAACTTGGTTGACTTCACACGACGGTGCCCTCTGTCGAATCCCTGGCTACACATCAGAATATTGTCATCGTAAGGGTAGTCGTGGAGGCGGTTCAGCTATTTTGGTTGAATCTTCTATGCCATACTGGCGGCGACTTGATTTGTCCTTAAGCACACCACTTTGCGAATTCGTTTGCATTGAAATTGACTGTCATTATTTGTCAATGACCAACCGTAACACCATCATTATATCACTTTACCGATCCCCTTCTTCATCATATGTAGAGTTTTGCGCCGAACTTGAGCTATTGTTAAACAAACTAATTGAAGAGAACAATAACGTAGTTATATGTGGTGATATAGACATTAATATCGCTGATCAACAGAGCCAATCCTGTTCTGAATACGTACGTTGTTTTCTTAGTTGCGGCTTTTCGTCAGTAATACGTACTCCAACTAGGTACGATTCCAATACACTGATCGATCACATTTTGGTCAGTATGTCTACTGATGACATAAGAGCAGAAGTATTGGATTTTGCTATCACGGATCATTATCCTATATTTTTGTGTTTCGGTTCTAAAGAGATTCGCCGTAGCGAAACTAACGTGAACACTACTTTTCATTCAAAAGCCTTTGTAGACAACATTCGAAAGACTAACCGGAACGAAATATACGACGAAAGTAACGCTGAAACTGCATTCAACTTTTTTTCAGCTAAGGTAAGAGAATGTATTAGTCAGTCGTGCTCTGAAACCATAATTAAACAATAGTTCCGTGCACCTAGGAATCCTTGTATTACTAAGGCACTAATGCATTCTATAAGGAAAAAGGACAATCTTCGCAAAAAGGTCAAGGCAGAACCATTCAATCATTCACTCAAATGTCGGCTAAAAACTTATTCCAATATTCTGGGAGCTGCCCTAAAGCACGCTAAACGGGAATACTATCAAAGTAAGATTAGAAATAATTGTGGCAACACAAGGCAGAAGTGGCAAGTAATTAAAGAATTTCTGAACAGCAATGAGTCTAAATCGCACCCAACTGCTATATTTGTTAACGAAAACAGATACACTGATTCTGATTCTACTGCGGAGGTTTTCAGCTCTTATTTCAGCACCCCTGTGAGTACTAATACAAACACTCAGTCGGAACTCTCATTGTCAAGTCTTCCACGTACTCCTCAATTTTTCTCTTTGTATCCCATGGTAGCAGATTAAGTTAACAATATCATCTTATTATTAAAGAATACTGGCCCAGGGCTTGATCAAATCTGCTCTCCTACAATTAAACTTGTATCAAAAGAACTTTCCCCAATCATAGCCTATTTAATCAATAAGGTTTTCGCGGCTGCTGTGTTTTCTAAAGGCCTTAAAACAGGAAAAATTATCCCCATTTTTAAGAAAGGTGATCGCGAATGCTGTAACAACTATCGCCCAATTGGCATTTTACCTTTCTTTAGTAAAGTCATTGAAAAACTAATTTGCAACCGTTTAATGAAATACCTATCGAAATTCAACATATCATCTGATCACCAATTTGGCTTTCGTCCAGGTCTTTTGACTGAAGTTGCTCTAATAACTTTCACTGACAGGATTAAATTGACAATTGATGAAGGTCTTCTTTTTGGAGCGGTGTTTATTGACTTTACTAAAGCTTTCGATACAATTAACCACGCCATCCTATTTCATAAGCTTGACTGTTACGGCATATCTGGACCACCCCTTCAGCTCATTAAAAGCTATCTTGGTGATCGGACGCAGGTTGTTCAGATAAACCAGAGTTTTTCATCTCCAAAAACCACTAACATTGGCGTTCCTCAAGGGTCAATCCTGGGACCCCTCCTGTTTTTGTTATTTATAAATGACTTACCACTTCGTCTAAATCACACTAACGCTCTTCTCTACGCTGATGACACTACTATTTTTACCGCACACAAGGATCCACTCATGCTACAACAATCACTAAACGTCGACCTAAATAACGTTCATTCATGGTGTGTATCGAATCTGTTACTCATCAATCCATCAAAGAATAATTTCATGGTATTCCATTGCCCGCAGTTGTTTCCAAACATCGCTTCAATAGCAGTGACGCTTGATGGACACTTCATTCATGCATGTCCATCTACTAAATTTCTTGGTGTGGTATTAGATAAACATTTGAAATTCAGTGAGCATTCGCAGGCCTTAATTCAAAAGGTGTCTTTCGGTATTCACGTGATCATCAAAACACGACCTTACTTCTCCACTGAAATCCTTTTATTTTTATATTACGCATTCATTCATAGTCACCTGTCATACTGCGTATCATCATGGGGAAATACCTATTGGTCACATGTAAATAATCTAGAACGATTACAGAAGCAAGCTTTGAGACTCATTACTTTCAAACCAGTTTCATCACCATCAGCCCCCCTTTTTAGCAGCATGAACATTTTACCTCTGCATAAACTCTTTAGCTACAATATTGTAATGATCATGTTTTGTATCCTTAATAATGAATTACACATTTCCAGTTTCTCCGGAGTTTCCCTTGTAAATACTAACAACACGAGGTTTTCAGCTAACCGTAATCTACTTCTAGCTAAAGTACGTACCAACTATGGTCAAATGACGGCAATATTTTCATATAACACTGTGGAACATGCTGCCTGTCGATCTCAAATCATGCTCAATGTACTCCTTTAGTAAGCGCCTAAAGGTCTTATTGTTAAATGATTTATGACTTGAATGTTTTCTTTTGCGTTTCTTTGCTTCAAGCACATTGTCACTATTGCTCACATGGCCCTACGTTTTGCACCATTTTCTTTTAAATATTGCTGTGATTTCGTCGCTGTTTGCTGACTAAAAAGCTAATCCTCTTTTTACTTTTTGTTAGGAGGTCCCCCTGACAGTTTTTACTTTGGGACCTCCGATGGTTCATTCGACATGCAAAAAATGTATTCATAAAAAATGTATCCACTTTTGAATAAACAACAACAACAACAACATCACGACGCCGCCTGCGAGCTGCTGTAGCGATGGCATTGATGTTTCCTCCACCTTCGCGCTAGCCGCCTCGATATGGACATCGTGCATATATGGCTTCGTAGATGTGAACTCGCCCCACACACAGTCATAAACGCCACCAACAACGCATGAGCACGAAGTATTACGAGCCCGGCGATGCCTCCTTCCGAAATGCACGCTATCACTCCTCACCTGCATGGTTCACCTGCCGGAAGGTACGTCGTTGGCCGGCTTGTGTCACGTGATCCGTCCTCCCGGTAAGATCGCACCACGCTCTCACTTCGAAGTCAGAGCGGTCGGGAACGCTCTGAGTCAGAGGCTGATGCTCTGGAAAAACCAACCGAAGGTAGTCCGAGTGCTCGAATTCTACCAACCGAAGGTACAACCCTTTTCCAGAGCGCTCTAGAGTGCTCGAAATCGCTCAACCGAATACGCCGTAAAAGAGTGGCGCCTCACGAATTCAACGCCGGAAAATTTTTGAGAATCCGTCTCTTGAGCGGAGTTACAAACATTTGTCGCCGCTGAAGTCGCATTCTCTCTTCTCTCGTCCCGACAAAAGCGCTAAAAGCTAAACAGGGGGGGGGGGGGATGGCAGGGGCAAAGAAAATACGTCACGTGCACCTAGTGACCTTGAGTAGTTTTGTTCTTCGAATACACGGATTTTTTCGGCGTGATCGCGAACACACGCATAGGCAATGAAGTCATGGCCTCCCGCGGTGATCCCTGTAACGACTGAGCGCACCGTGCTCAAATCAGCCAACGGCTCATAGAAAGCCTATTACGAATGGTTTTTGAGCTACCTCCGTCATTGTACGAGAGAATAAAAAGCAAATTTCAGTAGATTTTTGCATTTTATTGTGAATTGAAGGCCGCGTGCGTAACTCTAACATTTGGCTGGCGTGTTCTCGGGAGCCTCTATTACAGTGTCGAGAAATATACTGCCTAGTGTGCTGAGCGCGCGCATTCCGTACGAGAGAGGGTGGTCCCGCATGTGATGACTGCACTCAGATGCCACAAGCGGCGCTGCGTGTCGAGAGGGTGCACGAACGCGCGAAATTCATCTCGTCCTGTTGCTGCTGGCGCCTCGCCGCGTTTAAAATCAGTGTGTTACAGCTATCATCTGATTTACTGTGATGTTCGACGGCGTCATATGTACACTGCAACACCCTGAGATGTTAAAAGCTAAGCGGCAATGCAAAGAAAGGACGTGTATTGTGCCGCTGTGTCATAGAAGTTATCGGTCGAACAAGGAAAAGGTGTCTTGTTCCCCGCACTAACGGATCCAGTGTGGTTTTTTGAATAAACAAGTAAGATCAAGAGGGCAGACAGAAGGCTGAATCTGAAGGCTGTCGTGTGAGAAAAGTATTCTGAGAGTGACTCCACCGAACTATCTTTTCGGATTAGGGTGAACGGTGTCGGGAATAAAATCGCCGTTCAGGCATAATTTCAAATATCAATATTTATCTGAAAAAATTGAAAATACCCTTTCATATTTCATTCACACAGTGTTTCTCCCATTTCAACGTCGTACTCCCTTTCTAACAACGTTTTGGGTACCATATGCGGCGAGTGTCAGATTGTTCATTGGCATGTTATCATTCTTTGTTTTCACTCGAATCCTAATGGAATGCAAGCTACGAGGTAAAGGTTTTTGGGTCTTCTGTGACATGTCCTGCTCTCAAGAACAAAGCACATTTTAAAAAATAACTCTGGTATTTATACTGTCGATGGTTTTTAAAATTAATTTCTTTGCGTACTGCAACCACTTTGAGCATCTATCTATCTATCTATCTATCTATCTATCTATCTATCTATCTATCTATCTATCTATCTATCTATCTATCTATCTATATATATATATATATATATATATATATATATATATATATATATATATATATATATATATATATATATATATACATATATATATATATATATATATATATATATCTGTCTGTGCGTCTATCTATCTATCTATCTATATATCTATCTAATCTACCTATCTGTCTGTCTATCTGTCTATTCGTTTGTCCGTTCGTATGTCCATCCATCCGTCCGTCCGTCCGTCCATTCGTCCGTCCATCCGTCCGTCCGTCTGTCTGTCTGTCTGTCTGTCTGTCTGTCTGTCTGTCTGTCTGTCTGTCTGTCTGTCTGTCTGTCTGTCAAATCGCCTACGTACCTTAATTTAAGGTACTCCAAAATTAGTGTGGGCGGGTAATATGGTTTGATGAATATGTCTCGCTGGTCCTGTCATAAATAATTTCAAATCCCGTCAAGTACGCCATCAAACCCTTCTCGCCACATCTTTTTTTTTTATTCGTAAGCGTTAAGCTGGCGTTGACAACGTAGACCCTACGAATGGAAATAATAAACGTTAATGTCCTAGCTGAGAAATTGAAGCCAAGCAATCTGCGTGGAAACCAAGTATTCTACTACAGAGCCACGCCAGGTCTTCGAAATAATTTGCTAGAAGAGCCAAACGTTCGTGAAATGCCAATGCTGGTTCCAGTGTTGACTATCCGATTTCTCGCATATATTTAGCACCACTTTATGATGTTTCACTTAATAAAAAATTACAACAAAGCCACCTTGCATAGCATTGATTCCCAAATTACGTGGGATCTGCCTGTGTTTTTTTGTTTTTTTTGCGGGCAGTAGCGGATGGCGATGTGTATGTCACAAAATAATCCTCATTTGGTATTGCAAATTGCGAGTACTGTGAAAGCAATCGAATCGATTAGTTCTTATAAAGCATTATGTAAATAACACTCCGAAAATGCAGGATAATAATAGTTGGCCTCGCGCGGCTCGCCCTCCTGAAAGCTTCGCAGCGCTTGCGGAGCGCAAGGATTGAACGCAAATGCACCCACTCGCAGAGCAGCGCACCATGCGGGCGCTGCCGGCAGTCATCAGCTGCGGGGCCATCTCCTAGCCCGCGCTCAGCACACTAGGCAGTATATTTCTAGACACTGTACCTCTAATACCGATCGGAAGCATTTTGTAACCATGTTAAAACAGTGTTGCGGCGCCCTTTTCGTGACGCAAGAACGGTGATTCCCGTGACGTACATATCCCCGATTGGCTCAATATCAGATGCAAGTTGTCTCTTGCATCGCTTTGCCATGCAGCCACCCGGCCGTTCTTCCTTGTCTCAGACGACTGTCGTGCGCGATCAACTGATTTCACGTCATTTTGTGTATTTGCGACTGCGCAAGCGGTAATAACAGCGCGTAGCCGAGAAGTGTAAAATCCTGATAGACTCGAATGTTTAGTGCTGAGATTGTTCACGTACTTTTAAGAAGTAGATGCGTGACGATGACACATCACCTGTGCGAAAGGTAACGTAGGTGAGGAGGAAGCCACACTCTTGTCCTTGAACGTGGGCCTTTCAAAGCCCCCCCCCCCCCACCAGCCTCTGAAAATATAAAAAACAAGCACTTTATTATATCCCAGCGTTTAGCGTATTTTTGGCACACTTAATGACACAGGAACGGTGATTCATCCCACGTCATTGCTGTACATACTCCTGAATCATGGATGTACGTAAAATATCATTTGAGAATTGTCCCTCACACTGCCGGTGCATTACTATCATGAGCGTTCATCTGATTTCATTTTATTTTGTGTGTTTGCGACTGCGCAAGCACAGTTAATAGCCTCCAGCCGACCAGTGAGAAATCTTGATTGGCTCAACGCTTAGTGCTGACATTGTACACGTGCTTTTAAGAAACGAGTGACAAGGCGCAAGGTGGAGATATTGCCTATAGGAAGGGTGTCGATGGCGAGGAGAAACCCAATTTATCCTCATTGCAAGCGGAGTGGTGAGGGCTCCTTTATTGGTCCCCAAACCATCCCACGTTCAAAGAAGAGAACGTCCCCCTCCTCGCCTTTGTTACCCTTCGCACAAGCGATGTTTCATCCTCTCCACGTAGCTAATTCTCAAAATCATGTGAGCAATCTCAGCACTAAGAATTCGAGCCTATCAGGATTTCGCGCTTCTCGGCTATACCCTGTTATTGCCAATTGCGCAGTCGCAAACATACAAAATGACGGGAAATCAAGTGATCGCGCATGACAGTCGTGTGAGACAAGGAAGACCACATGGGCGGCTGCATGGCAAAGCAGTGCAGGAGAAAATTCATGTCTGATATATCGCGCAGATGAACCAATCGAGGGCATCTCCACGATACACGTCAAGGGATCACACCTTGCGTTATGAAGTGCGCAAGAAAAACAAGAAACGTCCGGACAGAACAACTTTTTTTTGTCTATTGAGAGACTTGTCAGGGGCCCTCAACTAACACAGTTGAGTGTTAGTTGTATACACTCTCAGTTCTGTTTTCTTAGTTACTACATGCTCCTCCGAACGCGATTATGCCCTGCAAAGAAAGCCACTCTAAGATAAAGCTCAGTACGAAATTATTACGCGGCTAAATAAATTATTGATGGCAGCGCCACGCATAAACGAAGCATCTAAAAACAAAACAGCGCTACGTTGAACACGGATAAAGGGGCACACAAGGATGGGCGCTGTTCTATATATGCACTCCGATGAAATTCCGGCTCTTGCAGCTGAGATTCCGTATCAAGTCCAATGGCGATAACAGCGCCCCGCGTGTCGTATGTTCTATGTGTGAGTGAGGGCGTGCGAGAGCAGCCGTGATTGTGCCTTAAGGGGAGGGCAGACGCGCCGCTGTATCCTCTCCCCTTAAGGCCCATGCAGGTGCGCGTGCAGCGTGGCTCCGTTAGCAGAGGTGTGCTTTGAACCACCAGGCACCGTTGCGCGCTCCCTATCTTGACAGTGACCTGCGGACGGCTCATACATTGGTCAGGGGCTGTGTGCTCATAGCTCAGTTTACTTTCGAATAGATAGATAGGCAGCATAAATGTCGCTTCGATCTGCTGCAGCAGCTGCGTTTGCTTAGGCCACTGTTTTGTTTTGTTACGCCGGGTAGGACGAAAAAAAAAGTTGGCAGCTAGCCTTACTTCGTATAACATTCCATTTATTCGTAGCTTTACCTTTGCGATGAAACAGTGCATTTATCATTTTTATTTATTTAATGCGAAGCCTTTCTTTGCGAATTTCGGTGAATTTGGTCGTATCTATCTATCTATCTATCTATCTATCTATCTATCTATCTATCTATCTATCTATCTATCTATCTATCTATCTATCTATCTATCTATCTATCTATCTATCTATCTATCTAAATAGCTGCGTACGACTTCTAGCTCTCCTGGCCGTTTCGATAATGGTATATTCACCAAAAATGGCATGCCTTAACATGAGTGTATGACAAGCACAAGTGACTTGTCATAAGATGAAAATAATCCCATTTATGTCATGTATGTCATCCTTTACATTTCATGCTCTTGCTGCTCTTGTGGTGGTTTCGTTCACATAACATATTGCAAAAGTGTTATGATATGAATGTATGGCGAACGTAAGTGACAGACCCTAAACGTGGAAATCATGACGTCTATACCTTGTAAGTCATGACTACAGGCCACACTTATGGTGCGCTCGTGTTCGTTTTGCTTGCTTCACATATACTGAAAGTGGTATTACGAGATGCGAACGTACGTCGAAGGTAAGTGAAATGTCCAAACATGAGTATCATAACATGCATGTCATGTAAAACATGACCATATGCTACGCTCATCGTGCACTCGCGGCCGTTTCACGAGCTCCACATATACAAAATTTGGTATTACGTGACGTGAATGGATGACGAAGGTAAATGACACGTCGAAACATGATAGTCATGATATTCGTGTCATGCAAAACATGACTACATGCTTCGTTCATATATATATAACGTGCTCGCGCCCGTTTCGCTAGCTCCACAAATACCAAATTTGGTATTACGGGACGTAAATGAACGAGGAAGGTAAATGATACGTCCAAACATGATAATCATGATGTGCCTGTCATGTAAAACATGACTACTTGCTACGTTCATAGCGTGCTCGCGGCCATTTCGCTAGCTTCACATGTACCAGATTTGATATTAAGGGACGTGAATGGACAACGAACACAAATGCCAGGCGCAAACATGGTAACCATGACATGGAATAGATGTACGGCATAATTAACGCTGGCCTCATAACTTTGCGCTGATTTTAAAGTGGCATATGAACCTTCCTCATTCGTGCTTCGCATATTATTGATTCTCACTTTACGTGGGCCGGATCTGCCATTTTTATATATTTGTTTTTGCACGTCACTTACAAATCGAAGACACAGACATCGGTAATTCGTCGTTCCTCCGGCTTGGAATCCAAGCAATAAGCGCCCTGTAGTCATATCTCTTATTTTTCCTCCCACAGTCTTGTTCCTTACTATTTGTTTCGAGCGCTGCCCCTTGTTTCTGTATAGAAGTATAAACGCTATCGAAATTTTATTGATATGTGGGGTTTAACGTCCCAAAACCAACGTATGATTATGAGAGACGCCGTAGTGGAGGGCTCCGGAAATATTGACCACCTGGGGTTCTTTAACGTGCGCCTAAATCTGAGCAGACAGGCCTAAAACATTTCCGCCTCCATCGGAAACGCAGCCGCCGCAGCCGGAATTCGAACCAGCGACCTGCGGGTCAGGAGCCGAATACCTTAAAACCACTAGACCACCGCGGTGGGGCGCTGCCGAAATTTCAATTTATAATTATTCATATGTGATATTCGTCTTGCAGGCCACTTCAGCTTTTAGAGAGCAGCAACTGTGTGCAAAAGTTTTCAACACATAGAAGTCGCTGTTTTCTTTCTAAAGGACAAGGTGCAAACTAACAAAATTTTACATGACAACCTGGCATGTAGTCCCGTACGTGTGTTAGTATGCGTGCGTGGGTTTATACACTTTCACAGTGCAAAGCTTTGGCATAGAGTTTAACCTTCCCTCCGACTTGCTACCTATTTTGTCTGCATTAGTGGCGTATTTTTTTTCTTTAAAGCCTGATGTGTGTTTCAATCAACTACGAGAGCTGCCTAATTGAAAACGCGAACTTCGGTGCGAAGAAAAGAGAAAACACTAGCAGTGAGAAAAGCGGTGCCCCGTTCGCTGTACGCATCCCTAACCTTTACGCAGCTGTATCACAACTAAAAATTTCAAAAACTTAGAAAACAAAACATACATTATGTTCCGATCTGATATATAAAGAGGAGTAGTACGCGAGAGAGTATAGCTCATCTAAGAAACACGATGAAAAATACCCAAACAACTGAAATATCTGGGGCAGCCGATTCGCATTGAATAATGCAGTGGTCAGTGGTTTTCTCAAGGGAACTGAGCGTCACACCCACTTTCCTTTAATGCACGCGCCCCGCCCCTGCAATAACTTTGCCAAGGGCTCCCTTCGCAGGCGCTCGTGACTATTGCTGCTGCTGCTGCTTTTTCACGAGGAGAACGACTGTTTTTTGCGCTTCCATCCATATGTCTTCTCGTTGCTCCTTCCGCCAGCCCGCCATTCTTTTCGCTTGCAACGTTCACTTGTGAAAAAGCGGATGGGAAAGGTCGTGCTCATCTTTTTGTTCTCTTTATTTTTTACATAAGTCTTTGCGAGAACGAACTTTCAAGAATGATTGTACAATAAGGGGGACATGAGATTCCTCGCAGTCCGGAATCGCCATGCTTTAGGTTATACCGAATCCCTCATAGCTCCCTTACAGAATGAAATTGGGTCCTCGGCAGACTATATACTGAACACTTTCAAATTTCGCGCTCCGCCCATCATGAAGTGAGCGATCACTTTTGATACGTACGAGTTCTACGATGTTCTCTGTCACGAAAACGTATATGCGGCTGGTCATACTAGTTTGGTGTAATCGGTTTTACTTCACAGAGGCCTTGGAGAGCTTTCGATTGTGTCTACTGACAGCATATATAGTGGCATTGGCGGAGAAGAAAAACCTTGGCGAGTAGCCCGCAGATTTTCAACACCTTTCTCCCTGTGTTTATACAACTGTTTCAATAAGTGTTCGTTTAAGCTACACACAAGAAAGTAAGTAGTATTTTTGAAATCAAACACTGTTGTTTTATCTGAAAACGCAAAAAGAAAGTTTTATTGCACAGCGACATCTTAAACATACGCTTTCTGTCTCAGTATAAAAGACAGATAAGTAAATTTATGGGAAAACCCACTGTAATCGTCTTTTGGCTAAGGCACTATAGGCGGATGACCCGCAAGTTGTGGGATAACATCCCACCCGCTACTGCCGCATTTTCGATGAAGGTGAAAATGCTTGAGTTCTGGGTGTGTAGATTTAGGTGCTCGATAAAGAACTCCCAGTGGTCGAAATTTCCGGAGCCCTCTACTAGGCGTCTCTTACAATCATATCCACGGTTTTTGTACGTTAAACCCCAACAGTTGTTCCTAATTATTGATTGAATGGAACTTTCTGGAGATACAACACTTGCAGTTACTATCGCAATCTTGAAATCGTCTATAGAATATAAAGCTAACTGCGGGGCGAACTGTTGTCGTCGATGTGATGGGTAGTATTCACTGTACGTAACGATCAGTGTGATGAAGGAGGGAAAAAAGGTCTTCTCCCTCTCTCTTTTTTGTCGTTCCCTCTCGCTCGCAACCTCGATGCACAACGGGTTTGCACTGCTCCTCAGCCGCCCCCATCCCTGCCCGAACGACAAAGTCCTGCCGACGCTCATTTACGTTATTGAGTCGACGATTACAGCTCGCAGATGAGCAGAGCCATTTGATCATTCTTCGTCGTTAAAGTGTATACAAAGAGAAGCAGTTAGGACGTGGTTTGTTCTGAGAGAAAATGTTTGTTTTCAGGAAAACACGTAGAAAACAAACTCCTTGCATGCACAAATGGTGCGGCCATGATTTCTCCGGATTCCTTTGTTTAAATACGTGTGAGCCACGGTCACTCGTTGCGGAGGGATGGCTAAGTCGATGCGTTAAGCGTACAGCTGGCACAGAAAACACGCACAGTAGGGAACTGTAATGAAATTGGCTATTACTCCCGATTGGCGGTAGCTCCGTTACGTCAAACGTCATGCTAGCATCTTTTTTTTTTTGCATTCGAAATGCATTCGCAATTGAAACCAGGGTGACACATAAACATTTATCCACCATCATGATATCAAGTTGCTCCTTTTATTCCTCACTACCTTTAGAGGTTGTTTGTCAATACTGTATATGAATTACTGTATCCCCTTTTTAAACAATATAGCTGTTTAAGCCAGTTGCAATTTCTCCAACGCGAACAAAACAATTGAAAACAACTCCGCGCCGTGATGACGAAATGACGTGTTTCCTAATAACCGTCTTGCAGAACGATGCGGATGCATCGCTTGTCTATACACAGTCCACCCGCCAGCGTGGACACTGCGTGCAACAACTCGGTCACGCCAGACGTTACGTTACGGTGAACTGTGCATGCGCTCAGTCGTCCTTTACAAAGTCGGCGCCGAATATGGCGCCATGAACCGGTACCCTCATGTATACCTTCTTCGCTTCATAAGGGTGCCGTAGAAGATTAGCAGTGCCAATCAGGAAGCCACTTACCGGGAATGTCGGTGCGCCGCAAAGCGAGTATGCTGGACTCGACCGGCCGAGACTGTGAGAGCTGACAGTGCTGAGCCCCAACGGGAACTTGGGGTACCCTGGTGCTACTTGTCATAACTCCTTCACACTTGGCATCCCTTCGTATGGCCAGGACCATCTCGGAACTGGCAAGCTTCACTGTACCAGCACAAGTTAGGCCTGTTCGTGTTCGCCTATTAACTGTGGCACACACCCACTGTGGGGATTGGCCAATAATTGGGTGTTCTTTTAAAATATTACGAAGTTTTAAATAAAAGGGCTAACGAATAGGAAGAATAGAAATTACATGATTATGGTGCGTGATTTAGTGTATATATCTAAAAACAGAAATAAAACAAAGTTCTCTTTTTTTTTCCTCGAAAAGGTAATAAAAGAGCAACACTTGTTTTTTCTCTTCTTCTTCTTCTGTGTCAGCGTGTACTTTTCATGTCTGAGAAGTCTTGCAAGCAAAATGGGCGCCACTCTTAATGATGATGGTTTCAGTTGCTACAGTTTTCGCTCCAGAACTACATGCGGAGATTTAAAGACGATCTGCTTATCACTCGTCCTTCTCTGTGAAAACTATTGAGGGATCTCCCGATACATCTTAGCCCATAGTCTACTCTTATTGTTCTGTTTCTTTTTTTTTCGCCCATTTTCATTCGGCGTCCTTATCTTGAAAGCGGAGAAAAGGAATCGATGCGGGATCCTTTGTGTTCCTGGCTCCTTTCACCAAAAGGTCGGAAACAGGCACGACTCCTATTTCCAAGGAGCAGTTCTTTTCCGTACCACCTTTTCAGGAATGTTGTACAAACAGCGTGCCGCGGGGTACTCCAACGTGCAAGGCGAGCAAGCATTATTACTATTCGCGCCGCATTGTAGTCGTGGGTGCTATATATATGGGACGTCGTTAATTATGGGTGAATCGCAAAAGAGTGAAAATCACCAAGCTGGCACCAATCTACACAACCGGGACAAAAACGTTCACGAGATGCGGGCACTCTCGCTTGGGTGATTTGTTTCGCTTTATCGGCATGCGAATCGCTAGTTACACCAAGCCGAAAGCAAAGTACGTCGCCCCTGGCTTTTGAAGTAGCGGGAAATGTCTGCTGCCGCTCATGTATAGTAGAAACAACATAGCCAGCACTTGATAGCTATCCGGGCTCTTGGCTTGTAAAAAGGCCAATACAGGTGTGACTACTGCTGTATTTATCTAATATACTCCAGTGAGAACCAACGCATCACAAGAGAAAAGTATATAAAAAGGAGAAAGTTATCACGTATGACATCTCTCATTTTAAACTGCGTCCCGGCATTGCAGTGCCGTCAGCTTAAGAACGACGATAACGGTAAATCGTCAATTGCTGCCGCTATAGACCAGATCATTTTTACTCTAGCACTCACGTTCAGAGCAATCATGCACAATATTTTGGCCTGGCAAGCGTCAGGCCGTAATTGGTTGCGTCATAATTGGAGAGAGAAAACAGGCGGACAGCATGCAATAAGTATTGGCCGGATGCTATCGTGGTGGTACGCTCTGTATACCTGAACCACAGAACCCTGCCATAAACAGCTCCCCACAACCCTCAATCCAGAAAACCTAGTGACACTGTATTAGTGCTGTACATGAATATTGGATATGTGTGGTGCTGGGCACTGCGACCCTGGCACACTCAACGTTTGTGCGCGGCACACCGAGACACCAATTATTGGCCAAAATTCTGCTTTCAAAAAAGCATTTAAGATGAAAGAGTTTTACGCCCGTATCCACCACGACTTCGGTGACGTATTTGCGTCACGGATATGACGTTGTACATTGTAAACCAACAGATGACAAAGAAACAACTAAAATAAAATGTTCTGCCACAAGGAACGAACCCACGACCCCTCGCTCCACAGGGCGTGGCGCTAACGGACTCGGCCACCAAGCGTATGTTCCTAAGCATAATAACGGTGACCTACTTTCTACACCATTTCCCGTTGGTAGTACTCGGAGCTCCGTGGCACTTCAACGTGTTCTCGTTGGGCGTGCGTGAAAGATCGTATCCCGACTCGTTATGATGCCCGCGCGTCTCCTACTTATATCATCTGTACTTTGCCCTGCAGGTTGTGCGGTAGGTTGAGAGAGAGAGAGAGATAAGTTTATTTAAAGAAAGGCAGAGAGGTCGGCCTGAGCGATAGCTTGCTCTAGCCTGCTACTCTACACTGGGGGAAAGGAAAGGGGAAAAGAAAGAATAATGAATGACGATGGTGAGATAGAGAGGTGAGTATGTAGTGTTATTTCTAGCTGAGACACATTTTACAGCCGCACATATAGTCCAGTTGTTTCCAAAAAGAATATAACTGCTCTTATAACCACAGTTGCACTGTTGGTGTCTGGCCAAGGGCCCAACACGGTCTCATCAGTTAATGACCTACTGCGATATAGGGTAGGTTGATGCTTGTTATGAGACTAATGCTAATGTCGTGTACTATGAGAATCATATCTTATTTCAATGCAGTCGTCACTCGATTGCACCCTAGCGAAAGTGGGCGCAGTTTAGGTGTTAGTGTTAGCTTATAAGTTCGTCCATTGCCTAATTAAAGATAAATATAGAGAAAAGTGAGACACAGAAGTGAATAAGAAGTTGAAAATAATGGACAAACAATACGCTCGAAATCCCGTGATTCAATAGCATAATTTATACTAAGTCTTATTATACTAAGTATTTATACTAAGGTTTATACTAAGTATTTAACTTAGTACTAAGTTATACTAAGTATTTATACTAAGGGCTTGGGCAGCCACTGTATAGTGTTCTCAGTTCATCATTGCATTGTGCTCTAAAACACTGGGCCCCGCTGTACAGAATTTCCAGTGCCATCAGTGCCATTGGGTACACTGGAAGACACTGGTTCTACTGTACAATGTGTCTTAATCCAACCAAGTGTGCTGTAATACATTTTGGCACAGAGTACAAAACTTTTATGGCAGTCTTGTGCGCTAAAATACCTTGGGATGGACTGTAAAGGCTATTTTTACGATAACAATGCAAGAGATAGAAATATTCATCTACAGAATAAAAAAAAATCCTTTTGCTTTCTCGAGGAGCGACCAACGGCAAGAATATACGGCTTTGGTCCACTAACACACATATCTAGCTAAGTTTATCTGGTACTGAAACAATCACTGGTGTGCTCATGCTGCTAACATTTTTCTCTAGGTTATCTGCCTTCTGCACAGTTAGGACATTACCTATGTCCTTCAGTCTGCTTCGCGTCTGTTCATTTGGTGCGTCCTGAGTAGTGCTTCCTATTGGTATGGTCCCGACAATACTGGTCCCTACATAAAAAAACTTTTCCGCAGGTCCTCTGAAGCGTGCACTGACTTGTAAATTCTTGCTGTAGACAACCATTCTGATTGATAGTTTAAGCTTGGTATTAGGTTTTCTCTTTCCCTTTTTTCGTCTTCCGTTGCCACAGAAAATGATATCCATGTTTTAAATGCATTACAATTTTCCGTAGTGTTGCGTCACATACGCTATTATTTCGAGGCAATTCGCAGAGAACAAAAGTAGTTCTAATAAATTTTTCTTTATTTTAGCGCTGAATCAACACTCGGTTAACATCATTTTTGGTTTAGTAGTCTGAGCTATAGTCATTTCATTTTTATAATCCTCTCGGAGGAACCTCTGAGTGCTATAACAAAAGTGCCTTCAAAAATAAGCGCATACGTATTACATATAGCTGGCCAAAATGAGCAAAGATGACAAAGGACTGCTCATTCTAGCATATTGTCAGGAAAAACAGTCTATATATATATAGTGGTGCAAATATCGAAATGTCGACAAGGGCAGCTACGAATACAAGAGTACAAGAACATCTCCGCACATAAGATTGGTCATACAAGGCAGGATAAGAGATCGAACTTTGAATAGGGCACTCTTGTGTCTTTTTGTGTCTTCTATACTAAAAAAAAACATCATGATGACCGCTAGAAGATTTTGTGTTGTACCGGTACCACGGGAGCTGTCTGAAGCGGCGTTAACTAATTTTCTCGTATAAACAATCAGCATAAAGCAACTTGCTCAGATAATTCATTGCTTTCGAATATAGAAGACGATGGTTCGCTGTTTATAAAACTACTTCTATGTTTGCAGAATCATATTTATGTAAAAGTGGTGCCTCAGGTTAAGCAAACAATGAGCCCACATTCTAGTGGACAGCTGCGCATATTTCCGCTTAGATGAGACAAGACTTACGTAAATATGCAATGAAATACGCCAGCCCGACCATCGCGATGAGTGGATTCTATACCCTCACATCATCATACGTCTTGAGCTCAAGAGCGCAATTCATCTTCTATATTCGAAAGCGAGCACTGTGAACGAGGAAGCAGAGCACGGCAAAAAACAATAAAGATGGTTTTTCTTATTCCGCTGCCTTTCAACAGCAAGACAAACTAAAAAGAGCCGGGCGTAGCTTGCCTAGTGGTGCACGGCTAACTGCGCAGTGGAGTTGAGCGGTTCCTACCTCGTCCTGATTATACAAATTAAGTGATGTTAAGTTACAGGAAGCTACACGATGATTTGATTGATATGTGGGGTTTAATGTCCCAAAACCACTATATGATTATGAGAGACGCCGTAGTGGAGGGCTCCGGAAATTTAGACCACCTGGGGTTCTTTAACGTGCACCCAAATCACAGGAAGTTACACGAGGTGGTGCCAGTGATGCTTAGTTACACGAAGTAATGTCAAGTTATGCAAAGTTCTCCTCTTGTCCAGCGCAGTCGCCTCTCACCGTGAGTGTCGGCCGTACTATGTCACGGACTACAATAAACGAGCCTAGTCCAGCAGTCTTGCTCGGCAACGCGACGTGATTTAATGTGGGCGGTTTCCTATTCGGCAGAGCGAACTTAATTCAGTCTCCCCATGTCTGGCCTCGTGTGCTCCGATTGGGTGCACGTTCAAAAACCCCAGGTTGTCGATATTTCCAGAGCCCTCCCCTGCGGCGCCTCTCATAATGAAATGATCGTTTGGGAAAGTTAAACCTCGCATATCAATCAATCAATCAATATACCAACCAACCAATCAATTATCTCCCTGTGTCTTCGTCAGTGCAGAGTGCCGCCGCCATGCGCCGGCTTCATACAGACTGAAGAAACCCATGTACAGTAGGCGGTGATGTCACGTTTGCCCCGACCGAGCGGTGGCACATGATCTTCAGGACAGGCGGGCTGACGGCAGCGCACAAGTAGGCGCACAACTTTGCTACTGGTTGCTAGGCAACGCGAAGGGGCGCCATCGTGGCGCGGAAATTATTGTTCGCGTTAGGCAGATGACGGTAAAGCTTAAACAGCTCCGCTGTTGAAGAAAAAAAAGAAGTGGTGCCGTTTCTGCGGCTGCCCGTGCAAAACAGCTGCATACTTAAAAGGCTGAAAAGGCGAAATCCATGTTCCGCGGGACACTACAGTAGACCATAACACACAATTCACAGCTGCCGCCATAGCATTCCTAAATGACTTTTGTTAATTGAAGTTGCTAACAAAAAGCTATAGATTTTTTTTGTTCCCCTAGAGAGCGAAAGAGAATGTTTTTATGGGAAAAAAACGGAGGCCGACTGGTGGCACTTTGTGTCTTGGTCGTTGCTGTGCATAGAGAAAAAGAAGAGGAAAGAGAGGAGCGTAGGTGACGCCGATAGGGCACAGTGAGATTTGCATGCAAATCTGGACTCTAGGCATCCCCATTGTGCATCTTCTGCAGTAATATTGAAACAATCGAACATTTCTTTTTATTTTGTCGTCGCTATTCGTATCATAAAGAAGAGTTCTAGAAGCCTCATTTTAGAACTTAGAATTAGTATTAAGTGTTCCAGTAGTTTTATCACTTGGCGGCACTTCATTAGGTTGCTGCCACATGGATATTTGCTTTACTGTGTTCGAATACATTAAAGCAACAAAAAATTAGCATGTTAGTCTATCTATATCTATCAGATTCTTGGTTCATAATTTCTCGTTATTTCTGTCAAGAAACGTATATGGCTGACCGCTAGCTGAGTAGGCATTTTCATTTATTCGAAGTTTTATTCTTAAACTGATTTCCCAGCTTGGTTTTAGTTTCACTGTCCATTGCTTTAGGCATCCCCCTTTGTGGGTGAGAGCTATCCATACGCGGTTATGATGATGATCATCATCATCAGACGTGTGATACGGGCAGATGTTCTGCGCATGTTAACAAATTATTGCGCGGCAGTGTTCAGCACGTAGCGGTGGAGCAACTATCTGTCAAGAATGCCAAGGGCACTCGTATTTCTCTCAGACCACTTTGACGCCTATTCTATGGCTCTTTGACCTTCTGCTGTGAAAGGGGCCTGTCGAAGTTATCAGACATTGCGGCGTCAATTGTGTGGCGTCCTGCGCGAAAACCCGGGCAGTCACAAAGAAGGCGCGGGATCGTTTGCGAGGTAGCATTTTTGATATTCATGCTCCCTGTTTTTATTGTTGTCAGTGTTCTGCGAGTATCCTGCCCCTGAACTCAGGTCATTTGTAGTGCAGAAAATATAATTATCCTATAAGGTCGTGTATAAAGAAGTAAATGGCTACTGAAGAGGCGACCGGTGTGCTGAAATTCGATTCTGTATGTGCACGCTCACTGCCGAAGATTTTGCTTTGACTGGATGCCAACTAGACCACCATGACTCTGTCTTTAATGGTTTTAAAAAGAGTCATGTCACCATGGTGCAAAAGCAAACAAAGAAACGATAAAAAAGCACATGCTATTTTCATTTTCAACACGGCAAGCGTTTTCTTCAAGATTCTTTTTGTCCATAGAAGGAGATCCCAACGATGCTTCTGAGACAAGGTGAAGGAAGAGAAACATAGAAATAAGCGATCGCGAGGTGTAGTAGCGAAGTACCCCGTATATGTTGTTGAGCAAAGAAATTAAAATACAACAAATTATATTTGCATATATAGGTGCCCGGACCCTCGCTCAAGCACAGTTTTCAGACCTCCGCGTGCCACACTGGGAGAGCCAGCAAAGACGAAGATGCCACCCGCGAGAATCCGAGCTCGCGCTTTGCCCAGAGCCTGAAGCCCGGCGCGTGTGGGTCGAGCTCCGCCTTTGCGTCGAAGCCTGGTCGTAGTGGTGCGAAGCGTCGAGGTCTTCTCTTGTCTACAACATGGATCCCGAGCTGCAGACCCAGGTCAGCTCGCCAGTAGTGCTGATGAATCGTGAAGGACTGTACGCCATTGTCGCCGTGCTAGGACTCTCGATCTTGGGTTGTGCTTGTGTGCTGACGTACTCGTTCACGAACTACAGCAAGATGAAGCGCAACGCCGAGGAAGTACGCAACTACATGGAGTCCCGAGCGAAGCTGGCACACGAGCGCAGCGTAGCTACACCGGCTGCCGGCATCTCCAAGGCAGCCGACGCTCTGTCGGCCACTGGCAAAGTACCCGCGAAGGTTGAGATGGGAAAGCAACAAGGACCAACAGGCAACGAGAACGACACCTTGGTGAGCCAAAACGCCATATCTGCTGTGGTGACCGGGCTTGGTGCAACTGGTGCGGCCAGGGGCGACGCGCAGAGGCCGAGCGTTGGTCAGGGTGGAGGCAACAGCGGTGTGACATTCCCAGGGGCCGCAGCTCTCGGAAAGAAGGCGAGGCTGGTTTTCTCTATAATGGCCGCAAACGTCAGCTGGAACTCCACCGGACACGGTTCCGGCCAAGCTGCGTGAAAAAGAGACCGGAATTTTCGCTGATCGACGTGGGCCGCATGCCTCACTTTCTTTGCAGCCACTTCTGCCACGTCGATGCAGCTGAGCCACGATTTTCCCGAGATGCCAGTGCATGTGTTCCAAAGGCACCCGTTTTTCTTCGTCTGACTTTTCGGAGTCTTCTTTTTTTTCTTTTTTTCTTTGAGGCTTTCAGTGACCATCATTAGGGTTGACAGCGCTATGACTTTCTTTCTGACCACAAACAAGCATAGGATGAAGTGTTTGTGATGCCCCTGAGATGAAGCTATCCGACGCAACGCTGTGGACAACCCGTAGAAAGTAGCACTCGTAAGCGAGCGCTCGTAGTTCTCTAGCCTCAGCATTAGGTTCTTTTATTTTTTTAGCACTGGGTTTCTGCTTTCTCTTATGCACTCGCCTTTGTATCAGCATACTCAGATCTTGTGTTGTAAATGGCAAAGAACGCCAGTGTGCAACATCAGTCTCTGTAACGACTTCTTTTTAAATACAAGTGTCAACTTCTGCCTCGAAAATTTAATTTGTCTATCATAGCATCCTAAACAGATGTGGCACACACCTAATTAAACACAGCAGACACAAAATGCATCGTGCACCCCGCCACAGTTATCTAGTGACTAAGGTACTCAGCTGCTGACCCGCAGGTCGCAGGATTGAATCCTGGCTTCGGCGGCCGCATTTTTGATGGAGGCGAAAATGCTGTAGGCCCGTGTGCTCAGATTTGGGTTCACGTCAAGGAAACCCAGGTGGTCGAAATTTCCGGAGCCCTCCAGTATGGCGTATCTATTAATCATATGGTGGTTTTGGGACGTTAAACCCCACATATCGATCAATCAAAAAATTGCATTGACGGTGGCTTCTATTTAGGCATCGAATAAATCGCGGACTGTACATGCCTGAACAAATAATTTGGTTTAGCAGAAGTTCTTGACGCTGCAGCGACAAAGCATTGCGCACACATAAAGGGATCAGTGCAGTGACGTACACATACTTCAGATGCTTTCGGCCTTTACTGCGGACAAGCACTTCTGACAATCACTCTCGAAAACATAATCGACATACTGTTAGGCACGAAACTGAAAGTTTGTTTTGCCCTAAATTGCGAGGCAGTGACGTGACTTTTGGTGCTATGACTTACACAATACGTCTTGCGCAGCTTATAGTCTATCGTATTCATTGGAGTAAACATACACAAATATAGGACGCCAGGTCCGAAAGGGCCCTGGCGTCCTATAAAAAAAGACAAGAAGAAATTTCGCTGCCAAATGGGACACAATGAAGTCAGCAATTGAAAAAAAGAGGTGTCCGAACAATTCTCAATACACCTGGGCAAGCATACGTAGTAATTTTTTTTGTCGTCCTTTTCTTTGGAACTCTGCAAAGTAGAAAACGAAGTGGCGGAATCGAATAACGATGACACTCGCCTCAACCATATATGTGAATGACACCTTATTGGTTAACTATTAGATCAGTAGCTATTGTATTTCATGTTGTTTCTAAGGTGTTTAACTTGCTATTTATAAAGTTGGTCTTCCCTAACACTAACGTATCGCTCGCAGCAGTGGACAATCGTCATGTTCTATATACAGAACACAAGAGCTCAGCGGTTGTCAGACCTCCGAATGCATTCAGGCTAATCCAGATGTGTAGCTTTTGTAAAGGCTCCCGATTTCTCGTCATTCTAGTCGAGAATCCTGCCCACATCAACTAGATAATATGTAAGGGGTCTTTAATAGCGAGATGGTTCGTAATGAGTTTTAATTCGTTTTATGAAATATAATAATGGTGCGTGATGAAGTTACAAGAAGACGTTGAAGTGTATTTGAATCAACTTGCCCTTGTAAACATAGGCGGAATTATTTCTGGCGCTGCAATGCAGGATTGGGCATTTTTTAAATAATTTTTGATCTTCCAAAGTGTTCAGTAAGTAGATGGTGGCCATTCATATGCTATGATGAGGTGTCTAACATGAGCACAAAAACATGCTATTGGATAGTTTAGGCGCTGTAAATAATACGTGGTTGCTGTATGTTGGTTTCACAATGATAACTTGCACTAACAAGGGTAAATAAATCGATATATTTAAATTCACCATATTTCACTTTACAACCGCTAAGCCCTGGTATCCCTTATATAGGACACGGAGCCATTTTTCTTGTATACTGATGGGATGCTCAGAAAAAAATATTTTTGTGTTCTTCCGGTTGCTGTAACTTCAAATTAACAAGACACAATAATAAATTCTCGTTGGAAAATTCAGGGCTGAAAGGGTTATTATGGCTTCTAAATGACGATCCACTTTCATGGTTGGTTGATCCTCATTAAACTGGCGCAACCCACGGCAAGGGATTGGCCATGAGAAGAGAATTACTTTGTTATATATTTGAAGATGATGAGGACGATTATCGTATTTTCTCGATGGCGCTCACCTAAAAGCGGTATGCCCTAAGAACCACGGCACAAGGTTTTTAAAGACCCATCACGCTAAACAAAGCTGTGAATTCAGCTCTAAAACAAAACCTCGCAGCTGTTTCTTGTCGTTTTAGTTCTCGGTACTTCCAGGCGTAAGACAAATGAAATGACATGTTGTTGTAGCTGCTGTCACCTCACATATTGTTCATAACCACAAGGGGGGATTGGTGAGGAATCGGTGCTATGAAGTTTTGAATATTTTACTAATGACAAAAGAAGAAAAAATGCTATCATATAAAGGCAAATCTTTAGTATTTATTCATCTGCACAACACGTTCAGAGCAAACAGCTAAATGATGGTAGTCAAGAAGTGTAAAATAATGAAGTGAAACTGTTACTGAAAGTGTTTTCCCTCTCTTTATTTTTGTTGTTAATTCAATACAACTTTCCACTTCCTGCTGTTTTTCCTCGTAATCGCCGTCTTCTTACTGCTGGCTAGACTGAATTTATTGCGCGTTGGTATTGGTACGGAGAGCATTTGATGTTTTTTTTTTCATAGCGAATGTCACCATTATATGAGGCTTTCTGTGGCCACTGTGAGTACCGATGTTTTTTTTTTTCGTGTGCCTGCCTCCACAACTCAGTCGCATCTAATTTTGCAAGTCAAGAAATGTTGAGCAACAACGGGCAATGATAAATTGTGCGGTAGTAAAAAGCTATGATTTTATTTGCCGTTTCTTTTACTTTTTATCAAAAGATAAACAGGCTCTCCGGCAATTACGCAACGTTCAACGTCACACGTGCTTCGAAGCTTTCCTTCACCGCAAGAAGCCAATATGTTCGTTTTCGTTTTCTCCTTGTTGGAGCAGCTTCGAGCGAAGCAGCGTGAGTGAGCTCACGCGGCTCCTAAAAGATCAGCTCGGGGTAACAGAAGGGCAGTTAGTCGCGTCACGGCTCATCAAACTGAGCACGGCTGCAATCTTTGTAAAAGAACCGGCTGCCATCCCTGAACTAGTTACGTTCCGCAGCAGAACGATCCCATCTCTCGCCTCGCTCCCTGTTTTTTTAATGTTCATAATTATATAAGAAACGCGTATACTGGGGCGAATCAATAGAGGACGCAACGTTTCATCGCTGGCATTCTATCTGCGTGGAAGTCGAGAAAAGCAGTGTTTGTGCGGCGTACAACAGTGTCGAAGAAAAGCGAGAAACTCGCAAGCGCGCACGCTTTCCCTGAATAAAACACTTTCTCATCCTTTCGGCTCCCTGGCGCGCGCAATAATAAAGACGCGACAAGAGATGGGACGCCCAAGAAAACGGCCTGCAGAATGTGGAATCAATAAGGATTCATCCTTTATCTATACGAATCTCTTCGTTCTCTTCCCTCGTTTTTTGCCCCCCTCCCCCTCTTCCCAGCTTCCTGCAGCGCGCCGTCTCCTCGGGCCGCTCGCTGTTCGTGCGTGAGCAACCATTTCCCATTTCACGCGCCTTCTCTCTCCTTCGCTATAGTCTTCGTGCGTCACGCGGCGTGCCAGCCCTGTTCCGAGACCCGGCGTTCGAGCAGTGCGCTTTCCTTCGGCGTCTCGTCTCTTTCTCCCCCGTCGCTTCATTGATCACGACTCCCCCTCCTCCCCTTACCCCTACTTTGCCCGCGTTGCCGTCGCCGCGTGAGGGGCTCGAAATCTTTATAAATGACGTCATGGCATCGCGGGGTGGATGAGACAAACAAAAAAACAAAAACAAATACGTAACAGTAAGAAATGCGAGAGATAGACAGACCAAGATAAATAGACGTTGGTCGTCTTGCAGCCGTATAGCCCTTCGCCTAGCGCCCTTAAACCCTTCGTGTTCGCCACCCGGAGAACCCTGGTGTCCCCCTTTCTTCCCATGGTGGGCGGCCCGAACTCTTTGCGCGCCCAAGAACGCCCGTGGCATCATGGCTGGCGTTTTTCTCTCTCTATTCTTACTTTCTTTCTTCTTTCTTAATTTCAAAGTTTCCGGGCTTTAGTGCTTTAAAGTTGCGCGCCACTTCTCCATTCCGCGCAGTGTTTCTATATTCTTTTTAGCGCGGTTAATAAGGGCACCGTGACACCCTCTTGGGGTAGCGAGTAATTTTTCTCGGCCGAACAATGCCTGCGCTGGCTAAACCAGGCGTGCGCTGCTCCCAAGGGGGCGTGTGGTCTGCCGGCATTTTTTTTAAATGGAAGAAATAAACTGTTGCGGCAGCTTATCGCGTGTACGCCGAGCTACGCATTGGTTGCCGCAGCATACGGATTATCTGCGCGAAGTTTCGAAAGTGGTTGGCGGGTGAGCGAGGTGAGCGGGGAAAAAAGAAATAGAGGAGCGTAACTCTATATAGACGAGGAGTTTGTGGGAAACCACAGGTGAGTTCGATTGTCGGTGGGGAGCGTTGAAAAAAATATGCTCGCATGGGGAGTGTTCGGAGACGAAAACAAGCCGTTCTAAACTTGTGTTCTCCGCCGTTGCACGTGTATAGTGCATCTCAAAATGTGCAGACAGTAATTTACATTTTTCGTGAACTTTAAACAACAAAAAAAGCGTCTTCGCGGATTTTCTTTATCGCGGTGAAAAGCGGACTAAACCCGCAGGTCGCGGGGTCGAATCTCAGCTGCGGCGGCTGCCTTTTCGACAGAGGCAAAAATGCTGTAGGCCCGTGGCTCAGATTAGGATGCACGTTAAAGGACTCCAGGTGGTCGAAATTTCCGGAGCCCTCAGGCGTCTCTCATAATCATGTAGTGGTTTTGGGGCGTTAAACCGCACATATCACATCATCATCCAAAGTGGACTAGTAAGCACTCTTTATTTATTTCTTTTTGCAGTCTCGGCAGGTCAAGTATGTCCTAAATTTTAGCCTATCCCCCAGAAATGGTGGGTGGGTCACCATGAAAGCGATGGTAAAGAATTTTCAAGCGTTATCGAATCAGCATCCTTGTTTGATGCGTTAAATTGTAAATTTCTATAATCGCCACACGAGCATAGTGAGCCACTTTTGTTCTGTTTATGTCACTGCGATGACACCTCGTACTGTTAATCAATCTCATTTAACATTTACTGAAACAGCGGCAACGCAGAGCCCGCGTACTTCTATTCTACAGCGTTTTAACGAAGAAAACTTGCTATGCTAACACAAATGCGCTTGTTACGCCTTGTGCATAGGGGTTCACTTCTACTCGGAGTCGCCTTGGCGTGTACCACGAGTAGCAAGAAGTGATAATCACCATTTCATGTCTATACGACGTA
Source organism: Rhipicephalus annulatus (assembly GCA_013436015.1). Lineage (NCBI taxonomy): Eukaryota > Metazoa > Arthropoda > Arachnida > Ixodida > Ixodidae > Rhipicephalus > Rhipicephalus annulatus. The sequence goes on along the minus strand of WOVY01010272.1, from coordinate 863,453 downwards.
GGCTTAGATGACGCTTGAGCTTCGTCTTCAAGAGCAGAACGCGGTTATCAAAATCAGGCCTCTGCGTTGCCTTCTCCATTGCAATCTCGCGTTGGTTCTCGGGGCATGCCTGAGTCATGTGAGGAAATGAATGAGTGTGCGCGTAACATTGACCGTTTCAATGTACCCTTGAATGCTCAGTACACTTTACAACTGTTCACAACAACAACACTTAACAACTGCTTGAAAGTACAGTTGTGTTAAGTGTCGTTCATGGCCCACTACGCCATGAGTATTTATTTTGCGAGTCAGTTGAAAAACTCACTACGCGCCAGCGCGAACCCACGAAGCTGCTCAGTTTGTTGATACTTTTACTGCTGATGATGATTTAATATGTCTGAGCACTACGTAATGAGTGAGCTCTTAATACACCCCCTCGTGTCACAATGCACATGTTTTGACGCCTGGCGTGATTCTTTATGAGCTTCTGCAACGCACTGTTACATGCGTAAGACACACTCTCTCCACTAGATGGCATTCGTATGGTGTGTTTTATTGTTCTTTTAAGCAGTTTCAACAAGTGTCGTGGCTCTGTGGTGGAACCCCTCCTTCCCACGCTTGACGGCCTGCTTCAATACTCACTCGAACAGAATATTTTTGTGGTTTACTTGTATTTAAATTTTTCTTGATTTTTCCATCAAGGATGAGATGATAATTTTTTTCTCAACCAACAACGTCAACACTAGCAGTGACGGTGAATTGTTTTTTGAAACGAGCTGTGTAACGCAATCGCATTAAAATGGAAAGAGGGCGCCTCCATCGAGTATCGATCCGGGTACTTTAAATTAAAAAAATGGCGTGATTCAAGGGCGTCACCGACACATATATCGATGAAACTCGAGCGCTAAACGCAGCAGTGATTCATGCGTGTCGAAGCGATTCGACATAGAGTTAGCAAAGGGGATAGGAAGAGGCGACGTTGCTTGCTCATGATGTCCGGCAAGTGGCTATTAAAATATGCATAATTAAGAATCAAGCAGATGCCTAATGAATAGCGAATGTATACATTCTTAGGATAAACCGAACGAAGCAAATGATATCCGAAGCGAGGTATTCGTAATGATTCCGTTTGCATGGAGTTCTGTGTGCACAGAAATCTTGCTACAGCTGCTATACCACCATCAATATCAACCACAGTGGACGCATGAAGTATACCAACTTTGAGGCACCGAATGTACGAAAATAACCCTTAGACTAGAACAGCGGTTCGCCATGCCTGTGCACCAGACTTGGGCCAGCCACAAGGGTTCTTTTTTCAATTATTGAACAAAGTATTTAAGTTCTCCCCTTTTGCATACTTTGGCCAACTTTCTGACATCATTTGAATAATGAGTCAGAAAACGTCTTCTCCTGCTCGGAATGATGTCTTGGAAATTGCTTTGAAGCTACGTCTTGACATGTGGCTTGAACTATATCGAAAACCATAAAAGTTTGTGCTGCCTTGCCTTTACATCACGTATTACTGATGCACTTCTACGAATTCAATGTAATGACGAGTTTGATTCCCCGAAAACCAGAACTAAATTCCCCAAAACTAACAATTCACAATGAAAGACTTGTCTCTCAATTGCGTCCCACTGCAAGTAATATTTTTTGCCATAAGTGACACTTAGTTCGATTCCTTAGAGCATCATTTTCTTGATCACATAAAGAACAGCAGACAGCACCACCACCACCAACCACAACTCAGCGTTACTTATAAAGGCTGCTCTTTTCTCAGTTAAACTGAACATCTGCTTTGTGTACTCCATGATAACGTTCACTTCTCTTCTTGCACTTTGCCGAAAAAATACCTAAATCACTGGTTGCAGTTTATAACCAGCATTTATGAACAGGACACTGTCATCTGCAGGTTACATGTTAATCACTCAGTTATTGGTTTATCACACCAAATACGTTGAATAGCGGAGCAGTTTATACCGGCCGTCAAAAGCTTGGGTGTCAGCAGAAAAACACAGAAGCGTATTCGCCACAGGAATCGGGCGTGTACCTTCCCTACCGAGTACACACGTGCGAGAGCAGAGAGAAAAATAAATGGTAGAGAAGGAAAAAGAGGAAGTAAATCAGGCCAGGATAATCCTACACGTGGGAAAGGGATGAGGGAGATTGAAAGAAGGAGAGTAAATGGCCAGAAAGTGAGCTTAAACGAAAACCCCGTTCGGTGTAGCGGAGCCTGTGAAACACGTGAGAGTGAGAAAAAGAGAGAAAAAAAACATAGTGAGAAAAAAAAGCGATCGAAAGAAAGAGAAAGTGTAAATAGATATACACGAAGGGAATAAAGCCAGTAAAACATAAACCGAAAGAAACAAACAGGGAGCAACGTCGAAAGAGAAAGAAATATTAATAACGTTAATAACTAAAGGTGTTTACCGCTCCAAAACTACGATTAGATAATAAGGGACGCCGCAGAGAATGGCTCTGGAAATTTCATTCACTTGGCGCTCTTTATTACCGTGCAGCAAAATGTAAGCACATGAGCCTGAAGAAATTTGACCTATATCTAAAATGCATCCGCCGCCGCCGAGATTGGATTCCGTGACCTGAGAACCAGTAGTCGAGCACCATAACCAGCAGACCACCATGGCGGGGAGAAATAGAACGAAACAGACGCCGAATACAGATAGAAAAAGAACAGAGTGGAGGAGAGCAAGAGGTAGAAAGAAGCTGTGAGAGAAATAAAGGCAACAAATATACTAAGTAAAGATAGAGTGAGAAAAAGAAAGAAATAGATAGAGAGAGAAAGAGAGCAACATGTAAAAAATTAAGCACAAGACAGGGAGAGAAAGATAAGAAAAAAGAACCTAATTTGTCCCTGAATTATAGGAATCAGTAAAACAAGCAGGTAAAACGTGTCCTTACAGAATGAGTTAACTGTTGAGTGTACATTGACATAACTTAGCTTGCGTCGTGTCCAATGGTATTTGACGGCTGTAATACCGCTTAACATGGATGCATCACGTTGTCGCTTAGACACACATCTTATTCCCGGTGACTAACGCCCAAATATGATTAAGCGAACCCTTGTGGTCATTGATGCTTGTGCTAGCAGTAGTAAATAACGCTGATAGCAGAACCAGAGCAGGCGATTTTCTGGTTCCAGAAGAGCGTGAATGATTGGACGCTGAACCTAAGGCCACCTACTCGTGGCCTGTGAGAGTTACTGAACACCACTGCCCGATCAGAGGGAAGCGCAAAGCGCGTCCTGTCTTCGCTTTGGCCGGCCGCGATTATTTGATGGGTGAGCGTATGAGGAGAACGCGGAGTTGACGCCACGCGAGTCCGGCGGCGTCGCATGGATGCCATGAGCGACGCTGACGGTTGTGGTAAGGTCACCGGTTTAGGCGTTGACAAAAATTACAAATCTCCCATGGGAAACACGCAGAATGGAACAACGCTTAGAAACGACGCGCTGAAGAAACTGATTGCGCATGTCGCGGTCATGACGCGTTACTGCACTTTATCAAGAATGCTATGAGATAATATCAAAGGCGCCTTTTCAAAGCGTTCGTAGCATGAGACCGTACCACAGTGTATGTCTGGCTTCTGTTGTCGCGAACCTAGAGGTCACGTGTTCGAATCCTGTTGACGGAACTTTTTTTATTTGTGTTTTGATTGTGCGTATTTTGTCGACATCATTACCGTGACCAAAATACGCCCCTAAACTCTTGATGCACCCTATCAACACTTCCGTGTTAAACACTTCATGTGTTTAACACGATGATTTAAAACTCTTTCGCGTTGAAAAGCCCCGCCGCGGTGGTCTAGTGGCTAAGGCACTCAGCTGCTGACCCGCAGGGCGCGGGTTCTAATCCCGGCTGCGGCGGCTGCATTTCCGATGGAGGCGGAAATGTTGTAGGCCCGTGTGCTCAGATTTGGGTGCACGTTAAAGAACCCCAGGTGGCCTAAATTTCCGGAGCCCTCCACTACGGCGTCTCTCATAATCATATGGTGGTTTTGGGACGTTAAACCCCACATATCAATCAAATCTTTCGCGTTGAAAAATAAATAGAAACATAGATTTCTAGTCAGCTGCGCTCTTCAGAGTTATCACAAGTACTGTGAAGCTGCCATATCATGTAAAAATAATAACAATAGAATGCTTTTCCACCGTATGATGTGCATATTTTTATGTGCCAAGATACGACTAAGTTTCCTCATGGTCGTTATTTTACCGTTATTTGCACATAATTAAGGTGCTTACAAAAACTTTAAATATTTGCTATACGGAATTCACCTGTGATTCATCTGTGTTGGTTTAGCTGGGCCTTTCCGGGCTAAAAGCACCCACTCTATATGCTGCACATTCAGTTAGGTGGTCTCCTCTATAGTGCTGAAAGTTCGCAAGTGTGAGTAAATAGAAAGGTTACCCTATGGTCAGAAAGGAGCATCGGCCAAGACGCCGATGCTTTGTACTTAAGCTAGCTAGCTTGTCACCGACGTCTCTGCCCGTTAGGACTCCTGAACGCTTTCTAAAGGAGGCGTTGAACTCCTATATAGGCTTGTCTCGTTGTTAAACCGAAAGAACTTGCGCTTGTTCGATAGCAATGCAACATCTCCAGCACCCGGAAACAGACAGACAACCTGGTAAAACGTGACACAAAGCGCGACCGATAAAGTCAAGAAACGAGAGGGGAAAAACGCACTGTTCTCAACTCCCACACAATGGTACTTTCCTCAACACCTGGGCTTTTTCCCGAATTATTTTACCACACCGGCTTAGTTCATTGTCTTGATGTGGTTTGAATTACTCTATATGAAGTGTCACATACCCTGATGCTAAAAAATTATCAAACTCTTAAAGTGCCGCGGTACTCACCAAGTAAATGGTGTTTGTCATTGTGTGCTTACGACGGCCCGGCGAGCCTGTGGAAGCAGGCCTAAGATTTAACAATCGCCTGTTTGAGACGTCTGCATATCCTTCGTGGTCGCTTCCATTTGCTTGCGTGGATTTCTCATTTGAGAACACTGCGGATGATTCATGGCGTGCACTTTTTTGCACGTTTCGCAGCTTAATCATGTCAGCACCGTGATGCAGATTTCCAAAGTTCCACTTCTCGCAAAGAGAGAGTGAGAGAGAACTATTAGGTGAAGCGCAGGGAGGGTTTCACGTGCACCTTGGTAGCGCAGAAGTCCCCCAAAATAAACAAAACATACAAAAAGCTATTTCTTACCTGCATGTCAGTCTTACACCCAAGCCAGTTGTTCAAGGATCAATGGACCTTCCCCTGGGCTTGCTGAAAAACACACACACACACAGACATTCTGCAAACATTAAATACTAGTCTGAACAATTCAACCAATTTTTGTAGTCATGCTTGGCATGTAAAATTCAGACGAGGCATGCTATGCTAAGTTGCCACTTTCTCAAGTTCCCTCTTTTTCATGCAGAGTCAACGTCCTCAGCCCATCTGGGGGGCCGGGTGCCTGCGTAATTTGCTCACACAGCAGATTACTACGGTTGGCTGGTATCTGGCACAAATCAGGAGCGGAGTTCCGATCAGATGCGCTTCTTGCCACGCGGTGCCGCCAAGTGCCGGTGCCCTGCTCAGTATACTACTCTGCTAACATTAGACAGTCTTTTCTTTTTCTTTGTAATTTTTTTTCACGTGCACGTAAATGAAGTGTTTACGCTCGCCTACAACTTGAAGGCCGATGAAGGGAAGCGAGCGAAGAAGAACGGTAAAGAGCCGACCGGTCCATCAAGGGGACACTCTTCCCTTACGCGTGGCGGCGCGGGCCCCTTCCGCGGCGGCAATCTTGGGTGGCCCCACACATGTCAAGAACTGGCCAACACGAGATGAGAATCAGATGTGGATTTACACTGACTTCGGGATAGGCGCAGTCTGGTTTTGTGCTCAGCGTTCACAGTTTTTTTTTCACTCTCGCAAACCTCTTTGAAGGCGAGAGGGACGTGGCAGCAACCAAGTTTGAACATCTACGTTAGTACGTTAGTCTAACTCATCCTGTGACGTGTGACGAAGGGAGATCCCCTCCCGAAACTGTTAGGAAATAAATATATTTAGCCTTGTTGACAACGCTCCCGTTGTGATATATATATAAATATATATAAATATATATATATATATATATATATATATATATATATATATATATATATATGCACTTTATTCAAGCAACAGCAAGATGGCGCCGATGACGAAGAGGCATGACGCGAAGACTGATGATGGGTATTTACAGATGAGGAAGATGAAGACCAATGAATTCTTACACTAATATTCCTCGTCGACGGAAGCGGCCAGCCTGGCCGGAAATTACGCTGTGGAACGCATACGATAGGGCTTGAGACGCAAAACGTGCACGATCTCTGCCCTGCGGCAGCGTTGGTCTGTGGGGGCATGAACAGGTGTAACACGGTAGTTCACTGGTGAAGTCTATTCTACAACTTTGTAGGGGCCAAAATAGCGCGAACCAAGCTTCTCGCATAAGCCAGGCGTTCGTGCAGGAGTACACCGAAGTATATCATCACCAGGTCGGTAGAGAACGCCGCGGTGAGTGGCATCGTAACGATGTTTGCGATCGTCTTGGCTAGCTTCGGTGTTTACACGGGAAAGACGACGGCATCGGGCAACACGGGACAGAAAATGGTCGCAAATGAATGATGAAGAATTGACGGTGCCAGAAAAGAAAGAAACGTCGAGTGGTGATGTCGGTTGGCGTCCGTATACTAGGAAAAATGGAGAATAGCCTGTGGTACATTGAACTGACGTATTATATGCATACGTGACAAAGGGAAGAATGGCATCCCAGTTGCGATAGTCAGGTTGGATATACATGGACAGCATGTAGCTCAGCGTGCGATGAAATCTCTCCGTTCAGCTATTGGTTTGCAATGTGGGTGGTGGCTAGACGTTGTCTTATGAACTGTTTTTGACACTTGAAGATCTCAACTGAGTGCGCTTGAAAAAAATGCCTTGCCTTGGTCGCTCAAAAAACACAAGGGGCCCCGTGACTTAAGTAAATAGCATTCAAGAAGAAAGTTTCTACTTCGGAAGCAGTTCCTAAAGTGATCGCGGCCGTCTCAGCGGTACCGGGTCAAGTGAGCAACCGCGGTGACGATCCATCTCTTGCCGTCTGGGGTAGTTCGGAGAGCCCGAAGAAGTCAATTCCGAAGACAGAGAACGGCCCTGCTTGGCAAGGAAGTGGCTGTAGGGTCCAGACTGGAGCAGTAGTGGGCTGCTTGCGGTGTTGGCAAAGTGCGCACGAGGCAATATACTTAGCTACCGTCGTTGAAAGACCTGGCCAGAAGAATCAACTGCGGATGCGCTCGTAGGTTTTGTGGTAACCAAAGTGGTCTGACGTCGTGTCGTCTTGTGAAGCACGCAGAAATTCAGCGAGAATTGCGCGTGTTACTACGGGAACCCATCGATGGCCTCCCGGTTGGAAAATGTATCGATAGAGCACATCGTTCTCCATTTTGAATAGTCGGAGTTGTTTCCGGAGCCTATCATTGGGGGAAGATGAAGCACCGGTAAGCCGACCGATGAGGTCATTACAATAATAGTCGGCTCGCTGGTGAGTGGTAAGTACTGAAGGACGGGTGGATGAAGGTGGGGAAGAAATAGATGATATCGATGAGGCGTCCTCCGGAGAGCGAATTTGACAAGGGGATGTGACGTGCGCCGAAGACTGCGACAAAGGGCATCGTGACAATGCATCAGCATCTTGGTGTTCTCTTCCAATCTAGTAGATGACGTCAAAGTCATATGATTGTAGCCGGAGCATCCAGCGGCCAAGTCAGCCCGACAATTTTTTTATCGTCGACAATCAGAATAGAGCATGGTGGTGGTCTGTCACCACAGTGAAATGTCGACCATGTAGATACGGACGAAATTTTTGGATGGACCAGGCAACAGCAAGCACCCTTGTTCGGTTACCGAGAACCTCTTTTCTGCAGAGGACAGAGTGCGGCTTACAAACGCGACTACTTTTTCGCGAAAGGCATGGTCGCGCTGAAAGAGTACGGCGCCGATACCTAGTCGACTACCGTCAGTGTGCAAAAACGTATGTGTCTTGTAATCGAAATAACAAAGCACCAGTGGGGATGTCAGTGCGTGCTTGAGTTCTTGATATGAGGCTTAACAGTGATCTTTCCAATTGAAGGAACCAGTACTAGCAAGGAGCTTGTGGAGAGAAGCGACAATGGCGGCAAAGTTGCGAATGAAGCGGCGAAAGTACGATGAGAGTTCAAGGAAGCTGCGTAGTTCTTTAGAACGATAGGGTGCGGAGAATTGGGTACTGCGGAAATTTTGTCCGCATCTGGCTGGATGCCGTCTTTACTAACGAGATGTCCGAGAACTTTTATAGCTGTTTTACCAAAATGGCACTTCTTTGTGCGTAGTTGAAATCCAGCATTAGAGAGGCATGTGAGCACTTGATCTAATCGTTGTAGATGGTAAACCAAAGTGGAAGAAAACACGACAATATCATCAAGGTAGCATAAACAAGTTTTTCACTTGAGGCCGCGAGAAACAGTGTCGACCATCTTTTCAGATGTGGTGGGGGCATTACAAAGGCCGAATGGCATTACGTTACACTCGTAAAGACCGTCTGGTGTAGAAAAGGTGGTCTTTTCTTTGTCTGCTTCGTCCATTAGAATTCGCCAATATCCGAACCTAAGGTCAAGGGTGGAGAAGTATTCGGCGCCTTGCAATGAGTCAAGTGCATAATCTTGTTGCGCGTGCAGTAATGAACACAAAATCGTACCAATCCATCCTTCTTTTGTACCAACACAACAAACGATGTCCAAGAGCTGGTAGAGGGTCATATGAAGTTTCTTTTTAGCATATCGGTCATGTTCTCCTCGAAGATTTTGCGTTCGGCCAAGGAGACTCGGTAGGGACGACGGCGTACAGCAGTCTGACATTCAGTGTCGTTGCGATGATGTGCAACTGTGGTCTGTCCAAGTGTCGAGGCATCGGCGTCGAAGGAGGCCTGGCGTTTCGTTAGCAAATTTAGCAATGTCTCACGTTGAGAAGCAGGAAAGTCAGGATTATTCCAGAGAGCAAAGGAGGAGGAAGTAACAGGCTGGCCCTGTTGTGTCTGAGCTGGCAAAGCGTCAAGAGACACCAAAGATACCGGTTGGCTATCCGCATAACACGACACTGCAGCATTTAGGGGTAGAAGAACAGGCTCCGGGGTAGGGTTCAGGCCGAGGATTATCGCAGCACTGTCATTGAACCACATCAGTCTGGAAGGGAGTACAACGCCGCGAGCTAGACAGTGGTTGGAAGGGTTGATAAGAACGTCACCAGTGGCAATATTCGGAAAAGTCATGGTGATGATTTGCTCTTGACCCGGGAGCAGCATGAAATCAGAAGCTGTGAAAAAACGCAGTGGTTTCACGTCGATGCGTTCACTGCAGTGATCGGTCTCGGTCATCTGGACTACACGTTGACGGCAAGAAATTAATGCAGATGCTGATGAGAGGAAGTCCCCAGCTAAATCAGTTCATGGGCACACGAAATCAAGACAGTGAAAGTTGTGTGATGATGAATACCATCAATGAAGACACGCTCTGTACATTGGGCGATAATCTAATTATTGCTCCATGGCCACAATCAAAGATGATCCAAGATAGGGCGTCTTCACTTTCCGCAATCGAGAACACAAATTCGGCGTGCATAACTAAAATAGTTGCTCCCGTGTCCAACAGAGCAAACACTCGCACACCGTGCACAGCGACCAATAATATGTTTGACATTTGTTCAGGAAGATTTGGGTCATTTTGCCACGATGCAATTTTCCCTCCGAAAACTGCACTGTTTAGTTTTCCGAACGCTGGGCAGACAGTTGAGAGACAGACCGAAGTGGTGAAACAGATCGTCGGAGTGGCGAAGGAGAGTGGAGTCACGTGTATAGTTGGTCGGGTTGAAAATGTGCACAGGAGACGGAGATCGGTGGTTGGAAGGACTGTGGGCATAAGGGTAGTAACTTCGAAGCACATGTGTCATCACGTTCAAAAGCGGCATAACCACGACATTCATTTTGCTGCCGATGTCGGCAGAACCGGTGCGACATGGTCGTGATCAGGCACAGGTGGTGGAACTTAAGACAGCGAGGGTCGCATTGAAGCGATGTGTGCGTACGAATCGGGGTCGGGCAAGGTGCAACATGGTGGGTGCTTTGAAAGGCTGACATTTCTTCCCTAATAATGCCACGCAGATCGCTAGCGACAGGTTGAGCGGGAACGTTGTTAGAAGGAGGTACACTGTAGACTTGCAATTCCTCACGAATTATGACTTGAATGATGGATCGGAGCTCCATACTGTTTCCCCAGGGGTTTTTTAGAGAAGTCTGGTCGCAGGCGGATTGACTGCAAGGCATCAAGCCGCTGGTATTTAGAGATGACGTCGGAAACAGTCCAAGGGTTGTGCGTGGCGAGGGCGTTGAAAGTGGAAGGTCCGATACCCTTCAGAAGGTGTCAGACAGGATCAGCTTCTGGCATGGTGTTGTCGATACGGCGGCAAGTGCAAACACATCCTCAATATAAGAAGTGTAGGGCTCACCGCAATGTTGAACGCGTTCTGCCAGTTTCTTCCGAGTAACTTTTGAACGGACTGTTGGTGTGCCGAAAATACGTCACAGCTGGTCTTTTGGAGGAGGACCAATTGCGGAAGTCGCTGTCATGATTTCGAAACTATGGCTTGCCAACCTGAGAGACGTAAAACAGGGCGCGTGGTAATTTCGATGTCTCGTTCTAGTTGTTGTAGACACTAACGCGTTCATAGTTATCGAGCCAGTCGTCGACATCTTCGTCAGACAGACCGGCGAAGATTGGAGGCTCACGAGGGGGTTGTGACCGGGTTGAGGTTGGCGGCGGGTGGTTGCGCTGGCGGGTGGTTCGGTTGGGCTGGCTCTTGCGACTTGGTGCTCTGCTGGCGTAAACGGCGTCCCGATCGGAGCTCCAGGAGCTGGCTTTGGATGGAGAGAGGTGCATCTTCCACCACTTGAAGTACCACTGTTCAGCTGACCCTTTATTCAAGCAACTGCAAAATGGCGCTGATGACAAAGAGGCACGATGCAAAAAATGATGAGCGTTATTTACAGATGAGGAAGATGAAGTGCAAGGGCTTCTTACTATATATATATATATATATATATATATATATATATATATATATATATATAAGGGAAAGAAGTGTATACCTAAGGGCTCGTTTTTCCGTGTTTTGACACAATAATAATGAGATCTAACAGACAATAATACCAAGGAATGTACAGGGGAAGTTCCCATATATATATATATATATATATATATATGTGTGTGTGTGTGTGTGTGTGTGTGTGTGTGTGTGTGCGAGAGAGGGAAAGGTCTCTGATTTGCGCAGGCTTTGACTGAGGCTTGCGCTGAGGTTTGACTGATTGATTGACATGTGTGGTTTAACTTCCCAAACAACCATTTGTATATGAGAGACGCCGTAGCTGAGGGTTCTGGAAATTTCGACCACCCGGTGTTCCTATTTGTGCAGCCAAATCTTACCACACGGGCCTACAGCATATAACACTGATGCTATACATATTTACATAAATGTGCACACTAACGTGCAGCCCTGAACATTAAGCATTCTGGTAAACAAACGAACATAAGGGTTTAAAGCGTATTGCTCTTGCACAACAATTTTGTGAAACGTGCATGCGTGTAAGAAAACATAATTCATCTCTCCCATATGTGATGTCAGATATTAGTGGTAATGCTTTGTTGGGCAGAAAATCACGCAGAGTTAGGGCAAATTGGGTGCAGAGGCGCAGCAAAATTTCAAATGGAGGCAGCTTCAAAGATTGTTTTGCACAGACCTCTTTTTGATCAAGCTGTTCATTTTTCATAGATGCCGAGAAAGAAATGAAGGAGAAAAAAAACTAAAGTAAAAGAATTGGACCTTACCGATCAAACTTAGAATACATTTTTAAAAAGTGAAGGATTTACAACGAACCCCTAAAAGCCTTTGTTCTTTGCTGAAATCGATTCCATTACAGTTTTTTTCTTTAGTACCTCTTAATCGCCTTTCTCTTCGGCTTTAATGACTAGCTTATAGCGATTAATTTTGTACAGCCTGAAATTTATTCCTCCGCTTTCTATGTTCAGCTTTCCTAAGCCACGTGATACAGCTCGCCTTTCCTGCCCACCAAACTGCGATAAATCTGTTTTTAAGCCTAGCCGCAGTGAACGGCTTCACTGGTCAGCTGCTGTGCGCCCTGCTTAGTTCAACGATTGCGTCAGCACTGAACAAAGAACTAACGAGCACTTCTTGAGCAAAACTAAAGGAAGTTTGTTTTATGGCCGAAAGAAATCTAAGAAAAAAAGTGGGTAAATACTGCTTCTTAATGTCGCGGACGTTTCATTTTGTAATCTTGTTGAACTTTAAATAGTTATTTCGCGCTTGAAAGAGCAACCTTATATTAAGTTATTCCACGCTGTAGAAGCAAGTCCATAAGCTGCATATAAATTTTCTGAGTTGATTTCATGCCCAGAAAACACAAACCTTTTTCGTCTCTGTGCATATATATATGAGAGCAAAAACAGTTTCTTTTCTCTTGGTGATTAATGCTCATAGAATAAGCAATAGCGTTCCAACTCGGTGGTAAAATGATTACAGTTCTCGGCTACTGAGCCCTTATTTGAAAGCCGCCTGTTTGATCCTGGCCGCAGCGCTCATATTTCGATGGAAGCAAATTAGCAGAGGTGCATGTGCCATTCGATGGCAGTGTGCGGTAAAGAACATCAGTCTCAGTTAGTACAAATTTCCCGTCCCCTCCCCTACGGCGTGCATCATATTGATGCCGTGATTTCGGCACGTAAAACCACAAGTATTATCATGAGAATTAAAGAGAAAACTCACAATAATGTACATCATTCAAAGCTCTATACATATAGTTGGGCCAGTTCAACGATCAACGGACCGACGCCGTCGTGGCTTAGAGGCTGTCTATGTCAAACACTGCACCTCTACCACTTGATACGCTTAGCTGTAAGCCCTTGACACGTTTATTAGAGAATTGGCAGAGGTAAAGCAACCAGTTGTGAAGCGAAACAAGCGCGAGCACAAACATCAGGCCTCACTCTTTTCTTTCACTGGTGATGCTGCCTGTACCATATATTCATACTAGAACATGTTCATACAATCATAAATTTAACAGGTTTTCAAACTCTATAGGTATTATGTACTTACAAAATGACGGGCTGACCAGTGCATGCAGGCTACCGGCATGCACTGGCTAACGCTCACCGCACGAAAGGTTTCCTTGCCACACGGATAACTCGACAGAGATTCAGGCAGTGCGAAATTCCTCCTATCAAACAAAACGATATTGGCAATACCAGACAAAAATTGCAGTTTATTCAAAGAAAAACGTTAATGCTACTTTAATCCCGGCACGCGAGGTTTTATATTATCAGAAGCATTCGAGCAAACAAGATGCACACGTTAAGCAGACCGCATGAAATGTATAGACGTTATGTACTGTCGCATCGCGGTTTGTGGTCACCCAGAATAATTGTGGCGTAGCGTTATGTTCTTAATGTTTGTCATGCATGATGGTGTACAATATTTTCTCAATAATATTAATGCGAATATAAAGCTTCCGAGGTGTACATATAACTGAAATTTGGGCCAAGTGTCATATATATATATATATATATATATATATAATATATATATATATATATATATATATATATATAAATAAGGGAAAGAAGTGTATACCTAAGGGCTCGTTTTCCGTGTTTTAACACAATATTAATGAGATATAACAGACAGTAATGCCAAGGAATGTACAGGGGAAGTTATTAGAACCAATGGAATGTAAATAAGAAGAAAGAAAAGTGGATGAAAAAATTACCAACTGTGAGCAGTTGGTAATTTATATATATATATATATATATATATATATATATATATATATATATATATATATATATATATATATATATATATATATACAGTATAAAAAGAGGTCGACAAACGTGCGAAAAAACACTAGTTTTACTAACGTTTCGGCAGGTGGGCCTGCCTTCGTCGGAGTGAATGGTTACACATGGCACACAGGGCACATATAATAAGCCGCTTCTTTGCGTATCACATGGCTAAGTCATTATCAGTAGTATAGAAAACAAGATTATCTATCACCAAAGGTACGTGGCTATAGTGCATATACAGCTGAAAACGCGTATCATTATACAATAGTGAAATGGCACGTATTAGATACCCTACAACTTGTGTGGAATGAAACAGGTCAGCAAAATAACAGACTGCGCACGCAGTAGCTCACTTGGTCATACGTTCTGCGGAATAATCACAGCCTAAAAACATTCAGTAAGCCTTTAAAAAAAGAAGTTTAGAAAGATAAACAAAATCACCAAGCAGGCAGAGCAAAATGAATGCGAGTAAATGGTGAAGCGACAAAGGCCACCTAAATTATGTAGGTAATATTTGACAATAGGCCAACATCGTACGAAGAATATACACTTGTCAGTAAAACAAAAAAGCGATTTACTAAGGCAATATGCAAGTAAGCGTACCCGGGCTCTCGTTCATGCCGGCAGATAGTGTTTTGAATTTATGAATTAAAAATGACTCTTTTACTTCGCGTTCATGGTGTGATTTAAAACCCGATTCCAGTATTGTAGCTATCATGTTACTGAATGAATGACCTGCCTCGGTGACATGCCTTGAAATTGGTAAGTTAGGAAGGGCATGCACATGAGCTTTATGATTATTGAAACGGTATCGAAAAGCAGTTTCAGTATGACCTATGTATTGTACATGACAGAGTGAGCATTCCAGCAAATATACGACATTTGCAGTATCACAAGTAAAACTGCCATTAATTTTGAACTTGAAGTTCGTCGCAGTACTGGCTGCCAGTGTTGTTGTCGTCATGTGTGCACACACTTTACAGCGGGGCTTTTTACAAGGACGGCAACCAAGCGTCTGGTCGTTATTGTTCTGTCTGGTTTTAGAGGAAGTTAATAAATCTCGCAGATTTTTGCCTCGTCTGTACACAACACGTAGTGGTTCTGGAAACGCTTTTGCAAGGCGTTCGCTCTGCATAAGTATGTTGTGGTGTTTACGGAAAATTGATGCGACGTTAGGTGCCGATGCGTTATGGGTTAAAACCAGGTTAACCTGTGAATGACTTTTAGGATTTTTCTTGGGGATGCAGAGTGCTGTACGGTCTTGTGCGTCGGCCCGCCTTACTGCGTCATCGACTAACTTGGGCGGATATTTTTGTTTAAGAAGTACAGTGCGTAGCTGGTTACAGTTATTATCAAAGTCAGATTGCTCAGAGCAAATTCGCTTAAAGCGTAAGGCCTGGCTGTAAGGTATGCTGGATTTGCAGTGTCTTTTGTGGCTGCTTTGAAAGTGTAAATACCTCTGTCTGTCAGTCGGCTTGCGGTAAAGTTTAGTGCTCAATTTTGCATTATCGAGACAAACGGTTACATCGAGAAAGTTAATGGTCTCTGGTGAATATATGTGCGAAAAGGATATGGAAGGGTGAGCATTATTAAAGTCCGAAATAAAAGACAAAAGTTCCTCCTCTCCATGTGGCCAAATCATGAAAATGTCGTCAATAAATCTTTTGTAATAAAAAGGTTTTAGTGAACGACCCGACAAGAATTTGTTCTCAAGGGATCCCATAAATATATTTGCATAGCTTGGCCCGATCTTAGTACCCATAGACGTACCACTTACTTGAACATAATGCACTCCATTGAATTCAAAGTTGTTGTACTGAAGAATCATTTCAAGCAGTATAGCTATAGTCGAGCTATCAATGGACTTGTCGAGAGCGGAGTGATCGTAAGCCTCAACCACGGACCTTATACCATCCAAGTGCGGTATGCTTGTGTAGAGAGACGCAACATCGAGAGTTACAAGAAGAGCGTTGTTAGGTATAATAAGGTTGGCAATATCAGAAAGGAAGTCGTTAGTATCTCGCAGAAATGACTGAAACGTAGAGGGTATCTGGTTTATCAGGCTATCTACGTAACGTGACAAGTTTTCTGTCACGGTACCTATGCCGGAAACAATTGGGCGACCAGGATTGTTGTGTTTATGGATTTTGGCAACAAATAGAACCTACCAGCTGCCGGACTAAGAGGGATTAGAGAAGCTGCCCTATCTTTTAGTTTTTTCTCCTTTATTAGTTTTCTTATTGTGCCGTCTAATATCGCTTTATAATCCTCAGTCGGATCGGCCTCGAGTCGCCTATAAAACGACCTATCATCAAGCTGACTGTTCGCTTCAGCAATATATTTGCTCGTGTCCATGACAACGATGGCACCTCCTTTGTCTGCAGGTTTTATTGTGATGTCGGTGCGTTCGCCAAGGTTTGCTATAGCTTTTCTTTCTAGGGTCGATAGGTTTCGACGAAAAGACTGGGGTTCATTATAAGCTTGAATGATATCTCGCTGCACTGCTTTAATAAATATGTCCAAGTGTTTGTCACGTTGTGACCCCGGTGTCCAACGTTTAGCCGAAGGTAAAGCGGTTGGATCGTCGGCGGGAGTCGGCTGATCGAAGAAATATTCGCGTAGTCTCATATTTCGTGCGAAGTTGTCTAAATCTTTGTATAACTGAAATTCATTATAGTTACCACTTGCTGGACAGAAGCTTAAACCACGGGATAAAAGACTGAGTTCTTCTTTAGATAAGATAGCAGTTGAAATATTAATAATGTTGTCGGGTGCAGGTTTACATGTTCTTTCCTTGGCCGAAGATGGAGGCGTTGAGTTTTGAAGTTTTACACCATCTCTGAGCAATTTTTTGCGTTTCTGTGCGTTAAGCTTGGAACGTTTCTTTTGCTCATATGCTCTTAGGGACGATGATTCCTCTGGAGAAAGGCTAAACTGATCGAGTAGTTGGCGCTCCCTGTTTATCAGCGATTTTACGGAAGATCGATAATGGTTTACTACAATGTGTACTAGCTCAAGTGAGGCGTTCTTTAAGGTGTCAAACCACTTCCTCGCGTTGCACTTCGATAGCTTTGATGTTGCTGGCTGTAGACAGAGACTTAAACCTCTAGGCGGAATGGAAGCCGCTAAATATGCTTCTAGAGTAGACACATGTAGCTCGTAACGGACACGTTTCTCTACAGACTTCCTAATTATTTGAAACTGCTTAGAACACTTTGAACTCACGATACTATTCGACAATGAGTGCTGTAGTCAATTATTCGGTTTTCTTTTTAAAACGTCTGAATATTTGCGTCGAAGTGGGTACCTGGAGCTCGTAAGGGAAACTGCCGTCTTTCGTGGGTCTTGTGGAGCCAAGCTGGCTGATGTTCCTGGTGCGGAATTCCTCTGGGCAGAGCAGGAGTAGCATTTCTCGTTCCGGGGCACACAAGGATGATCCGATGACCGCTGGTTGGCGGACGCTGTAGGCGTTGATTCGGCGAGCATGGCATTGCTGCGTGGCTCCTTCAAGGTAGGTTCGTTGCGAAAAGAACTCGCATGACCCTGGATACTTTTGGTCGGCCGCATAGCCCCAGGTTGCCTTTTGCGGGTCTTGGCGGTTTCTGGCGTAGTCCGGTGGCTTATTAAAGCAGTGCAGCGAGATATCATTCAAGCTTATAATGAACCCCAGTCTTTTCGTCGAAACCTATCGACCCTAGAAAGAAAAGCTATAGCAAACCTTGGCGAACGCACCGACATCACAATAAAACCTGCAGACAAAGGAGGTGCCATCGTTGTCATGGACACGAGCAAATATATTGCTGAAGCGAACAGTCAGCTTGATGATAGGTCGTTTTATAGGCGACTCGAGGCCGATCCGACTGAGGATTATAAAGCGATATTAGACGGCACAATAAGAAAACTAATAAAGGAGAAAAAACTAAAAGATAGGGCAGCTTCTCTAATCCCTCTTAGTCCGGCAGCTGGTAGGTTCTATTTGTTGCCAAAAATCCATAAACACAACAATCCTGGTCGCCCAATTGTTTCCGGCATAGGTACCGTGACAGAAAACTTGTCACGTTACGTAGATAGCCTGATAAACCAGATACCCTCTACGTTTCAGTCATTTCTGCGAGATACTAACGACTTCCTTTCTGATATTGCCAACCTTATTATACCTAACAACGCTCTTCTTGTAACTCTCGATGTTGCGTCTCTCTACACAAGCATACCGCACTTGGATGGTATAAGGTCCGTGGTTGAGGCTTACGATCACTCCGCTCTCGACAAGTCCATTGATAGCTCGACTATAGCTATACTGCTTGAAATGATTCTTCAGTACAACAACTTTGAATTCAATGGAGTGCATTATGTTCAAGTAAGTGGTACGTCTATGGGTACTAAGATCGGGCCAAGCTATGCAAATATATTTATGGGATCCCTTGAGAACAAATTCTTGTCGGGTCGTTCACTAAAACCTTTTTATTACAAAAGATTTATTGACGACATTTTCATGATTTGGCCACATGGAGAGGAGGAACTTTTGTCTTTTATTTCGGACTTTAATAATGCTCACCCTTCCATATCCTTTTCGCACATATATTCACCAGAGACCATTAACTTTCTCGATGTAACCGTTTGTCTCGATAATGCAAAATTGAGCACTAAACTTTACCGCAAGCCGACTGACAGACAGAGGTATTTACACTTTCAAAGCAGCCACAAAAGACACTGCAAATCCAGCATACCTTACAGCCTGGCCTTACGCTTTAAGAGAATTTGCTCTGAGCAATCTGACTTTGATAATAACTGTAACCAGCTACGCACTGCACTTCTTAAACAAAAATATCCGCCCAAGTTAGTCGATGACGCAGTAAGGCGGGCCGACGCACAAGACCGTACAGCACTCTGCATCCCCAAGAAAAATCCTAAAAGTCATTCACAGGTTAACCTGGTTTTAACCCATAACGCATCGGCACCTAACGTCGCATCAATTTTCCGTAAACACCACAACATACTTATGCAGAGCGAACGCCTTGCAAAAGCGTTTCCAGAACCACTACGTGTTGTGTACAGACGAGGCAAAAATCTGCGAGATTTATTAACTTCCTCTAAAACCAGACAGAACAATAACGACCAGACGCTTGGTTGCCGTCCTTGTAAAAAGCCCCGCTGTAAAGTGTGTGCACACATGACGACAACAACACTGGCAGCCAGTACTGCGACGAACTTCAAGTTCAAAATTAATGGCAGTTTTACTTGTGATACTGCAAATGTCGTATATTTGCTGGAATGCTCAATCTGTCATGTACAATACATAGGTCATACTGAAACTGCTTTTCGATACCGTTTCAATAATCATAAAGCTCATGTGCATGCCCTTCCTAACTTACCAATTTCAAGGCATGTCACCGAGGCAGGTCATTCATTCAGGAACATGATAGCTACAATACTGGAATCGGGTTTTAAATCACACCATGAACGCGAAGTAAAAGAGTCATTTTTAATTCATAAATTCAAAACACTATCTGCCGGCATGAACGAGAGCCCGGGTACGCTTACTTGCATATTGCCTTAGTAAATCGCTTTTTTGTTTTACTGACAAGTGTATATTCTTCGCACGATGTTGGCCTATTGTCAAATATTACCTACATAATTTAGGTGGCCTTTGTCGCTTCACCATTTACTCGCATTCATTTTGCTCTGCCTGCTTGGTGATTTTGTTTATCTTTCTAAACTTCTTTTTTTTAAAGGCTTACTGAATGTTTTTAGGCTGTGATTATTCCGCAGAACGTATGACCAAGTGAGCTACTGCGTGCGCAGTCTGTTATTTTGCTGACCTGTTTCATTCCACACAAGTTGTAGGGTATCTAATACGTGCCATTTCACTATTGTATAATGATACGCGTTTTCAGCTGTATATGCACTATAGCCACGTACCTTTGGTGATAGATAATCTTGTTTTCTATACTACTGATAATGACTTAGCCATGTGATACGCAAAGAAGCGGCTTATTATATGTGCCCTGTGTGCCATGTGTAACCATTCACTCCGACGAAGGCAGGCCCACCTGCCGAAACGTTAGTAAAACTAGTGTTTTTTCGCACGTTTGTCGACCTCTTTTTATACTGCATTTTCCACCGGATCCATTGAATATCACCCCACCATATATATATATATATATATATATATATATATATATATATATATATATATATATATGAGATATAACAGACAGTAATGCCAAGGAATGTACAGGGGAAGTTATTAAAACCAATGGAATGTAAATAAGAAGAAAGAAAAGTGGATGAAAAAATTACCAACCATGAGCAGGAATCGAACCTACGACCTTCGAATTACGCGTTCGATGCTCTAACCACTGAGCTATCACAGCGGCCCTCCCTCCATCCACTTTTTTGAGTTTATCTGTGAATTTAGAAGTAGGAGTGACAGTCAGCGCCATACTAAATACCGTACCTACTTCTAAATTCACAGATAAACCCAAAAAAGTGGATGGAGGGAGGGCCGCTGTGATAGCTCAGTGGTTAGAGCATCGAACGCGTAATTAGAAGGTCGTAGGTTCGATTCCTGCTCATGGTTGGTAATTTTTTCGTCCACTTTTCTTTCTTCTTATTTACATTCCATTGGTTTTAATAACTTCCCCTGCACATTCCTTGGCATTACTGTCTGTTATATATCATTAATATTGTGTTGAAACACGGAAAAACGAGCCCTTAGGTATACACTTCTTTCCCATATATATATATATATATATATATATATGCGCGAAAATTCTACCAGGAACATGTTCCCTGGTGGCCCAAACGTCGAATAAAAAATTTCTTGTTTATCTATGTGCTAGACGCACTTTTTTACAAAATCAGTGACACAGTCAACTGACTTCAAGATTTACTTCAGCGCAACGAGACCTTTTTGAGGGGCTTCCTCGCAAGTGGCACAATAGGAGATCAGTCCTAGCCTTGAAGAAGAAAAGTTCAGTTGTCGAAACGTCGGCTTGAGCACACAACGCCTGTTTACGGATTTTTATTGGCATGCTTTCACCTACTCCTTCCCGCATTCTTTGAATTCTACAAAAAATAACAGCATGCTGTATCGGTTCAGGTTGCAGCGAGACTGCAAACGTTGGAAGTACGTCCACATGCTTACACTTGGAATTGAAACCCCAGGTGGTCGAAATTTCCGGAGCCCTCCACTACGGCGTCTCTCATAACCATATGGTGGTTTTTGGACGTTAAACCCCACAAATCAATCAATCAATCACTTCGAATTGATTCTTTGCCCCCTCAGTTCTTTTAAGTCTTTCCTCGGAACGCTTTGTAACACTGTGCGAGAACCAGACACTAGACCGCTATCAGTTACGTTCTGCTAGAGCACCGTACCTGTCACTTGTCAGCCTGCAAGGCAGTGAAGGCACTTTTGCACTTCGCAAGTAAAACCCCTGTGACATGGCAAATCTATTATCTTATTCATAGCGACGGTCGTTTAAAAGTGTGCTGTCATTTGATAAAAACAAATATCATTTTAAAATGATGACCATGAATTGAGCCCTTTTTTATCATCAAATGGTGTTTTCCTAAATATAACCGCAGCTGTTTTACCCGATTTGCCACAGCTGCATGAAATAAACGAAGTCAAACCAACGACCAGCTGAAAACCATCATAGCTAACAATATGACCGGGTGTGAGTCAGTGAAATGAAGTGTGGGAGCGCGACCTACACTCCGGCTGCAGAAATGAGACGGTGGCCGCCTGTTTATGTAGCCACCATCTTTATCACCAAAGCACGTGTAATTGAACCTTCAAAACCCGCGCTCCACTCAGCCCACTGTACTCACTTGAAAAATGACCAGCGTCAAGCCATTGCGGTTGAGAGTGGCTTTTTTTAGAAGCTTTCGCACGTGTTCTTCCGTCGTGAAAACAGTAATAAATAATTTAATAGAAATTTAGTTATTTATAAATGACAAAATTAAGCTACCAATGCTTAAGTCAATAGCCATCTCTCTTAAAAGCTTCTGGCATCGAAACTACATATTCGTTTCAAAATCAAATGCCAATGTGCTGTGGAATCTCAGTCAACAAATAAAATATCGTTTTCATGCAGCAGTATTAGTTTTCCCGTGAAACAGTTAAATATTGACATTGCACAGGAACGAAATTCTCTGTAGATAACATTACATTTGCCGTGTGCCAGTGGCATATGTGCTTTGCGAATGCCTCCGGTTAGTGATGCAGTCCCGCACGTGTTATCGAATTCAATGCTCATTGCCCCTTTCCGCCCTCCCTCTCCCTGTCATCCATTTACATTTCCCAGTCGCTCAGTGTAAAATGCGTAGAAACCTGAAAGTGTCTTGGTTAGCCTCCCTCTTTCCCATTTTTTTCTTGTTTCCTTTCATTGAACACCGTGGCATTGTACAAGTTCCGTGCATTCTGTTAATATTGAGGCCTATACGCTGTTTTCTGTACCACCGCAATAGAACCTCGAAGTCCCAATATTGCGCGCAAGTCCTTGGCAGCGCCACGTGCACATAAAAACGATAGTCCACAGGGCTGCTAGCAGCTTCGGGCTCAGTGCCTCGAGCCGTATGCTCTTCTTAATTCGTCCTGCCAGTTCAGTCCTCCTTTTTTAAGCACGCGCTGTCAAACTACATTTGCTGCTTTTGGAGGTACATCCTATAAGGCGTACCGACGAGTACCTCGCTTGAGCCTTTTACCTTTGTTTCGGTCTTCCCACTGTCGGCGTGAAGCCCAAAGGAAAAAAAAAAACGTACGTACATTGCGCGCACATCTGTGCACACAACGAAGCCTCTGCCAGTCCTAATAACGTGGAAAACCTCGCAGCGAAAACAATGGGATTTAACTTTCTCGACGTGTCCTCCGCCGCGCACAGCAACTCCCGTTCCACAAATTTGAATTTAAAATGGAGAGCACATGGGCTTTTTGGTGGCCACCTTTCTCTCGCGAGATGGGCTCTTTGTTCGCGTGTGTGCCTGGGTTTTTCGGCCCGCAAGCCGCAGTTACCAAAGATCAAGGGAGAAATTATCTTATAATCGCACATTTTTTGTTATTTCTTACTTTGCCGCTAATGCAAATGTCCTCTGTTTTTTCTTGAATGGGCCCTTATCTTTTTCATGCTTCCTTCTTCTTCATTTGGCGGTAATTAAAGACGAGACAAAACAATGAATTCGACTTTCTTATCATGAATGAGGCCACCGCTCCCCACGAATCCTGCGTTTACCCTCATTGTATACGCCAACCTGTGCACAGCTTTGCGATTCGTATATTGGTGGCCCTTAAATTCAATTCATCGTCTCTAGTCGTTAATTATATTACGAACCACGTTGAAAGGACTTGTGTGTTAAAATTTGGTTGGTCCACCTCAGTTAAGTAATGTACGCGGTGCTTGGTCGCTGACCCAAAGGTCGCTGGTTTCATCCCAACCGCGCGGACGCATTTCGATGGAGATGAAATGGTGAAGGCCCGTGTAATGTCAGTTTACGTCAAAGAACGCTAGATTGTCACAATTTCGAAAACCCTCCATTATGGCGTCTCTCAGAACCTTATCATAGTTGCGTGAGGTAACAGACCAACGAAATCTTGCGATTTGTACCCTCACTTCGTCTTCTGAGTCATCTATACAAGATGTTTTTGAATATATAACGTCACTATTTTAAGGTGACCGCTAATCAAAAGTCACTATCCAGAGGACGTGGTAATTATGACGTAGCGCTCGCAAACTAAGAAATATACGCGAACACTTAGAATGCAAGCGCCTGTGTTGTATGCCTTGATGTTTTTGAATTTGTGTCTTCTCGCTTCGCGGTATACTCTTCAGTATAGCTCGTTCTTCGAAGCAATAATTTGTATAACTAGCTCTGGACACTATATTTTGAAAAAGAAACGTACTAAGCCAACCTAGAGTCTAAACATTTGCTTAGAAAAAACGAGATTCTGATTACGGTCTCTCCTATCTACCCAAAACGTTCATTTGAAACTAACCTACTATACTCCTCGACCTCATACGAATTGACATATCATTGCGTGCATCGCATGACGCTCTTTATATTACATAATTATTATACAGCGTTCTCTGCATCTTTCTATACCTTTCTACCTTTCCCAACTCTCTCATCCTTTTCTCCAGTGTAGCATATACGATAGTTTGAACTGGTTAATGTCCCTAGCTTTCCTTTATCTCATTTTTCTTTCTTTCCAGCATGTACCATATTATACTCTAATCGAAAAGTATAGGCTCAGAGAGTCACGTAGGATGACTCTCCGCAAGCACCCCATAAATATTCTGTAACGCTTCATTGTAGGCTCCCTGCACCGTGAAAACACACCGAGAAACTAAAGAAAATTGCTCCCACCGTCCCGAAGGGAGTCGTGAGCAAATGCGAATATATTTAATGTACCGAAAGTACGTGGCGTCTTAAGGCGCGCGCTTCACTCCATTTATATATACGTGTGAGCGAGCAGACGGCAGAGTGGGGAGCAGGGAGGAGAAAGAGCGAATGGCGAGAGAAGGAGCGGTGATGCAATGCGCCTACGCTCTCCTACACTCCCTACACACGCGGGAGGCACTGCGCCGTGCTCCCTACCGGGCTACAAAAATTAGATGCCTTTCTCCTTTTCTAACCACAAACACTACACACGCGGGAGCTCCGCTGAGCCCCCGCAACGCGAGCGCCCTCACACGTCAGAGCACGCTTCTCCTCCGCACTTACTCGCCGCTACGCCGCCCACACCACCTGCTCCGATTCTAGGGGCGAGGATAAGCGCGCTTGCCCCAGGTGTTGCGATGGAAGAGGGAGTGAAAGCGGAGAGAGAACACCTGCTGGCGCGCAGACACCGACAGACGCCTGACATGGCACGACTAAGAAATGCATTTGCATTTGAAAACATCGTAACTGCCGAGTGTGCCCGCCGATTACGCCTTTTCTAGGGTGACGTCTATCTTTATCGAGCTGCTGCAGTGAGTAAGCATGAAGTTAATGTTGAGGCCTGCATTGATGCGTTAAATGCGTCAACTTAAGCAGCTGTTACCGTGAACAGCTTTCAACATTACAGTTAACACGAGGTCAAACATAATACGGTGGACTGCAAGGCTTTCCCTAATGTGCCACTCGATGCTGGTTGCCTGTTTAAATGGAGGCTCAGTCTGTCAGTCTTGCGGCTCCATAAAGCTCGGGCATCAATCGTCGCTAAAAGCTTCAGGGCTCTTTTCGAGACAGAATGAAAGGAAGGAACTGTCTACTTGGTTTGCAAAGTAAACTCATCAACATTCCTCGGATGGAACTCGCGTTCCACCGCACCTTGTATAAACAAACTGCTTCGATCGCGTAAGTTGCGTTCAGAACATCGCTTCGACGGAGACGCACGCAGGAAACCTTCCACAAACTTGGATAGGAATAAGTAATTGCTCACCGAAGCTTAAGTTAGTGTAAGCGGAACGAAAACGAACTTGTTATGCAATAATACAAATTTGTCTGTGTGTTTCACCTAAGCATAAAACCAAATATCTAAATAAAGGACGATTAACTGCAACTGAATATGGTTTGGACATATGGTTTGGTCACTTAAAGAGGTCGTTACGCGTAGCTAATTGTGCTTAACTAATTCACTAAGATCAAACATTCAACAACTTTACTATTCGCTTCAAAGGGGTCCTGAAAATTTTTTTTGAGTAACCATGGAATTAATTCTCTGGAAAAGCGTATTACATTACAAATTGAACGCCGCAAAAGTTTCAAGAATCTGTCCGGTACGAGCGGAGTTACAAAGATTTGTCACACGCTGCAATCACATCCTCTCTTCTCTCGTCCCGACGTAAGCGCTGGAAGCTGAGCAAAAAAAATGTAAGGGACAAAAAAAAACGTCACTCGCGCCTCGTTACCTTGACCATTTTTAAATGCGAAGCATTTCTTAGCGAACTTCGGCGACATTGAGCGTATCTATCTACCTAGCCACTTACGTTTGGATGCTTTCGTGCTCACCCTCTTATCTTGGCGTGAACTAAAATTAGAGGCGGTTTGATGAATATGACACGCTAGTCAAGACATAAATAATAATCACAGTCCCGTCGCGTACGTCATCAAACACTTCCTGCCAGACGTTGGTATGCGGGTATGTGCCACATGTGACTCCCCCTTATTATATACCCAGGAACGACAGGAGCACACATGGGCAATTTTAACGCGTGAGCGTTAAGAAATGCCCGACATCGGTAATGTCGACCCGCCCAATGCAAATATTAAATGCCAGGGTCCAAGCTGGAATCAAACCCAAGCATTCTGTGCGGCAATTAAGCATTTTACCACAGAGCTATAGGCCAGGTTTCGGAAGTACCTTTCAAATAGACGCTGGTCTTGGTGAAAAGTCAATAGTGGTTGCACTCCTGCCTGTCCAATTCTATAAACATTACATATGTACTCCATTGATGCAGCCGTCACGTCGGGTTAACGTCAATTGTAGTTAGTTCTCATGCGCTGAGGTTGATTTATGTAGCAGTGCTCAGGGCCAGCATCTTCGCAAGCATAGCTTTTGGTGTTGCTAATACTCATGGTCCACATGGCATCTCTGCGCAAGTGCGAACAACTGCTTATGTAAACATCTGCAATCTTCAACATATGTCTGTGCGTGCAACATTTGTACATACATTTAGCGTCATTTGATGATCTATTGCTCAATAAAAATTGTGATACGGTCATTTTCTCTCCGCATGCTTCTCATAACGTCGATTCCAAGGTACGTGGTATCTCGCGAATTTTTCCTTTTTTTTCTTAAAATACGTGGCTTTTTCAGAGCAATCACGTGTGCATGCGTGGAAAAGTGACGGCTTCTCGTGGTGATCTTTGTAACAACCAAGCACGCTATGTTCAAATCAGCCAATGGCTGATAAATGGGTTACTGGGCTTATTTTCCGTGATTTGTCGAGAGAAGAGAAAGGTATTTTTTGCTGACTTTGATAATTTATTGCAAATTCCACGCCGCGTGCTGCGCTATATTTGGCTCATGTATTGTCGGTAGCCTCTACTAACGATCGGCAGCATTTTCTGACCATGCTCAAAAAGTGTTGTAGGGCCCCTTTAAGTGTGGCAGCTTGGGCTAGTTGGTATGGCATGACGATAGTTATAGCGCGAGAACAAAACGACAACACAGTCTTTCGTGTCCTTCTTGTCTCTGTGTCGTCGTTCTCTTCTCGCGTTATAACTATCGTCATGCCCCTTTAAGTTTAAGCGCGTTTGATTACTTAGTGGAGGTTATTTCGAAACGATCGATCCATTTTTTTTTTGTGACCATGCACATGCTGCTTGGCGATTTTTTGTAGCATTGCAAGAAAGTTTGCGACATACGAAATAAAACCGCGCGACTGCACTCGTGCATTTTATTTCATCGAAGTGCTTTTTATTGTCTAGAGAATGTTCATTACAGCTTCGCTTGAATGATTCTCAGTGTATACAGATCGTGACTACTCTGAAAATGAAAATTTCTGCTCTGTTCCTGTTCGGTACTTCTGACCTATAGCAGGTAGCTTCATTTGTCGCAATAATCAGTATAATTGATTGATGATATGTGGGATTTAACGTCCCAAAACCACCATATGATTATGAGCCATGCCGTAGTGGAGGGCTTCGGAAATTTCAACCACCCTGGATTTTTTAACGTGCACCCAAATCTGAGCAAACGGGCCTACAACATTTCCGCCTTCTTCAGAAATGCAGCCGCCGCAGCCAGGATTCGATCCCGCGACCTACGGGTCAGCAGCCGTGTACTTTATCCCCTAGACCACTGCGGCAAGGCTATAATCAGTATAGGCTGGAACATTTATTAGAAGGCCATGTGCTCAGACAAAAAGGGGGCATTGCTTTTTTCGGAAAATTCAAGTTCTGCAAACTTTTCTGGGCAGGGGGAGACTGCATGCCATATAGCTCAATGTATGGGCCCATTGGTATACTAATGGCCAGTGTATCAAGAACTGTGTGTAGTGTTCAAAGACAGCTCACTGACTCCTTTAAAAATCTAGTAAAAACAAAAGCTGCCTTATCCCAAAACAACAAAGCGAAGGGATGTTTAATCGTTTAAGAAGGTCTATAGCATGCGGAGGAGCGGCGGGTGGTGAAATTGAGTTCTCACGTGTTTTTTTTTTTTGCGACAGTCACTTTCCCACTCCCATTGTTCGCGTAGGTCGTTCTGAAACTTGCTTAATTTTTTGCTCTTTTTTTGCACCGTCATATTATAGAGAACGGCCGCCTAATGGCACTTTTTTTTTTCATCCGATAATATTTATAGTGTTAAATAACCCCAGGTGGTCGCAATTTCCGGAGCCCTCCAATACGGCGTCTCTCATACTCATATGGTGGTTTTGGGACGTTAAACCCAACAAATAAATGAAGTCAATAATATTCATGGTTACGAATTGGTTAACATAGGTTGATTAATTAAACAAACTTGTGCTCCAACTGTTCATTTTCAAACGCCTGCTCAGTTGTATCTTCCAATTCTACAAATCTCGAGTCTCTGTTAATTTATAATTCTCTAATAAAAAAATCTGATGCCTGTTGAACTGGGCGAACTTTATACCTACGCTGACAGCGTGAATAATAACATTACGTAAAAGCCATAATTCAATATATCTTTGTCCCCTTGGGAGTAAATGTAGCTCCATCTGTAATAGAAATGAGTTTTTCGTTTGCCATAGCTTCTGATCGGCTTAATTGCGCTTTAGGCACAGGTTCAAGTCCAACGCGTTACAGTTCTGTAACAGCCAAGCCAACGTTCTAATATTGATTTACTATGTGTGATTGTACAGTTTTGTTAATGTAAGCACGTGGAAACTATGGGCTGCAGAATACACGTTTTGTACGCTGATTTAAGTACCAGTGTTTCATTTCATAAGAAAGTATGCGAGAGGAATGCACATGCTGAGCACTCGGATTGTCAAAAGCACGGGTTTTTTCTTTAGATAATAATAATAATAATAATAATAATAATAATAATAATAATAATAATAATAATAATAATAATAATAATAATAATAATAATAATAATAATAATAATAATAATTAGTATTAGTAGTAGTAGTAGTAGTAGTTGTTGTAGTGGTGGTGTTTAACATCTCAAATACCACCTTATATGGTAATAATTGATGGTGCAGCGGAGCACTCTGGAAACTTTGTCCATCCGGTGCGTTTTGACGAGCGCTTACATCGAAGTACAATTCTTCTCGAATGAAACGCTACCACCATGGCCGGGATCGAACCGGCGACGTTCGTGTCAGTATCTGAGGACCATGCACACTCTTGCACTGTGGCGGACTGCCAAGGCAAGATCACTTCCATAGGGAGTGAACGTCATGCCAGTTTTTACTTTCGAAGCAGCATGGTTTGTTATGTCCTGCAGGATTTGGTTTTGCGCTGGCCGTCATTCGTATACACTGTGATACGCGTCGTTCTCATGAGAAACTCCGAAATACTTGGGCGTATGTCTCTTTTTTTCGTTCAATGCAGTCAATAATGATAATACATAAATTGACTATCGCCATATTCAGTGTGCTAGACCCACCATAGTCAGAGCTTCACTCGCTTTTATCTTCGTAGTTGCGGAAAACACCTGTATATTTTGATCTCAATCATGCGTTTTCCGATCAAACAGGCCAGAGCGTTAACGTCTAACAAGTGAACTCGCTAAGGTCGTCCAACGGTGGCCATTCGTCTGTTCATTGTTGTATACAGATATATTATAGGACAGTCTAGTCTAGGACGGCCACATTTTGATGTAATGCAAGCGAATGTTCAAGCACTTAAATTTCATCACCATCATCATCAGCCTGACTACGTCCACCACAGGACAAATGCCTCTCTCATGTTCTGCCAGTCAACTCGGTCCTGTGCTTGCTGCTGCTATTTTATACCCACAAACTTCTTCATCTCAACTGCCAACCTAAATTTCTGCCTCCCCTTAACCCGCTTGCCTTCTCTGGGAATCCAGTTAGTTACCCTTAATGACCAGCGGTTATTCTGTCTACGCGCTACATGCCTGGCCCTTATTCAGTTCCTCTTCATGATTTCAACTATGATATCTTTAACCCTGGTTTGTTTCCTGGTACATTCTGCTCTCTTCTTGTCTCTTAAGGTTACACCTAACATTTTCCTTTCAATGGCTTGCTGCGTCGTCCTCAATTTAAGCTGTACCCTCTTTGTAAGTCTCCAGGTCTCTGCTCCTGCAAGATGCATGTCTCTGCTCCGGCAAGTACCGGCAAGATGCAGCTGTTTTTTACCTTCTTGAGAAATAGTGGCAATCTACCTGTCAAGATTTTAGCGTGTTTGCCAAATGAGCTCCACCCCATTTTTATTTTTCTGTTACTTCAATCTTGTGATTCGACTCCGCGGTTATTACCTGTACCATGCAGACATAGTCTTTTACGACTTCTAGTGCTTTATTGCCTATTTCTAAGCGCTGTTCTCTTCCGAGGTTGTAGTACATTACTTTCGTTTTCTACAGAATAATTTTAAGACCTATACCTTTCTGCTCTCTTTGTCTAACTTCGTAATCATGAGTTGCAATTCGTCCCCTGAGCTACTCAGCAATGCGGTGCCATCGGCCAAGCGCAGATTATCAAGGTACTCTCCAATATCTCTTATTCATAACTTTTGCCATTCTAGGCGTCGGAAAACCTCCTGTAAGCACGCGGTAAATAGCATTGGGGAGATTGTGTCTCCCTGCCTTACACTCTTCTTGATTGGTATTCTGTTGCTTTGTTTATGAATCACTATGGTAGCAGTTGATCCCCTGTGGATTTCTTTCAGAATGTTTATATATGCTTCGTCGACACCCTTATTCCGCAGTGTCTGAATGACTGCTGATGTTCCTACTGAATCAAACGCCTTTTGGTAATCTATGAAGGCTATGTATAGTGGTTGGCTGTATTCTGACCATTATTTCCATTACCTGATTGATATTATGTATGTGGTCTATTGTTGAGTAGCCTGTTCGAACTCCTGCTTGTTTCTTTGGTTGATTTAATTCTAATGTTACCTTAATTCTGTTAGCAATAACCTTTGTAAAGAGCTTGTATACGACGTAGAGCAATCTGATCGGCCTGCAATTTTTCATGTCCTTGTCATCTCCTTTTTTATGCATGTACTCTTTCTTATTATGTACTCTTCCCGTCAGGAGACACCTTGTAAACAGGGTGGCTAGTTTTTCAAACACAATCTGTCCTTCATCTTTCAACAGATCTGATGGCATCTGCTCTTCACCCACAGCTTTGCCTCTTTGCGTGCTCTCCAATGCTTTTCTGACTTCTTCTATTTTTACTGGTGGAGTGCCATCAGGGTTACTGCTAGTTCTTATAGTAAGGTCGTGGTTGTCTCGGCTACTGTACAGATCTCTGTAAACCTCCTCCGCTATTTTACTATCCTATCCATATTGGTCGTTATTTTGCCTTCCTGGAGAGAAGACGAAGAAGTGTGTTTTGAATAGGAGCTACTTCTGCTAACTCCGGCGTATTTCAGTTGTAAATTAAGTCTGTTGATCAGTTTCCACTGCTACCTTGGAGGGGATGAAATTAGACCACCCCGGGCGCCTGCCGGCACCAGCGGCGTCAGCGGCGACCGCCTCCAGGAAGCGGATGGGACAAGCGAGCGACAGCGACAGTGAAGATACTCATGCTTACTATCTCAGCAGTGAGGACTTCTCAGATGACGGTTTTCAACCTGTGCTGAGCCGCAAGGCGAAGAGAAGGAACATGAGGACATCCTCATCCTCAACTATTCAAACTGTAAGTGAAGCGCCAAAATCGAACACTTATACCATCCTGTTTCTGCCTGCACTTCCTACCGTCAGCATGAAACGCCTTAACAGAAAGTCTGTGTCGAGGTCTCTGGAAACGCTCGTGCCAAATGAGATCACGGACATAAGAGTGAACGCCAGAAAGAATATACTGGCTGTTGACGTTTTGCACGCAAGTGCGTTGGGCGTTCTGCGCACTGTAACTGACTTGGACGGCAACCAGGTGCGCTCTCATGTTCCCTTGGGATGTGATGTAGTAACCGGCGTGATCTACGACATTGATGTCGCTATTTCCAATAAGGACTTACAACTTCTTGTCAAGTCAACAACTGATACTCCAATTGTTGATGTCACCCGGCTAGGCAAGTCTCACTGTGTGAAGATTGCGTTTAAGAGCACATCACTCCCCTCTCATGTGAAGGTGGGGTACTTCAGACATGCTGTGCGGCCTTTCATTCCGAAGCCTCTCCAGTGCCGTAAATGCATGAAACTTGGACATGTGAGCAGCGTCTGCGAGAATTCGGTGGTATGCCACCGCTGCGCCGAGCACCATGAAGCGGATAAGTGCGTCGCAACTGTTAAGAAATGCTCTAATTGCAATGAATCCCATGAAGCCACATCGAAGGACTGCCCGCGGATTCAGAAGGAAATTGCCATCTTGAAGGAGATGGTGCGCGATCACTCATCTCATCGAGAAGCCGCAGCTAAAGTCAGAAGGCGTCGTTCACGTCGACGTCGGTCTTCGAGGACGCCCGCTACCTCCTCGACACGTTTGCGTGACCCCTCATCAGTACCACCTCCTTTGCCTCCCAGACCACATGCCGTGGGAAAGGCTGTAAAGGACAAAGCCAGTGAGCATACCCTAACTGCGACAGAGTGGCCTGCACTTCAAGGGAAAGCAGCATCAAGCGAACCGAAGGAGCTTCATGACGGCCAGTCCGCGCTCCCGGTTCGAGATCTTTCCAACCAAGACAGGCAAGTGACTGCAATCGTGCCGGTTCGAGATCTTTCCAACCAAGACAGGCAAGTGGCTGCAATCGTGCAATCATTAATTGCCACGATTCGCACGCTACTGAGCAGCATACAGTCTCCGTCTGCTAAGAGTGTACTGCAAATACTGGATGCACTGAATCCAGTTCTTGCTAACTTCGTATAAGCACAATGGCTCAACAAAATCTCATCTTCCGCACTAAAGTTAAAAGTGCGTCGATTTTTCAGTGGAATGCCAGAGGCATGAAGTCCCGTGTCTCGGACTTTCGCCAATTTGTTCGGGCCAATCAATTCCCTATACTTGTCACATGTGAACCAAACGTATCAACGCCTTATAGATTGTCCGGTTATGAAGCTTTTTGTTCAGCCGCTTGCGAAGAACGAAGCAAAGTAATTGTTTACATTCGCACAGACTTGACTTATCTTGCGCACCCAATAAGTTCAAATGACGACAATCAGTACGTGTGTCTTCGTGTGAAGAAGAATGCAGTTTCGTTCACGCTTATTGGTGGATATATATCTCCGTCATCGCGATTTGACTGCGACAGATTAAAAGACATCCTAATGAGAACCGATGGGCCTTGGATCATCACAGGTGACTTCAATGCCCATCACATGCTTTGGGGAAGCACTAGGATGAATGCCAGGGGCCGGAACCTTGTTACATTCGCTTCCGATTACGACCTTTCCATCATGAACGATGGTACCCACACATATCTGCGGGGTCTCACGTATGGCAGTTGCCTTGACCTGACATTGGTGTCACGGTGCTTCTCTCACAAAGTTAACTGGTTTTGCGATATTGAGACTCATGGGAGTGATCACATACCCACCTACGTGACGATCGATGGTATCATAAAAAAATTCTCTTCCGGTGTTGCAATTGGCACTGACTGGTCGATGTTTGCATCGCGTGTTGAGAACGCTTGCCAAGAAGGCCTCGCCTGCAGCCTGGAAAATACCATAGTGGAAGCTATGCAAGCGTCCAAACGCAAATTACCATTTTCGTCTAAAGTAACACAGTTTGACATGGAACTGGAAAAATTACGAGCTATACGAAGGCGTGCGGAACGACGATACAGACGCACAAGATCAATTTACGATCTGAGGGAAGCAAGGCGGCTACAGAAAAAGATTCAATGACGAATTTACAAACTGGAGAGCGAACGCTGGAAAGCATTCTGCGAATCTCTAGACTCTCATAAACCACTGTCATATATCTGGAGAACAGTTCGTGGTCTTCGCTCCTCTCCACAACAACGGCACCCTTTTAAAGCTTTGGCACTCCATCATGGAAAAACAGAACTCGAGGTGGCTGAAGAATTTTGCACGAGAGTTGCCGGGAATATTATGAATGAGAGCATCGACGCCGTGATCGTTCCTGAGACGCGATTACCAGAAATGGACACTCCGTTCACCATGGAAGAACTGGAAGGTGCGTTAGTCGCTTCTAAGCGCATGTCATCGCCAGGTCCTGATGGTATTACTTATAGTGCGTTGGGACACCTTGGACAAAAAGCTAGAAAAGAACTTTCAACATGCTTCAACAACTCCTGGCTCAGCGGCAGTGTTCCCCGAGAATGGAAAATAAGTCGATTAATACCACTTTTGAAATCGGGAAAATCACCATTGGACTTGACAGCGTATCGCCCTATTGCCCTCGCAAGCTGCCTCGGAAAAGTGATGGAAAGAATGGTTCTATTTCGTCTCGAGTGGTACTTGGAACGATACACCAAATACCCTTCTTGCATGGCAGGCTTTCGTCGGGGCCGCTCCTTCATTGACTGTGTCATTGATTTATCGACATTTGTTCAACAAGAAAAAAGTCGCAAGCGCATATCAGTGGCACTCTTTCTTGACGTGAAGGGTTCATATGATAATGTAGCTCACGATTCCATCCTCACTTCTCTCGCAGCAATGGGCATTGGTGGACGAATGTTTCAATGGATAAAAGACTATATAACTGGCAGGGGTTTCTTTGTGCAAACAGATGAGGGTAAAACTGCTGAACATTACACCTACTGCGGAGTACCTCAGGGAGGTGTTTTAAGCCCCACATTGTTCAATGTGGCCCTCATTGGTCTGGTGAAGGTTCTGCCAAAGTCGGTGTGCCTATCCATATACGCCGATGATATTTGCCTCTGGAGTGCTGCAGTTACTCGCCCTCAGGTGCGTGCACGAATACAGCGGGCAGCAACCCTCACAACAGCCTACCTTCAGAAAAAAGGCCTAAATATATCAACTGTGAAGTGCGCGTTGATGGCGTTTACACACAAACCAATGACGCCATACCCTGTTTACATCAATGGGCAGAGTGTCAAATATGCACGGACGCATCGTTTCCTGGGCATAATTATCGACAGAAGTCTTTCGTGGAGCCCACATTGTGCGTACTTGAAGAAGAGACTGCTATCTATTGTGCATATCATGAAATTCTTGTGCGGTAAAGCATGGGGAACTTCTGTGGCCTCCATGCTACAGCTGTACAGGGCCCTATTTCTGGGTCTATTGCGCTACAGCTTGCCGGTGCTGACTAACACTTGCAAATCGAATACTCATTCATTGGAGAGTTTGCAGGGTCAGGCACTGCGTATCTGCCTAGGACTGCCCCGATGCGCTTCTACTTATGCCACAATCATGCTTGCCAAAGACCATCCGGTCAGGACATATATAGTTGTGGATTGCCTCAGAGCGCACATTCGACATGCTAGCCGTGTCCCCGACCACCACTTGGCCCTTCTACCTTCCGGAAGACCACGTGCTACGTTTTCAGACGTCATAGCCAAGCACCTAAACAGCATTCCATCAGGATATACGCCAGCTGCGAGAACGGCATGCCCTTTGTGGTGCCTCGACCAGCCGCAAGTACGTCTAGAAATTCCGGGAATCAAAAAGAAAAGCAGTCACTCCAGAGTAGCATTGAAGCAAGCAACACTGCTATTATTACATGAGTTGTACTTAGACCGAACGCAGATATACACTGATGGGTCCGTCTCGTCCAGCAGCTCATCAGGTGCCGCTGTAATTCCGGCTGCAGAAATGACAATCAAGTTTAAGTTGTCGCATATGACTACATCTACGGCATCAGAGCTTGCTGCTATAAGGGCTGCTTTACAATATCTCGTTCAAGAACGTCCAGGAAAATGGGTCATATTCTGTGATTCGAAGGCAGCGCTTCAGAGTTTGCAGTCTACCATGCGTAGGAGGAGCCATGACCAACTGGTAGAAGAAATAAGACATTGCCATCATGAAGCTCTAGCACGAGGGCATGATATTATATATCAATGGCTGCCTGGACATATCGGTATTACCGGAAATCAATTAGCCGATGATGCAGCCCGGTCAGCCCATGAAGGAACCCGTGTAGTCCCGATTCCTCTATCAAGGAATGACGCAGCAAGACAACTTTACCTGCTGGCTCGAGATCTCACACGCACGTTCTGGTCGTCTACCACCTTCCAAAGGTTTCAATTTTATGAATTGGATCCTTCGCTCAAGCTAAAGCTACCATCACACCTTTCCCGCTCCGATGCGACACTGTTATGCCGCCTTTGGTTGGGTGTTGCATTCACAAAGGCGTACTCCTTTCGCATTGGTATGGCAGACACTCCTACATGTGACTACTGCGGAGATGAAGAGACCATCGAACACGTCCTGTGCAGCTGCGCTTGCTACGACACACAGCGATGCCAGCTACGGATGGTTTTGAATCGACTTGACCCCGGACCATTTTGTGTGCAGAAGATACTAGGACCTTGGGCATCTGCCTCAGTTGCGCAGAAAGCAACTAAAGCACTGCTACTTTACCTTAAGTCAACAAACCTGAGCGACCGCCTGTAAACTGTGTGTGCTCCCCGAGTGTGCTCGTGATTGTGTGTACCTTCTCATCTTTCTGCAACCTCTTTTCTCCCCTTTATCCCTTCCCCAGTGCAGCGTAGCAAACCGGATGTGCGTCTGGTTAACCTCCCTGCCTTTCCTTGCATCTTTATCTCTCTCTCTCTTGCCTTCCTTTTCCCTTAGTGCATACATATGATTTTTGCCTATCCCAAGTGTCCTGACGATAGTTATAGCGCGAGAACAAAACAACGACACAGAGACAAGAAGAACATGAAAGACTTGTCTCTGTGTCGTCGTTTTGTTCTCGAGCTACAACTACCGTCATGCCATACCAACTAGCCCAAGCTGCCACACTTCCAAGTTTCCTCTTCACTGCTTTGACGTTTCCTTCGTTCTTCAGAGCGTGTTCAATTCTTTCCATGTTATACCTTCTTACGTTGGATACCTTACGCTTGTTATTCAACTTCGAAAGCTCTCTCAACTCTATTTTGTCTGTTGTACTTGAAGCTTTCATGCTTTGACGCTTCATAATGAGGTTTTTTGTTTCCTGGGACAGCTTGCCAGTGTCCTGTCTAACTATGGTACCTCCAATTTTCACTGCACACTTTGTAATGATACTCGTCAGATTATTATTCAATGCGTCAACGGTAAGGCTGCTTTCCTCGATAAGAGCCGAGTACCTCTTCTGAAGCGAGACTCTGAATTCCTGTACTTGTCTTCTCAGTGCTAGCTTATTGTTTGGCTTCTTACGTATCAGTTTCTGTCGTTTTTTCTTCAAGTTTAGGTGAACTTGAGACCATATTATTTTATGGTCACTGAATCGTACCTTGCAAAGCACTTCCACATCCTGCACGATGCCTAGGTGTGCATTCAGTACAAAGTCTATTTCGTTCTTGCTTTCGCCATAAGGGCTCCTTCATATCCACGTAAAGTATAGCCTCGTTTTCGGTAGAACGTATTCAAGATTCATAAATGATTGCGTTCTGCGAATTCTACTAACAGCTCCCCTCTGGCATTTCTAGTACGGATGTCATTATCTCTTACTGCCTGGTCCCCAGCCTGCTTCTTCCTTACCATGGCATTGAAGTCTTCCATCAGTATAGTATACTGTGTTTTTATCTTACTCATCGCTGATTCCACGTTTTCATAGAAGCTTTCAACTGACGCATCATCGTGGCTGGATGTATTCGTGTAAGCCTGTACCACCTTCATCTTCCATTTCTTATTGAGTTTATTACGATGCCTACCATCTTTTCAGTAATGCTATAATATTCCTCTATGTTGCCAGCTATGCTTCTGTGGATAGGGAATCCCCCTCCCAGTTCTCTTCTGTCAGCCAAATGAAGATAGCATAAGATGTGCCTATTATGTACCTTCGATTTAGGTGCGCGTTAAAGGGCCCCAGATGATCAGCATTATTCCGGCGTTTTCAGCCGGGCCGTGCCTAATAATCGTACTGTGGTTTTTGTGGGTAAAACCCATGAAATAATTAGCAATTCATTGATTACCTAATTCACGAAACAGAAGATACCTGCATTATCGGTTCATCCGCATCGCGCGTCACTACTGGCAGGTCGTCAACTTGTAATTTGGACGGGCAAATTGCTATCCGACAATTTTGCTGATATTTTCTACCTCTCTTTTAGTCCTTCTATTTTCTACACGCATATAATTAAGTTCAGTGCTTATATATTCCACTACTTGCAAGAAAACTACATGGTTCTAGGCCTGAACCAACGTTGCACTTGGTGTCTCCTTACTGTGAAATCTTTTCGCAATGTTCCTTTTCATAATAGAGCGCAATGAGGGCCTCTTCTGCCTATAGCG
Source organism: Rhipicephalus annulatus (assembly GCA_013436015.1). Taxonomy (NCBI): domain Eukaryota; kingdom Metazoa; phylum Arthropoda; class Arachnida; order Ixodida; family Ixodidae; genus Rhipicephalus; species Rhipicephalus annulatus. The sequence goes on along the minus strand of WOVY01010272.1, from coordinate 825,036 downwards.
ATGTATATGCATAAACTCGCTTCAAATTGTCCGCAGAAAGAAACGTACGCTACTTCTTGACAAGACGGTGCAAGAGCCTGTATGGCCCGTCGTTGAGACGGCAAGTACACCGCGAGTTATAGGAGGCTATGCGGCTGATGCAGTAGATGCATCAGTTGCATTTTTAACGAGCTTCGCACCCCTCGCGGTAGATAAACGTGCATTATATATTGCCATGCCAGCGGCGATGTGTATTTTTGAGCGGCACACCCAAATATCCGTCGACCCTGCTGCTGCCTTTCGTTTTTCGTGTTAACGATCGCTGTCCACTTACTAGTCACTACCACAAAAGTTTTCCTTTTTTTTTAACCTAGCCTTCACCTACATCGCATCTTCTGTAATCCGAAAGGTCACTTTCAGAAATGACTCAAAGTTAGAACATTGAGTTTTGAGTTCGTATAATAAATGAAAACTAACAGTGATTTCTATACAGGGCATTCACCTGACCGAGAGCTTTATTAGATCTTAAACGTCCGCGCCGCCTTAATGCGATGGTGGCGCTCACTGCGAATAAACTGTCAAAGCTTTGTCGTCCCGTTAACTGGCTAAAGTAAAGTCTGGACGATCGTTTCACCTTATACGTGTGGTCAATATTCTGGCATGACATGTAAGTACTCGATATTTTGGTCGGTTAAAGAAAGATGTGCACGATTGCTGATTTTAAATCTTTTTTTTGTTAGAAGTGAGGGTGCCTGAAACTATGTGTTGATTCATTCGGCTCCATGAAGGTAAAATAGAGAAACTGATGCCTGCATGTAAATGGTGCATTTAACATGAATATCCAGGACTTTCGCAGAAGAGCGAATCCGCGGAATTTGGTGTCATTCGAAGAAAAAATTCTTTTGGAGGGCAAGCTGAAGCATCGGCGTCGTTAAAAAAAACATTCAGTATTATACTGCCTAGTTCGAGCACTTTGTTCTTTCAGTATTGCGCACACTAACACCGGAGGAAAACTAAGCTCTCTTGCATTCCCTTCTGCACTCCCTGCTCTTTCGCGCCGTCAGCCTTCCGCTACCTTTGCGCCCATTCCTGCTTCTGCCGTATGTGTGAATGGCCACGAAACGTTCCGCTTCATATGTAGATATGCCATGGGTGCACTGCTAATTTCACGAATGGGCACATACGCAAGAGAGGATCTACGCACCTAGTGCACCGTAGTGCGGCATTTGGGTACATTTACTCTGATAATTTTGATACTACTGGGCGAGTGACTCGAAAATATATTACTGTACGTGTCTTAAGTCCAATACTCTTCACAACCTACTGCGATTTCCAAGTAGTGACGCTTTTGCTGCACTTATTGGGGCAGTATGTCGCTAAATTTTATACTTGAAAACGGAGTGATATGCGCGTTGATAGGCCAAATAAAGGAGCCAATGAACGCAAATGGCAAACGGACGCGCAGCATCGTGAACAACTCAGTCATCAGGCTTGTTTTGGGCCGTACAGAGCATTATTGCCCAATACAGAAATAAAAAAAATGGTGATCAAGACGAAAACAACGCTTCTGGTCAACCGCGATAAGATATATATATATTAGAACGATCTGCTCAATTTGCCAGTATTAATACATAGTTTATAGACGTCTGCAGGCCAGAACCACAACGACGCGATTATGAGGCACACTGTATAGGGGGGCTCCGGAAATGTTGACAACGTGGTGCACTTCAAGGTGTGCTGACATCACAGAGTATAGCCTACACGTGCTTCTAGCATTTCGTCGCCATCTAACTGCGACTGGAGCTACGAGGATTGAATCCGTGACCTTCGGGACAGAAGCCCAGCATTGTGACACTGTACCACTGCGGAGTACTCCTATTGGGCACTGCGCATTCGTGCAACTCAGCCTAATTGGCCATAGTGTTGTAGGTATTTTCATGGTAGATTAGTATTAGCGCTACATCACTTGCTGATCACCACAATTTTTTATCTTCGAAAAGAAGAAAAAAAACAGAGCGAAGCTTGCACCACGCCACGCAAAGCTTGAAAGATCAAAACGGCATAATTCTTGGATATTGAGCTGGTTGCTTTTTCGGTTGTTTGTCAACTTTGGTTAAGTGATGCTACGCTATTTCTACGTTGATTTTCAGCCATTCAGGTTCGAGTTAAACCATCAAACTAAGGACTCTCATGGACACGTCTGGATGTCCGATCATCAGAGACCGAAACTCGCACTCAAACTAAACGTTCCCACCACTCATAGATCTAGGGACGCGTCATCGTTCGCACGCCTGCCGTAGCCTCGAGTTCTTCATACACCACCGCTGTTGCCTTTTCCGTCCTCTAGTATTCTCTTGTTGCACCGCCGTGGTGGTCTAGTGGCTAAGGTACTCGGCTGCTGATCCGCAGGTCGCGGGTTCGTATCCCGGCTTCGGCGGCTGCATTTCCGATGGAGGCGGAAATGTTGTAGGCCCGTGTGCTCAGATTTGGGTGCACGTTAAAGAACCCCAGGTGGTCGAAATTTCCAGAGCCCTCCACTACGGCGTCTCTCATGTTCATATGGTGGTTTTGAAACGTTAAACCCCACATATCTATCATCAGTATTCTCTTGTATACGCACTCGGAGTCTTTGGCCCACCGCCGTCTCTTCACAGCCATTTGGTGGGCTATATGCATGCATCTTCTTCATTTCGAGCGGACCACATGAATAGCAGAATTAAGCTAATTTCTGTAGCACACATGTACATGTTTAGAAATTGTCGGGCAATCTGTTGCCTTCATCATTTTCAGGAGACCAGTTGGGACCGGTGGAATTCACACACTTTCTGCGGCACCTACTTATTCATAATTATGATAGTGTCTATTGGGCGTTACACACAAATTACGGCTAAGCTAAACAGCTTCGCTGTTCAAAAAAAAAAAAGAGGCCTCAATAGTATATCCCGGCAACACGATAAGTGCGTGTGTTGCAGCAGTCCGTGAGCTTGGCCGGCCCACACACTCGTTCCACTCTTTCCTGTCGGTCACTATGCTTGCAGCCGACTATAGAGAACATGTCTTCTATCTACCATATTACATTTTGCAACGCAAATCACTGCAGACATCCACCGTACGTAAGCGATTACCGCGATGCAGCCACAGCGATCGATCGCATGACATTGTCGTGGTGTCGTATCAGGTTGCTGCAATTTCGCACGAAGTTGCGAATGGCGCCTCGTTCTAAAGTATAATGTCGTTCATAGTGAATGATCCATTCCATAGAAAATTGTACCACGCTGATGTACCCACGGAGAGCTTCAGCAATGCGTTGTCATCTTGCATATGGGCAAAGAAGTGAATGAATGCAAGTCAAACCAAGCGGCTTTACTGGCCAAAACTGGGCTGGTAATTGCACCGGGCAAGGTTTCTAGCGGGAAAACAACTGGGGATCATCTTTCTGTTTTCGAGGAGTTCAATATATTCTAGTCTGTAGAACGATTTAACGCTGATTTTCAAGCTTCTTTATCTCTCTTTTTTGTATTGACTGTGACTGAATGCGTGTCTCAGATCCTCGAAGAAGGGACGTTCCTTAAAGAAGACCAATAATAAAATCTGAAGAAAAGCAGTCGCAGTTCCTTCAGTGATAGCCGTCGCGTCGTCACGCATCATATTTACCGTAAACTTTCACGCTATGCAAAAAAAGTACATAAACGTTCACCACATTATAGGCAGTGGCGAGGGAGATATTATGGGCCCTTTATGTCGGCTTGGAGATTTTTTAAATGTTTGTGGTTGGCTCTCTGTCTCTTTATTTTTCTGTCTTTCTTTAGGACACTTTTTTTTTTCGGCGCACCCGCGAGAACCACGACTATGCGCGCCGACAGTGGTGTCGTCCGTGTTTGTCATTCATTTTTTCCTTCCTAGCTCCCTCCCTCTCCGTCGCGCTGGTGTTTGTTTACTTGGCTCGCCAGATCACGTCGAGGTCGAAGCCATGGACAACAGCCGAGTACGCAAAATCCGATCAAATCGCCGTCTCAGCGACGCGAAATGAAATGGGTCGTATAGCTGGGGCAGCTCTTTCGTCCCCTCTCCCCATGTGCCTTGTTCCACCCCTTCCAGCCGCTTCCCTAACCACAGGTCAACACTTTCCCCTTCTTTCGCGGGTCAGCGCCGCGCCTTGAATGCAAGCAGCAGCTTAGCATACACTTTTATTCGCGTGAAGTTTTCGGCACACATTGCCAGCCCCCTATGTCACATATACGCATGGCTGATGGCACACAAAAAGCATTCGGAAAAAGAAGTGGGCATGTTCTCTAGTATCCCTCCAACCATCCTTTATTTTGTTTTAAATTTTTCAATATAAGCACCGCGCGCCCGCCTTGTTTCCGTCGTGTTTTACTGTATTTTCCGTCGTCTTAGGCGAAGTTCCACTTGGCAAGCAGTAACGCGCTGCGGACGACCCCTGTGATGGGAAACTGGCTGTGCGTGTCATGGGGCTTTGCGCTGTGGGCCATGCCAAACTTGTTTCGGTATGGCAGTCGCGGCGGCGGCGGCCATTACCGCAAGAAAAAAGATTCGAATTTCCGCCACGTCTTCTTTATCACCAATTCAGTTTCTCTTTTCAAGGTTTTCTTTTCTTTTCGTTCTTATTCCAGCGAATGCTTTCCTTCTCTTGTACGTGCAAAAACCCAAGTATATCCGTGCAGAATGCGACATTTCTGCCGTTATAGCGCGAATCCCCCCCCCCCAATAATTCGACAAAAAGTTTAGCTGGGTCCGGTAGTTGATAGCCGTTGCGTCGCTACGTCCAGCCTATTGCACTGCGTTCAGCATGGCGAGCTGTGGAAAAAGCCGCTTCAGAACTCTGAGCAGAAATGGAGGCAAGAAAGGTAAACCAGGAGTAAAGAAAGAAAATAAATAAAAGAAACAAAAACTACTGGAGTGGGAATCGCAGTTGTCAGCCCTGCATGCACGAAGGTTAGTCGAAGCCGTATGCTGAATTTAGGCATAGAGGAAAAAGAGGAAGGGCAGAAACGAAGAACGAAAAAAAATGAATGAAAAAAAAACGTTGAAAAATATTTCAGAGCTAGTAAGTGGAAACACACTAATAGAGAAACGCTTGACTCGTATTGAAAAGCGCATATACAGTTCACTCAGCTTCAAAAAAGAAGAAAAATGAATACAAGGTTCTTTTGCTTTATGTATGCAAGTGTGTTTAGTCTATTTTGCGGATAAGATAAGCATGGTGTTCTGATGTGTTCAATTTGTAATCGATCAAAAAAATTCTCCAAATCGTTCCCAAAAATAAAAATAAAAATTTCTGTACTAAGACAAATAGTGAGAGAGCATACATCTGACCTCGATGCTCCCGAAATCGTCAGGAAGCGGCGCCATGGGTGCAAAAGTTCATCAAAGAAAACCATAGCCTCTACATCTGCAGTTCCCCTTGAACTTCCCGCTTCACGACCTCCTTTACCACCCAGACGATTCAATTAAGAAACAAAATGCCTCAAAGAAACATGGTTGCTGTGGATCCCACATGGCCTACATTGCCGAAGCTATTGCTACACATCTGTCATGACCACTACAAACCCGTACACTAAAGTTGGCATCGACCCAACTGGCGAAGCTTTGTCTACGTTGGAAAAGTCGCAGAGACATGCAGATTGACAGTGTACGTGGGAAACAGTGAGTAATGCATTTCCTTCAGATGAGTTGTAAGAAAATGACTAATCAATCATCATAGTGATCTAGTCCCTTCCAGATACAGTTCGCGTATTCGTCGGCAAGACGAAATCTCCATACGCTCAGTCGGTACAACAGGTACAGATTGTTGACGACCAGTACTTGCAAGTCTTCAGTAGGCACAATGACTAGACTACCTACAATGGAACGTGATACGCATCAAGCGTAGTTCAGAGGAGCTCGCGCCCCATTCACTTCATCGTGCAAGACACCGGCATCGAGATCGACGTATACCGCCGCGTGGGAATGTAAGCGAATAAGAGGGGGTCCGCAATAACGGGAGGATGGGGACGAAGAGCGAAAGTCTCGGGAGGAAAGACCACTGTGGCGAGAATGACTGCCAGGGAAGAACGTGCGAAAGTCGAAGAACACAATAAATGCTCTCAAGCGAAAAGAAAAGAAAAACGAGGAAGTGCTAACGCCAAATCGAGTCGCATCAACCGAAAACCTCGTACATCTTGTACTACGCCGATGGCGTTTGCGCTCAGTGGTGGTCAGAAGAAGAATGGACGGACGCTGTTACGGGACGTAAATGAAAAAGAAAGATGAGATGGAGACATAGACAGAGAGGGAAACAAAAAGCGGGTGTATCAAACAAGGGAGCCGTGGTATTGCCAATAAAGAGCCATGTAGGGCCGGATGAAGGGCGGGCACCTCACTAGACACCGAACGCTATATCGGACAGGGGAGCAAAGTGGTCGCTCGGAGCAGAGCGCCGGAGTTTCTCAGTCATGTGTGCACTGCTTTCGCTTTACGCCTGGCAGGCTGAACGAATGGCGAAAGAAATGAGGTACTTCATTGTTATTGTTCTTCCTAAAACAGACAGAAGCAGTAGATAACGAAAAGAGAGAGAGAGAGAGAAAATTTAATGCGGAAAGGCAGGGAGGTTAACCAGAAAACATATCCGGTTTGCTACCCTGCACTGGGGAAGGGGTAAGGGGAGACAGAAAAGTAAGAAAAAGAAATGGGAAAGGGAGGAAGAGAAGCACAAACACACACACACACGCGCGCACACAGTAGTGTCACAATCGTTCAACGAGGCGGGTCGCTCGCAGAAACTTCATCAGTGCCTTCGTTGCTTTCTGGCGTGAAGCTCGATCTTTCCTACATTCCAAGATTGACTGCTCAGAAAGTGGCTGGTCGTCGAGGCGAGCAAACACTGCTGAGAGGGACTGTCGCTGAGAGCTGTACTGGGGGCACTGACATAAAATATGTTCAATTGTTTCGTCATTGTCGCAATGGTCGCATGCAGCGCTGTCTCTCATTCCGATGCGGCAGGCAAAGGCGTTCGTGAAAGACACCCCAAGCCACATGCGGCAGAGAAGGGTCGTCTCGGATCGGGGTAGGCCAGATGGAATAGTAAGTCGTAGGCATGGGTCCAGGCGGTGAAGACGGGTGTGGAGAAAACCGGGCGTATTCCGCATAGACCTTGCGACATCCTGCGCAAGCGTATTAATCTTTGCTGCTGCGTCGCTTCTTGATAGTGGAATAGGTTCCATCACTCCATTTTCGTGAGCATTCTTAGCTGCATCGTCGGCATGCTCGTTACCGATGATGCCGCAATGGCCTGGTAACCACTGAAAAGATATGTCATGTCCTTCGTCTATTAGGTGATGGTACAGTTGTCGTATTTCGAGCGCCAATTGATCTTGAGGCCCACGACGTAGAGCATTGTGTAGACATTGGAGAGCTGGTTTCGAATCAGTAAAAATGCTCCAGACGCCATGGCCGGTTTTTGTCGTCTTCGGAGCTCCATTGACAATGTCATTGACCTGGTGACCTACGTACAACACCAGAAAATGAGCAGACGGTTATCTGTCGCACTATTTTTAGATGTCAAAGGAGCATATCACAATGTTTCTCACGAAGCCATACTTGACGCCCTCGAGTCAGTTGGTTTGGGTGGGCGAGTGTACCGCTGGATCCAATGCTACCTACATATGAGATCATTGTTTATGCAAACTGATGATGGGCCGACTTCTGAACATTATACACACCGTGGTGTTCCTCAAGGTGGTGTATTGAGCCCCACACTGTTCAACCTGGTTCTGATCGGTCTCGTGGAACGCATACCAGATTCCGTGCAGATATCTCTCTATGCAGATGACATTTGTGCCTGGACGTCAGGTGTAACACGTCCTCAGGTACGTGCGAGACTCCAGAAAGCAGCGAATTCAATATCGGCGTACCTTAGAGAACAAGGCCTCGAGATTTCTCCTGAGAAATCGGCGCTGGTCGCGTTCACGCGGAAGGCAATGACGTCATATCCCATCGCCATCGATGGACACAGTGTCTGCTACGCCAGGACCCACAGGTTTTTGGGGGTCACAATCGATCGAAATCTCTGCTGGAGTCCCCATGTGGCCACTCTAAAGAAGCGCCTAACGGCCATCGCACAACTTTTCAAGTTCCTCGGAGGCAAAACGTGGGGCACATCAGTGCACGCGATGTTGCATTTGTACAAAACGCTGTTTCTGGGGTACCTGCGGTATAGCTTGCCGGTTCTGACGAACGCTTGCAAAAGCAGTATACGCACAATAGAAAACGCCCAGGGCCAGGCACTCAGAGTTTGTCTTGGATTGCCACGCTGTACATCAACAGCGGAAACCATCGCAATCGCCAAAGATCATCCGGCCACAGTGCACATTACTTTGGAGGTGCTTAGAGCTCATATTAGACACCTTGCTCGCGCCCCTGCCCACCACCTAGCTTCGCTTCCAGAAGATCGACCGAGTGCCTCCTTCTGTAAGAGAGTATTGACTTTCCGTGAGTGCCTTCCAACAGTCTACACGCCTCCGGAACGGATACTAACACCTCCTTGGTGCTTGGACCGACCAAAACTGCGCTTGACAGTGCCGGGGATTCGCAAGAAGGCGGAGCTCTCGGCGCCAGCTTTAAAGCAGATGATTCTACTCATGCTACACGAAGAATACAAAGATCATGTCAAACTTTACACGGATGGCTCGACAACTGTTGGAGGATCTGCAGGAGCTGTGATCTTCCCAGCAAGAGCCGAAACCATCCAGTTCAGAACGTCACATAAGACGACATCGACAGCCGTGGAGCTCGCGGCACTCCGCAGCGCACTCCGCAGGATTGATCGAGAGACACCACAAAAAAAAGTAACGAAAAAAATGTGTATTGCTCACCGTAGTGTTTAATTTACTCAACGTCTCGGTCGATGTGTTCTAATGGCACATTCAACTCTGCTATAACCTCGGGAGCTGCTTATTGGAAAAAAAAAGAAGCGAGAAGAAAATGTTCCAACTAAATGCAGTAGCTTTTGGCAGCTCAGAATTGTTGTTCCCTGCCACTGATGTTTTATTGCCATGACATGGTAGGTGACATAAACTTAGTCAGTAGAGTTTACGCCATTCCGAAGGAACGCTAGATGCAGTCTCGCAAAATTCTATAGAAGTTGAAACGTTGTGTCCTATTAGAGACCAATTAAGAAGCAGACAATTGGAGGTGACCACAGCGAGCTGACAGTGAGCTCAAGACGAGAAATTTGTGCATTTTTTATTTTTTGTTTGCCTTCACTGTTATATACAAGCATCTCCGCCGTGGTGGTCTAGTGGCTAAGGTACACGGCTGCTGACCCGAAGGTCGCGGGATCAAATCCCGGCTGCGGCGGCTGCATTTCCGATGGAGGTGGAAATGTAGGCGCGTGTGCTCAGATTTGGGTGCACGTTAAAGAACCACAGGTGGTTAAAATTTCCAGAGTCCTCCGCTACGGCATCTCTCATATTCATATCATGGTTTTGGGACGTTAAACCTCACATATCAATCAATGTACAAGCAGAAATCAGACCACCAGCTTCAGTGGGTGTCAACGGCTGCGTTTGGCTCAGGTTCAGTCGTGCATGCAGGCTGTCACAAGATTATCATGCTGTTGTGGCGCAAAATGTTTCATTAGGGAGTCATTTGTCATTGGTGCCTAATTCGCAAAGGATAAGGGGGGGGGGGGCATGGTACTTGGAGGTGATAGCCAGGGTTAGGACAGAAGCAGTTGCTAGCAGCCACCCAACAGTATAGAAACGCCATCGTTTGACCAAGCGCAAGCCTAGAGCATAAAGAACACAGACTCCGCGCTGCGTGCAGTCCACGGTACACCCAATCGTTTCCTGAACGCCAGCTGCTTGTTCCCTGGACAGTATATAGCGGCAGCCTTCGCTCCTTGCGGAAACGTAGGGGTGATGGCCGTGCTTGCTCACTCAGTTCTCGACGTGGGGCAGCCGCCGGAGGTGATTCACGATTATGGCCGGTGTTCAGAAGGAACGGAGAGGGAAGAGACTTCCTCATTAGGCAGACAACATTCGCCTCTTTTGTCTTGGCCGTCGTGCTATTGGTTTGGAGATGGAGAAGAGGGGGCTAATCTTTCTTCCTATACTCGCACGCTTACGGTATATAGCCCTGTGTACGATGCCATTTTGTTGTCTGGGAACTCGTGTAAGAGACAGCAAAGGCAAGAGCAGCGCGGCAGGTCGTGAAAAAGCTCACAACCTAGAATGAAAAAAAATCGCGCCCTCCCAAAACTCAAAGTACGCGCTCCATGAATGCAATGAACGAACAAACTACGTTTGGCGAGCCTTCTAGGCAATTATGGCTGTGCACTAAGCCGGGACACGCTAACTGGTCTTTATGCCTCAATGTTCCTGCTGCTGTACCCTTCTCGCCGCTGTTGTTACTGCTTTTATACGGGACACCACAGTGATGGTGATGCTCGCCTTGCTTCCGTTATCGTAAAATCGATGTCTTTCTCTTGTACGTTGCTGCGCCTGGTTTTTTGTGCGCCGATAAGTTCTCGCCGCTGGCTCCTCATCCCATACCACCAATCACTTTTTATTTTTTTTCCATTACGTTCCGGAAGATTTGCGAGATCTAAACGACGCTTCACGTGGCAGTAATTGACTCTTCGCTAGTTTCCTTTATGATTTTCTTTTTCCCATCACCTTATTTCTTCAGACAGCACATTGGGAGAAACTGCTACGCTCGCATATCCTGATAGCACAGCTTACCGCATTTGAGCTGCGACTTAACTAGATTAACATTACGTTTTGCGCGCATTCTTATTTTGAAAGGCTGCTCTTCAGAAGTCTTCAAAAACATATATATATATATATATATATATATATATATATATATATATATATATAACATAATGCAGGCAATCTGGCTCAAGCGGGAGTGGTAAAGTACAAACGAATAAAAGCAAAATTGAAATTCTCAAACGAAATTAGGCTAACAAACACCATTAAATTCAAAAGAACAAAGGAACAATGTTGATGTAATTATGTATTGATTAGGGTAAATCCCGTTGATGAAAAGGTATCAGGCTTTACTCGTCAATAGTTCGGAGAAAGAAAGAATATATAAAGAGTTCAGTTCTGGGAAAACAAGGTGAGAGTGTGAGGGAGTGAAAATGACGAGTTCTTCTAGTCTCAGAAAGGGTTATGTAAGATCTGGGATTTATAAAAAATTCACATCTGATGAAATAAAGAAAAAGCTTCAGTCGGGACATTTCATGTGTCACTTGAAGTGTTTCAAATCCGTTGGAGTGTATGAGTTCAATGAGAGAATCATTGCTGCTGCATTTTGCAAAAAAAAAAAAATATATCGCATGGCTTTTCTGTGTATTCTTACGAGAGCGTCCATGCTAGTTTTGGTGAAGGGATCCTAAATTATGCAGGCATAATATAATTTTGGTCTGATGAGAACCGTGTAGGGTAAAGTTTTCACATCACGGGGTGCATGTTTAAGCTTGTGGCGAAAGGGACATAATTTGTGAAAGCTGAACAGACGATGTTTGAAATGTGGGCGCTCCTGTCAAGGCTGTTAGTAATGCTAATTCCTAAATACTTGAACCCATTAACTTCTGTCAAACGGTCTTGGTCAATAGAGTATGAAAATGTCAGTGACACTGTTTTTTCTTAGTTATATGTATTGAGCACAGATTTGGAATTCAGTTTAATGCCCCGTTTATTGCTACACTTAAAAATACTATTTAATGCTGAGCCAAACAACCCATCTTTAACTGTGATAGTATCGTTAAAAATAACGCAGTTGTCGTCGTAAAGATTGACAGGGGCTTGTATGACACTTACTACGTCGTTACAATAAATAAGAAATAATAGAGGGCCAAGCACACTTGTTTGGTGTACACTAGATATTACCAAAAAAAAAACAGATTGCTGTCTGTCAATCACAACACGTTGTTCTCGATGCATTAAATAGGCAGATATCTACGACAGGATGAAGCAAGGAGCCCCGCCACGGTGGTCTAGTGGCTAAGGTACTCGGCTACTGACCCGCAGGTCGCGGCATCGAATCCCAGCTGCGGCGGCTGCCTTTCCGATGGAGGCGGAAATGTTGTAGGCCCGTGTGCTCAGATTTGGGTGCAAGTTAAAGAACCCCAGCAGGTTGAAATTTCCGGAGCCCTCCACTACGGCGTCTCTCATAATCATTAGGTGGTTTTGGGACGTTAAACCCCACATATCCATCAATCAGGATGAAGCAAGGAAACTCAAGGAGATGTATTTGCAGAATAACTTGTAATGAAGCACTACATCAAACGAGTTTTGAAAATCTAGAAATATAAATTTTATTTTGCCACCTCTGTCAAGGACAGAAACGATGGAATGAATGACGGTACTCAATTGGGTGATAGTCGATAGACCCTTCTTGAAGCCATGTTGAAAGGGAGTAAAAATGTTATGCCCACTTGAGAAGTTGTAATGTTGCCTGCAACGATATGCTCAATTATTTCGCAAGAAGATGATAAAATGAAAATCGGGCAGTAGTTTAAGACTGAAGAAGGGTCCTCGTGGTTCAAAACTCGGACAGTACGTGCATGTTTTCAATCAGGTAGAAGCATCGCGGATTCAAGAAAGACCTGAAAGATTACTACAAGAAAGTTACTTAGAAGTTCAGCATAACGCTGGAGGTAAAAGTTCAGAATGGTATCAGGACCCACGGATGATTTCGGCTTCAATCACGTAAACATGTTCAACACACCTTGTTGAAAATATAGTATCCAGAGAGCAGGACAGTGAATTTCAAAATAAAAAAGGCTGAGTAGGTGGAGAGAAGACACTGTGAATCTGGGCATTTGAAAGGTTAGCAATACTCTTGGGGTCAGATATTGCAATAACGTCATATATAATGTTCATTTGGACTTATTTCGCTTCTTAATGAAGTTTAAGAACTTTTGTGGATTTTCTTTAATAACAATAAGTAAAGTGTTCTTGAAATAAAACTTCTTTGCTTCAGCGACTGATACTGACAGAGCCACACTAACATTCGCTAAGGTAATGGAAGCACATGCTTTTTTTTTCGTAATCTGATGACTTTATGTTATAAATGAATGTTACGCTTCTTGATTTAGGGTGAATGTTTAGTTGGCTTTGCACGTTTGTTTTGTATGAACTAATCAATGCAGAATAAGCACATGTCTTTAAACTTGTTCCAAAGCACAAAGACGTCGCTCTTGCAAAATTTAGAAATAAAAATCACATTTTCTGAAATGGGGGAAGCAATCAAAGCGATAGCAGCATATCTGAATATTTTACAAATCAAGACTAGCAACTGATCTCACGCAACTCTACAAAACGCTTGCGTAAAGGCTTGTTCACACTAGAGCGACACGACACGGACACGACTCCGACGAAGACACGAATCAGACGCAGATCATCGGCTGATGAGTCACCCGCTGACGATGTCGCCAGACTTCATGGTCACACTAGGCTGGTGACGACGCCACCGCCTCAAAAGACAGCATGTCGTCGTAGTGTAACGTAATGGCAGAACGAAAAAAACAGCAAAACGCATGAGCAGACCTGGCATCGGCGCGTCGTTGGGAGATCTGCGTTTGAGCGAAAATTTCCCATGCATTTGCTTCAAACAACCACGAAGGAGGAAATCTTAGGTGAGATAACAATGCCCTCTCCGAGGCTTTGAAGGCGTTTCAGTATAGGCGTCTTGCGCACCCCACGGAAGCCTTTTCTTCGCCACCCTTTTGTGTATCCCCACCCCCATATCTCGTCACCGTAGATTATGGCGGGGGCTGCGCAGCGTAGCCGGCGAGGGACAATGGCAGAGCAGGGAGCATAGCTGAAAGAAAGGCGCAGGTGTGCAACTTTAGACGGTGTCGCCACGTGTGCCAGGAGTGTGACTACAGGATTGGTCAACGAATGGCTGTGAGCACGACAATACACGGACGGAGTCTTCCAGAGACCACCGGTAGACCGTTTGTGCTGTTGCAGTGTAAATATGACGATGACAAGACAAAAGACACTCCCGAAGACAGTCGGCATACCAGAATCGGTGTCGTGTCTCGCAAGTGTAAAAGTGCCTTAAGAGAACACAGCCACTCCGGGTACACTGAATGCTTGGTAGAATGAAACCGCCAACCACTAGAAGTTTATTTTTATTGAATTGTAAAATATACGCACTAATTTTTATTAAATATTCATAGGCCGAGTCAAGTGATCTGTAAAGGGCACATAACACAAAGATATGGCCTTGATTGTTTAGTTTACCGCAGACCCTTTCAGTTTCCGACGATTGACTTAACGAAATGTTCTGAACAGCCGACTTCACAACAATCGCCACACCACCGGCCCGAGAAGCTCTACCTTGTTGAAATATTTTGTAGCGCGGTGAGATGAAGTCCTTGTCAATAACTTCAACATGCAGCCAGGTTTCCGCTATAAACACAACAGGTGGCGAGTGTGACAAAAGAACCAAGTCCAATTGATTAGTTCTATTTACTACACCGCGTGTGTTAATGTCAAGTATCCTAATAGGTTTTTCTTGGTTGTGCCGAGTAGAATGCACGTTGGTACGAGAACCAGAAGTTATCTCGCGCTGGTTTATTGTTTCATTCCAGATAAATGTATAATTATCAATCCGCAGCTTAGCGTGCTGAATTGAAACTTATTTTCCGAGTGACTTATCTTGTTTCGCACTTTCCCGCAGTAGCTTATGTATCTTCATGGTACTTGTGAATAGCCATTTTTGACAATATTTTTTTTTATTCTCTTAGTTTAGAAATTATCCTAAATATCGCTTCTTGCTCGTTGTAATCCTGTAGAAAAATATTTACTGCACTTTTAAATCCAGTCATTTCAAGACTGTAAATAAGGCCAATAGAGACTCACCTAACATCTTCCCCATTTTACATTGTTTCAGCAATCACTTTGCGCTTAAAATCAAGTGCTGTCTCATTTGGCTCTTCAAAGATGCCATGAATAACTACGTTCGAGCGCCTATTTCTGTCTTCAATGTCAATAAGCCTGCACAGACTTCTTCACAGACTCCTGGAAGGCGTTTACCGTGTTTTCAAGACAGCCCAGGCCAGCGATATTAGATTTGAAATCTTGAAGGTCTTCAAACAAATCTCTCGTCTCATCTATCATGTTTTCTGTTTCATTAGGTCGGCTAATTCTTTTAGCAGCAGATATTATTTCTCGAGAATTTAGTGCAACATTTCAGCCTTAGTGGGTCCTGGATTTTCTTCAATGTGCTGACTAAGCGAAAGTTGTAGTGCAGAAAAACACTCCTAACCAGTTTTACAGCACTGCAGTGTCGTGGCCACGGCAAGAACTAGCAAGAAACGGCAGTAGAAGAATAGCAGCGCAGTGTAGCAATAAACTGATTATAGGATACTTAAAAATTGCTTAAGGAAGTCCACGCTAACAATGACCTGTCCGGGGCAGATGTATGACTCATGCGTTTTGTGCCCTCGGCAAAATGCCAATTCCGTCTTACAATTATATTTCATTTTGACAGCCTCACAGGTTATCATGACCATGCTCGTTGCCATTCTTTGTTTTTGCCCTTAACGTTACTCGTCTGCTAATAATAATACCTACAAATAAATATTCTACACGCATAAGTGATTCTGGAAAAGACTCACGAAGGCTGCGACATAGAGTTACGTTATACATACCTGCACCATTGTTTTCTCCGCGCTGTATGAGAACTGATCGGTACTCCGCCTCTTCGCGGATGCCATCAGTAATCGTGCCGCGTCGAACCACCGTCACCGAAGCACTTGTCATCCCTATTTTATGCCCACTCTTCGTGGCGAGACTGCATTTTTAAAATAAGAGCGAGAGAGAGAGAGAGAATAAAAGAAACAACGAGCATTCGTTCTTTTTACCACAGCCTACAGAGAACGCTGTTGATGCCGCGAGCCGAAAGAAAACGCTGTCGCTCCCACTTACTCTAGAGATGGAAGAGTAAGCGGGTATGACACGTAAAACGATAGAGAAAAGAAAGCGAATGTCAGGAAACTTGAATGAATTTTGATCGAACGGCAAGATTTACATTTTTTTGTTTCATTTTCTTTTTTACTCTGCTACAGCACTCGTTCTCACCAGCTTTATATACCTGGTATTCATGTAAAGGCAGCCTGGACGAAGCACAAAATAGATGCACTCGATAATTTGAGGGCTTCATTGCGGAGGTAATTCAAGAAGGGGGCTGACGAGTGAAAAAATCATTAAAAAAGAGATATTGGATTTTAGCAACTTATAATGTGAGCTCAAACGCAATAGGCAATTTTCCGCAGCATTCACTATGAAAAAAAAAGAAGGAATAAAAGAGAAGTAAATGAACAGGCCTCCATTCAGTGGAGAGCATGTAGACGTGACGGAATGCCCAGCTCTCTTCTCGGCGCTTCGCGGTGAGGCCCGCTGCCGCCTTTGAAAAGAGATAGTGTGCGAGGCAGAGAAAAAGAAATCACCGCGCGTCACAGCGCGAGCGAAAATGGCGCAGGAAACGGGAACAGCCCCTGGGGCCAAGTGCGAGTCCGCCCGTATACACGAACGTGGGGTGCGAAGGTAAAATGCGCGGACCTCAAAATGCGACGGGCGTTGCAGCCGGTGCTGCGGGCCATGGAAAAGGTGAAAAAGAAAGAACAAAAGTGTTCGCGCTTTCACTGAGCGGTATGAATCATAAAAGCAATAAAAATGAAAAATATTGACACAAATAAAGGATGGGGTAGACCAGTCGAGATCGAAAAGAGGGAGAGAGAACGTGCACCATCTATGGACTCAAAGATACTTTGTCGATCGTAAAAGGAAGAGGCACTCGGCGTCCTGATGGATCGAGTTTTCGCTAGTGGGGCTACGGAGGGACGCTGGCAGTGAACGGTGGCGTCGGCGAGGAAATGGGGAGCGGGAAAAATCTTTTGTATACGCAAAGAGCATCGGCACCTCGACCCGAGCTTGCCCCCCGGGTTTATATTCGGAGATGTACGTGCTGTACGACCGAGGAACTGGGCAGAGAAGAGAAAAGGATGCGAACGAGATGGGTCGACATTTTGAGGATGAAGTCCAAGGAGGGGGGGGGGCGGTCAGTGGACGAACACTGGAAGGGTTACATGTTATAGGTGCGAGGTTTTTCCCACTGCTGCTGCTCCATTTACTCGCTTCGTCCCTTGGTGCGTGTGGGTGTGTTTATATTTGTGCGCATGCGTGTGTGTGTGTGTGTGCGTGTGTGTGCGTGCATGCGTGCGTGCGTGTGTGTGCGTGTGTGTGTGCGTGTGTGTGTGTGCGTGTGCGTGCGTGTGTGTGTGTGTGTGTGTGTGTGTGTGTGTGTGTGTGTGTGTGTGTGCGTGTGTGTGTGTGTGTGTGTGTACCTGATTGTGCGTGTTTTCAAAAACGAACCCAATGCTCCACCGTGTCGCCATAAATCGTCAACCGAAGTTCTGCTGTGCGTACTTGATGTCCTGACTGCAACGACGACTACAATGTTTCTTGTAAAGTCTTGTATATATTCTATTTCATTAAAACGTCTGAGCACACTGATTTTACTTACATAAGAGAAACGACGTATGAAAAAAAAATCAGTTTCTGGAAAAATGATTTCTCTAGCCTTCTGATTATTTAGTTTGAGCTACAGCAACCACTGTTACACAAGGTAAACTATGGAGAATGTTTTAGTGTTTATGCAACGAGAAAGAAGGACAGTAAAAGAGGGGCAGAGTTATGTGCGTTAGCTCTAATATTATTTGGCGGAGAGAGAAACATAGGAATGTAGAAAAGGCAGTGATGCTACTAGATTGTCCATTTTGCTACCTGGCGCATTGGGAGGTGTGTAAGGGGATGAAAGAGAGATAAAGTTCTTTTTTAATAGAGAGAACTATTGGGAAGATGGCCGATTTCTATGAGCTGGCAAAAATGTGCCTCCTGTTACCTCGAGCGTGACCGAAGAAATTGTGTGATGTTCACTGTAGTCATAAGAAGAACACATAGTTGACGCGAGGACACTGCACCGTGGAGTTCGGGTCTCGTGTCACATGTTGCCCTAGATGTGTTTTTATTTTTGTTTTGCTGCTGCTCCAGAGAAAAATGACACCACTGCATTCCTGCCTACACATGCAACAGAACTATGTACTAAAGTAAAGAATCTTTTGTTGTTGTTTTTGTGTGTAGAGGGGAAATTATCATTTGTTGTTGCTTCAGTAAAATTGATGATCTACCGATGTACTTAAGGGATTTATTGCAAAATCAGCTGTATAGCTATCTAGCAATTCATTTCCATGTTGTTTTTGTTATTTGTTTCAGTTTTCCGTATTTTTCTTTGTTTCGTTTTTGTATAGGCTCAACCTTTTCTTATAATAATTGATTTATTTATTTACTTAAGTTAGTACTCAGTTCCTGCTGGAAAACGTGGAGAAATAGAGCAATCTCTATGTGCTATATCCTCAATCTATAGCCAACCGGACTCAAATGCGGCTGATCTCGCTGACTTTCTGTTGTCCTTCTCTGTTTATCTTCACTGCAGTCAAGTTAGAGTAATACGGAAGAGACTCATTTGAAAACATCCCACTTTGTAACTTTTTATGTGACTTAGAGCATAAAAGACATGCCTTAACACCAATGCTGCTTCAACAGCAGTGCTTCTTTATCTACACCAACAAACGCTCGATGGTGCTAGCACGCGATAGATAACATTTTGAAAGAACGATACAAACTTTGATGAAAATTTTTTTGCAAATACATAAAAGCTGAATACAGTCAATGCATGCATTAAGTTTCAACCCTTCCTGTATATACCTCGCTCACGTTTAACAAATATAGCGCCACGGTAACTCAGTCTCCGATGTTCTACTTAAAATTCGCCGCCATTTATTGTACGGAACAGAGCATCTGAAGTGGTAAAATTCAATTGAAATGTTGCACTGAAAGTACTCTTTCTGCAACTTGTTTATCTATTCGCCACCAAGACAGAAATGTAACAAAACGCTATAATGACCACATGATCTGTATCGAGAAAGAAAGAGAGAGCAAAGAAAAATGTGCAAGTGATTTGGCAGTGTTCCAGCTGCTTCCTACGACAGTGCTGGCAGCGCTTCCGCGCAAGACCACGCGTCGCTCGATGCTGGGCCGCACTGCGGAGATAGCTGGGTTGAAGCCGGAGGCTCCAACACGCACGGACGCACGCGTACGCGCTGTAGAGAGAGTACGAACCGAGGCACGCGCACGCATGCATATAAAAAGCACACACGCACTGGCTACGTCTTCTCGTGGACACCTTCGATCGCCTACCGAACCACTGCAGCCGCAATTGAGTCTGGAGACCACATGCCGCGTTGCAACGCCGAGAGCAAGGCCTAGCGTGGAGCCCGATAGCTTCCGCAAACAAGGAAAGAACGTGGAGGTTTGCAGCGAAATCCTGCGCGACTCTACACTACATGCCTGGATGCAGAGTTATCTGCGTGTAGGCATGCATCGAATGCTAGAAATGCAGCCGTATAAAAGAGAGTCGGGAGGCAAACGCCTTCCGGTTATGGCCAGCAGGATGTCAGAAAGAGCGTCCGCCTCTTGTTGAAGCAAAGACAATCTTGTGCGTGGTTGCGGAGAAGTGCGCGAACCACTTTTCGTTTCAACTAGGTTGTTAGCATAGGTGTTCACAATAGAATGCCGTGCAGTTATATAGTGGCCCTGCACGACATTGCGTTGCACATATCGAGGTCGACAGTTCGATCAGAAACGTGGCATTTGTGTGTTTATGTGTGTGTGTTCTCATACGGGTGGGATGTAAAAACGCTCATATGTCATGCATCATATGGTGGATTCAAAATAAACACTGGTGGTCAAAACTAACGCGGATTCTCCACCACCTTGGCTTACATTATGGAGTTTCTACGCGTTGAATCACAGAATTTACTGTAAATAGAGAGGATTTCTCCTGGAGATTTCAGCTCTGACACAATGTCCAAGAAAAGCTATGCGTCTGAATTGGATGTTTGAGAACTAAGGACAAGGTTTCGGGTGTGCAAACGCTGAAAGGGAAATAAGTACGGGCCTGAAAACGTCATTCAGGAATAAAGCGGTCCTCAAAGACTGCCTTAAAACCAACAGTATACGTATGAAGGCATTTCCAACACGTGGCTGGATGCAGTTGAGGTTAGTTGTTTATAATTGGGTTACGCTAAGTTCTCCTTTAAAGATGGGTTGCACCCCAAGATATTTTTATACTAAAAGAGCCACGAACACTTCCCTTTTTAATCATTTATGACATAAAATAGAACGTACAAACAAGCAGACAGAACAGGTGATACATTCAGCCTAAACACTGATACGACTAGTAAGTCATAATGTAATGCAAGCAATCTGGCCGTATATTGCCTGCCTTAACGTCTATTGGCAGAAACGTACTTGAGGTGAAGAAACTTTGACGAAATTCGCGACTTTCAGCTACGAAAAGCTGTCTTCGCTTGTGGAATTCTGTCGGCAGAACTTTTTCGTTTGACCGTCGTCCCTCCGCACTAGAGTATCTTCACATTTGAAGGTAATCTCAACACTACGACTGACAACAATATAACTGATGTATCTTAAAAGTGACAATGAAAAAAAGAGTAATAAATTTTAGAGAAGTTTGCCTTAGGTGGAAGACTTCATGCGTATGATCACATGTGCGAGAAGAAGTGGAAATGCATACAAAGCACTTCTTTCTTTCTTTCTTTCTTTCTTTCTCTTTTTTCTTTCGATCATTCTATTTTTTCTTTCTTTCTTTCTTGCGATGGCATTGTTCTGGCAGACTTGATGCCTTAGGTATAGTATAAGAGATTATATTGATCAGCTTCCAGTTCGTCACGTGCTACGTGACGACAGCTGGCTTAAACCAGAGTGCTCTACACTCGCCGTCGTGGTTTCGAGTGGCGCTGGCCAGCACTCCTAAGATAGCAGAAACATAAACATTTATTAAAGTGAACGGGAAAGCGACCGCCACTGTAGCTCAAATGATAGCATTGGAGGCGTCACTCTAAGCTTGTATGTTCGGTCCCTAGAAGCGGCAAGTTGATTTTTTATGCACTATAAGTGATTTTCATTTATCCCGTTATTATTGTAGTGCAGAAGAAAAACATGCAAGTATTGTCTCTTGTACCTTCTTTAGCTTCATTGTCTGTTGGTTCCATCTGGTTTCATGAAGCTACAACGGTATATACAAGTGTCAACATATCAAGAGGCAACGCGCAACCTGAGATCCGTGTTTCAAAACGCAAGTGAGTCTGGTATTTTCTCTTATATTCTCGCCATCGGATCATGGGTGACGCATACAGCGACACATAGATGTCACCGCAGATAATAGAATCCTGGACATCCGTAAAGATGAAGTACATTGGAGAAGGAAATCATTGCAATGATGGCATGGAAACAGCAGAGTAATAAACATGTTGAAAATGTGTTACCTAGCTACTTCTGTCGTGTTACGCACAATCACTGACTACCCAGAGCCCTTGGCGGACACCCGACAAACCTAATCAGCAATGCTATGCAGCATTAGCGCTTCTGTTCCGGAACACATGGTTATGCTACCGTCAGCGTGGTGCTAATGCGAGCCCACGCCTAAGTTAGACCTAAGATCCCTGAACATTATGCTGAAAGAATGCGTGACTATATGCAAGGAACAGCTCACGTTTCTGCTGTTGGCCTCAAAGTAGCCGCTTTCAGCTATGTGCGAGAGTGGCAGGGAGCGCATTTGCATATGCAGTGGAGATAATCTGCTCGGACGCGCACTGCAGAGCTTGAACAAGATAGTGATAGTGTTCAATTCCCGACGTGTCTTTCAAGACGATAGTTATAGCGCGAGAACAAAACGACGACACAGAGACAAGAAGGACACGAAAGACACTAGCGTGTCCTTCTTGTCTCTGTGTCGTTGTTTTGTTCTCGCGCTATAACTATCGTCATGCCATACCAACTAGCCCAAGCTGCCACACTTCTAAGTGTCTTTCAAGCAGCGGTGTTTGCTTGATTGTTGCGGAATGCTGATGTCTCCACGGTTCATATTGTCTCTTTTTCCAATGGTAACCCTCACGTGGCACTTCAATTGCAATGTGCTGTTCGTTGTTCCAGTTGCTTTGTGTGTTTCGGACATACAGCATAATCTCGCAAGGTTATATTGAGTGAAAAAAGTGAAGCAAGAATTTTGAAGCTCCTTTTGTTCATTGTCATTTTAACTATCCTTCGTTTCTCTATTCTTTATTTCTCCGAGAGAAAAACGTGTGCGTAAATATCCCTGTCCAAAGAATTGGCACGCAAATGTTAAATTCGCACATTATCAATCGTGAGTGTGATACTCGTAGGTACAGCGGAACATAAAACGCTACCCACACTCATCTGAGAAGCCAAGAGAACGTAGCCTGAAAATCATTCGGTGCGTCAAGGTGTTAATGGCCATTTAACCGTGGGGTCGCCTACCAGTATCTGACGTCTCTGGGGGACACGCCTGTTGGTAAAATGAAATAACCAAAGCTGGAGTCATTTCAGTCGGTGAAGGTTGGTGACCATCTGAGCCGATGGCTGCGCCCCCGTCTCAGCTCTCATTGCCGCTCTTCATAAGTACACTGTTATTCGGGCGTTTTCACAATGCGCTCTTGACCCGTATTTTACAAGCATGACCATTCTAAAGCAGCACCTATAGAATTGACTGACGTACGAAACACGAGAAGGTGTACCAGTCGACTGAAGCTTTCCACACCACACGTGGTGTAGCACTGTCTCTGGGATCGGTCTGCCTTTGATCAACCGATGATATTGAATGATGACTTAATCATGTTACTTCCTTATGACTCTACAAATTTCATTATATGTGATGTTTTGACTACGGCACATGCTAACGTAATCTTGTCTATCTCGGAGGAGACTTCGTGGGTCTTCAGCTCGAAGGTGAGCGTGGACAGACGCCAAATACGAAGCAGCTGTGTCATGCAAAGCTTCGCTCTAAAAACTGGGCACCGTGAGATGCGAGAGGAACGTGAACAGCAACGCTCAGCTCTACAAATACGTGTTATCACCGAGCCTCTTCGAAACTTGCGGTGCGCGCATCCCAGTTTGTCCCGAATCTTGCACGACACTCCCCAGACGGCGTGACGGTGTCATATATGCATGATTTGAGAACTCCGCAAAGACGAAAGCCTTTTGCGGCTTTCCAGAGTGAAGCGCTCAATCTTCATCCGTCTCTTCCTTCTTCTCTAGAGAAAATGAACTGAAGTCCCGCAGCCAGTGTAAGCTCTCTCTGATGGCACGGCATGCGGCGCCACGTCGCGGGATCAGTGCGTGTACATATACCATCGCTTGTCGTGCCACTCGAGTTTCCCAAATTTTTTGGCCACGCTAAGCTGGTCTATGCATAGACACACAAACGGGTCTGCTTACGGGCATGACAAATGACTCACTTCCTACTCGGCACATCTATCCGGGTTCCACTATCGCAAACTCTCAAAAGTTTTTCAGACACGAAGTGCGTGTGCGCGCCAAGTTGTGTGCATCCCCAACTGGCTTTTCGTGTGCAAGACCCTTCGTCTCCTTCCTGTACGCTTATAAGCGCATCTCACGGGGTCTTGTCACGTGTAATGAACGTCTTAAGGAATGAAAAGGCGGCTGTCGCTTTTTCACAAGTGCCCTTGAGCGATCACCTCTAGTCGAGGTTATCGTAGCGCATTCGGGGATGGCGCCGTTCTTGGGTGATACTCAGCATGTAAAGAAAGACTCGGGAGTTCATTGCTAAGCAAAGACCAACTCATTATAATAATCTTGCGCTGGGCTTTGCTTGCTTGGTTGTTTGTCTATCGCGGAATGGAATGACATCAATGGCAGTGAAGGAAATGCTGTGCACTGTGCATAGTACTACGCTCACATCAATATATATTTCGAGCACTGAGGTGGCAGTAAATGAATGGCTTAGATGATATACTTTGCAGAAATGGGCTCGTTATATTATCCGGCTTGAAACTGTAATTAACCGGCTTATATACAAATAAAAACAAAAAAGAATGCCAAAGCGCTGCACAGTCACAGCCGGAAAAGTGTCATAACCAGTTGTAAACCTTTTAGAGCTACTAATACAATTATGCTTGCAAGGTACCCACTACTTCCTTAATGGATTCGGTGGCCAATGACGATGAAAAATTATAAAGGAGTCCTCTGTAATGGGTTCAAAGAATTCTACGACCCACTCGTAACACAATGTGTATTGTGTGACGCCTGGTTGCACAACTCGCATTCTGTGGCCTCTAGTTGTGATCTTTACAGTGCTCGTTGCTGAGCTAGTAGTTAGTTCAGATATATTTAGGAAAAAAAAACAGACACGCCGCAATGAGCATGTGGGTGAAGTGAGAAAACAAACTGACAGACATGGGTGAATTTTATGGTTCTACGACGCTTTATTGTGTATCTTAACGTGGTTCCTTCCCGGCATGTGTAGGTTTTTTTCTCGCAATGGAGATTCAAACGCCAGCGTCGCTCAATACCAGTAATAGGAGTAAAAAAGAACTGGTGCTTATTCCATGCATTAAAAATAAAACTAGCGTGGCTCAGTGGTACAAAACTGGGCTATTACGTATAGGGTACCCAGGATCTAGCCCTGATCCATCCTGAACATCTTTTATTTCGTTATTTCGCACTATAGCGGGTATGGACAACTACGGCGCCTTCGTTGTGATCTCATTACAGCTTTCATTTTAAGAATTTTGTGTCATTCAAAAGAGTGCTGTTTCACACTTCGCCTAAATAATGAAGTCATGGTGTGATGAAAATTATTGTTACCAAGCTATTCATTCTGCAAACTTAAGGGCACAGACGCCTTCATCACAGACCTACCATTTGAGGTTTGTTGATGCCAAAGATCTAGTGGGATAATTTTTTATGATGAAACTGAATATTCAAACTATTAAACAGCTTATTACGGGAAGAGACCACTCTACAAACAAGCAAACTAACTTAGTCTGTCTCACAAATATATAAAAAAATGGGTGAAACTAAAACAGTACCAAGCCATGTCAATTGAGAAAAATTGAGGCCCACGTGCCATGTTGTTTTATTTTTTATGTATGCAAATCAGAGATAAACATAAGAAATGTTGCTTGACCGCATTGCAAAGTTTTTGCATAAATTTATTTTTGGTCAAGCGATTGCAAACCATGTTTTTATTTTTTTCTGACATTCAATCTCCTACGACGGCACTACTTTGATGACCTTCCCATCAAATTTTGTATATAGTCCAAGCTCCGTGATTTTTTTTGTTCTTCATTATGATCCACGTAATACCTTGCACTAGTAAGGAGATATGCTATTGGACAGGGTTATTTTCTGTTGGTAGTGACTATGGTGACGGGGCCCGTCAACTCAGTGCTATGGTTAGAGTGAGGGAGCCCGTCAGCGTAGTGTATTCGTGATTACGGTGACGAGGCTCGTTATATAATAGCGATGCAGCTATAGCGACGGGCCCAGTTCCGTAAAGTTGTAGTCGTTTTCGATGTCACCGCTTAGCTGTCCTGGTGGCACAGTTGGTAGACGCACTGTTGGGGATGTGGTTGGGCTGCAGGTCGACAGTTCTAATACCGTTTTATTATTTCTTTTATTTAATTCATTGTAATGCGTATATTGATGCCACTGCTTTCTAGGAGTCATAATTTTGTTGTTGTTTTTTTGCAAGAAAATCACGTCGCTGTTTTTGCTGCTTGTTAGCCCTACCACGTTGATATTTCGAGGCGCAATGAGTGCGTTGTTGGTGTGCGACTTAAGTTCAAGTCGCGCTGACCTACTGAACTTTGCTGTTTCTTTTTTGCTTGCAATATTGTTTCAAATAATTTTGCCTATTTTAAAGGCTGCATCCTACAGTAGAGCGATGGGAGGAGCCGCTGGCCAGCGAGAACCTGAACGATCAGCTGAGTTGAGGTTCTTGCTGACGGACCAGGCTGGCTAAATGGCAGCAGCCGCAGAGCCCCGGTCTGAGCTCCCCCCACCACAGAATTCACTAAAGTACTGAAAGTGTAGCGAGTTATTTTCACCACAATTAAAGTGCGTGCACAGACACTACTGCATCGAGGCAATAATACAGTGGCGTAATGATGTAATTATAAGGTGGCCCGTTTTAACAACGCTGCCTATATAGTGACGGGCCTCAACATAGTGCGGCTGTTCGTGCTCCAAGAAAGGTGATTGAAGAAGTTGTTATTGTTTTTTTTTCTTTACTGCTGCACGAGGTGACTGCGTTCAAGCTCCCTCATCGTAGGATACATCGACACGGCTAGATGCACGTTCATTCTTGCGTATTCGCTTCATCCACTCGGTCACACCTTGTGCTTTACCCGAGCCCGCAGCCATACACCAGCCAGCATTTGCAAATAAGGCGTCCCGATGATAGGTCGCCCACGACTTAGGCGTGCTCGCATTTTAATCACCGATAACGATGCGAAACTTGTTTTGCTCCCGCAAAACAAGCGTCGTCTCAGGATGGGAAGACAGCTACAGAGATCACACAACCGTTACCTTATATTGCACCGTAGAGAGCTCGAATGTCTATCTACGTTTGCATAGCAATGGCACACATTCATGGGACAAAAGCGACGTACATATCCCCTTGTCTGAAGGATCACGTGGGTAAGTCTGTGTGTGATATTTCAGGCGAATTAGGCCCGAAGTTGGAGCTACGTGTATTGTATTCATATGTATTGTGGTTTTGGTATTTACTGAAACATTCTGTCCAACACAGCCATCAGGGTTGGAACACATTCTATGTTGACCTGCACAACGTTTGCCATCAGCTCATACGTCACCTTTATACAGTGACACGAAACATATGTGGAACAGATTGCTTTAGAAACATCGCATTATGTGTAACAAATATCAGTTGTAGCAACGGTTTCTATGCAAAGGAATGAAAACCTTGCCGAGGGTGGTTGTTCAATGCGATAATAAAGTTAATTCGCGTGCATACAACAGAATCTGCTCACCCAGCACAGTATCACTCGGAAATGATCTGGAAAGGTCTTCATTCCACGTTGGACGTAAAAGAAAGTTGATGGTTATATCCCAGTCGAATTAACACGATCGTCATTTAAAAACAAGTAACAATACTTGAAACAATACTGAGGAAATAAAACAAAAAGCGTGGTTCGCACCGATGTCGGACACCAAAGACAATGCGCCACGAAATCCACATGGTAGGGCTGCCTAACAACCGCAGCAGACAGCAACATGATTTTTTTGCAACATTACCTTGCAAAAAAGGGGGAAAAGTAAATCGCGAACGGGAATCCGAACTGACAAGCTGCGTCATGTCCGCTTCCTCAACTGCGCGTCAAGCCACTATGCCACCAGAACAGCTAGACGGTGGCGTTTAAAAGGACTACAAATTTACGGAAACAGGCCCCCTCATTTTTACCATCGCACTACGGTGACAAAACCCCTCACCGCAGTCATTGCTTTACGACGACTGAACCGCCACTATGGCTGCATCCCTATTATGACGCGCCCCGTCACTGTTTCGATTGCACTATGGTGACGGGCTTCCTCACTTTAACGACAGTACTGCGCTGATGGGCCCCTTCACTTTAGTCATAATTACACTACGCTGACGGGCCTTCTCACTCTACCGTTAGTATTGAGTTGACGGGCCCCGTCACCATAGTCACTGCCTGTTCTATTAAGCCAAGAAGACAGGTAAGCCGATTGATCCTGGAGGTCATGCACTCTATATTGGAATGTGTTAAATTTATCAATATACTAGCCCTAATTACATTTGCACCATTCATTGCAGTTACTCTTCAGAATGACTAACTCGTTTCGCTTTTTGTCGTGCCTTACTTTTTTTTTGATTTCGTGTCTCACTCAGCGCTCTGCACAGTTTTTTTTTTCGTTTTTTTCCCCAAGAATTTCGGTTCCCATTTACACACGAAAGGCTCTGAAAGTCGTAAAACTCTGCCTGCACGATGACATGACACCATGAACTACCAGCAAGCCCGATCATGAACCTTGCTGTGAAAACCGAAAAAAAATTGTGTCTTCAACGCACATGCGTGTCTTTTGATATCCGAATATCGAATTGATGACGCTCACGTTACTTATGTCCTCACTTTTTTACAGCTTTTTACGCGTTCACACGTAACATCAGCTACGTTTTTCTTCGTATTCTGTATTCCTGTAGTCAACTAGAAGAAATAGATAAAACTATTTTAAAATGTAAACATTCAAGCTGGCTATGTGTACAAAAAATAACAGCAAGTTCAATCAGCGTGAACAAAACTTACGCCGTCCGAAAATTCATCACTTTATTGCGCGCGCCACTTTGTGATCAATCCTGCCGCCATCTACGGGCCTGAAAAAAAGTAGAGGGAGGGGAGGGACCAAGATGGGCTGCTTATTTTCCAGCCTTGTCTTTGTGGTCGCCACTCGTTCCTTTGACATAGTGCGGCAGCTCAAATCGCGTCCACACCAGCCCCGCTTTTTCTGCTCTCTTCGCACAGCGCCCATCGCTTGCCCTCCACCCTCGCTCATTTTATGATAGCGCCGCGCCTGCGGAGAAGAGAAAATGCCAGCTTCGAGATAACGCTATCTGAGCGGTTCCTTCCCTACGGCCTCTTTCCTCGGCTTCCCTCTTCCCACTCAATTTTTTCCCTATATGTGCACTAAAGTTAGTTCTCTTTTCGCTGCAGCGTATAGCCTCGTTTCTATCCGCGCCCAAGAACTAAATTGCGGTAAGGCAAAACAAGACCACCACGGTGAAGCATGCTCCGCTGACGGCGGCTGCATGTGAGCGAGCAACGCTCAGCAAGCGAGAAGTTATCATTTTGTCTACGCTTTTCTTTTCCTTCGTTTTCCCTGACTCCGGCTTTAATCTTTGTTTATTGGCTTTCTGCGCACTCTGACTTTCGCAACGGCGTCGTTATGGCCAAAACGCTCGAGACACCCCCGGGATAAGAGGCCTGTGTACACTTCCTAGGGATGGCGTCGAAAAAGGGAACACCTCCCCATTTCTCCGATGACTCGGCTTCGAAAGTTAAAGCCAGACGTCCCTGTGGAAAGCGGCGATAACTTGGACTCTGTCTTTCATAGCCTTATTCGAGAAAGCACCCCCTTTAGGGTCAAAACTGAGGGTCTCGGTATAGGTGCTACCAGGGGAAGGAGAACTAAAGACATCTTATTCCCGAGTCTTTTCTGCTTCATGTTGCTCTTCTTCTTCCCAAGTGAGACACACACATTGCGATAGCTGGTTACTGAGAGTAGGGGGATAAGGCGTAGAGAGAAACGCGGTCTGTATAGGAGAAACTTCTGCAGAGAATGACTGCGCGCGCACCTGGTGCAGTTTAGTTAGACTGATCGATTACCCCTCACCAGAGGTTTTGAGGTAATGGACGGCGACTCGTTTGCAGTAGCATGCCCAGTTTTCATGCAGAGAACAGAGTGTGTAGTCAGTTCCGGCGCAGATATTCCATCTAACTTGAGGCGACAAATCCTTCCGAGGGCGGATGCCCCGCCGCGGTGGTCTAGTGGCTAAGGTACTCGGCTGCTGACCCGCAGGGCGCGGGTTCAAATCCCGGCTGCGGCGGCTGCATTTCCGATGGAGGCGGAAATGTTGTAGGCCCGTGTGCTCAGATTTGGGTGCACGTTAAAGAACCCCAGGTGGTCGAAATTTCCGGAGCCCTCCACTACGGCGTCTCTCATAATCATATAGTGGTTTTGGGACGTTAAACCCTACATATCAATCAATCCGAGGGCGGATAGCGCGAATGACATGACAGGCGTCTGGCGAGCGTGCGCACGCTCGTGCAATGCACACCGGCAAACACACACACACACACACACACACACACACACACACACACACACACACACACACACACTGACACACACGCACACACGCACGCACGCACACACACACACACACACACACACATGCCCCAGAGCAAGTTTCATAAAATCTAGCGAAAGCCTCAATCTCAGGGCCATATTATGACAGAAAAAATTAATAGAAATAATATTAGTAATAGTAATCAATAAGCACAACGATACCAATAAACTAAGAGTTAGTTACGAATCATAATCAACAATCAGACAAAAGTGCATTCTTAAACACTGCCAGTAAAACTTCTCTTTTCATTTTGGCAGCAATACTTTTTCTTTATTCTACACTTTATGAAAACAGCGTTATTGTTCTTATTTCACCAATACAGCTACAAATCACGGAGGAGCAGTAACAGCTCCGACATTAGCATACTCGCGGTGTAACGGGAGTGACAATACAGTCGCCGAAGGTATATACTACTGTCCCTTTCGTTGTTCGTTCGAATTGGTCGTCTGAAAAACTCGGATGAGAGAATCAGTCGTATTGTCTTCGAGGTGAAGGAGCTGTACACAAGAACTAACGCATACCGCCGACTGCCGCCCCCTATCTGTCGGTTCGGTAAACTGTTATACGGTGTGCTGGCGCCACTCTTCGGACCACTGTACAGAAAATTAGTAGAATATGCCACATTAAAAGCTCATGGCCTCCTGGTAAATGTGTCTCGCAGCTAGAGGATACTCTAAACGGTGCGTACTCGGGGCGGTATGCCATATTCGCCACGTCGAAAACTGCGGCACTACGTGAACAACGATCTTAACGCCAGCGAGCGTGCGAATCTCCGAGGAACGCGCGGCACGCGGGTGGCCCGACGGCCGAGCGTTTAAATTACGAGCTGTTCCCTCCGTCGGCTGTCATCATCGCGTTTTTGGCGAGCCACAATTATCTCGAATCCTATACTCGCCAATTCGTGTGCGTCACGCCGCCTCGGGGCCAGTAGCCAGACTCGCGCGGAAGTTATTTGCGCTCGCACAGTCATATATAAGGACTGCTGTCCCTCGCTGGGCCCGAATCGCCTCCGGCCTCGGATGTCATCACGAAGGCTATAATTTGTCGCGGCGCGCCGCCGGTCGTATGGGTGGTATTCATACTGCAGCCTCAGCCATATTTTAATCCGCGCAATGTAAACAGCTGCCGGGCATCGGATAATAGAAATGGTGATCTTAATATCATGCTGGAGTTAACGTTTCTCTCGAAGAAAACTAGCCTGTGACGAAAATATGAATAAATGTTGTCCACATTCATGAACAGGCAGTGTTATTACTGTGTGTGTACGTGGAAACAGGCGGCAAATTTTTTTCTGCTTCACGCTTGTGGCGTCCCCTGTATTGCTTTGTTACGCCTATGTTAAACAATTCATAATATTTTACGCGTTGTGTTTACGTTCCAAAGAAAAATTCTCTATTTTATGATAATAAGGTGCGATGAACCGAGTGAAAAGCCATCTTCATATTATCCTCGTAATAATTGAAATGATGCCACGAAATGTAATAAAAAAATTCTAATAAGTGTTTGCCATGCCTTTTTGGTAAATATGAGCATTTATCCTACGTCACACACTTTTTTTCCGGCGACCCTTTTTGGTTTAAAAAGTAAATTTGTTCTTTCTCTCTCTCTCTAAACATTAGATGCTAGGCTTAGCTGTGCGTTATTATACAAATTTTTCATCACTTGAGACGCCAAAAGATTCGAAACTCCTATAAGTAAGACACAGCTTCTTTCTGGCACATCTTATCTTAAATGGGTTGAAGCTAGTGTTTATCAAGCATAGCTATTATTATTGCTGGCATTGATTATCTTGAATTTCGAGTGTGTTATCGAAAGGAATTCTAAGCAAGACAAGGATGGCTAGGCTATTAACAGGGCTCATTGCGCTGGTTAAATCGCTCCTTTCAGAAGCGCAAGGTCGCATGATATATTATAGGTTCTGGTAACCTCCATATGACAGTAGTGGATATGGTACGAATTCAGGCTTTGTCCAAGATCTCACGGGCTGAGGGGAAACGGCGCAAAAATCATCCCGTTTTTGCACTGTTTCTCTCCAGTATCATGTACCAGCTGGCCCTTCAACGCAACCTTCTGCTTCCCTGGGTGGTCGAAGCGAATCCCGAGTCGCATTCTTCCAACAAAAAATAGTAATGCGTAGTTTAGTGTAGCTTTGCCTCAATGAGGGTCATGCCGCTGCAAGGCATGCTTTACAGGGGCTAAAAGGAAAGTTGGACGTGGTGTGAGTGTAGGCAAGCCCCACGACTTAGCAGGGCCTTTGGGTCAGTCAAGGAAACTCGATAAATGTTTCATGGCGTCCCTGTGGCATGCCACTACTATAGTGCCATGTAACTTACATCCGCATGCGTTTTTCAACCTGTCGCAGACGAAGTGTAAAACTGTTGTCAGCTGGTCATTTCCTGAACATGCGCCCAGAACGCTGCTGTGTGCGCCTATCAGTGTTTGTTTTTCTCTCTAGTCTCTCTTTCCGTGTTCTTTGCGTCTCCATCCGCCGTGTAGGCCGTTTTTTGCAGCGGCGAGCGGGCGCTGCCACGTTTGAACACGTGATGTACTGGCCTTTTCCTTTCCACTTCACCATCCCTATGGCCGGCTGATTTGCCGCTGCCACTCGCGGTTTGAAGGCCAGCAAAGCAGGCGCAGTGGTTATAGGGTAGGTGTTGACACGGCAGACAGTGCGGTGAGCACCGGTGTTTGACATACTTTCACTCCTTCACCTGGCAGCACACCAGGCTCGGCAAACTGCTAGTGAGTAGGCTCTTAGCTGTGTCCCTGATACGAGAGTCAGAAAGAAGCGTCTTCTCTTTCCTCTTGTCTTAATCTTCTAATAGAGAGCCACTTATATAACGAGACATTTTTTTTTGCTACCTTCCCCCGCGCCCACATAGTTTGCGCCACCTGTTTGTCACCGTAGGCTGCAGGGCAACGTCCGCCACACGCCATATCGTGGTCGCGTTGATGAGGAGAAGGCCATGGTGCTTAGATACGGTGGCGCCATCTAGTTTTGCTTAGAAAACTAGCTGGGAAAAAGGGTCTGTAGGATAGAAAATCGGGTACCACCAGGTGAACCTTCCGGCCTTTTTGTGGCCGCTTCCTTTCCCTCTTCTTTTTTTTTGTTAACTTCCTCCACCCCCAACGTTTCCCATCTGCTACAAACGCTACATAGTTAACATCGCGGTTACCTGTCTTATTTTCTGTGTAGCTTTTCAAGAGAACGGTTCCGAAAAAAGTAATGCTTCTCTAGGTACCTGGGCGAGAAACCTACCAATGAAAAAAATCAGATTGAGGGTTTGGTGGAAATAAACAAAAATATATTCAAGAGGTATGTGCTTTGGTGTGGAGAGTACAAACTAGTTTTGTCTACTTTAGATTTTTTTACATGCATAAATTATGAGCACACATTTGATTTACAATGGTTCACCATGCCTAGTAAACAAAGCTGCTCCTTGGCAATTCATGAGCATCTGCTAGGATAAAAATAGGCATGGAACAGTGCACGTAAACAGATGGGGAAATAGAAAAGAAGGTTACAAGACGACTGCTAACCAGCACTGCACTTTCTTGCACTCGATGGATTTTTTTTCGTATCTCGGCGGGAAAGTCAATATGACGCACATTCAGAGAAACTCAGCCCGAAGGTCTACTTGCCTATTCAATTCATTGAACAGCCTACGCGTATTTCACATTTGGCACCTTTGGCACTAATGGAAGAAAAGAAAGTCCTTAAAGAGACGTGCTTGTCACCACAACTCGAAACGAGACAAGCTCCAATGTGTTGCCGAGTCGCCTAGTGAGGGTTGTAATCAGCGAAATAAGTTGTCAAAATACTGGAACAATGTTGCTCCTACTTACTGATAAGCCGAACGAGGGTGGCTGATGCAGGCTGTCCCCGAAGAGACCAAACAAAATCGGATTATTATGCGGTTCAATCACTGAAAATAGTCCGCGGTGCAAGAAATGAACTGTATACCCGTTTACATAGGGACTTGCTGGTAAACTTATACCAAACTGGCTTCTAAACGTATACCATACGCTTCTAAAAAATCTATCCTGCCAAATTACGGATAGTAGTCAGTAGAGCCATCGTTTAAATGTCAAGCATTTTTTAGCAAGTGTCGGCGAAGTTGCGCGTATCTATCTATCTATCTATCTATCTATCTATCTATCTATCTATCTATCTATCTATCTATCTATCTATCTATCTATCTATCTATCTATCTATCTATCTATCTATCTATCTATCTATCTATCTATCTAGCCACCTACAACTTCTAGCTCTCCTTGTCGTTTAGATAATGGTATCTACACCAAAATTGTTATGCCAAAACATGACTGTATGACGAGAATAAGTAACTAGTCATAGCGTTAAAATCATAATGTGTATGTCATGAATGTCATGATTTACATTTTATGGTCTTGCTGCCCTTGCAGTGGTTTCGTTCACATGACATGTAAAACTGATATGGTATGACATGAGTGCATGGCGAACACAAGTAACAGACCCTAACGTGCAAATCGTGACATGAATGTCAGGAAAGTCATGACTACACGCCACACGCATGGTGCGCTCGTGATCGTTTATACCAAATTACCAAATTTGGTGTCACGGGACGTGCATGGATGACAACGGTATGTGACTGGTGCAAGAATAATAATTATGAGATGCGTGTCATGTAAGAACATCAGTACATGCCACGCACATTATGCGCTCGACGCCGTTTCGCTAGCTTTACTTATACCAATATCAGTATTACGCTGCCGTGAATGGGTGACGAAGGTATGTGACTGGTGCAAACATGATAATCATGACATGCGTGCCATGTAGAAACATGAAAACATTCTACGCTCATGGTGCACTCACGGCCATTTCGCTAGTTTCACATATACAAAATTTGGCATCACGAGACGTGAATGGACGACGAAGGTAAATGACACGCCTAAACATATTAGTCATAACATGAACGTCATGTATGCCATAATCAACGCCCACCTCATAACATTGTGCTGATTTTTAAGTGACATATCAACCTTTTTTATTCGTGCTTCGCATATCATTGGTTTCTACTGTACGCGGGACCTTCCATTTATTTGTTTCTTTTTGTTCACTTCCGGTTTTGTGAAACTTATTCCGACATTTCAGTGAGAAAATAACTAGGTTTTTTCATTATTTTCTAAGAATCCGTTTTACAAGCTCTGGTTAATGTTTTTTTCATTTATTTCACAATTGCGACATGCATTAAAATTATTTGTAAATAATTCAACGTTTTGGTTGATTTTTTTAAAAAGTAGTTCAGTATAACTTGGTAAGTTTAGAAATTCTCGCAACGTGCTACCATTGCCGTACCCGTCAGTAAATAAACAATAATAGGGGAACGTCATTTGAATGGTAACGACGAAAGACTGGCATTGTGTCCTTTTTTTGTTCGTGCACGTAGCAGGGCCATCTAAAAGGTACACTTGATAACCTTAACTCAGAGACTAAATCTGTATTTTATTTTCGGCCATTCTGTCATTGAAACACGTGCTAAACATGCACTTCTCACTGAGATTTGTGGATAAAATTCTGCATATTTCCGCCCCATTGAATGTCCAGTATTCTTGGTTTGCGGTCTCGCGCGACAGTGCTATGTCCTGCTCTTTCGGCATGCGACACTGAATCCCCCGGTGATGTAGGGGCCGGAAAATAGAAGGCAACCAACTGCGGATGACGATGGATTCGCAATCCTTATTACTTTCCACGCTGGTGGTACACGGGTAAATGCGCATCCTCTACATCGCACTGTTCACGTAATGAAAACTACAGCGTTCTGTCTTCGATCTCCTGACTCATGGGGTTGGCCGCTAAGTCCACCACGAAGAGAAAGCCGTAGGCTTTACCCGCGCCAGATATCACTATATACGACTTCTGCTGTGCCATCTTCACGTAACGACTCTGGCGGCGTCCCATGCGCAGCGGAACCTCCCTGAAGCATTTGTCGAGCTTTTCGGTCTAGACCGTTATTAGACGTGGCCTCAGCGTTCTTTTGGTGGAAGATAAGACTCGCTACGAAAGACGCACGAAGAGAATGACGGTGCAGAGAAACTTGGTAAATAGAGGATGAACCGAGTAAGCATTGGAAAGCATGCTGTAGGTACCCGACTGTATGTTTTCACGTATTTTAGCTCTGGAATTTACGGCCAGTATGGAGCTTGGTAGCTCATATAAAGGGTACAAGGAAATGAAAAAAAAATTGGGGAAGGGGGTCGACATTTCACCGGGCATATATTTTTCGGTGTGTGTGTTTTGCGTGTGTGACCAGGTGCAGCTTCTTTATCTTTTTTTTGTTGACGTATTTTGTCTTCATCCCGAGATCGGGTCATTGTCCCTGTTCCACTGTCCCTAGGGGACCAGCATAATGACACTCAGAGCGGCGTTCATTGGTACAGCGGTGGCAATATGAAAGGTCACCCGAATTGGCATTTTTGTTTACATTCACAAAAAGATCTCCTTCCATCGCATTATCTCTTCTCACGTTGATTGGTTGATATGTGGAGTTTAACGTCCCACAACCACCATCTGATTATGAGAGACACCGTAGTTGAGGGCTCCGGAAAATATGACCACCTGGGGTTTTTTAACGTGCACCCAAATTTGAGCACACGGGCCTACATTTCCACCTCCACCAAAAATGCAGCCGCCGCAGCCGGGATTTGATCCCGCGACCTGCGAGTCTGCAGCCGAGTACCTTAGCCACTAGACCACCGCGGCGGGGCCGTCTGTTCTCACGTTGCTCCCTCTTTTCGTCAATTTTTCGGCAACAAGGAAGGTGAGCGTTCAAGATTCAAGTGATATGTTTTCAGACTACTAGAAAAAAGACATAAATGCGGTTTCTTCGTAGCTCTGACAATGACAGTTTTCGACGCAGTGCTTTAAGGTGAAAGCCTTAGATGCCTCGTGAAGCACCGAAAAGATGTTGAGGCAACGTTCTGGCGCACCGGCCAACACGCATATTGCAAAAAAGGTGATCATGTGATTCGGTCAGCCTCTCACGTCATTATTACGTCAAAACAGGTCACAGCACGTGACTTTACGTCATGACGTGATCTGATGACATAGTCGCTTGGTCTAAAATCTGCTGATTTCCGGAGGCAGTGACGTTGGGTGCAGAAACTTTTGGCGTGGAGATTGGGGGGAGGAGATCAATATAATCGAATGAGATGAAAAAGATGCGTCTTGAGTAAACGCGGGAGGAACCATGTGACTTTTAACCGTTCTGATTGATGAAGGTGAAGATTGACTGTAGCATATTCTAGGCATCTTTTATGATTCTTCGAAATCTATCAGTCTTCCTCCTAAATATGTCTTTTTAGTGGTGGACAATGTTTCGGAGTGAGTGCTGACTCCATCCTTCCTTTTCATGTTTAGGCTTAACGCTCGCGCAGTTGTTACAGCAACATTATGACCTTTCGTCGCAGTTGATGTTGCAGAAGACTCTTACTCTCCTGCCGCACAAAATGTTCAACGATTCAGCCAGAAGGCGCATTCGCCTCTGTAATCCTCATCGTGTAATAATCGAGCATTACCTAAACGAGAAATCAGCATAATTGATTAATCACTTACCAGTGCCCCACTAATTACCTCTCAAATCGCACAGCTCAGTACGGGCCCTTATTAAGATTGCCCCACAGAAGCGTGTCAATTCCGTCTCCTAACACTCTCGTATTTAAACTGCGCTTCAGTGTAATCAGATTTACATCCATTAGAACATCCTCCGCAAATGGTAGAGTGGGGTAAGTGCTGACATCTAATTATGCCTCCAATGCTGGTAGAGTTTTCATGCTTGTCTCGTACATTTCCATCGATCAGGGCGTAAACGTGTATTCACTGTTGTGCAGTGACTTCAAGCGGCGAGGTTGCAGAGGCGGTGTTCCCGTGCGGCGGCGGTGGAGGCCTGCGTCCACCTTCCGAGATCCCCTCGGTGTCGGCCGCCGTCAGGAGCGCCTGCTCGCCCATGGAGAAGGAGGCCGGGGCCGCCCCGGCGAGCGCCTACCGCACCGGATACAATGTTATGAGTGAGTGTGTCACACTCAGTATCTCTGTAGTGCACCTGCGCTGGCCTACCACTGCGCACAACGCCACGCTCAAACCAGGCTCCTACGTTGGGCATGGTGCTAACGTTGCTTCGTTTGTTAATGCTACCAGTGTTAAATAGGCTATTGCTGGAATGGAAATACAACCGAATGCTACAACGCAAGCAAAAGACACGCACACAACATAAAGACACAAAAATAATACTTGTGAAGGTATTTCTTGTTTTGTATATATCTTTGCAGTAGAATAACACGAGAATATTGAAATAAAAACACAACTTCACTCGTTAAGTGAAGTTGTGCGTGGCGTTAAGGCGTGGCGTTAAGAATTAGTGGCCCCAAGCGCAGCAATACCTGAATAGCCAAGGGCACGCCACTCACTTTCAAATTGTGTGGATGGAAGAAAAAAGAACTGGAGAATCGGCAACCATGTACCATTCGATAATTTCTCCATGGAAACAACTACACTTGAACGATGACGAGTCAATGATAGTTCTGTACACATACTATGTCTGTGTCGAAATAGTGGATCCGGTGAATATGTGAAAAATTGTGGCCCGGTATCCTAAACATTTATGAATTAATGATGTAAGAGTAAACAACTCGGTGTGTTGATATTGCACGACTCGAAAAAAGTGCCCTGTGTGTGTGTCTCCTTTTTCATCCGTCGCCTTCTTTAGACTAGTTTTTCGAAAGATTTAGTGATGACGAGAAACTGCTAGTTTATTTACTGTTGTCCTTAATTCTAAAGAGGCGAGGTTCACGTTTAGGCACCAATTATAGGAGAGCGACGACTCTAATAATTGTTGAAATGTGGCTCTTACGCGTAGTCTCACAGTGCATTTTCACAGACGATATTATAAATGTGCGACACATATACTCACTTATCGTAATACAAGAAGTGGGGTGCACTAACAAATAGGGACAAACGAAACAGAAGCGATAACACAAGTCCTGTGCCTCTGCTTGTTAGCACACCCCACTTTTTGTATTACGATGAACAAATAGCAACTAGCGCAATTAGCCCTTTTGATACAAAACTTACTGGTGCCGTATGTAGCTCATAGCGAGTACAGTATGTCTACACAAGAAGCGTTTACTCGAGTTTCCATTGTGCGCCCTTACACAACTATGGACTTCACCATGAAATTAAACTGAATATCGGCGGATTATGCCTTTAGTTAGAACTTCAAATGAGGGCTGCATGGACGTGTCTGCTTCACCCGAAAAACTTCAAAGGGCGCGCATCGACCTCGTGTGTCATTGTGGATGACCGATACAGATCTTGAGAACCAACGTGAAAGGTTGACCACAAGCCACTTTTTAGGGCACGCCAAAGTTGCATAGGCGCATCAAATCAGTGCATCTTGCACCCAATCGTGCACCCAAATGTGAACACGCAGGCCTACAGCATTTTCGCTTTCATCGAAAATGCAGCCGCCGCAGCCGGGACAATAGAGAGACGCTACGGCAGGTGGCTCCAAGGAGGCGTCTGTTTTGCTCTCGTCGAAAACCGCTGCACAAGACGCTGCGCACCGCAGCGACAACGCTGTCGTGCGACAGCTCATTGATAATAACAATTTATGAAAAACTTCTGAACAAAGATGGACCGCCACTTACAGCAGTTCATTTTTGCATTACTACGAGCACACAGTAAGCGTAGTCCGCGTAAACTCGTGTAATAGTAATATCTGCGGTTTAATGACCCGAAACCACCACTTGATTATGAGAGACGCCGTAGTGGAGGTCACTGGAAATTTTGGCCACCTGGGGTTCTTTATTGTGCACCTAAATTTAAGTATACAGGCCTAAAACAGTACTCGCTCTATCTAAAATGCAGCCGCCGTGCACCGGGCTTCAATCCCGCGACTTGTCAGTTAGTAGCGAACAAAAGTTTCTATATGCAAAAAAAAGTTCTATACAAAATAAGATATTCGTTCAAACGTGGGAAGCTGCATGAAATATGGTAGGCCATGTGTTTATGAGACAAGCAAGAGTCAGCGTGATATACCTGTTCGCGTTACTTTTTTTCATCCCGGAACAATAAACGCTCGCTCGTCCAAAGCATTGGTAAAAATTCAGAGGGCTCCAGGCTAGTTTGAATTTGCTTCTCGTGCTAAGTTCTTGAAATCCTACTCTACTATTTATCCAGGCAGGTCCGTTACGCGTTTTTTCTCCTACCACACTGAGTCGACTAGCCTTGCGTCGCCGCACATAGGCCGACGCTTATATTATGCAGCAAAAAATCCTCAGCGCGTGAATCGTTCCTCGAGTTTTTTTTTTTAATCAGAATTCCTCAACCTTCATCTCCTGTCTTTGCGGCAAAATTCTTGACGCCAGCTGTTAATTCACGTGATGTCAAGACTAAATAATTTTTAATTAGTCATTATACTAAC
Organism: Rhipicephalus annulatus; assembly: GCA_013436015.1. Taxonomy (NCBI): domain Eukaryota; kingdom Metazoa; phylum Arthropoda; class Arachnida; order Ixodida; family Ixodidae; genus Rhipicephalus; species Rhipicephalus annulatus. The sequence goes on along the minus strand of WOVY01010272.1, from coordinate 784,726 downwards.
AATATCTGTAGTGAACTGTAGCCTACCCTGCTTTGCTATGCAGTCGCACACCCGTTCTGCCTTGTGTCGCACGGCTATCCTGAAGGGCTCAACCTGAAGGGCTCAACACTTACGGCTGACAGTCCAGTTAATCTGTTTTATGAAGCAATAATTGTCGAGAAGGAGATAGCGCTTGTGTAGGAAGGGAAGTGAAGGTAAAAAAGAAACTGCTGTTTCGCCTTCGAACTAGGTATGGGTGAGGGGCCCTTTAACCAGTTAACAGTCTACAATATGGCTGAGGGTTCTTGCTCTACTGGATCCGCTATCGGTCTCTGGCCAAGCAGCCTGCGATAGAATGTCAATAACATTACTTTATCCTCAAAAATTAAAAGAAGCCAACAAAGCTGTTTGGTCAGAATAGACAACGATATAATCAGGGGTCTATGTATATTTCTTAACTGCAACCCATTTACCAGCTGAATTATGAAAAAATTGGAGCCATGAGATAATATTTCTTTGAACCTACTTTATTTGATTGGTGGGGTTTAACGTCCTAAAACCACGATATGATTATGAGATACCCCATAGTGGAGGGCTCCGGAAATTTGGACCACCTGGGGTTCCTTAACGTGAACCCAAATCTGAGCACACAAGCCTACAATATTTCCGCCTCCGTCGCTTTCAATCTACTTAAGACTTCTTCGCGATGACATCATGAAAGGAACCTGCGGCGTGATTAGCTCGGCTGAAACTTAACAAAAGTGGGACGACAACGAGCGGTTGAACTACGCGAGATTATTCCCATGAACTTTGCCCTCCGATCACGAGCTAAGTAGATATTATACATAGGCCCGAGCATTCGTGAATTGCCCCTTCAGAAACGAATTATGATGTGCTTACAGAAACGTGTTAATTTCGTGTGGCATAATTTCAAGGCAGTCAGTATTACAATTCAAGTAAGAAAATGAAGAAAACCGTTGATACGTGAGAGTTTTGGCAATTAATGTTTGTGAGAGTGTAACTAATATATATATATATATATATATATATATATATATATATATATATATATATATATATATATATATATATATATATATATATTCTGCCGCCACTGAGCTTCAGTATTTACACGAAAAATCTGCTATTAGGCCTGAAAGGCATGCACAGTTTGTTGTTTTGTTGCCCCGCCGCGGTGGTCTAGTGCCTAAGGTACTCGGCTGCTGACCCGCAGGTCGCGGGTTCAAATCCCGGCTGCGGCGGCTGCATTTCCGATGGAGGCGGAAATGTTGTAGGCCCGTGTACTCAGATTTGGGTGCACGTTAAACAACCCGAGGTGGTCTAAATTTCCGGAGCCCTCCACTACGTCGTCTCTCATAATCATATGGTGGTTTTGGGACGTTAAACCCCACATATCAATAATGTTGTTTTGTTGCATTTGTTTCGAGCAAAGAAAAAAATACTTTTCGTGTTGGCCTTGGAATGCGTCCCGTCGAACAATCGTCGAACATTATGGTGCATCCAGCAAAGTAATCTTCTGCAGCAATACGCAGCATAATATAGTTAAATGATTGCCAGTTGTCAACTCACGAGGCCCGCACAAATGTGCACAGCAAGTTTCAAGCAATTTGATGAAACACGTGGTGCGTGACGTGCCATTAAAGTTGGGGTCTCCATTGGTACACACCGTCACTGAAAGGGATAGTGAGGCAGCGTGCTTGACATGGCTTGTATAGCCATATTTTCGCGAACATCGCCGCATGTAAACGCAGTGAAAATAGAGCTTTAGGATGCTTTTTTTTTGTCGTATAGTCCCGCTTTAAAATGGGGATTTGGCTGCCACTGTCATTGCATGCTCGGCAACAAGACGCAGCCAGTCCTCATTTTTTCCTTCCGGTCATACGTCCCTTTCACTAATGTTTATTTATTTATTTTTTATGCTCTAGCTGAAATCTGTGTATTATTTCTTTCTTATAAAAACATGCCTTTTTCTCAAAACAAGGAAAGAAAAATGAAATCAGTGCCTAAAGAAGACATCACAGATCACACATTCGTGAAATAATACGTTAACTACATTAACAAAGAAATTGTCTATTTAATGCACTTCTATCGCATATTGGCATCACTGTACCTTTTGAAACATGTCACTCAGCGCACCTCATCATCTGGTAAGTTTTGACTAATATATTTTCAATTTTTTGATGAGCAAGGTGGGTGGCAGAGCGGAAGTAAGTGGGGAGGGGGAATTGAAAATAGCCGTGAAAAACAAAATGCTTCATTCGACACTTCTTTTTTCCCCTTGTTTTTCAGGCTTTCACGCCCAATAATTTTAGTTTTATTCCTGGTTTATCCAGTTGAAGCACGCAAGTACAACAGCATTCAACTTTCCGATTTCAGTTAAATTGCTCTGCGGTTGCTAAAATTACTCGAACAATGCTGACACATTTGACATTTTTTATTTTATATTTTCATAGGAATTCCGCTCCTCTCCATCGACAGCAGGACAGCAAATTGGGTGCATTCTGTACCTCATACTTTTTTATTGTTCATCTCTGCCTCTGTCGCTACAGTTGTCTATAATTCGGCAACGTTATAAAATCTAGAGCGAGAGTAAACTGGTGCCACCTACAGGGGCCACCAGTCTATAGACATGCGAGTCTATACGCACGCAGTCAGCTTGGCGCAGGTGCCCTTTGGTGCTACGGTTGACCTACGCATTGACCGACCAGTGACGAAGCGTTCAAGGGTGCAGGAAACTTCATCGATTTTGCCTCATAATTGGCTGGTGCCCTCCGTAACCCTCGCAGTGCTGCACACTTGTTTCCGTAGCACTCGTCGTCGTTCGAGTGCAGCGCCGACTTCCTCGGGCTGAGTTCCCCTCGTCACGTAGGTGTGGCAGGGATCCACGGGCCATGTTATCGTAGGGCTTAAGTGCCAGGGACCTTTCAGCGTCACTTCACGCTCAAGACGGCTCTGCTGAGTACGAGAGCCAGGCACGTTTATAAGAGTTCGCTCTCTCCGAGCTCTGGACGCCGAGAGGCAGGTGGAGCCAAGAACACATTCTATCTGAGACAGCTACTCAACCAGAACATGGCTCAAGGTGTGGCCGATGGCGATGGAATGTAGTTCAGGTGAATATAGCCGCTTTTCGATCGGTCATATGCTCACACGGCCGGAAGCCGTAGCTGGTTACATTGGTTTTCACCGCTGGAAGCCTGGGATGACCATCGAATCCCTCTAATGGAATGCAGGCAGTTACTGTCATGCGTGCGGTCTCTGACATTAATCGGCAGCTCAGTTTTTTAGATGCGGAGCATCTAATACTCGAGGCTTGTAGTACGGCGCCGTCAGCAAGCTTCCTCCTCTTTCTTCCACCATCTGTGCATCCCTTCCTCCTCTACACACCGCGCGCGCTTCACTCCTACACCATCTGTGCACCCTTCCTCCTCTAAACAACGCGTGCGCTTCTCCTCTTCACGAACATTCGCTAGCTGTATAATGTAGCGCGCATGCGCCGTCACGCTTCGAGAACATCGGCAGCTGACGCGCGCGCATGCGCCGTCGCGCTTCGAGAACATCGGCAGCTGACGCGCGCGCATGCGCCGTTGCGCTTCTCCCCCTTCTCGAACATTCGACAGCTGACAGTGCATGCGCCGTCGCGCTGTATGTATACTCAAGGTCGGCGCTTGCTCGCTCAGTTGCCGCTCGTCGGTTGGTTTGTACGGCGCGTCGACGTCCAAGGTCGCGGTGAAATGAATTCCAACGAATCCACAAACACAATGATCGACGTCCCTTCGACCAACGCCGCCCTTTCGCATACGTGTGTACGTGTTCACTCATTTAACACCCCCTCCTACAACCACGTTAACCAATTTAGCCATCGACCCAAGTAAGTCGCAATTTAACACCCCATTTCACAACCACGTTAACCAATTTAGCCATCGACCCAAGTAAGTCGCACTTTAACACCGCGTTAACCAATTATATGCTCCACATCCTCCTCAGTGTTCCCCTGAGGGAAGCTGCGGGCAATTTTTTTCGTATACCTAGATGAACACAATTGCAAACTAGGGCTCTCTGAGAGAATCGCATGCAGAGTTTGTGTGGAGTTTTTCAGCGCTGTTTTAGGGATAGCACTTAGTTATTTACATCAATTTTAATGCCTCAATTCGTCATAGTTCTCTAAACATGAGTGTACTGTAAGCGATTTGTATTCAATAGCGAGGTAAGCCTTTTAATGATACGTGTATGAAGATATTCAAATTATATTCGGGCAACGAAGAGGGATGAACGAGTTGGTAGCTTGCGCATCCTTCATGGTTATTACTGCAGTTCACTCCATAGCGTCAAGTTCTTTCGCATGATGAAATCACTTCTAAAGCAATTGTGGTACATAAACTAAATGCTATGTGAAATAATGGATGACGCAACACCACACGTACAATATATTTGTACATTTCTGCATTAAATCGAGTCTAGTTGTTGTGTACATCATTTCAAACCAATTTGTGTTTTGCAACTATGCATAAGACAAGACTTTTAGTCATAATAATCTTCTGAAGGGCCTAGGCAATGTCTACGCTTTACTGACGCCGTAAGTTTCAAGCTAGTAGAATCTTTCACTGCAGTAGCATAATGTCACTCATCTCAGGGTCCTCACAGGAGTGGCTTTGTCATCCAAAGTAGCTGGTAGCGAAGGTGGTGTTGCTGTTGCGGGAGAGCGATGAAAATAAGGTATGCGAACTTTTGAGAACTACCTTAACCTCTCAAAGGCGAAGTTGAGCTCAGGCTGTTACATCAGCATCGCTTAAACAAGTCACTGACGTCGTCGCAAAGTTCAAACCAATGAGGCGCACATAGGTAATTTTGTCGAGACAATGCCACGTTGCGCCAGGAACCCACTAACATCAACTTCGTCATCACTTCGTCGTGGCGCCGGTTGAATTACTGCCCAATTTTGGTGCCCGGCTTCGGGCACCATCACCTAATACTTCAGCTTTTCGACTCGCTATATATGACGATAGTTATAGCGCGAGAACAGAACGATGACAAAGAGACAAGAAGGACATGCGCGTCGTTCTGTTCTCGCGCTATAAATATCGTCATGTCATACTAACATGCCCAAACTGCCACACTTCACTATATATGTTGCGTTTTTGGTGGTGGTGGTTGTCATGTTGCAAAGACGGGGTTAGCCTGGCCTAACTACATGAGTCCCGCGGCACCTCGCAACAACACAATCGGGTCTGCATAAAGAAAGGTACTGCGGTAGTGTAAGCGGAGTCCTTGCGCCTATGGGTAGTGCAAAGATCTGCTCTGTCGAATCTACCGAAAAAATGCGCTGTTCATAGGAGTTCGGTTCAACTTGGGAGTTGCATCTATCGAACAAGTCAGCGCCAGAATTATTCCGTGTTCTTCGAGGCTGTTAGGAAGCAGTATCAACGTGAGAAATTCAGTTCAGCATAAAGAGCTGATGTTTGGGTGAAAGGTAACCTAGTGATATAACGCCATAAGAGATGTAACATTACTGGAAGTCAAAGTGAAGGCAGTCTCGTCTTCGGCTTTTTTCTTTGTTTGTTTAGCCTGCAGGTTGATTTGGTGCTCTATGCGATGAATCCTACCCTGAGCGTTGTTCAATTGACATCTATTGCAACTTTTCTTACGCCCACGCAGAACAAACACTGGTTGCGCAGATACGTTCAGTTCGTTTCTCTTGGCCGGTGTGTTGAATTAATGCTAGGCAGGACAAATGAGAACCAACTAGATCAATTTATATGCCTATAATGCCATTTTGGAAAGGTTACATGCTGACGCAAAAGTATTTCTGCACTACGCTCACGTGCACGGGCTGCGAACACAAGTCATTTTCAGTGGTTGGAAATATGTTAAAAGAATAAGCATTCATTATGACACTCAGTTTGACCGAAGTATAAACAAGATGGCTGAAAAGCATAGCCAAACAGCACAAAAAAATTCCGCCATATCCACGAAGTGAATTATGATGAGTGGGCGAAGCTCCGGAGGTAAACCTGGTAAACCATGAATCCTCTGTACATTTTGCCCACTCGATTTTATTATATCGCTCCCCCTAGCGTACGTCGCCGCACTAAATCGAACGATTGCCTTCAACCAATGACACGCGCCATATGTGACATCATTCCTATTTTATAAGATCTCGCGTCTTTCATCAACTACAAGTACCGCTTTCTAGTTTATAACATCTTGCATCTTTTCATCATCAGCTACAAGTACCACCATCTAGTAAACACTACAAGAACTAAACGAGAGGTGGCTACATACAGGAGACGGTACCGCCATCTAGTGAACACTGCAAGAACTAAACTAGAGGTGGTTACATACAGGGGATGGTACCGCCATCTAGTGAACACTGCAAGAACTAAACTAGAGGTGGCTACATACAGGCTACAGGGGACGCACAGCCCACGCCCTAAGGAGCTTCGCCCCTAAAAAACATAAGGCGTGAGGAAATTCTCGCTTGCCTGATAGACCACCGCGAACGGCTCAGCTGGTGTTTGTGACCATGTTCTGCTGGTTACAGATTAAAACGCGGACATACTGCGCGTGAGCATGTATGTTTGTGTTCAATGCGTTGCTTTCAAATACGAGGTGAGTTACGAAACGTGACAACGCTAAAGAACCTGTGTTATAGAAAATGGGGTGACGGTGTCGGCTTGACTGCGTTGGCAATGAGCAAAAAAATTCAGTAGCAATGAAGAGTAATTAGGCTTCAAGCCGGAATCGAATCCAGACAGTCTCTGTTGCAGCGAAGTATTCTACCACAGAGATGTGCCAGTGCTTGACGCTGCTTTGAAAATAGACACTTTGTAGGTGTCATCTCGGCTGACACGTAACACTAACATAGCTAACATGTCAGGACCGAAGCGTAGAACCGCAACAGGTGCCACTACATGTGAATCGAATCATGAGTGAATAGTTTAACACTTCCCATTTTTTACTAATGGTTCAGGCATAATTCGTCATCATCATAGTCAGCATCATCGATGAAGCGGAATGCTACACAGGAGTGCTCATTGCCTTACACTCTTAAAAATACGTTAATAAGAAGCTTGTAACTACGAGCAAAGTGCTAGTAACGGCAGCTGTTACTAACATTCTTCGGCCATTACTAACCTTTTACTACCCACGCTAGCAAATGCTTGAAGGTTGCAACGGTTACTACTTTTTGCGCACTGTTAGTATACGTATTTTTCGTCATGCACGTATTTAATGAACTTGTAGAACAAACTTTAGAGCTTCTAGATACGTGCGTCTAACAACCTATTTAGTAGCACGGGGATTAATTCAAGTTCATTGTGGCAATATATGCAAGCTTACTACCCAATCTTGTCATGTATAATACGCCGTGTTGAGGCGGTATTATGTAAAATAGGCATAACTAATTGTCTTTTAATGCGCTTGGTTTAAACGTCCTACACTCCGTTACCTCACTCACGTAAAAACTGTAAGTTGTACAAATAAAGGCGCCTAACTGAAATTATACATCCTACACAATAGCCACCTACCGGCACCAGCTGCATTCCCCAAAGTTAGGGCTATAAACACTCCTGGAACTATAAATACTCCTGTACTTGTCCCGTGGGCTTGTGTATGTGTGCTGTTCTCCATTATGACATTATGGGCGTAGCTACTCAGTGATATATCAAAATGTTGATGCTCGCGAATAGGACCGTAATGATCGTTGATGAGACCGTTGATCATCGCGAATAGGATCGTAAGGCAAAATGATCGCGTCCAGTACATTTTTTTGGTTAGAAACTGTTACTACCAACGTTAGTAACCATTACTAACTGCGTTAGTAACTGTGGAGGTAGTAATGCCTCTAATCTCCCCGTTACAAACCTCGCTTACTAACCGGTTAGTAACATATGTGACAAGCAGTTAGTAAACCAAACTTAGTAAGTACTACAACCTTTTTTAAGTGTAGGACGCGTGGTGGTTACCTCGCTAGAGGCGAAACACAGAATAATGCGAGCGCGTTCCTCTCTGCGTTATTCACGTTACACTTAAGCATGCCCGAATTTTAAATGCGCAGCAGCTCTTTGACAAGCCTGTGTAACGCTGTCCCTCCGTGCCTCCATGCCAATGATTCTTCGGTCTGCATATGTTTAACCGTACAGAGTGGTACAAGCTCGTTAATTCAGCCGATCCGTGAAGGAGCTCGCTTTAAGTGGGTACTTTTGTTAGTACACCTTTGGGGACTGAAAAATGGGGGTGCCGAATTTCTCAGAATGCCCTCAATACGGGACCAAGCGAAAAAATTGCGGATGAACGCGCAGTGTTCTTTTCTGTCTTGTCCACAGCGAGAAGGTTTTTAAATGGGTCTCTCACTGCTCTCATGTGGAACATCACTTGAGCTCCGGAAGTGTAGTCGAAGGCGGCGGAGTAGAAGAACAGGCTAACGCGCTCTCAACGGTCATTGTTGCGCCGTTGCCGTGAGGTTTTACGCACTGTGGGGCACAAGCCTTGTCGGCGCGTAGTCTGTGCTTTGTTTTCGTCCCGGAGTAGCACGCCGGCCTCAGGTTTGTTATTGTCTCGGCTCACGTTCCTCCGAGAGCGACACAGAGTACTCTGTGGAAAGCACATTTCGAATGGGGGGACGGACAAACGCCTCGTTTGTCAAAGGTGCACAAAAGGCGTCGAGGTTTGAGAAAGGAAGGAAAGCACGGAACAACGATAAAATAAAAAAGACTGTAAAAAACGGCCGTAAAGAGGGAGTCGGCAATCGCACATTGTTCGGATGCACGCTTCACATCGTTTTACTTGGGGTCACCGTTACGAGGATGCTGTTTTTGGTGCTTCTTTCTTCCTTCCTTTCCTTCTTTCTTTCTTTCTTTCTTTTATTTGTTTTATTTTTTCTCCCTTTATTTTTTTCTTCTGTGAGTGTGATAGCACGTGCGCGTGTTTTTATCTGTGTGCGCATATAGCTCAACTTTCTGCACATACATGCACTGCCAGCTTCACTGTGCTTTTAGAATCAGGAAGATGTAATAAAAACAACTATTTTCGTTGTTATCCATACAATTTGCAGAAAAACGAATAAAAGGTGCGCAAAATCATCGCTTTCTTGGTTGCGTGGCAGCATATTTACGCCGTAGGATATAAATGAAGCCAACCACACAACTTCTATTGTGCTCGACGAAGACGCATAAGTTTTCCTTCGTAACAGGTCAAGCGAACAATGCGCGCAGCATCAAAGTGTCCCTCATCAGCCTCGGAAGGCACAAAAAACAAGCGCGTCGTTTTTTGTCTGGCTTTTCTGGCGTTTTTTTTAGCACTTCATGGTAAGAAACCAGTGATTCACGTGACTTCGTTGCGGTACATTCTCTCGAAATATCCATATGCGCAAAATAACAGACGTGAACTGTCTCTTACACTCTTTTGCGATGCAGCTGCCCAACCGTTCTTCCCGCTGACCAGATTCAAGTTGCGAACGTTTTTATGCAGTTTATGCACAGCTGCTGAGCACAGCTATCGCACCATGTATACGAATGCAGGTGATAGCTTCGCCACGAATGACTGTCGTGTCAACTCAGGAAGAAGGGCAACGCTGGAGCATACGCTAGCGAAAAAAATTCCGCATATCCACAAAGCCAGTGATGACGAAAGAGTTTGCTTCAGAGGGTAAACTTGGTAAACCGTGAATCCTTTGTAAATATGCTCAGTCATCTTCATATAAAGACGTGACACGAGAGTTGTGGTGTGATTGTGCCGTCACCTTGCCTTCTGCGGTGTTCATAGTGGTTAGCGGTATTGATGCGCGCTGAGTGATGTGCGGCGAAAGAGGAAGAAAGCTTACCGAGAGCGAGTGCTATATATATAGGCGCGGTCCCAGAGCGGTCTCCTACCAAACTAGAGCACACGCCGAGAGTGGAGCAAGCGTCGCCTGAGTAGTGGCGCGCCATCTGAGCGGTCTTGAAATGATTCGATTGATTTGTGGGCTTCAACGTCCCAAAACCACAATATGGTTATGAGAGACGTCGTAGTGGAGGGCTCCGGAAGCTCTTGAAAGAAAGAGCACAACGGCACGTCTAGCAGGAGCAATGAGCAGGCCTACACACTGGCACAACCACAAGAGACAACCCCTTCAGTAAAATGAGCCAGCTTCGAAAAATCAGAAGCGGCACATTCAAACTTTTAAACGGATCAAATGCGTGCGTTTACGTACAGATAACCAGGTCCAGCTATTCACGTATAGTCATTGCCGCGGAAGCTCTTTGTTTTCATTTACAAAATCGTTGCATTTTGAAGTAGAGATTAGCATGCGGCTAGCGTCCCAACGCAAGGACCCAAGTTGCATTTAATTAGCTGCACGCCCGCTGACACAATTGTGCTGCCTCTTTTGTCATTTCATCAAAAGGCATAATTAACGGCACTTCAGTGTTATTACGGGCTAGCGGGAATGAAGGGGGCGGGCTGTGGTATGCCGATAAGACCAGTGTGCACGGCCTTTTGGATTTATTGCCGCTCTGCATGCTTTTTATTCTTGCTCGCATGGTCTTTTTTGGATGGAGGGGGGGGAGGTGTTGTGAAACGTTTTCTACGCGGCTGGCGCCCTTCTCTTACTTCTCGTGCTGCTCTCGCACGTAAATAAGGTCACACACAATGTGTGGCTAGGTCTTCGTTGTATACAATCTGCAGGAAAAGTAATAAAAGAATTAATATACGTGGATCGCAACCACTACGGAAGTAACCACTGCGACCAGTGCTGCATGTATCCGACTGAGTATGTTTTGCCATCAAAAGCTTAATACGCATGCCGTTCATATTATTCCATAACGGAGCTACGCCTGGGCCAGTGTATACCTTGAGATAAGGCAAATCGTAGTTTTGATTGTAATAGGAGTGCTCTTTTCTTTGATGATTGATTGATGTGTGGGGTTTAACGTCCCAAAACCACCATCGATGGAGGCGGAAATGTTGTAGGCCCGTGTGCTCAGATTTGGGTGCACGTTAAGAACCCCAGGTGGTCGAAATTTCCGGAGCCCTCCATACGGCGTCTGTCATAATCATATGGTGGTTTCGGGACGTTAAACCCCACAAATCAATCAATCAAAACCACCATATGATTGTGACAGACGCCATAGTGGAGGGCTCCGGAAATTTCGACCCCCTGGGGTTCTTTAACGTGCACCCAAATCTGAGCACACGAGCCTACAACATTTCCGCCTCCATCAGAAATGCAGCCGCGGCAGGCTCTTTTCTTTCCGTTTGCCGACCCATGCTCTTAGGTTTTTAATGAATAAGGTAGTGGGCTTCAGAACACTCGCTTGTTCATGTTGGGAGTAGATGATACTATAAACACACACGCACACGCAACCTTCGCCAGCGCGTTTGTGTGCGCGTAATACACACATGCTAAATCAAAAATGTTGAGGGGGAGGAAGAGGGAAGCATTACAAAAGCCTAGTTTGAGATTAGGTGGCACTAGGACTTGTACAGAAAAGAAACGTATGCGAAAAATGTGGTCTCAGCTATAACGCAACAAATTTCCTAAAGCCCTTGCTTATATAAACGAAACTATATTACACGCTTAGCCAAGGCTGAATATACAGAAGACTGCGCACAAGATTAATAATGGTGTACTCACCGAGGAGAATTAAGTCATCACGAGCAAATTCATTAGAACAAACTACCGTACTGTCCATGACCTTCTTTTTAATGCGTAAGTTTCTAATTTGCGCCGTCCTCCGTCCGCGTCATCTGCACCAGTCAAGACGTGAAAGAACGATACGTTGCCATCTTTCCACCACGATGCCAAGCATCGCAACACACTGCAAAGGTCTCTGGAGATCGCTTTCTTCTTTTTTGGGCTATCGCGTGTGGCATGGCGAAAACAAAGTAACTATGCAGTCCGCGTCTCAACACTCTCAATGAGCGCACATATTCCCTTTCAAACTTTCAAAGTTCACTCTTTTAGCGCCATTTGCAGGTGCGGCCTATAGGTGGCGAGCGCCCAAATGGAGTCACAAATAACCCGCTACCCCATGAGGACATCACCTTTACAGGGCCTTATACAGGTTTGCAGAGACGTCGCAGAGAAAAAACTCAGGGAGGGCCTCACTTTAAATTAAGCACTGTTGAAATAGTTCTATCCCCCGAACAGGGCGTCCAATAGTGGGCGCCACGGCCAGAGGACGGTACACTGCAAAGCAACAAGACGCGGGCGCGATTTCCAACAAAGTTGGACGCATTCCGATGTGAGAGATAAGAGAGAACACGCATGCAACTTAGTTTTAGGTGCCCATTAAATACCCCATGCGATCAGAATAATCTAGCATACTCCCACTACGGCTAGCCTCCTAATAATATAGTGGTTCCGTACAGGGTTCTGTTAACGCTGGCTTACGAGGTCTAGCCAAATGGAGTCTCGACAATTCTTGATCTTGTCTTCAAACTCAGGAGCAGTTTACACCCTCGGGGAGAGTAATCAACGCGAATCAAGCGTATGAACTGATAGGACACTGTACTTTCGTTGATACATGCTTTAGCAGATTTGTTGCTTAAGAACTTTTACTTAGCTAGTACTGCAACCCCGTCCACCGAAGAAAAACAGCGTCCGAATCGAGTAACAACACCAGGACATTATCAACAGTGAAATGTTTTACACCCGTCTTACACTTCTAGTTAGTGCGATCTCCGACTCTGTTCGTCCTTAGCGTTCTCGTCATGGCAAGTGACGACAACTACAAGCGTTGGTGGTTTCTTTGTTCATTGTTGCCTTTGTCAGAAATCAATTAGCTCATTATCTGCCCGACGCGGTGGTCTAGTGGCTAAGGTAGTCGGCTACTGACCCGCAGGTCGCGGGATCGAATCCCGGCTGCGGCGGCTGCACTTACGATGGAGGCGGAAGTGTTGTAGGCCCGTGTGCTCAGATTTCGGCGCACGTTTAAGAACCCCAGGTGGTGGAAATTTCCGCAGCCTTCCACTACAGCATCTCTCTTAATCATATGGTGGTTTGGGACGTTAAACCCCACATAGCCATATCAATCATTATCCAATATTTTTTTCACCCCACGGAAAGCTTAAAAATGGGAGTTTCAAATCACAGGCTCCGCCACCTTCTGTAGGCATGAAAAAAGTTCTGCACAGACAACGAAAATCACATTTAGAGCGTTTCTCATAGTTCATCTGGTGTTTCGGAACGGGCATCTAAGCAAATGAAAGCTTACACGATTGTGTTAGGTCATGGGTTTCAGGACATCGTGCTGTAATTTGTTGTGTTAACTTTTGTCAGTGGCATAGATATTGCACATAGATGATTTCTGCGCTTGTGTAAAAATACGACTGTCTACGGAGGCTTGAGCGCTGCCGCGCAGCTACCAATCTCCCAGGAAACCAATCCGCGACGGTTAAACTTTGACAATGCGTGCAAGGGAAGGAAGGCAGGAGGCTGCTCGTGACAGTACGTACAAAGCCGTCTCTTTCCAGCCTACGCTTCTCGCAGCGTTTGAGCTGTATTTCATTCCACCACCCGTTCAGCCATTCAGTCAAACAGTAACTCACTTTTATTGACTCTCTGCACCAAAAGTAATTAACGTGGTCGGTAGTTTCTTCCCACATGTAGTATCGCTCTTTCTTTCTCTCTCTATGCCATTCTAATACCTGTAGGATTCAGGGACGGTGCACTGAATAGCAGATTATCACTTTTGAACTGATTCCATAAGAATTAAAAACGTTCATTTACTTTAGAGGACACCACGGCAAAACTTGGAGCAATCGATCACGTTATTTCCTTTCGCTTTCCCTTTGTGTTTATTTTGGGACTGTGAAGTAACTTCCACCCCGCCGCGGTGGTCTAGTGGCTAAGGTACTCGGCTGCTGGCCCGCAGGTCGCGGGTTTGACACCTGACTGTGGTGGCTGCATTTCCGATGGAGGCGGAAAGATTGTAGGCCCGTGTGCTCAGATTCGGGTGCACGTTAAAGAACCCCAGGTGGTCGCAATTTCTGGAGCCCTCCACTACGGCGTCTCTCATAATCATATGATGGTTTAGGGACGTTAAGCCCCGCATATCAATCGATCAAGTAACTTCAAGCAAACACCTCTCTCACACATACACTCACATGCACGCATGTGCGCGGCTGTAGAGAGATAGGCAGACAGCGTCAGACATACAGGGAGTAAAATTGCGTTACTACTGTACAAGCTGGCCCCAGCCGTTTGGTAACAGATATTCATAAATAGGGCGCAAACTTCAGGACCGCTGATTGAGTATGGTCTGTCATCTCACGGTCCAATGACATATTACTGTTTTTCTTTTTCAGCGTGCTGAAATACAGGTAAATTTATCTATTTGAATGTCGTAGCTGTCCATACGACGTACCCAAAGCTACCACAGAGAGTGGCGAACTGCTCTGTGCCACTGCTTCTATCGAGACGTATAATCCCCCAACCTATAGTAAAACGTGGCTGCCATGTACGGGCAGCACAACGTCGTTGCAGGTTACAGATAGCATGCCGGCAAAGTGAATGGCTCACAAATCTGACGCTCTACGGCCAACAAAAGCGACGTACCATTGGTAATCTTACACCACTAAGCGACGAGTAATTTCAACGTGGCAAAACCCCACCGACGCTTCTCGCCGGACACCTTCAACCACTTGACATTTTGTCAGAACTATTCTTCCACGTTAGCTTAGACCTTCTCAACCCTTTTCTGCTGTCTTCCTCTGGCAACAGGTAGATAGCTGTGGCCACAGACTACGCCATGTGCTACGCTATTGCACGAGCTCTTCAACAAGCTGCGTCACAAATGTCCTCGACTCACTCCTTCACGACGTGATTTCGAGCTCCGCGCCAGCCGCTTACTGACCGTGGCTGCACCTTTCTATTGAAGGCCACAGCAGATACACTGCAGTCATGTGAAACGCGGCACAAGCTCACTAGGACGTACCACCAGCTGACAAATGGACTCACAGAGCGTCTGAGTCGAACACTAACTGACAGGTTTGCGAAGCATGTTTCTTCCAAACGCTCTGACTGGGACCTTGCTTTACCGCACGTGGCATTTGCATGTCATTCTTCGCGCCATCACACTGCCGCTTACTCTTCATTTTTACTGTTGTTCGACCACGAACGTTAGCTACCTCTAGATACAGTCATCCCGTTTACCGCAGCACCGACCAGCGAATATGACCTTAAGGCAAACACTCGGGCTTCCCACACGCGAAATCACCAGCACTCGCCTTTTGGCCTCTCAGGAGAACCAGCGGCGCTTTTACGATGAACGGCACCGATACGTGTACTTTCCGCCTGGTTCTTCGCTCCTGCTATGATCCCCAACACGTCCAGTCAGCCTTTTGGAAAAACTACTTTCCCGCTACACAGGTTCACACCGAGTCCTTTGTGAGGTTAATCCTGTTACATAAAAAATTGCCTCGGCCGCATCGTCATCTTCCTTGTGAAAATGCACACTTAAAAATTACATAAGCGCCACAACACGCCGTTCCCGGTTTTCAGGCGGTGCTGCTTCAAGGGCCATATCCGAGATGTTTTCTTATTAAAAATGAAGAAATTTAACACACCGTGTTTTTAAAAGAGTGTGCTGATGAGCAATCCCCCTAACTCATTCTTGCCCACAGCACTGCAAATTTCACTAGTCAGGTGCGACCTTGCCACAACAACCACTGACACTAGAGCATGGAATCGATCATTCCTTGTCAACATGCCCATTTGTACCAACAAATAGCTAGGACTGCAATAGTGATCTAGTGTACACTGATAGCCAAGGTCAACATTAACACAGGGACTGTCCCGTGAAATGCTTTGCGTCAAACAGTGTCACCAGTACCGCTCAGCGTAATAAGGAAGACAGAAGAAAATGTACGGTAGCTGGGTACAGTAAAAGTCACGTGGCTTGCTGGGAGGAATATGCAATAAAGAAGTGTTCTCTGCGGGCTTCAGTCGAAGTAATTGGCGCGCTCACATAGATGGCGATTTCTTAACAAATGACGCAGCAGTTATGCGGAGGCGTTGCACGTGGCGTGTCTATTCCTGCTTTTCCTGTTTAAGATAAGGAGGGGCGATTCGTGACGAATTGCAATCTGCCAGTGAGTGAACGAAGGAGATGAAATGGTGGCAGTCCCTCCTCACTTCCTCAGTGTGATACACTGAGTTACATTTGTTAGTTTTATTTGTTTATACACTAAGTTGCTGCAAGAGCGTATGCTAATTGCGATGGCTTACTTCATTCTTAAATGCACCCTTCTGCAGCAATGATGTCATCCTAAGGCGTTGCCACCACTTACACGGAGGGGATGAGCGTAAAATGCAGTGCGAGGATACATTTATCACATTCGCCCAAATGCTGCTAATGGCGGAGAGCATGTTTCGGCAGGAAGAGTATAGCGAACGCCTCCCACCAATACCTCACATAGAATCGCTTGCATAATCTTGGGGTCTTGAGAGGCACTTTTATAAATAATTGTGGTTAAGAGCGTGGTAGCTAAGGGAAGGAGGAGTAGCTCTAGGATGTAATAAAATTATTGGCTACATAGTGATGTTGACTGAATATTTCAACAGCCAATATCTTCCTTCCGTCGCAGCTTCTTACAGGCTGTGATATTACTTGGCGGTCACCGGTATCTCCGTTACGGACATTCCTTGTGGCGTTTTCGTTTAGGAGTGTTTTATTCGGGGTTCTTTTGTTTCGGTTATTTTCAAGTAGCCTAGAGAGACGAAAAGAGATATGCATATACTTAATAAATAAGTAAGCATCATTCGCAGAAATAGTTGGACTGAATTATCGGCTCATACTGTTTGCTTGAGGGAAGTAAGTTTCATGCGTTTTACACTCTCCCAGGTCTCTAATTGTGTATTGTGTTAGCACGCAGGACTACAAACGTTATTAAGGAGTGAAATGACGACTATGAGATGACGACGGTGGCATGAAGAGTGAAGGCTCTGACCTAATTCTTGCGAATTCTATGATTGTTGGTCGTCTGCGTTTTTAGATGCCTCAGCGGTATCAAAACTCGCTTGGGCTCCGTATGGAGACAGACGCGTTCCTCTGTGGTTAAATGAAATTAGTACGAATAAGCCTTCTTCTAGCTTAAAGGCATAAACAAGCAACTCTTTAAGCGGTAGTGCTTAGAACTTCCGATAAGCATCAGCTATTAATGTAATCTTTAATACGAGATCACTTTCGCTCGTGCTGCCAAACGTACCACCGCGCGTTTGTGAAAATGTAATAATTGTTGGAATTTAACATCCCCAAACCATGGTATGATTCTGAGAGACGCGGTATTGAGTGCTCCAGTAATTTTCACCAACTGTGGTTCTTTAGCGTGCACCTGAATCTAAGCACGCAGGCCTTTCGCCAGGCCTTTCCAAGCACGCAGGTATTTTCGCCTTCATCGAAAAGCGACCGTCATGGCCTAGATGTGATCCCACGGCCTGCCACCGAGCTTTGTTAGTTGAGTCTAATCCTGACTTCATCTTCGATTACGTTACGCATAGTGAAACAGTTGTGCCATTTTTTCACGTGAAAAAGTATGATAGTGTTTCGGCATTCCTTCTATGGGCAGTGATATCAAATTAAGGCATATTTCATATAGTTTGCACGTGTAGGGACAAGCAATAAGAGTATGTTTTTTTTTGTTTTAACACGGCTTCCGGTCACAATGAAAAGCTTTTGCTTCCTCTTTTTCGATCTCCATTTTTATCCTATCCTTCAATGCAGAGTATCCAACCTCGCTACTATACTTCGTTAACCTTTCTTTCTTCACGCTCTCTTTCCCCTTATATGCATGCCGTCTCACCAAGAGATGTGCGGGCTAATTTAGCCGTTTCAAGTCAAATAAATTTGCAAAGGTCTTTGGGGGAAGACATTAAATTAACGTCCAATTATTTTGACGGACTCCTCATTAGACAAACGCTATGAATGAGAGAGATTTTATAAAACAAGAGGAGCCAAAATATTTTTTGTGCAAGAGTGCACGCATAGACTTCATTAGGATAGTTTTCTTGTTTCTATTATTTTATTTATGCGTTTGTGAGAAGCACAGGCTCACACACACATCGCATATGTGTCCGAGCTGGTTCTCCACAATCCCAGTATTCCGTCCTTTAGCGTAAAGTATAAAGCGTGCACAGACCTTCGTTGTTCTTTAATTTCGCTACTTGTCTGCATATACCACGAAGATGGATGTCCTGATTCGGAAATTTTCGGAGCTCTCGCGCTGGCCTCACTCCCTGTCAGGCTCTGCCTTAGCGCGAAGATGAGTTTCGCGTCCTTGTGCAGTCGCCCTGCCCGCATAACTAAAATTCAATAACTGAAAGCCATTTTCAGTGAGTGGTGCATTACACATGTGTTCACGTGTTTAAACATCCGTATATTGCTGAACTTTCCCTGCCATAGCAGCTATGCCCCAAGTTTAGTGAACAGGCCACGTGGTAGCTTGTTGACTACCTCTTTGGCCACGGCTGCTTTTCTTCAGTAGTTATGCAATCTGTGACGCAACCCGTACGGTACAGATGGCAATGATGTTCGGTTCTCACATTACGTATAGGCGTAATCGTAAGTGTAGTCCCTTCTCGCGGCACTGTGCTGAGAAACTTGGGTAGAGTCGGCCAGCTTGTCAGCTTTCTCTCAGCTCTCCTTTTTCCTCTATTTCTTTATTGCCCTATTTTATACCTTTCGCACTGCTAGAGAGGTGTCCTCACATTGAAAAGCTGTAATGGTGTACTGTTCTTGCCTTTCTGTCCTTTTTAATAGTCACTCCGATGCAGTTCTGTTTCCTTTCGAGCTGGGCTTCATGAACACTCACAACTCCAGCACTATTAATGAACTATGTATGATATCATAATATTAATAGAAAAATGACGATGGAATTTCTGTGAATGTTACGCGTCGCCTATTATATTGAACAACACGTGCCCGTTCGTGAGCTCAATATCGTCTGCATAAATCAACATAGCAGCAGAAATATCCCACATTTCAAAATATGCTTCACATTTCTTTTTATATGGTTAAGAACAAATATGCCCTCGTTGTAGTCTCTTACCTCGTTTACTCTGACTCTGTGACTGAATCAACTTCTTCGATGACTTAGTTAGCAGTCGGCTTCCTGCAACAGCTACGAACACAAATCCACGTTTACTCCTTTGCAGTAAGATGCATTCCACCGTGCACACAAAGAGTTTTTCTTAGTAAGAGACCCACAGTGTACTCTACAACATTCAAATGCCACAATATAAACTCAGTACTTGGCATTCACAACACCATACCTGAGCAGAGGAAGACTACGTTGTCCAACTGGAAAGCGGATGGCCAGACAAATCTGGCTTATTGAATGCTTTAGGCTGGTACCTAAGGCTGCCGGAGTCCTGGACTGAGGGCCCATCCGAAATTGCTCCGCATAGCACCACCTCTAGGGCCAGTAAAATTTATTCTCTATCTCTCTCATCGCAGCGTGGGTTCTGCACACATACTAACAATCGACATCACCACTTTAATATTTAGCAGTGATTTGAAACACCTGGCTTACTAGTCTTCCGACAATGCGTCTTTGTCGGGCCATTTTTTTTTCATACGGAAACTGCAAGGTCGTATGTCTAGCTCGAATGATACCTCACGCTCCTGGATATCTCGTTCAGAATAATGAGATGCAGAGTGAGTTGGCGCATAATTAGTAGAAAAAAGTACACAAAAATACGAACACATAAAAGAAGTGTAACTTGTGTAGTTGCATCCTATTTTTCGTGCTCCTCGTTTGTTGTGCACGTTTTCTTTTTTTTCCCAAAGGGATACTTGTTGTTCATATGCTACAATAGATAACTTACCCAGGAGAGAATCGCGGTGGATCACCAACCGTAAACGACAAACTAGGTAAGATGCGCTTTCGACTCACTTGCTTCTTAACCCAGATGATCTGCGCTGCGTTTGCTACGATGGCGAATCATACTTTGACATTAATGGTACGATCCAAACTGCGGCAGAGACCCTGTACTTGTGAATGCTCTTTGATGCCGCTAACAGTACCGCTATTAAGGTGAATAGGCAGCCATGGTATATAAACGTATATAACGTACATAAACGTGTATAAAACGTATATAGATACGTCTTTTTATGGTACGAAAATTCAATCAGAAAAAGAAATATTTTTTCTAGAACTTCGCATCTATACGACTTATCTCCATCAAAATTAATCAAGCAAGATGCCTACCATCTTTGAATGCTGATTTCATATTGTAATACAGTACATGGTAGCACTAGCTGTGTCCTGTGGTGCGCATTATCCTTGGATACTAAAGATCTGTTGTGCAGGCCCGCACTATTTTTCAACGTTTGAGTCACATTTCAATGCGCGTCCTATCTGTGACTTTATTACTGAATCATGTTTCCCGTCATGATCTCTCAACTTTTCATTTATTAGTTTATACTCAACGAGTATGGACTCATTTACAACATCAACGCCCATGATCAGTGCCGTTACTGATGTGGAAATCTGTGATGCACTATTCTTAGCGGAATGGAATGGTTTCGTCAGCTCTTCAGAGCCACAAATGAAGTCGAATATTAACGCTCCGTCTAACAATTTCGTAGTAGAGTTTAGATGAAGTACGCCTCGAATATACCCTTGGAATTGCGCGGAGGAAAAATTCTGTGGAGCTCGCAGGCGCGTACCTGCCTTCAATAACTCTGAACTGCTCTCACGCTTCGCTCATCTTGAATTTGGGAGTCTCAGACATTCTTTTGCGGTGTATTGAGGTCCGCTCGCTTATTCTTTTGTTTGCCTGCGTGTTTTGTTCCTTCACTCACCGTGCTCGACTCTGAATTTGTGATGAGTCTACGGCGACGCCGCAGAGGAAACATTGCTTCACCACCCAACACCTCCGTGCCACTCTGCTCGGCATCGTCACCGCTTATTTCTTGGTGGCCGCATGCATCTATCCACCGGCCCTCGTCATCTCCCTTGCGCCATGTCTCACCCGCCCTTCCTTGTCACCCCCTTTTTGCCCCGAGGGTTTCGGCAAAATGTTCCGATCCCTGCGAGCGCATGGGCGCATCCTTGCGTTCAACGAATTCGCCCACGCCGCCTCTGACGACGAAGATGCTTGTCCCCTCTGTTTACCCGGTCTGTTTGTTTCGGGAAGAAAGACGTGGTCTCTCTGAAAGGAGCACACTATGCGAAAACACACGAACGCACGCACAGTACATACAGGAAATTTCGGAGGCAGGGAGCATTCACCTTCCGGGCGCTACACTGACGGGTGGCGCCGCGGAAAGTCGCCGTTGCCGAACACAAGCGAAGTGTACGCGCGACCGGCCGTATAAACTGTGGAGAGTCCGTGGTATCAAAGGTACACAACAGCGACTGCAATAAAAAATCGCAAGATCTTGCTGCTCTCGTCGCGTGTCGAGCCGATTCATCGTGGTAGTGCGGCGCATTGAAAGCGCGCTGCGCAAAATGAGGTCTGTGGGCAACCGCAAATATATGCAGTGTCTTCGGATGCGGAAGAAGATAGCAGACAACATTGCTAAACTTCGTTTCACCAGTAACGTGCAGTGATGCGAGAACTAGAGCTGAGAGAACACTGCTCTCGTTCAGCAGAAGACAGTTTTCTATTACCATGTGCTGCATAGTTTTAGCGAAGAGTATACATACATATTACTTAGGTACGCTTTTTGTGCGGATAAAGACGCACAAAAGAGTGGAGGGAAGTCGTAATGCACACTTCCCAAGCAACAATGTGTGTCTTATAGCTCAACAGCTCACCCACGCAGTTCTATGTAGATGTGGGGCACATGTATGACGCCTTTGTTCCTCGAAGCACAATGTTTGGTAGCAGTATCTGTGTTCTCTTGGGACAATGAGTGCTGTCTGCTTAGAGCTGGGAAACGCAAATATGGCTAGCGAAGAAAAGGGCTTGTCTCGATGGCGCAGCGCTGGAGGCAAGGACCGAACGGCAAGGAAAACGTGGAACGAGAGATGTTCTTGGCTGACAGCCCCCATATCACTACCGATGAAAAACAACTGCTCGATTACATTGCACCACCATTCCCTAAGATCCACTGTGAACCATTCCGTGCCTATAGTTTGCTCATTAGCTAAGCAATCTTACAGTACGTAGTTGTCCTTTCTTCGTTGTATATACAGCCTAAGGATAGCCGTTAATTTGCTCTGGAATGCAGTTCATGAGGTATATCGCAAATGGCAATAGATGGGGCGCTTCTCCGATTTCTCTGAGCTTTCTCGTTAATTTTTGAAGGCTGTAACAGCTGCCGTCTTCACGCAAGCGTGTCTCATATATATTATTGCGATAGAGTTTACTCCAAGTAGATTCTGGCCTACGACGTCGCTTTGCGGTTGAAAGTAATGCTTTCATGCAGCTGTCAATGTCATGCCTTCCGGAATATTCTCGGAAGGCATGGCATTTTCATTAGGATCACTTCTTTGAATGCGCAGCAACAGTATGAGTAATTATGCAAAGCTGTTGTCTTTTCCCTATACCCAGGGATGAAAGCCGAAAAGTATGCGTTAAAAGTGGAATCGGAACGCAGCTTTGTCATAACATCCTTGAAACGCAGTCACTCTTGTTCTCCTTCGTCAAACCAATTCTGAGTAACGCTGTTGTAACAAATGTAAAGGTGGCCTTTCGGGACGCTTGCGCTGACAGACGTAAAGGTTCTAGTTGTAAAACCCAATAATAACTGTATCGTGTTACAACCCGAAGCCACGATTTAATTATAAGTGGCCCCGTTGTGGGGGGGTGTTGGAAATTACCGCCACCCGGGGTTATTTAACGTGCACCTAGATGCAACTACAGGCGTCTATGTTTACTGAATATGCATGAAGCGCTCTGAAAGGATCTTCAGGAGGGGACGCCGACTGAGCGCTTCTACGACGCGCAAGCTATTGGCACATCAAGCTGTTTCAATGAAGCTTTTACCTTAGTTAACACCATATTTTCATCTTTCGTAACAAAGACAAATAAAGATAATTAAATGAAATAAATTACAGCATAATAGCGAACTACAATGAACGATGAAAGACAAGCATTTCGTGCAAACGAAAAAGATTGTCGAATTCGCGACCCCACCACGTTTTCTTTCCCACCGTAGGGTGGTTTACTTGGTCGTGACGCCCGCTGACAGCAAACGATTTACTGCTGACTCACGACCCTCTGCGGGCGCGCGCCACTTGGTCGCGCAGGCCGTTCTTTCCGCCACAGCGGCTTCTCGCGTGCTCCGTCCCACTAAACCTGACAGCTCCTTTTCTGCGCCGCTTACAGCTCGCTACACGTAAGGGCACTTCGGGGGCTGCGGAACTGCATTGTGCCGCTGCGCAGAGAAATAGGGCTGCCCCCGTGTAGGGCGCGCATGCCCGCGCACAGCCCAGAACGCTGTGGCAAGTGATGGAGCGTGCTGTCGGCCGGAAACACCGCGCTCGCATCGTTCGTCTAGCGCCGCTGTCAAGTGCAGAAGGCTCACCCCAGATGCCCAGCCGTTGGAGCGCACATTTTCGCGAAGAGCGGTTTTCTCACGGTCCTGGCTATACCCGCGCGCTGTGGCGGACCAACCGTGCCGGGGATTTACGCTGATGCGAACCCTGCAGTTCACGCTGCCGACGCAGCATCAATGCGGCGGCACGATATTGTATGAATAACGACACGTGCTAATGCATTGAGGGCTGGAGGCACGGGCTACTACGGGGCCAGTAATAACGACGACTCAGTGCTACGTACGTCAGCGTCTGCATTTGTATAGGTTGCATCAGTGACGCCAAGGTTAGTGCATGCGGCTAGGCAGTAGCAGTCATCGAATATATATATATATATATATATATATATATATATATATATATATATATATATATATATATATATATATATAAAGGGAAGGAAGTGTATTTTTAAGGGCTCATTTTTCCGTGTTTTGACACAATGTTAATGAGATCCAACCGAGAATAATGCCAAGGAAGGAATGTATAGGGGAAGTTATTAGACCCAATTGTAATGTAAATCAGAAGAAAGAAAAGTGGGTGAAAAGATAACTTGCCGAGAGCACAAACCGAAGCGTCGACCTTCGAATAACGCGTTCGATGCTCTACCACTGAGTTACCACGGCGGCTATCCCCCCAGCTACTGTATTGGGTTTATATGTGAATTTAAACGGAGAGCATTTTTTCATTTTCTTTCAACATTGGACGGAATGTCTCACACCTGGTCACAGAGAGTTCGCAGCAACCGAGCCGAGGCAATTTCGCGCATTTTAACAATAACGTGCCAGACCTCTCACCAGAACGTCGTGACTGAGAAATTTACTGGACGTTCAAGAACCACTCTTGGTGTTTAGACGATATCTAGTTACTATGTTAGATGTCTATGTTTGACGCAATATTATTGAAAAGTTAATAAATAACATAAAATATTACAAAAATATAATTATATTTGATTCGAGTACATAAGTAAATATCATACGATGCTATGTATTCTGTCTAGCCAGAAAGTAGAACCATTAAACATTATTACCTACCACGCTGTGAGGTGAGATCTAAAAAAATTTCAAGTGACGCTAACGCTTGACTTCCGAGTGTGGCGCGAGAACGGAATGCAGGTGAGAGCCACACATGCTTTATTTTTTTAATTTAGTGTTACTGCTTGTTCTTTCATGCATTAGGTTTTACTTTTTTGTTTAATTTTCCTGCACGTTTTTATTCACAATAGTCTCTAACGCCGAAATCCAATAAGACTCCACTGACAGAACTGGCGGCACAGAAATGATGGTGGTGAAATACACAAGAACAGACGGAAGAAAGACAGCAGAAAAAAGTTTCGTAGGTTCGTATGATGCTAAAATCGAACCTCCCACCTCTCAGTTCGCGAGGACAGGCGCCGAGTTCTTCGCTCGCTAGCGCGGACGCAAGCACCTTATAGTCTCACAACACCTCCCTCTCACAGTGCTTTGTCGGTGACGCAGGGGAGGGGGTCTTTGATTAGGAACATTGATGCGAAGTAAAGCATCACGACACTATCGAACATCGACACTGAGCACTTCGGTATAGCTTGAGCGCAACGGAGGTTTTTGGTGCAATGTTGTAGAAAACTCTGCGGTGGGTGCCATGTAGCCTGTGCGATGATTCGGTGCCTTGCCTTTCGTGGTGGTACCGTGTTACGGCTCGTTTCTAGACCAGCGCACCTTCCCCGTGCATTTTTCCTCCACCAACTGCTTCGAGTAGGATAGCACTGACTAATGAAACACCTGCACTTAGTGTCCCACAAAGGCATCGACTTCGATGGGTAAATGGTGCGCAGTTAGTACGTTGGTAAAGCAAGCGGCACGCCAGCCTAATTATCGCGTTTACGATTCAAGCTTCGAAGTCTGCCACTAGCGTTTCCGAAGCACCGTGTTGTATACGCATGAGCAGCAGCGCAGGTCATCATATTACCGCGCTTTGCACACCTTGACGTTTGTCTCCTCAAATAACGGAGCTTTAAATGAGAGCGTATTGAGTGCCAGTGTTCATTATATACTGATCGAAGCCATTTTGTAGTGGGATTCACCATTTGCTGCGCCCAGTTATAAGCTAACTACTTCTACTGCCATGAATGTTTTAATCCTGATCATGAGCGTCAGTCATCAGGCTGCATAACTGCCTTTTGGCGTGAACGAGGGTTCGCCCCTTGTTAAATGGTGCTATAGTTGCCAAACACCGATAGACTTCGTGCAAGTTTTCGTATATCGATGCGTAACGAGTCAACTGCTTCTGTTGATGCATGGTTCACTTTGGTCCTATACCGATTCATATGAATGAAGGGTCGACCAAGCTGTCTTTTATAAATTCTAAGTGTGGCTCATACCCGCATATCTGACGCAGCTATGAGGCTGTTTTAGAAAAGCGTACGAAATAATAGCGATTGCAGCGATTGCTTACAGTTTCCGTTACTTAACGAGGGCCCGCAACCTGATAGCGTACGAAGCATGCACAGTGGCTATAAGCGCTAACGTGTAGCTTTGCGTACTCTATTTTGAATATACATACTGCCACTTAACCTCTATAGGAGTGCATTTATTGCCCATATGTACATCACGCATGGCTCAGTTCACAGTTCCTAAGGCTCACACCTTGCTCGAACCAGCTGTGGATGGAGGGGGGGGGGGGATTGACTACAGCAGATTCTGTGAATTGGGATTCTCCAAGACAAGGGCAGCCATCAGATGTTGTTTTTGTTAAGTATTACTGGTACTTAATCAACCACATTCGTAAACTATTTCAAACTAAACCTATGCTTTGAGATTATACAGCAAATCATGAAACTTAACTGCACGAACAAGTCATTTTTACATGCTTCTGTTTTTCGCAGATTCCTCTTTCAAACTGGAAGTCGGTATAGGTCAAAAGGAAGAGCTGCGCGTGAAACAAGAATGTCGCTCGGTGCTTGTGGTAGATATAACTGAAATCAATACTGGTCCAAGAGAAGTTACTTTTGTTGCGAAATGTAACTATGACACGTTAATAACTGACGACTGTTAATAATAGCTCAGGTCAAGGCTGTGCACACGGTTTTAGATTCTGGAGTCCTACTTAACCCTCAAGTTGTGTGCAATTTTATATTTCCTCGAGAGAACTTAATGCTCGTTTGTTAGTGTATATTATAACGAACAATGCGTTAACTTGGCTTGCGTGCTCTAACCGAGGTTTCGACAAGGGGACTTGTCTTCCTCAACGCTAGACGCCATTTCCTTAGCGCTAACGTGTATATGTATACACGCTAGTACACCAGCTATCCCTTAGTATATCAGTTAAAGCGTCGCAGACGATAGGTCCACTCGTCGAAACGTCGGTTGAAGCACACAGCCCCTGTTTACGGATTTTTTAATCGCAAGCTTCTACCTTCCCCTTTTCTGCCGTTTTTTTTTTGGATGAACATTAGAATGACACTTAGTTTTTTTTGTATGTCCTGATGTTATCATGAACAGAGGAGTGATATAAAAACACTTTATTGCAAAATTGAAGTCCTTTGATGGTATATATTTACTGCTATGTAGTCCGTGCGTAATGCATGCTACCACACCTTGGTCAATACTGGCAACTATGATAGGGACCTCCAACAAAGCTTCGAATTCTAGAGTTTTTATCAAGGTTCATTTCGGCCTCGCCGTGGTGGTCCAGTGGCTAAGGTACTCGACTGCTGACCCGCAGGACGTGGGATTGAATTCCGGCTGCGGCGGCTGCATTTTCGATGGAGGCGAAAATGCTGTAGGCCCGTGTGCTCAAGTTTGGGTGCACGTTGAAGAATTCCAGGTGGTCGAAATTTCTGGAGCCCTCCACTACGGCATTTCTTATAATCTTATGGTGGTTTTAGGACGTTAAACCCCGCAAGTCCAAGATATATTTCGTGCACACCAAGTTCGTACCGCAGCACTTGCGGTACTATCCTGTCTTCAACGTAACGTCAACTTTGAACTCAACAAACAAAACCTGAGATGAGATGACTCTGAATCTGGCCCTTTCTTGTTGTCACTTGTATTTGATTCCATGCCTCAATGTGCTCTGTCCACTGCTTCGTTTTGAAGGTTTCGAGAAAATTGGAGCTCTTTTTTGGGGGGACAGGAGGGGGGTTGTCTGTGTGCTGCCAGAACTTCGGACTTTCTGTCAGTCAACATCCAAAGTTTTCAAGGATCTGCGTTCCGAAACATGCTATAGGGGCTACCTCAGGAGGAAACCGAATGAAGTTGAGCAGTCATTTTGAAACTCTGATACTAACTCTAATATAGCAAAGAAGAGAGAGCTCTCGTCTTCATCTTTAGTGTGATCGACCCCATCAGCCACAAGTCCAAAGAAGACAAAAAGTTGTCATAAAGCTCTACTGACTGGCAGTGACGCACACTGATCGAACGACGGGTGCCTCAGTATGCCCCCAATAGTTTGACAAGGACACGTTACTTTGTTCGAAAAAAGATAAAGATAACATAAAATGAACAAACAAGGTGGAGGTTTCCAGGGGTGAAATAAGTCTCTGACGTGGACAGATCTCCTCGTCTAACTATTGGCTCCGGCTTTAGGCGCTGTTTACTCGGCAATTGCGATATTCTACCATTGCTGACCATTGCACGCACATATGCCCTCTGTAAGACGGCCCAAAAAACATACATGGATAAATAGTGACAGTGTAACAACGCAAAGAAGGTGTAGATGCTACCATTTGTGCGTGCTAAATACTATATGGACGCAATAATGTAAAACTGAGCCTGAGAAGGCTGGCACCACCACACAACGAATACCGCATTGTCCATTCCTTTCTCTTATTGCGATAGCAATTATATGGACGCTCTCGGCTAGATTTCGCCATCGGCGTGGGCGTCGGTGTCATGCACCGTATATGTATACGTATCTATATATATGAAAACGCAAGAAACAACAAAAATTTAGAAACAAAAGGCTACGGCGCGCGGAATTGAACGTGGGACCTCCGCGTCGTAGTTCGGGGCGTTAACCACTGAGCCACCGACAGGTACGTCTCGGAACGTTCAAACGGCAAGCTATTTATATCTACCACTTACCGCTGTTGGCGGGCATCTCAGGGGGGTGGGTAACTATCGTGTTTTCAGCATTATGAGCTAGATGTCGCAATGAGCGCGTGGCGGCTCTCATTTCTCACGGCGTACTTTGGCCCGCGGAGAGTAGGGGAGTGAACGCTCTCTCGCGCGCCCTTATCTTCCGGTGGGGAGGATCATACGTCTTGGCTGGCATTGGGCTTGCATTGGAACGATTCTGCTGTAGTTAAGGGGCGCACAAATGTGACAGCGATCGTTGCACAGCCTGCGTTTGCAAAAAGGGCGTGCTTTTCAGACACAGCGAAGTAACAACTGAGACGCTTATTCGCGTTCATCTGTACCTGTGAGTACGTTTTGTGCGTCATTTATGTGTGAGAAATGCAGGGCACGTTTAGATCTGCTTCCCATTCTGTGCGAGACTTTCCAACTTGTTGCTATCTCGTTCATTGCTTCGTCTTTGCGGCAAGGTTGTGACTTTTTTCAAATACCTAAGTTTGTAGCTTAACCTTATAGATGATAGAGGCTAGGGATCACTCCCAAACTTTGTACAGAGCTCACCGTGAAAGGAAGAAAAATAAGGAAGGGGCTACTTTTTCCTCTTGATTTCCGTATTGTACGATAGTATCTCTCTTTACATCTATATGGTCGTGATTAGAGTGTACTAGAATGGGGGAGTGGGTCCACTGAAGGCTCCACGCTGAGGCGTTTTTTTCGGAAAATCCAGGTGGCGCTACCATCGCCTTCACCTGAAGACTTAGCCGTGGTTGCCATGGTTACAAGTCCCCTTTGCCACGCGGTTCGCGACGGGTGGGTAGTCTGATAGTTCGCGCGGTTCGCGTGCTGCTCGCGCGTCTGGCGCAGTCTCGCAGCGTTGTTGCTTCGTTCGTGCGTGCGTGGCCGTGAACGGCGTCGCACCGTGCTTCCGCGCCAGTTCAACAAAATCTAAATGTTTATATTGCGAAACGCCCTGCTCGTATAGGTAGTCACGCACGCAAGTACCGTGATTTCCACGGTAATTGTTTACAATCAAGAGCGTAAGTTGAATTTGGCTTTTGCGAAAACGTACGCATCGAAAGTGTAATATGAGCATTAACTGCGATGCTTTTAAAAATGTCAATATAACTGGGATATATAAGTAAGTTTGCGTTTGGTGCAAATTTAGACTCACGGCAGCAAATTGAATATGATGCAAGACTAAAGTGCAGCTCGAAGTGCAGCTCGCAAATGGCATCGGTGACTTGCAAGGGCCGATCAGCGCGGTTGAGATTCTGGTCCCATAGCCGGCGTCTTTCTTCGTCTTGAGGTACTCCAAAGAGTGAGAGCTTGGGCTGGTTTTTAACTCTGCTGTATCCGGTTTGGCAGCCTACGACACAACAGTAATTTCTACGCCTAGACGTGCTCATCCTCTAATCTTTTGAAGCAGCTTGGAACGCTCCGTTATGCAACCAGCAGACACATATCTGCGCACGCAAACGTGCCGTCTGCCGCGTATTCTTTGTCCAGACGGCTTTGCTCAAAGGGAAATACAAACCTACGCGTTCACGAAAAAAAGCATACATTTTATTTCATGTCACTTGTTTTTGTCTCTAATAATGTGTAAAAAAAGAACCAGGAGACAAATTGTGAAAACAGCGCACGAACGACGGTGCATCGAACAGACGACGGCGCGTCGAGCAGACGACAACATCGAGCGCTCAGCGTCCCCGCCAGCGCGTCGTGCGGCCCGAACCGCCGCACGACTCGCACGCTCCCGCCGAAACTGACGTCACTTCAGGAGAAGGCTACTGCAGCGCCACCAAATTTTCCGCCGTTTTTGCTTCACCCGCACCGCTTGCCGCCGGCCACAGTGGACCCACTCCCCCATTCTAGTACACTCTAGTCGTGATCATTATCTGTCTGGAAAAAGAGATTTGTCTGGCTTCTCAATTTTCAAGCTTTAGAGCGCTGAAAGATGTCGCCAATAACGGGGTCTCTGCTCCATAACTAATGGCGAGTTAAATTGCCGCAGTTGATGGCGGTGGTGGTAAGTGCTACTGAGTTGCTGACGAGTGCTGCACACCTTCAGTGTATGGATGTCTGCGTAACCTGACTCGCCTATGTGTTTCCGTCTGACTTGGAGTATAATACCAGACCATTTTGAGCACACAAAAAGAGGTATACACACGAGTTAAACATCCGTTTAACGAATCTTAAGGCGCAATTGCATTTACTTCATTACAATCGTTACTTGATCAGGGACACTTTTGTCGTTATCGTACCCTCGTTCAGTGCTCCATCAGAGAGAAACAGATAGCCTGTCAAGGTAAATAAAAAAGCGAACCATTCAAAAGCAACGTCATTGTGTTGTTGCGATTCTATAGTTTCAGGTAAACATCTTGCAGTTAGCTTAGTTTGGTTATACAAGGCCTGATTCTGTGACTTTCGTTCATATTTAAAGGTCCGCCTGAGAAGGACAACATGCCTCACTAACATGTAGTTACGCGGCAAAGAAGCGTTTTGAGCGGTTGTTCTCGGGTCCTGCTTCGATTCGTTTTAACGATACGCGAACGAAAAGAAGGAGATCAAGGGAAACAAAACGAAGTGTGCATAAAGTCTGCAAGTTTCAAGTGCTTCTTTCAGTTATCTCATCGAGTTCCAGTACACTTACAACTGCTTTATAAAAAAAATACACCTCTTGCGGCGCACACTGAGTGACGTCAATAGCAATGACGTACAGGATTTTTCTCATTACTACTCGATAACATGTAATGCACGCTTCTTCTAAGCGTTTTTTCGTTCATTGCAATCTCATTGCAATCTGCTGTTTGTTGCTCCTTCCACACCGTTACAGCGCCGTTTCATTTGGGTGAATGGATAGTGTCGCACAGGCAGAAGCAGTCGTAAACAATGGTTCATCAGTCCAGCAGGTCTGTCGCACGCCACGCGGTGCTCGGCGAATGGTTCGATGATGTCCTGCCGCGTTTGTAGACCGCACCCAATCTTTCCTGGTGTTGCAGCAGAGCGCACGAAATACACGAAAAAAAAGCTATCGGAGAGAGAAAGCAGGAGCGAGTCACTTTCATTCCGGGAATGGCTTTCATGGATCGATCACCGGCGTCTCTGGCAGAGATTCATGTAGCGCCTGCGACAGGTTTCTTGAGATGCACCTATACACTCTTGGAACCTGTATGCGGGCACTACCTAAAGTTTACACTGCACGGATAAAACTTAGATGGGCAAACATTACCACCTCTGCACTTCCTCCAATTTTATCCGCGCACAAGCATACTCGTACAACCACTGTAATTTGTATCTAACACCCACGTGTCGTTCAGGGAAATTGAATCAACTGTGTACTGGAGGAGATGAGATGTCGCAGCGTTGCTTTCGAAACAGGTTGCCTGACTTGGCCGGCGTCATTGAGAAATACCACAGCCATGTATGGGACAGCCAGTGACTACACTAACATGTCGCGCAGAAAACATCAATAGCACGAATGAGATAAGAGGAGTCGTGCCACCTGTTATCAAACACGGGTACAAGCTAACGATGTAATTTCTGAGTGCCTTTTTTCGTAAGCAAACAGAGATAACGATTCTATTTTTGCTTCTACTCCGCTGATAATGAACATGAGCCAATAAGCCTTTTCTAGTATATATGGATTCAAGTTTTCTTCAAAGGTACCTTTAAAGTAACACTCGATACAATTTTAAGCGCGATCAGTTTAGTGTCCTCTTTTGTAGAATATTATACGGTAGTAAACAGCTTACCTACTAAATCGCATTCTTTATAAATGAACATCCTTGTGCTATCAGTATTGCGCAAAACTGCAAGCCTTGAAGTTACTTTACAAATGCCATTAAGAAGTACTTCCTACCTGTTAGTGACTGAGTTCATTGCTAGGTTTAATCTTTTGGACGTATCGTTTTAGTTCCGTGCTGTATGTTCCGTGCTGTAAATTATCTTTTTAGTTTGCTACATTTTCAGTGCCACTTTATGATTTTCCCATTTTTCTTGTTATTACAAATTGTATTAGCTTGTACAAAATACCTGTTTCTAGAACGTTTTGTTAGTTTTTTTCTTTCATTTATATGTAACTTATTTATGTTTGTTACTCTATTGCACAAACTTCATCTATCTTCTTGTGTTCTACTCTGCCACACTGTTGGAGCAATATATGGGTGGCAAGGCCTTAGTCAGGCAGACAATGTCCTGCCTTTTCCCTTGCCTTCCAATACTCACAGTGTGCCTGAAATAAATCACCTTTTAATAAAAGTTGTGTCCACCGCAGCTAGGTAGCTTGAGGGCGAAACAATTGAAACACGCTATCATGTTTCACAATGCCTTGTTTAACTTCATATATAATTCAAAGAAGCTTTAACACACCATTTTGTGCAGATTGAACGTGTCTTCAGACATTGGTGGGCATTTTGCGGTTTGTTAAGTGAGGCCCCACGGTCTCTTGGGTAGCGTGTCGTGAGAGCCAACTCCGGACGGGGAGCATCCAGGCAGTGGCAAGGCAAAGGGCAGCCAGAAGAAAACAATACGTTTAATTTACAACGTATTTACAAAAGCGGACTGCGTTGTAGCGCATTGTGTTGTCCTTTCTCTGTAGTCCCTGTCTCTTAGCGCTCAATATGTCGTCAAGTTCTGTTTACCAACACGCCCAAAAATGGCAGTGGAAGCAGTTCGACGCTAGATGCGCCGGTCTTTTATTCGCAGCGAGATCAGGCTATAGGTGGCAGCACCGGCCCCACGCAAGTGTGGATAGGCGGTCGGTGGTGTGCATATAAATACACGCAGTGGCGCTTCGTTGCGTGCGGTCTGAGCCGATTGCCGGCGGATAAAATGCGTTGACTACAGAATACTGTTAGTAATATTTACGCTCTTCCGTACGGAATCGGTGCACGACGCCTATGCAATGTTAACATTATCCGCGAGGAGAACGCATTCTGCTTTTCTTATGGATGCCTGCCCTGGGTGACTCCTTTCGTGCTTTCGCGCTAAATCACGCCTCTGCTGTGTTGTACGTAGTTAGCTTGCGTTCCGCCTCCTATGTACTGTTATAGCATGACTAAACTACTTTTCATATCGTTGTCATCTGCATATTACAAAAAAGAGAGAAACAAAGATTGTAGAAAGCCCGCATATCTGTGCCGTTCGTTCAGTACCACCGTTCGCACATTACTCGCATACGTTTTTTTTTTTTTTTGCCCTGCCGCGGTGGTCTAGTGGCTAAGGCACTCGGCTGCTGACCCGCAGGGTGCGGGTTCGAATCCCGGCTGCGGCGGCTGCATTTCCGATGGAGGCGGAAATGTCGTAGGCCCGTGTGCTCAGATTTGGGTGCACGTTAAAGAACCCCAGGTGGTCTAAATTTCCGGAGCCCTCCACTACGGCGTCTCTCATAATCATAGAGTGGTTTTGGGACGTTAAACCCCACATATCAATCAATCAATCAACGCTTTTTTTAGATGCGCAAGCATCTTATACTCGCGCCTTGTAGTGCGCCGTCCGCGCCGTCCGCACCGCTTCTCGAACATTCGACAGCTGACGCGCGCGCATGCGCCGTCGCGCCGTCGCCCAACATCTGTGCCGCGCGCGCTTCTCCTTCGAGAACATTCGACAGCTGACAGCGCATGCGACGTCGCGCCGTCGCCATCTGTGCCGCGCGCGCGCTTCTCCTTCGAGAACATTCGACAGCTGACAGCGCATGCGCCGTCGCGCTGTATATATACTCAAGGTCGGCGCTCGCTCGCTCAGTTGCCGCTCGTCCGTTGGTTTGTACGGCGCGTCGACGTCCAACGTCGCGGTGAAATGAATTCCAACGAATCCACAAACACAATGATCGACGTCCCTTCGACCAGCGCCGTCCTTTCGCATACGTGTGTACGTGTTCACTCATTTAACACCCCCTCCTACAACCACGTTAACCAATTTAGCCATCGACCCAAGTAAGTCGCAATTTAACACCCCATTTCAGAACCACGTTAACCAATTTAGCCATCGACCCAAGTAAGTTGCACTTTAACACCCCGTTAACCAATTATATGCTCCGCATCCTCCTCAGTGTTCCCCCGAGGGAAGCTGCGGGCAATTTTTTTTCTCATTCTGCTCACCATGAAATGTGAAACAGTCGATAAGTCTAGTAAGGAAAGCTTAGTCGCTGATGGCACTTTGCGCAACACTGCGTTTACCACGTGTAGGCACATGCTCTTGCTTCAGTAAAATTATAAACACTTTATATAAGAGGTCAGCAGAAAGCTTTCTTGATATATTACATACATTACAGTGCTACAACAAAGGCCACTGCCAACCGTCGGTGACCAACAATGCCACACAAACGCTGAAGACAATGTAAAAAAGACGAAATTTTCAGAGAAACTGTACGACATCATATATAAGGCATCCCGTCTGAATTAATTTTCAACGTGTGGGTTCTTTAAAGCATTCCTAAATCTAAGCACATGGTTGCACACGGTTACTCTGTTTTAGATCCGATATCGTGTAACTCAAAAGAACGCTGGCTAAAGGGACAATAATCACTCTAGCTGCCGAAGCTTTCGTGCTGTCAGTTATCTAAACCCGAAGCAGATGTTAGCAGCATAGAAAGTTAACGAGCAGTCTCATTATGTCTCGTGATAACGCACGCTACTTTCAAGCGATGCACCCTTCACTCTCCCTTAAAAACTAAGTAATAAATGCGATGCTGTCATGTTCATTTTTTTTCTTCAATCATCGGCTTTTGACCCAAGAAAGCGAAAGGCGAGCGTATAACAAGGTGCAGCCGCTTGACAAGCTTTTCGAAACCAGAGCCGCCAGCGATGCCCTCACTATAACTGCGCGTATTAAAACCGAATTGCGGCTGCTTCAACCAGGAGGCATACTTTTATAAGTGAGATGACATTTTAAAATAAAGCATGCGAGAATTTTCAACTCCTCATCTAGCAACCTCGAGTGCTTGGACCCTAGCAACCTCGAGTTCGAAAGGGCAAGGTCTTTTATGGGCTTTTACCGCTATAGGAATTATAAACGCGAATGTGCTAGTGGAAGAGATTATAAAGCAGTTCTTTTGTATGACGATTCATGGATAAAGTATATTGGAAGAAAAGTTTCAATGCATTTCACAGTTCACGTGCTCTTCTGTGGACACGAAGCATGGCGAATTCGACCACGACGCTCAAAAATAAACCCGACAGACATTCTGGCAGCCCACGTGCAGTTAGTAGTGAAAATTGCTTTATTACATGCCACACAACTCCTCAAACGAACTATCAACAGCGTTCCTAGAACGGACGACGTTCGCTGATGAATCACCGCCACAGTTTCACGCTACCGATTGAACTAGACATCACAAGCCCCTGCGAAGAGCGCGTATCACTGTTAAGCGGGCTTGCACAACAGAGTTGCACCGCCACCAAACATAGCATTGTGAGTTTTAGGATGCACGTGCGACCGCTATTTATTCAGCCTTATAAAATAGGTATGTGATTGTGAGTTTGGTGGCCCCCACTGCAGTGGCAAGAATAGGGAAGTGTGATGAATGTGCCGGCTAGCGCATAGCGCCGTGGGAGGAAACCGCCTGATGGCACTGGCACACGTTTGCACGTCACCCAAAGCGGCGATGCGCTGCGCAGAGATGGGAATGAACCACGCGTGTAGGCAATGAGAAAAATTTTTTAAATATTTTTTTTGCTAGTGCATGGTCTCAAATGACGACCGAGAACTTATGTTTTTAATCAGCTTCTAGAATTACAGCATACCTACGTGAGTGCGTGACTCAACCGAAGTATCGACAGGGTGCCGAAAGTGAGCGCATGACGGCATTGAGACATTTTATCGGTGTAAAATGGTAGAAAAATGGAACCATGAATTCAGTTGTGAGCCATTGCTTGCAACACCTTTCATGATGAACCATTATTTCCTCAAGCACTAATCTGTAAATAAAACCCCATCATTCGTAACATGCATGGCTCACTATAGCTACTTCTGTTAACGCATAATCAAACTCAAAGACGAGAATCACGAGTGGTATCTGGATGAAAACATTTCATTTTCTACACACTGGTCATACAACGTGTCTAGGAGTAATGACTCACTATCTGTTTACATCAATGCATTCTTAATAATTGGTCGAGCGTCTTTTTATTATCCCCAAGTAAAAAAGTTTTATAGTTCACAAGCGCCCCACAGAACATTGTTTCCCTTGGGCTGCGAGCCTAGGTGACGCACCTGAGCGTCAAGTACTTCCCTCTTTTTACAGGAAAATGCTCGCTCCTTGTGGAGTGCTTTTGTGTAAAAACGGGTGAGCAGAAAAAAACTTGGTCACTTGATTGGTGAGGCTCGGTCTATGTTGTGTGCAGCCCAGTGTGACTTCTTTTTTTGAAAGCAGGAAACAAGTTCTTCCAAGCTGTCACTTTGAAGCTTGTTGTAGCTAAACCACTTTGAATAAGTGATTTCAAGGATGTCTATAAATGGATGTCTATAAAGCTCATTGCCGTTAATACCCGAATGCCCAGGAACCCAGCGGAGGAAGACAGTGGAGGGTTGAAGAGCAGAGGCCGCTCGCTCGACCTCCTGTTGAAGAGCAGGCGGCAACGTGTTGTTCTGTATGTGACGGATGGCGGCGTGAGAGTCGGAGTAAATCGTGTATTCGGGGAGATAAGGGAGGGAGGAAAATGACTGCATCGCGTGGACCATGGAAAAGACCTCGAGCGAAAGTACATTTGGTGGGTGTAAGTATGGCCCGCTGGTGTGCGTGTCAGGTGCCTAAAGATGTGGACGGTAGATAACGTAGCCACACGAGCCCCGAGAAGCCATGTATGAGGCATCCGTGTAGGCAACACCCTGTGTAGAGAGAGTAGGAGAATGATGCTGTGCTGCCGCATGACGCCGGCTGGCGTGAAGAACGGGAGACACTTTGGATGGGAGGGGAAGGATGCGAAGGTTAGAAGCAGCGGTGCGAGCGGCAGAAGGCAAGGTGGGAACGGAAACAGGAATGTGAGGGATACCGGCTTAGATTATATGCATTTCGTGATATGCACAAGTACCGCCTTCTACGGCTGGTTCAAGAACTGACAATAGGTGGCTACATGCGATTACGACCCGACTCTCAGCCCAAGCGTTAAGAAACTTCGCTCCTAAAAAACTTAATGAGAAAAGAATACCCCAAATACAATGGGGCCTCAACTAGGGCCCTTGGCGTGGCACAGGAGTATTCTACAATAAAGCCACGTTCATGCTTTAGTAATTTCCAAAAAGAGCTTATACAGGCGTGTAATGTAGGGCAAGGTATCACGTTAACCTAAGTAATAAAACGTGGTAAAAGAGTATGCCATAACCAGGCATCGCACAAAGCTAACTGCGTTGCTATAGTGTGTGGTTTAATGCCACCCACCCACTGCAAATCGCTCGGCCATAATTTTTTATCGTCATCAAGCACATAAAGCTATACAAATTGCGAATATTACCTCACAGATACGTAGCGGGTACCTTGCTTATTCACAGAAAGACGAATTCGTGGCGTAGTGGTAGAATAATTGTGATATATGACATGACCGACGCATTGATGAAAGCCATAACTTCCAACACGATTGGTTTTCCCCACTATAAGCTTTGTGAAGAATTCACATTTCTTTCATTCTTCTATCTCTATTTCATAATAAAGGCAATGTCACTGTAAGACTACAAATGCAATAGATAGATAGATAGATAGATAGATAGATAGATAGATAGATAGATAGATAGATAGATAGATAGATAGATAGATAGATAGATAGATAGATAGATAGATAGATAGATAGATAGATAGATAGATAGATAGATAGATAGATAGATAGGTGGATAGGTGGATGGATGGATGGATGGATGGATGGATGGATGGATGGATGGATGGATGGATGGATGGATGGATGGACGGACGGACGGACGGACGGACGGACGGACGGATCATTCGACGTAGAGACGCGGTGAACATTTGTTGTTTAAAAAGGCCCTGCAACAATTTATGAGCGTAGTCAGAAAACGCTGTCGATTGGTAGTAGCCCTGGAGAACACGCGAGCCAAATATTACAGCGCAGCACGTGGCCTCGAATTCACAATAACACTATCAAAGTCGGCAAAAAATTGCTTTCTCTTTTCTAGACAAATGGCGGCAGACGCTCCAAAATCACTCGTAGAAGGCCATCTACCAGCCATAGGCTGATTGGAACAAGGCGAATTCAGTCGTTACTAGGATAGCCGCAGTTGCCGCGACTTGTCTACGCTTGCGCGTGCGATGACACTGAAAAAGCCGCGTGTAGGAAGGAAAAAAAATAAAAAGTGGTCGAGGTCACGAAGCGCCCGTGACGTATTTTCTTCCACAAAGTTCCAATTTTAGTATTTCTCCTACCTTCGAAGGTACTTTAATTGTTGTTTTACTTTACCCAATACCGACTTGAGTATTAGTTTATAACACAGGATGAAAAGTATTTTGTTTCCGCTGTGACCACGTTTTGAACACTTCATTATGAGAGCTAATGATATATGAAAAGATGCAAAGACAACTTGGACTCTATGCCATCAGTATATAGCGAGTGGCTTTAGCAAGCGATCCTCTGATCTTTTTCAACCCTGTTTCTACGTTAAAGCATTTCGCTTTCTTCATCAGCAAATGTTCTAAAAGACAACTTCGACTGCCTGCATTTGGTAGCTGCGGAGCGGTCACATCGGCAATCTTGACTGTGAAAATACGTTGAGAAAGCGTCATTCTGCTAACTCGACAGCAAACAAGCACATTTGAGCTCCTCGCGCACACACCCATGCAATTCAACCCAAGGAATTGGGGGTGTACCTGTGCCCAAATATTCTCACCGGCGTTTTAAGCTCAAAGCCATCAGCTCAAAGGCACTGATGTCTCTGTATCACCGAATACCTTCGTTTCATCTTATCGAATCTACATTAGGAGCGCTCGTGAAAGCTGCGCTGAAGGGTACTACAATATTCTAGTACCACGTGCTAATGCGCTCTTGACTACGCCTCCCATCACCGTGTCATTCCCTACTTTCGTTGTAGTTCTGTAATCATGGTTCTGGTACGTATTATACAATTATATAAGCTATTTGTGTCTTATGAAATGTCCCAAGATAGTGGGCTTTTACTCAAAGCGATGGATATTGGAGATGCAGCGGCCGCTTGGTACCTTCTGTCCAGGAATGCTACAGGCGCACTTCCAGTTTTCGATGGCGTATCCTCTTTTTGATGCATATCTCTCTGAATAGAGTCTGGCTGTTTTCTGCCTTTTAGGGGCCAAGCTCCTTAGGGTGTTGACTTGTCCGCCATTATCCGTCGTAGCCACCCCTAGTACTCGGAGTGCTCACTAGATGGTGCTGCAGCACTCGCTCCCACCACCAGATCGTTCACGCGGCAGTACCTCGAGAGCATCAGGCGCCAATATTCCTTGCCATCATTTGCCAGCTGGGCAAACCGCACGTGTTCCACAGCTTCACGCCACGGAATCACACAGAGACAGGCTCCTCGAAATTCTGGAATGGCTATGAGTGAAATTCGCGGTTTACCGATGTACCTCCAGAGCTTCGCCCACTCATCATCGTTCACTCCTTGGATATACTGTAATTTTTTAGAGGTAGGCTGCGGCGGCTGCATTTCCGATGGAGGCGGAAATGTTGTAGGCCCGTGTGCTCAGATTTGGGTGCACGTTAAAGAACCCCAGGTGGTCAAAATTTCCGGAGCCCTCCACTACGGCGTCTCTCATAATCATATGGTGGTTTTGGGACGTTAAACCCCACATATCAATCAATTTTTTAGAGGTAAGCGCTCATTCCTGCTTTCAGCAACTGTGCCAATCTGTCGGTGGCGTAACCGATAGATATATAAAAATGACAGCATATCCACGGGATGAACGATGGAGAGTGGAGCGAGGCTGGGTCCGCACGCCACAGCCGCTTCGGCCTCCCGTTATCGAACGCCGGAATCTTGCCGGTGCCACCGCGCAGCTTCATGCACGCTTCTCCATTGTGCGCTCGCACATTGGGGTTCCGTCTTCGAGCGCGAACCGTCGCCACCTTGCACGTATCATACTTTTTATCGGCAAACCGTGAACCATCTGCTAAGCGCGTCTGTCCGTCTGTCCGTCTGTCTGTCCGTCTGTCTGTCCGTCTGTCTGTCTGTCTGTCTGTCAGACGGATGGACTCGTGGACGGATGAACGGATGAATGCACGAGAGGACGAGTGGACGCATGGACGGACGCAAGAATAGACAAAAGCACGGATGGATGGACGTTTGCATGAACGAACGCACGGATGGACTGACTCATGGACGAACGCTAGGATGAACGCACGGACGGACGCAATAAGGGCGCACGGATGGACGTACGAGAAGACGGATGGATGCACGAATGA
Source organism: Rhipicephalus annulatus (assembly GCA_013436015.1). Taxonomy (NCBI): domain Eukaryota; kingdom Metazoa; phylum Arthropoda; class Arachnida; order Ixodida; family Ixodidae; genus Rhipicephalus; species Rhipicephalus annulatus. The sequence continues at coordinate 743,832 of WOVY01010272.1, read as the reverse complement.
GCGGAAGCACACACGAACTGACGGACGCTTCGCCTCACTCATCATCATTCACTCAACGGATATGCTGTGATTTTTTTATCATTTATCATACTACAGGTAACGTCCTCTAGTATTATACCATTGGCATTTTTCTACGTATATGCATTTTGTTATATTTACAAGTACCTTGAACATTTGCTCAAGCCTAATCACCAGCGTTCTTGGGAAAATCCTCGGCAGTGTGGATTTCCGCTTGATAAGTGTTTTCATGGCTTAGCACCCCTAAAAATTTGAAACAAGACCTGTGCAAGTGCCAGTTTTTTTATGTTCAAAGGAAGTGGAAACAGCTTTGAATAGTAGCAGAATTTGACTTTTGGTAGAATGCTAGTGATAGCATGTAAAATATGTTATGTTTGAAAATTTACTGTCCTTAATTTACTGTACTTAAAGCATATAATCAAGTATAACAAGTGTGAAGAAGAAGATGTGCCTGCAGCAAGCAGCATCGCCAACGCCTGGCTCTCGCGGCTCGTGCTTCGGTTCGTTGCTGTGCCGATCGCTGGACGGTTCTTCACGCTGTCTCGTCGCTGCCTTTAACGGCTAATAAACCTCTTCACATTTGGTGGAAGGTGCTGTTAATCCCCGTTGCTACACCCTGGAGCTGCGAAGCCGCACGCTACCACCTGTCATGACTACCAACGCCACTACATCGACGCCTTCGCTCCAGTTCAACTGCCCTGGCCATCCCAGGCTACGGGAGCCGAAGGTCTTCAGCGGTGCGGATGGGACCGACGTCGAAGACTGGCTGGAGCACTACGAACTGGTCAGCGCCAACAATAAGTGGGATGAAGCCGACAAGCTGGGCCACGTGATATTTTATCTCACTGGCGTCGCCGAATTGTGGTTCAATAACCACAAACACAACATCCCCACATGGAGCGTCTTCAAGACGTCATGTGCTGAAGTGTTCGGTCGGCCGGCTGTCCGCAAGCAGAGGGCAGAACAGCGCTTGCGCGTCCGCTCTCAGCAGACTGGCGAGACATTTACCAGCTATATTGAGGACGTCGTCGACCTTTGTCGACGTGTGAATGACACCATGCCCGAATCTGACAAGGTAAAAAACATCCTGAAGGGCATCGACGACGGCGCATTTCAAATGCTCTTGGCGAGAAATCCGAGCACGGTTTCCGAAGTCGTCAGCCTGTGTCAGAGCTACGACGATTTAAAGAAGCAACGCACTCTGACTCGGCAGCCTCAGCATGGTGGTGAGTCACTGTCCAGTTTCGACACCCTGCCGGACAATTCACCGCTGCTTCAGCAAGTTCGAGCCTTCGTCCGTGAGGAAGTCGCCCGCCAACTTTACCTAGTGCCCTTCACTCACGAGACCACCACCCGTCTACCTGCCCCGCTTCGCACTGCTATTTCGGAAGAGGTTGCCCAAGCTGTTCCTGTTGCGCACCACGAGCCGCCTCTATCCAGCCTTGCCCACTGCCAGCGTGCCGCGCAGCCGGTAGGCCCTCCTGTCGCCTATCCGCCAGCCATGCAGCCTGTGGCCACGCCCCTAACGTATGCAGCGCAGCCTGTGGCTCCTCCTGTCGCCTGCTCGCAAGTGATGCAGCCTGTAGCAGCGCCGTTCACATATGCAGACGCTGTGCGTAGGCTTCCGCAACCACCCTACACCTCGCGCTCACAGCCCGCGCACCCGGCTGCTTATACTGCACCTTGGGCGGCACCACCAGTAGCCAATTCTTGGAGGACGCCCGATAACCGACCGATTTGCTACGCCTGCTTTACTCCCGGACACGTTGCCCGCTACTGCCGCCGTCGACCTCAGACGTTCGGCGACTATGTCCGATCGTCGCAAACCGGCAGCCAACCCTTCGCGCAATACGGGCCGGTCTCGTCACCTCGCTATGCCCCTCCTAACGACCCCGACTTCGTGACGCCGCGCGCAGCCTCTCCTCGTCGGCGATCGCCCTCCCCCATGCGTCGCCGGCCCAGACCTGACCAGGAAAACTAAGCACCGCAGTTCAAGAGGCAAGAACTGCGCCATTTTTGAACTGTCTAAGCCCTCGCCCCTCTCCTGCTATCGTGGTCGCAGTAACTGTTGAAGGTTATTCTACTTTCGCCCTTTTAGACACCGGCGCCGCTGTTTCTGTTATTGCCGCTAATGTCTGCCGTGTATTACGTAAAGTCACGACGCCGCTTTCGGGACTGTCACTCCACACCGCAAGTACACAGCAAGTAACGCCTCTCGCAGCCTGCACTGCAAGAGTGTCCATCGAAGGCATTGTTTACACTGTGGAGTTTATTGTCCTCGCTGTCTGTTCGCATGATGTCATCCTCGGATGGGACTTCCTATCCCGCCATAATGCCGTCATCGACTGCGCACGCGCTGAAGTTGAGTTTTCACCCTTTTGTGATGTCCCATTACATGACGCTCTTCATCAGCCGCCGAAGTTGTTCGTGCATGAAGACACCGATATTCCGCCTGAAAACTTCGCACTTGTTCCAATTTCATGCAACGCCTACACTGACGCTACAGTCTTTTTTATGCCTTCCGATATCTTCACGAGTCGTCGAGCTCTGCCGCTGCCTTTCGCAACGATTGACCTTGCCGCCGGAAGAAGCAATATGTTCATACTAAACCCGCTTTCCACAACTGTCACTTTGCTTGCGGGGGAATGTCTCGGCCGCGTGCAGGATCTCGACCCTTCGTCTTTGGTTGATGTCCCGGATGACTACTGCGACCACCCAAAATCACTGTCGGCCCTCGAGGAGTCGTCCAAGAATACGTTTTCCAGCGCCATCGCCGACACCCTTACTCCCACCGAACATGCCGACCTGCTTGATCTTCTGCATGAGTTCCGGAATTCCTTCGATGTGTCCCAACCTCAACTAGGCCGCACATCGCAAGTCAAGCATCATGTTAACACCGGCCTACACCAACCACTGCGTCAAAGACCATACCGTGTCTCCACTGAAGAGCGCCGCATAATCAACGATCAAGTCGAAGATATGCTTCGTAGAGACGTTATTCGACCATCTCACAATCCCTGGGCGTCTCCTGTCGTCTTGGTGCGTAAGAAAGACGGATCTATCCGATTTTGCGTAGACTATCGTCGTTTGAATAAGATAACCCGCAAGGACGTATATCCTTTGCCGCGCATTGATGACGCCATCGACACCCTTCACGGAGCGGAATTCTTCTCGTCGCTGGATTTGCGGTCTGGCTACTGGCAAGTTCCAATGGCTGAAGCCGATCGCCAAAAAACTGCATTTATTACACCTGACGGACTATACGAGTTTAACGTCATGCCCTTTGGGCTTTGTAACGCGCCTGCCACGTTTGAACGACTTATGGATAATACGCTACGTGGCCTCAAGTGGAATATGTGCCTATGCTACCTCGACGATGTCGTGGTTTTCTCGCACGACTTTCCTACGCACCTCCTTCGCCTCAGGCAGGTTTTGACTTGTCTGACCAAAGCTGGCCTGCAGCTTAACCTGAAAAAATGCCGCTTCGCTGCACGCGAGCTCGTCATCCTAGGCCACATCGTGTCGAAGCACGGCGTATTACCCGACCCAGCAAAACTTCGAGCAGTCGCAGAATTTCCCAAGCCGACGACCATGAAGGAACTTCGCAGTTTTGTAGGCCTATGCTCATATTTCCGGCGCTTTGTTCGCAATTTTGCATCCATCATGTCACCATTAACCCAGCTTCTTCGCGGTGACGTGAACCTCTCCTCCTGGTCCCCTTCATGTGACGTTGCCTTCACTACTCTGCGCCGTCTGCTCACCTCGCCACCTATTCTTCGCCACTTCGACCCGACGGCTCCTACCGAAGTGCACACCGACGCCAGCGGCGTCGGGCTAGGTGCTGTCCTCGCGCAACGAAAACCCGGCTATTCAGAATACGTTGTAGCCTACGCTAGCCGCACTCTGACGAAAGCCGAAACTAATTACAGCGTGACAGAAAAAGAGTGTTTGGCTCTGGTGTGGGCGCTTGGAAAGTTCCGGCCGTACTTATACGGCCGCCCGTTCGATCTAGTAACTGATCACCACGCGCTTTGCTGGCTCTCCACGCTGAAAGACCCTTCTGGCCGCCTTGCGCGATGGGCACTCCGAATCCAAGAGTACGACATTCGCGTCGTATACCGCTGTGGACGCAAACACTCTGACGCTGACGCCCTGTCCCGCTCACCTTTGCCACCCGATCCGACGTGCGGAAACACGTGCCTCCAGTACTTGTCATCGTTAAATCTTGACTCAATTGCCACCGAACAACGTCGTGACCCGTGGATCGCATCTCTTCTCGAATATCTATCCGGTACGCCCAACCTTCCGGTATCTCGATCCCTCCGACGTCAAGCTTTCCATTTTGCCATCCGCGATCAACTTCTCCATCGACGCAACTACTCTCCTGATGGCCGCCGGTGGCTACTGGTCATTCCACGCACTTTGCGATCGCAGGTATGCGCTTCTCTTCACGACGACCCACAATGTGGCCACGCCGGGGTGTTCAAAACATATGAACGCCTTCGCCATCGCTATTACTGGCGCGGCATGTACAATTTCGTACGCAAATTTGTGCAGTGCTGTCCTGACTGCCAGCGACGCAAATCAACACCGCTACGTGCTACTGGCGAATTGCAGCCACTTCCGTGCCCTGCCAAGCCTTTTGATCGCGTTGGCGTTGACCTCTACGGCCCCCTTCCATTGACATCAGATGGCAATCGGTGGATTATAGTGGCGGTCGACCATCTAACACGCTACGCCGAAACAGCCGCTTTACCGAGCGCTACCGCTCAGGATGTCGCCTCTTTCATTTTACGTCAATTTATCCTTCGACATGGCGCACCTCGAGAGCTCCTTAGTGACAGAGGCCGCGCTTTTCTCTCCGAGGTCGTCGAAGCTCTGCTTTCGGAATGCCACGTCATTCATCGGAAAACGACGGCATACCACCCGCAGACTAATGGGCTAACGGAACGGTTTAACTGCACGCTGGGTGATATGCTCTCAATGTACGTGGCATCTAATCATAGCAACTGGGACCGTGTTCTCCCATACGTGACATTTGCATACAATACTGCAATACAAACAACCACAGGATTTTCACCTTTCTTTCTTCTTTATGGACGTGACCCTTCCCATACAATTGATACTCTGCTTCCCTACCGTCCTGATGCTTCCGAATGTCCACCTATCTCCGATGCTGCTCGACAAGCCGAAGAGTGCCGCCAGCTCGCCCGTGCGTTCACCTCGGACGAGCAGCAACGCCAGAAAGAAAACCGTTGCACCTCTCTTCCGGATCCCAACTATGCCCCAGGGTCTCTCGTGTGGCTTGCCATCCCATACCAAACTCCGGGACTCTCATCAAAACTTGTCCCCCGGTACGAGGGGCCTTACACCGTTTTAGAGAAAACCTCTCCGGTTAATTACTTAATTGAGCCAGTTTCCCGATCGGATGACATGCGCCGGCGTGCACGTGACATCGTCCATGTTTCCCGCCTAAAACCGTATCATGAGCCTCTCCCTGAAACTTCTTAGGTCGCCAGGATGGCTCTTTTTTCAGCGGGGGCGATATTGTGAAGAAGAAGATGTGCCTGCAGCAAGCAGCATCGCCAACGCCTGGCTCTCGCGGCTCGTGCTTCGGTTCGTTGCTGTGCCGATCGCTGGACGGTTCTTCACGCTGTCTCGTCGCTGCCTTTAACGGCTAATAAACCTCTTCACACAAGCCTTTTTTAAATTTCAAAAGTGGTGAATTGATTCGAAGACATGTCCACATAACTTGGAAGTAGGTCTTCACGGTAGAGCGGATTTTTTGGAAAAGTGTTTTCACGGTATAGCACTCCTTTTCTACAGTGAAATTATCTTTATAGAAAGTTACATGCGGTTTAATATACTGTAAGCACATTTATTTTACTTCATCGTGCTCACTTGTACATAACCATCGTCATCGCAATTGAGCTCATTCATTGCTATTCTTAGCCAAGGCAGACATCGCGAAATAAACGCTTCTGCTGGTCCTGCCTGGTGAAGTCTCCCTGAGTCTTTGAATACATTTAAATGAGTGCTTTCACGGCTAAACAAATCTTTATTGCTGTGAAACCGTCTTTACAGGGGTTGAAAAGGGTATAATATAAATTTGTTTGTTCATTTTGTATATTTTGAAATTTTCGATAATTTAAATTGGAATTGAAGTGAATTCAAAGACTAATATTTGTTCAAAAAATATGAAGCGTTCAAGTACCTGCAAAACCTAGTGTTGACACACACGCCTACTTGCGCTCACGAGTACTCTCTCGTGTTCATACTCAGGCCTACTGACACACCTCGTCACTGACTCGTGCTCACGCCTTTTAAATGAATGTGAGTGAATGTACTCTGCCGCAGGGGCGCCTGCGCAAGTAGGCGTTTGGTGTGTAGCGACACCACGAACCCGAGCTAACGGGGGAGTTTCGACTCCCTCCCACGCCTAGCCGTGCGTGGCTTTGCCGTGTCCGAGGAAAAGGGGATCCTGGGGGTTGAGCCGACGCTGGGTGATTGGACCGTTAAGGCCCCCCGGCAGAGGCAACACACCCCTTTGGCCCCGGCTTCACGTAGACGGCACCCCTGAGCTGACCCACCCAGGGGAATCGGCAGTCGCCTTTTCCTATCTCTCTCTCTCTACATCTTCGTCTTTATCTCTTACTATTTATCTGTCCTGTCTTCTACTCTCTTCCGTTTACTTCCAAACTTCCTGGCGGCTAGGGTTAACCCTGTGCAAATAGCCTACCTTGGTCTAGGCGCATTGGGTTATAGTGGCGTTGTACGGCTGGCGTCTGCAGGTTTCAGCATTTGTAACCTTGTAGCGTCCCCTCGTTGGGCTCCGTGGTGGGTGGCCGCCAACGCTGCTGAACAACAATAAGGAAGACATGCATGGAGCATTCCCACTACTGTCTGATCGTACCGGCTTAAAGCCGGTACGCACCGATGATCTCACCAGAGAAGGATTGGCCACCCTGGTGCAGTATCTGGCCACCCCCTCCCGTAGGCATTCGTCAATTAACTCACGGCCCTCAGTCCCCACCAGCTGCGGAGCAACTGACCACGGCGGCGGTCAGATCTGCAAAGCAGCAGAGGGTGCTAGGAATCTCTGGATACGGACAGGCCACCATTGGAACTTGAACTTAGCAACGTTTAACGTTAGAACGTTATCTAGTGAGGGAAGTCTAGCTGTATTATTCGAGGAGCTAGAAGGCATTAAATGGGATATAATAGGGCTGAGTGAGGTTAGGAGGACAGATGAGGCCTATACTGTGCTACAGAATGGGCACGTCATTTGCTATCGGGGCTTGGCAGACAGAAGAGAACTGGGAGTAGGGTTCCTAATTCACAGAAACATAGCTGGCAACATAGAGGATTACTATAGCATTAATGAAAGGGTGGTAGGCATTGTAATTAAACTGAATAAAAGATACAAAATGAAGGTAGTACAGGCTTACGCGCCTACATCCAGCCATGATGACGCTTCAGTTGATAGCTTCTATGAAGACGTGGAATCGGCAATGAGTAAGGTGAAAACACAGTATACTATAGTAATGGGCGACTTTAATGCAAAGGTAGGGAAGAAGCAGGCTGGAGACCAGGCAGTAGGAGATTATGGCATCGGCACTAGAAACGCCAGAGGAGAGCTACTAGTAGAATTCGCAGAACGCAATAATCTGCGTATTTTGAATACCTACTACCGAAAACGAGAAAACCGCAAGTGGACATGGAGGAGCCCTAATGGCGTAAATAAGAACGAAATAGACTTTATAATGACTGCACACCCAGGAGTCGTGCAGGATGTGGAAGTGGTTGGCAAGGTAAGATGCAGTGACCATAGAATGGTACGGGCTCGAATCCGCCTAGACTTGAAGAAGGAACGACAGAAACTAATACGCATGAAGCCAATCAATGAGCTAGCACTGAGAGGGAAAGTACAGGAATTCAGAGTGTCACTGCAGAACAGGTACTCTGCTCTTAGCGAGGAAACCAACCTTAGCGTAGATACAATGAATGATAATCTGACGAGTATCATCACGGAGTGTGCAGTGGAAGTTGGAGGCAGGGTAGCTAGACAGGACACCGGCAAGCTTTCCCAGGAAACGAAGAACCTAATTAGGAAGCGACAAATCATGAAAGTGTCAAGTACAACAGACAAAATAGAACTGGCAGAGCTTTCGAAGCTGATTAATAGACGTAAAGTATGCGATGTAAGAAGGTATAACATCGAGAGGATTGAGCACGCTCTGAAAAACGGAGGAAGCGTCAAAGCAGTGAAGAGGAAACTTGGGATTGGCAAAAGGCGGATGTATGCACTAAGGGACAAAGAAGGCAAATTAACTACCAATATGGATAGGATAGTTAAAATAGCGGAGGAGTTTTGCAGAGATCTGTACAGTAGCCGAGCCAACCACGACCTTAATACTATAAGAACTAGCAGTAACCCAGACGACACCCTACCGGTAATGATAAAAGAAGTCAGAAAAGCTTTGGAGAGCATGCACAGAGGCAAAGCTGCTGGTGAGGATCAAGTAACATCAGATCTGCTGAAAGATGGAGGACAGATTGTGTTAGAAAAACTAGCCACTCTATTTACGAGGTGTCTCCTGACGGGAAAACTACCAGAGTCTTTGAAGAACGCTAACATCATCTTAATACATAAGAAAGGAGATGACAAGGACTTGAAGAATTACAGGCCGATCAGCTTGCTCTCTGTAGTATACAAGCTATTTACAAATGTAATTGCTAGCAGAGTAAAGAAAACATTAGAATTCAATCAACCAAAGGAACAAGCAGGATTTAGAACAGGCTACTCAACAATTGACCACATTCATACTATCAATCAGGTAATAGAGAAATGCTCAGAGTATAACCAACCACTATACATAGCCTTCATAGATTACGAGAAGGCGTTTGATTCAGTAGAAATATCAGCCGTCATGCAGACACTGCGGAATCAGGGCGTAGATGAAATATATATAAACATTCTGGAAGAAATCTACAGGGGATCAACTGCTACCATAGTGCTTCATAAAAAAAGCAACAGAATACCAATAAAGAAGGGTGTAAGGCAGGGGGACACAATCTCCCCAATGCTATTCACTGCGTGCTTACAGGACGTTTTCAGAAGCCTAGAATGGGAACAGTTAGGGATAAGAGTTAATGGAGAGTACCTCAGTAACCTGCGCTTCGCCGATGACATTGCATTGCTGAGTAACTCAGGGGACGAATTGCAACTCATGATTACGGAGTTAGACAAGGAGAGCAGAAAGGTGGGTCTTAAAATTAATCTGCAGAAAACGAAAGTAATGTACAACAACCTCGGAAAGGAGCAGCGCTTTGCGATAGGTAATAGTGCACTTGAAGTTGTAAAAGAATATGTCTACTTAGGGCAGGTAATAACCGCAGAGCCTAACCACGAGATTGAAGTAACCAGAAGAATAAGAATGGGGTGGAGCACATTCGGCAGGCACTCTCAAATTATGACAAGTAGATTGCCACTGTCCCTCAAGAGGAAGGTATATAACAGCTGTATCTTGCCGGTACTTAGCTACGGAGCAGAAACCTGGAGACTCACAAAGAGGGTTCAACTTAAATTGAGGACGACGCAGCGAGCAATGGAAAGAAAAATGGTAGGTGTAACCTTAAGAGACAAGAAGAGAGCAGAGTGGGTTAGGGGACAAACGGGTGTTAAGGATATCATAGCTGCAATAAAGAAGAGGAAATGGACATGGGCCGGGCATGTAGCACGTAGACAGAATAACCGCTGGTCATTAAGGGTCACCAACTGGATTCCCAGAGAAGGGAAGCGGGGTAGGGGGAGACAGAAGGTTAGGTGGGCAGATGAGATTAAGAAGTTTGCGGGTATAAATTGGCAACAGCAAGCACAGGACCGGGTTAACTGGCGGAACATGGGAGAGGCCTTTGTCCTTCAGTGGACGTAGACAGGCTGATGATGATGATGATGACTCTGTTTTACGTACAGTGCGATAGTAATATTTCGATGTAGTGGTACCACGAACAGAAAAACACAACTAAGGTTCCTTACATGATCGCTAAACCACAGTGTCGTAGTTGTACAGCTACCAACAGCGCGCAATTGCATGGCCTAAAATCTTTTTTTTTACAACCTAGTCTCTATTGAACGCTGGATTCACACACTATTTAATAGTCCTCATATTTTTTTTTGCGAGGATTCCAAGAACGTTTTGCAATGTGCTTGAAACAGAAAGCGACACCCACTCTGAATTTATTCTGGTGAATGAAGAGTAGGCGGACAAAAAACGGCACTTTGCAAAGTTGCACCAGCCAAACTTATTAAAATGCACTAGCAGCCGAGCAAGACGAATTGCTTGTGTACGTTGTTTCAGGCACACGTAGAAACAGTTACACTCGCGCTGACATGACCAGGCAAACCACACTTTGAGGACGTGCATGACGTACGAGCACTTACAAACACGACAAGGGTAGCAGACGACGCACAGAGCAATCCATACTTTGCCTATTCAGCCACTTGCCACCAGGCGGCGACTATGCTAGATCTAGCGGCCATTAGGCACCGAAACGCTCGAGAAGGACGGCGTAGCTCCACGGTTAACACGCATCTACTGTGTCTGAGGGATGCACCCAATGTCCATGGCGGGCGCACTCGGTGTGTCTGACGGATGCACTCAGCGTTTACAGCGGGATCGTGTGCCACATTTCAGGTAGTCGGGCTCAGCGTACAGCCTGTAAGAGCCTTTACAGTGATCAGTTGGAGCACGCTCATAACATGCTAGAATGCAAATCAACTGGTTACTTTGGCCCACAGCTCGGGGGCTAAGTTTCACTATAGGCCCACCATAAGTTCTTTACGCGAGCGCGCGCACGCGCGTGCTTGTGTGTGTGTGTGTGTGTGTGTGTGTGTGTGTGTGTGTGTGCGTGTGTGTGTGCGTGTGTGTGCGTGTGTGTGTGTGCGCGTGTGCGTGCGTGTGTGTGTGTGTGCGCGCGTGTGTGTGTGTGTGCGCGTGTGTGTGTTTGTGTGTGCGTGCGTGTGTGTGCGTGCGTGTGTGTGTGTCTGTGTGTGTGTGTGTGTGTCTGTGTGTGTGTTAACAACATGCAAACAATTGCGTGTTTGAATAGAACACAATATAGAATAATAAATTGCAATTACATTACTTCTGAATGCTACAGATTTCGCATCGAGTTGAGATCATTCATGGCGAAATTGCGCAGAACATTTTGAATCTGAACTTACGTTTACCACTTTGATGCGGTATAAAACAGTCACTTCCTACAGCATCTTAAGAAAAACATAAGATCAGCGCTGTGTTAAATCCCGTGGGATGATTCCACGGACATCAAGCACGCTTGTCCGGTCAATAATTTTGTTTTGTCTGGGTATTTTATACAATATCTGGATATGCTCAAAGTTCATGTTATTCCAGAAAAAAACTTTTCAAGTGCTTCGAAAAAAAACATACGAAGGTGTTGGCACGGGCGTCCTGTTTTTACTAAGCGCAATATTTTCGGATTTCATGACAAAATTTTACCAGATCGTATAAATGTTGTGCCAAAAGTTTTTTTGTTCGTTTGAATACTGGTTACTGTGAATTATGTCAAGGCTTTCAATATGGTGTCTTCAAAGAGAAAAAGAAAATAAAATATCGTAAACTTGGCTGATTTGAAAAAAGTGCGGAACTTCGACGCGCCATTGAGTATTTCTTATTTCATACCGAAACTGCAAAACTCTCTCAAATATATGAAAAGACCTTTGCAATATTTCTGCTAAAATCATTTGCCTAGAGATCGTAAAAAAATACAGTTAAAGAATGAAGTCTTTTCAAAGCTAAATTTTTAAAAAATAAAAATAAATGGTCTCAGGATGACGAAAATTTTTTTGTCGAAGAGCCCTTGTGTTCACCAAAACACAAGGGCTCTAACACTAAAACACAAGGGCAAATAACAAAGGTCTTCGTTTACTTTGTTCACGAGATATAACGGACCAAAATGGTCCTCGCTATGTGCGCTACTTCAGGGGCATTGATCGCCATCACTAGCTTTCATTGTGCGTAAATTAGCATTTAATCTGCTGCAGCAAAACTTTGGTATGGCGGCTTACCTTCAGAAAAAATGTAATATCAGATTTTATTTGTGTCCAGTGTTTTCGTGGGTGGGATGCTTCCGCTACATCCTAATGAAGCTACCTTGCTAATGAAGCAAGAGTTCCTTCGAGTACGTCTGCCTTTTGTCTGCCTCTCCGAGTATGCCCGCATTTTGTATGTCTTTCCGACTATGCGTTTTGCGGTCAGGCTGCAAAGCCATACACTTGATTCTATCAGCCCTTGACAAAAATTGGTGCCGTGCAAAGAGTACTGGTACGAAGTGAATACACAAACTTACAACGACGGGTGCCATTATATGAAATCTGTCAAACGCACGCACGCACGTGTGAGTGAGGGAGTGAGTGAGTGAGTAAGTGAGTGGGTGTCAGTCTGTGGGAAGCGGCTTCGCTAGTTTTTGTTCTTGCGAACACGAGGGAGAGGTAGCGCCATGACGATAACGCGAAGGGCAGCCTACCGGAGGTTGTATGGCTAGGCTGTTGGGCGAGAATTCATATTTTGATGATACGAGGATAGATTCAAACCAGAGTAACCTACAAATACAAACGACCATGCAAGACGAGCAGACCCTGCCACGTGATTTCGACACTGTGAGAGATCAGGCCCGTGTTCACTGAACATACATTATGCAAAGCGGGCTTTTGCAGACGTAGAGGCTAGAAATATACTGGCAAGCCATGCTGATAGCGAAGTAACTCACTGCTTTCCACCTAAACAAACTCTGACAAGCAAAGCTCTTAGTAATGTGCTACGTGATGCCAGCGCACGTTAAAGAACGTCAGGTGACTGAAGTTGCTGATGCTCTCTATCACGGCGAGCCTCACGATCATTTCATGCTTTTGGCACGTAAAACCCTAGAAATTATTTTACAAACTTTTTTTTCTGTAAGCCGATTCACTACACAGTTTCCAGTTCAAAGGTCAGTATTCAATATGCCTAATTGACCTGTGTTGAAAATTTAGGATAGTGAGTGAGGCGGTATACCAAGTGGGAACGATTGACGTCTTCAGGTGCGAAAAAATCAATCTCGCTCCCAAACCAGAATTTTGAAGAATTCCTTCACTTCAGTTTTCATTCTGTAGCTATGTCTGAGAACACAACTCAAACAAATTCATCGACGCTCGTCTCCGTATCTTAGATGCAGTTCCACGGCTCCGCGTTTCATTTAAAATATCTTAAAGTACGGGGAAAAAATCCGTGCGAGTTGTGGTTTATGTGAGGCTTTTGCCAACACCGAATCATTTTGTATTGAAATTGCCGATAACTCTATACGTGTGATCACTGTATGTACTGGGACACAGTTGCTCATCTACATTGTAAATTCCTTAGTTTAAGTGTGCCCTGAAAGTAATTTTAACTAGTTGTTACCAACTAAACAATTACTGTCTATCCTCAAAAAAAACATGGGTGATTCCCCTGTCTAGAAATCGGTACAACACGAAAGTGAAGCCTGTCTTGACAGAATTAGTTTAGTGTTGATTGTGCGTTGTTTCAGCAACAGCAACAAATTGTAAAGTAACGTTAAGAGCGACAAGCAGCTCGAGACATGCAGCGTACACCTCAAGCAGAAAGCACGCTCGAAATCAGCGTACACAGGATGAGCGTGGTCTGACAAGTTTCACGGCTCGACATTTAAATCGCGCTGTTCAAAAAGAAAGAAAGACACATGAAACGAGCGCTCATCTAGACAGACGCCAAGCGCAAACAACTGTCACAATTCTTTCTGCGCCGTGTGTCAGCAGCGCGCTCCTGTCAAATACACGGCCATGGCTGCGAGTGAAGTCCTTTCTCCAACTACTAGTCTGATAAGCGCACGCACGCGGGAGAGACCTCGCTCCATAAAGGCGGTGCTTCGTGGAGACGACTAGAGGCGACGACCCTTGGAGCGCGCCCAATGCTACCCAATGATACAGCCCTACGAGAGCCCGTCATGCCATCTCGCCACTGATAGCGAAAACACGCTAAAGTTTTAAAGCTCTGAAGACCGTCAAACGGTGTATGGTTTATATATATTACCTGCCGTTAGCACTCCCGAAACGTACGCTTTGTGGCGTAGTGGTTAGCGCTGCTAATCGAGAAAATGCTAGTTAGATACCACGCGACAGATGCTTGAATTCTCGTTTTTTTTCCCCTTTCAAATATGTTAGTTTGTATCACGTCATATACGGGACAGAAATACGTCAGTGGATCCGTGGTAAACCCCGGCGTAGAACACTTTCGTGTTAAAATAATCTGCGGTCTCCGGCAAAGACCGTCCGTAGCGAAGATAGCGTTGAGCGCATCACTGCGCTTCTTCGAAGAAACTGGGCTTAAAAGCCAAAATGCGAAAAGTTTCATGAGTATTTTTCTCATATACCACTTGTATTGAAAGCAAAAGTCTCAGATGCCCCATCAAGCGCAAAAAAAGGAACCAATGGTCTCAATATGTGATATAGTGACGCCAGTATTTCGGCGTCACCAAGCCGTCTCATGACGCCCTTGTAATATCACATCGTCGCTCTATCAAATTTGGGCCGATCCCGTAGGCACCGATAATGATATTGGGTGCAGAAAGAATCAGGGGGAGCGGGGCTATGTGCAATCGCGTACAAGGTAAAGGAAGACGGTTTGCGCTTTCGAGTCTCCTTAGATAGATAGATAGATAGATAGATAGATAGATAGATAGATAGATAGATAGATAGATAGATAGATAGATAGATAGATAGATAGATAGATAGATAGATAGATAGATAGATAGATAGATAGATAGATAGATAGATAGATAGATAGATAGATAGATCATAGTTATAGGCAGCTAGCTAGCTGCCTACGACTTCTAGCTCTCCTGGCCGTTTCGATTATGGTATCTTTACCAAAATTGGTATGCCTTAATATAAGGGTATGAGGAGCATAACTGACTAGTCATAACATGAAAATCATGACATGTGTGTCATGAATATCAGGATTTACATTTCATGGTCTTGCTCCTCTTGCGGCAGTTCTATTCACATGACATGTTGCAAAACTTGTATGGTATGACATGAGTGCATGGCGAACACAAGTGACAGACCCTAACGAGAAAATTACGACATGCATGCCATGTAAGTCTTCACTACACGCCACGCTGATGATGCGCTCACGGTCGTTTCGCTAGCTTCACATGTAACAAATTTGGTAATACGGGACGTGAATAGATGACGAAGACTTGTGCAAACATGATCATGAGATGCGTGTGATGTAAGAACATTACTACATGCCACACTCATGATGCACTCGCGGCCGTTTCGCTAGCTTCATACGTACCAAGTTTGGTGTTACGGGACGTGAATTGACGAGGAACACAAATGCCAGGCGCAACCTCAATAATCATGACATGGAAGTCATGTACGACGTAATTTACATCCACTTCCCAACGCTTTGCTGATTTTAAAGTGACATATCAACCTTCCTCTTTCGTGCTTCGCATATCATCAATTTCAACTGTAAGTGAGATCTGCCAATTTTTCGCTCACGAACTATTTTGTGAATATGGGCACCGAAACGGGTTTATGAGCTCTGTTGAAATTGTCCTTCACTCTCTAGGGCTGGAACAGTGCGAAGTTGATTCACATCATTTATACGAGTACCCGAAAGCCAGTGTGGGCGTGAGGTAGGACCACAACATTTTGATTTGCTCACGCTTATGTTCAACATAATGAAGCTCGCTTACAAAGGTCGCCTACAAAAGTGAACCTACTTTGTCATATCGTTTAACCCATTGCGTTGGCGCCGTAAACGGAATGGCGCACACATGTGCGTGAATACCTCAATACAATCAGGCTCAAGATCGCCAACATCTCGGATTTCTGTTATTATCTGGCCTTCTTCATCAGTGACATATTCGACATAACCTACGCCTGCTGTTATAAACACCTCTAGCGCAATTCCATTCTTGTGACAAACACTAGCGCACACACAATATAGCATGCACACCCATTCGCATACGCTCTCACGCCCCGCCGCAGTGGTCTAGTGGCTAAGGTACTCGGCTACTGACCCGCAGGTCGCGTGTTCGAATCCCGGCTGCGGCGGCTGCATTTCCGATGGAGGCGGAAATGTTGTAGGCCCGTGTACTCAGATTTGGGTGCACGTTAAAGAACCCCAGGTGGTGGAAATTTCCGGAGCCCTCCACTACGGCGTCTCTCATAATCATATGGTGGTTTTGGGACGTTAAACCCCACATATCAATCAATCGCATACGCTCTCACACACACTCTTAGACTCACTCACTCATTCCCACATATGCACTCTTATCTTTGCACTTACAATCAACACTGGAAATTTTATTGGCTGAATGAATTGATGTCCAGTTCTGACGTAAGCAACGAAGCACTCGCATCCGCTGGAGCCACGTGTCAAGGGTGGAGTCCAACAGTATTATTGCCGAATGCAGTCACAGATTTGTTTACATGCACCGACCACTTTCAATTTTTTCCGCGTGTGTTGTCGGATATACATATGCAAAAGAGGCTCATCTAGACTGCATACATTCCCAAGGGCGACGTTTATTCGATACAATATTCTGCCAGGAATTATGACCGCCGCGGCGTGGCCTGCATCGCAAATCAAACGGTGTGGATACACAGCGGGCAGGAGCTTTACATTCCGTGCGTGACACATGCTCCACATCGCATGTGCAAAGCCCGCCTTCGTTGTTTAGATATACCTCAGCAAGGGCTTATGGAAGTGCATGCACCCATGGGAGTACATGCGCGCCGGTGTACCGAGTTCACTATATCGTTTCTCTGTTCGGATTTCGCTGTTCATATGCGCGTGGGTGTGTTTGGAAGATGCGTCGTGATATGCAAATGCATTCTTTATACTTTTGCGATCTTATTATGCGCTGGGTCCGGCAACATGTTACCGATATCGGTCTATTGACTGCAGCCGAGTGTAGGCTGGGGCTTACACAGGTTCCATCCAGGAAGTGTATGCGGGCCGAGATCAGTGTCACTGCAGTGGCTTGGAACACGGCGGTTTCGATTCTTCCCTATTTTGGCCCTGGGCTTCGAGCTTACAAGACACGTTTCTTCAAGTACATGGCATCGGGATGTGTTCGAAGTCAAGGTCTTCCACGGAGTTGAATCGATGTATCTTTCTATATTAAGAATGTTATTGCGTGGTCGCGGGTGATGTGAACTGTTTTTTTTTTAAGCTCCAACCCCTGGCGTCGTTTGTCGAAGAGAATTGTTATCACAGACATATTCGGTTATTCCAGCGACGCAGGCGGCGCCATGCGGCTCGCCTCCGAAGCTCGCACACGGTGATAACAATCTGCAACGCAGTTCGGTGTGGTTCGGGGCTCGGTCTTGTGGTAGTCATGGGCGCTCCTTCACGCACTGAGACGCGGAATCATTGCGGTGGGCCCGTGACTACGTATTTCTCTGCGACAAACAGTGTGGGCAATCGTTTAATTTGTAATACAGCCTTTTTTCCCCACACAAACAAGCGCTGACAGAGGCGTGCTCCGCCGAATCTAGACGATAGCACCAAGCCACCGCGGTGATCATTCCTCCTGAACGGGCGCTCGCAACAACAACAAAAAAAAGTATCAAAATGCACCCAGGGCGTGCCCTTACCCTCTAGCACGGTGTAAGATACAATTTTTTTATATCTTATACCGTACCCTCTACACACGTGACTGAGACTAATGCCCGCGCAGATCGGGAGAATTTGAGACATCGTGGTTGGGCAGGCTGACCTTTTCCGCAGACAAAACCACCGAGACGAATTCCTTTTCCCTATATACGACCACGAAGTTTTGATGTTTCGAGGAGTTCGTGTGAGTCGTGTAGTGTGGTCAGTTTATCTTGATGAATCAAGTGATGACGCCGTCCATGCACTGTTCTGAAGAGAGTGGATCGCCCGGGCGACGATTAGCGCTGGCGCTCGTTTGAGTGTTTCTGGAACAGAAATACTCGAGAAACGTTCAGAGAAATGTGGGCTGCTGCCGCGGTGGTCTATAGTGGCTAAGGTACTCGACTGCTGACTCGCACGTCGCGGGATCGAATTCCGGCGGCAGTGGCGGCGGCTGCAATTTCGATAGAGGCGGAAATTCAGTAGGCCCGTGTGCTCAGATTCGGGTGCATGTTAAAGAAAACCAGGTGGTCAAAATTTCCGGAGCCCTCCGCTACAGCGTCTTTTATAATCATATGGTGCTTTTGTATGTTTAAACCCAGCATAGCACTCAATCAAATCAATCAGAATTGTGGGCTACACACATGTGGTAAATATTCGAGGCCTCGGAGTGTTCTTTAATATGCACCTAGACATGATTACACAATTGTTCTTGCGTATCACCTCCACCGAAATTTGGCAATTTGAAGTTAGTCGCTCACTGCCTGTGCCATTAACTAATTTTAATTAGACCTAACAGACAGTAATGTCAAGGAAAGTATTGCGGATGTCATTAGTAGTAAAGTGAGTCTGAAGAAAGAAAAGTGGACGAAAAGGTAACCTATAGCTTGTAAAAACTTAACCTGCGTGTGATCAATTTCCACAGCCTTGAAGGGTTCCTGTACAGTGAGATATGTGATATTCTTTGTAGCGCAGTAAGTTTGTTCGCGCTCTTTTAAATACCCTGTATGTGTTGTTAAAGTTTGCAATTGATAGCTGCCGAGTGTGCAAGTTTGTGTGGTACAGAGTGGGCCCGAGGTAAACTATTGGACACCGCTTCGGCGGCACGCAACAAGCCACACCTTCTTTTTTTTTTTTTATCCAGCGGTGGAGCAAACGATGTGGCTGATTGCTTTGCCTTCATTCAAACATGTCTGCCCCTCTTTGTTCAGAGAAAGTATGGTCTGTGGTGAAACTAGAGGGCCTGAAGTCCTTTCCTAGCCCAGACGTGCACGCTTGCGAGATCATTTCATCATCGTCTCATCCGCCATTTTGACCTACCGTTGCGCCGCCTAAAGTCGCTAGAATGGTGGAATACGTAGCAGGTTCAGGGCTCACAAAACACTGAACAGTTTTGAAGGGCCCTCTGACGCGTTTCTAAGTTCCCCTTTTTATTCGCGATAAGCATAGACTAAATAATTAGCAGAGAAACACCGCAGGAACTACAGTGACAGGAGCATGCTGTTCAAAATTTTCAGCCGACAAGATTCAAAATACTGAAAAACAAAACACCCACCTTTACTGGAAGTTAACGGTGTGCCGTGGCGCCCTCTCTTTCACCCACTGATGTCACGAGGTGGTGTAAATATTATACCCCTGAACCACCTATGTGGTGAACATTTGCACTCCATGCTTCACTAGATCAATTCTTAAGTCTAGAGGCGACACCACTGCATGGGCCTCCAACGGATGTTTAGGAGCGATGTTTTTTTCGACCTTGTCTGTTTGAGTTTCAACGAGGAAAGTATGCAAAAGAAGAACACCAACAAAATAATACCACCGTATTTGACTTAATGCCATCACTACGTCTTATGTTGTTTTAAACGAACTATCGGCAGATCATTCGGCAGAATAAGTGAATTGAGGAAAATACCGACGACGCAATGAACTGAAAAGCCCATGGACATCTTTTCAAGCTGAGGCTTTGCCTTTGCTTAAAAAGGTTTACGGAGCCATGAAATATTTTTTTCCAAAGGCCACGTGCTTTTGGAATCGATGTTATACGTCGCATGTGGAGGGAGGGTGACTGTTGTAATTTTTGACCTGTTGTAATTTTTATTGAGACAAACGTCACCAAATGACGCTCAATACATGTACAAATGTTTGTACGAACATATGTTAAACATTCACATGTTCACTGTTGCGTAACGAGGCTGACAGTCACATCGATATTAGCAACACCAGAAGCGCTAAGCGGAGGTGCAGCGCTTGTGCCAGTGATAATGGCAGCCTTGGGCATTGCTAGATAAATGAGCTTCAGTGTATGGCGCTTCACTACAATTGTCGTTAACCAGAAGCGACGGCTGTGTGATAGGAGTACATATGTACTGTTTGTAATGTTGAATAACCAGTATTTCAACCACAAGTGAGGTTTTATGAACATTATGGTATACTTTGAACGCAGTTCCGAGACATGACGTCGTAGAATACTTGTTTGCCACACAGAAAGATTTCGATTCTTGCTGGGAGCTTGATATTTATTCTACGAATTCGTCGGGTCGACGCTGCCGATGCCAGCTTTTAGGCGAAAAGTTCTTTAGTGCCGACCTAGTCCCAGTCCAACAAGCCCCACAAAACTCAAAGCGAAAGTTACCACCAACACAACGACCTTATGTGTAATGAACTATACCACCGCAAATTACATGATCACCGGCGGGCCGTCTGTCATTCATCATTCTGTCCGTCCATGCATCTATCTATCCGTCCGTCCATGTGTCTGTCCATTCATCTGTCCATACTTCATGGTATAGTCAGTGACTTCAACTTAGACATTATGGACATTAGCACCCACTGATTTGTCACTCGTCATCATTCAGTTCGAGTAGATGCGCTGCTTTTTTTAAAGCTCTCAAAATAAAATTACCAATGTTTGTTCATGTCGTTCCTTAGTTCATATAGTATGTCACTAACGTTCATTGCAATGCGCTTAATTACAGTTGACTTTAACCCAACGTAATGGCTGTGTCGTATATGTAATTATGTAATATTTATAAAATTGAACAGCCTTCAGTGCATCCCCATTTGACGCTTCACGAACATTACGGTCTATTCGAAAAGCAGTTGCGAGACGTGGCGTACCTTTGTGGTACAATACTTGGTTGCCACGTAGAATGCTGGGGTTTGATTCCTGATGAGACCCTGGCATTTTTTTTACATTTGGCGGGTCAACGCAGCCGAATTTAGCTTTTAATAACGCTCACGCGTTAAAATTACGCATGTGCGTTGTGGCAGTTCTTGGGTAGATATAAAGGGTCCATCATCTGTGGCACGTACCCGCATATCAGTGGCACATACCCGCCCACAGGTATGTGCTAATGTCTGGCGGAAAGTGTTTGACGATTTACGCGACGGTGTTGTGACAGATTCATGTCATGACCAACGAGGTGTATTCGTCAGACTACCCTGATGAGAGCACCAAGGTCTGCTATATATATATATATATATATATATATATATATATATATATATATATATATATATATATATATATTTATATATATATATATGTTATGAAATGTTTGATTTTAATAATTATTGAAATCAAATGAGAAGAGACAAAGCGCATGTACGCTATCCATAGCCAAGAGCCAGAAATCAGGCTTTAGGCATCATAATGTGCGGTATAAAAACACACAAGCCCATTGGCAGGTGTATTTTTAATACCCCGAAATAATATACCTAAAAGCAGGCTTTCAAAAAAAAAAACGCCAGGCCTGAGTGCAACGCGCAGCACAGTCACAGCGAAAGCTGGAAGAGCATCAGAACATTTTGTCAACATTCTCTGGGTAACTGCTACAAACATACTTGCTTGGTACCCACTACGCCGTGAATAATAATGATTTTTGTGTAGTAGGCTGGCATTCACTATGCTATCCTTTGTCGTTCTTCGGAGAAGCGTGGTATCCGCTACACACTTGCAAGGAAGTTTGTGGAAAATTTTATGCACACTCTAAAAAAATGTCTCAATTCACAGAAGACCTTTCTGGTAGGTAGGTGCCGGATGATTTCTTTAAAAAAAAAAACAGCAGGCTCCGTTTCACGAAGGCTCTGTAAGTTTATTCTCTGTATCGCCATACACAGCTACTTCCTCCGTTGAGATGCGTGGCTAACACACAACGTGGGGACGGCATCTTTCGTAAGACTGCATCCAAAAGCAATCACATGTATAAGTTAACAAATTGCTACGCGCGAACAAAAACCCCAAAATATCACACGACGCCCCACCACCACCACCGACGAGGCCAAAAGTGTCAAAGGCGTTGTTCCCGGTTTCCCGGATGCTGGCGCACCCCGTGAGAAAATAAATCAGCGTGACGTTGTTAACGTGATAGAGTTAGAGAGCTTGTGTCGCAGAAATCCCGCCGTCGGTGTCGGCCCTGTTGGTTGTGAGCGAAAACTCGTCTGTGCGTCTGTGACCAAAAAATCAAGTTACCGAGGTTGCTGCGGGAGGTCGCTACTTGCCCACACGTGCGCGCGCGATCACACTGAGAAAGCCACGCATTCGAAGAAAAAAGTGCTCAAGGTCACCAGGCATGGTAGTTTCTTTGCCTCTGCCACCCCTCCCTGCTTAGCTTCCAGCGCTTTCGTCGGGACGAGAGAAGCGATAATGGAATTGCAGCATGCGAAAAACCTTTGTAACTTCACTCGCACTAGACAGATTCTCAAAGTTTTTTGCGATGTTTAATTCACGAGGAAATAAGCTCTTCTAGTGAATTCGTTCCATGGTTACTTAAAGTGTTTTTGGGCCCCTTTAACGCATTTCGTTTGAGAGGTGTCATGACGCAAGTGAGCCCATTAGGAGATTTGTAGGCGCATTTGGGAAGCCTCAAACTACGTCGAAAAGGCTGGGATAGTGCAGCCAACGCCACTAAAAAGACACAGGAACTTTCAAACAGCTCTAAATGTCCATCTAGTGGAAAACATATCATTCCTTTCCAGAGGCGTTCATCAAGCAAAAAGCAAACGCTAGATAATGTGCTACTATCTGTGAGGCATTGTGAGACTCTTTATGGCCTCCGAGATGGTGAGTGCGCGACGTGTATCTTGGAGGCCATGCAGCTCTTGGGACCTGAATGTCCCATTCGCACGCGCGCGTTGGTTCGATCTACTGTGTGCGTGTGTGTGTGCGTGTGTGCGTGTGTACGCAACACAACACATTTATAATTATGCACTTAGCGGTTAAAGTACGCACTAGGGGTCGAATTTCGCTATCGCGTTCAACACTTAAAGGCGAAGCTTAAGGGTCTCCCGATTTTTTTTCTTCTCTTTTACGGAATGAGCACAAGAACGGAAACTTGGAGTGCTCATTTACGGTCTTCCCCACCGCTTTAATAAAGACGCCACACAAGAATGTTGTTCTACGTCCACTTCCACCATTTTAGAGAAACAGATCACAGCCTGTGATTTTCACGGTGAGTTGCGACGTTGAAACACTGGATATATTTTTACAGTGAGTGGCTGTCAATGATGCATTATGCCTGAAGTGGATGTTCGTTACAGTTAATAGGGGACCAAGAACAAGTTTTCTACTGGGTTAGATTTTTGGACGACCCACTCCTTACACAATTTTCATTTTGTCACGCCTGGTTGTTCCTTTGCAGTTCTAAAACGCTTTATTACTCATACCATCGCGCTTGATTTTCTGACATCAAGCCTGCCGTAGGCAAGTTTGCAACGCTGTCTCAAGCACCGGCTTGGCTCTGCGGTAGAAAGCTGGGCTGGCACGTGCGAGAACCCAGGTTCGAATGCCGTTGTGAACCTGTTCTTATTTCGGGAGATTCCTTTTGTTATTTTGTTATAGTGGTTACGGACAGCGGCGGTGGCAGCGGCGTACTACTAAGACGCCGCACGTGACCCTTGTTTGGATCTCATAACAGCTTTAGCCATAAATAATGAAGCGAACAGGCATTGAAGCCATGAAAAGCATAGCGGACATTATTGGTAGTCAACTGCAGTGAGGTACTTCAGAAGACTGGCTTGTCAGGCGAGTTGTCCGGCGTCATAGCACAATTTAGGGCAAAATCCAGGGACGAAAGCAAACTACATGAACAGAGTGCAAATTATGAGCGTGGTGCTTATGGCGTCCTTTAAGGAAAACTGAAGTGGACGAGAAAAAAAAAGAAAACAACTTTTTGACCTCAAGGACCTGAATCTGGAACCTTCGAATAACGTGGTTTGGTCTTTGACTTAAATATATAACCATACGTTTCAGTATAGTTCTGAAGTATAGCCGTATATGACAATGCCCATAAAGTTATGTACAAGATATAACGTAACTTTGAAGGAGTAGCGCATAAGACACGATTAAAAAATAGAGACATAGACAGCAGTAGCGCTTGTGCCGTCTATAGTCTCTATCTTTTTTATCCGTCCCTTATGCACTAGCCATTCGAAGTTAGGCATCTTTACAAACCTTCCTAACGTATCACACTTATAAAAGAGAGATAATATTGATGAAGATATCCACCAAGTTTTATTGTCATCATTTTGACTTGTTTCTAGCAATAACTTCGTGAATAACAGGCAATCTAGGCTGTTGAAATTGTGTGCATTTTTTTTGTTGCTAAAAATGTCTCCCCTGTCATAAAAAAAACCGAAAAACTCGTAATGGTGCACTTCATTTGCTGTGTCATTTTGCTCAGTATTCAAACAGTTGCAAATATCACAGAAATGTGTGGGATTGGTGGTATTCGTGTACCTAACTCTAAGCAAATATTCTTCATTTTGTTTCAGAAAACTAACTTCAGTATAGTTGTTAGGGTTTGAAAATATGTACCTGAAGCAACTTTCACCGAAAAAGGGAATGGTGACACGGGCCACTTTCTTATCGGTATTCGTTCATTACTCTCAAGAAAAATAGTTATCGCGCAGAAAACATTTGGTGAATGGGCCCTTCTTTGTGGCTCGAGAACCGGGTGACTCTCTCATTGCCATTTCAAACACTTCCGGTGGGGCTCTTACTTCAGGTTTTTGGGAACATTCAAAGTCTTCTAAAACATAGACCTGAAATGAAATTGTTGGTTCTGGTTCAAGTTAAGTTTTATATTACCTACGTAAGTTTGCGTAAGAATAGGGCCAATTGCCTGTAAAGGTGATTGATGAAATTTAATCGAAGGAGTTCATCAGAAAAGCAGACGGTTTTTATTGAGAGTAGACGGGATCGCTGCGGCATACGGCAGCGCAGATCTCAAAAGTGTGCTTCTTTCTATGTTGCCTTTTCAACTTGTTTCGCCAGCATGACGAACGAAGGAGTTAACCTAAGGAATACACTCGGGCACTTGAACGCACTCTTGAACTTGTTTCGCCAGCATGACGAACAAAGGAGTTAACCTAACGAATACATTAGGGCACTCGAACGCCGACGTGCGATTGCTGCTATACCAGACACCTAAGTCAAAGGTAGGGTCGCCTTAAATTTTTTTAAGCAGTTCAACTTCTGAAAGGTTGTGGTAAAGGTCAACAAGACAAGTTGTCAGTTACCTAAGCTGCACGTATGATCGGCCAATATCTTATAGCTATCGCATTTAATGCCGCAAAGCCAATCGTTTGGTCGGCTTAGCGACAATAAATGCGAGAACTTTCATCCTTACGTGTCATGTGACAGCAAATGTGTCCTTACCACGTACACAATACGAAAACAACTCGCCATTGGTGTCATAACAAGGAATAGAAGCGGTAATACGGTGAATTATTTCACCCAGCTATTTATTTTTTTTCGTCTACTGGTCGTCCTCGTTACATCTGTGGGGCGCACATGTCATGGGCTGCATTTTACAATAAAAATAAAAATAAAAATCTTATAAGTGCAAAATACAACAGCGAAAGAAGAAAGACAAAGATAGGCAATCGCAGAAACGAAGAGATTGTTTTTGCCAAATTCAGATGTTAGCCACACAGTTCTAAAACATCTAATGGGGCAAAAGGACAAAAAAGTGCTAGTATGAAGAAGAACGACCAGACAAGGAATGGTTGTTTCCAGTCCTTCTTCGTGCTTAATTTCGTGTCTTTTCCAGAGCAAGAGGTATGAACAAGCCATCGTGAACTTGTTAACAGCGCAACACTTAAAACACAGGACAGGGAAGAAGCAAAAGAGAAAAGAAAAGACGGTGCTGACTCGCTGTGAATCAGCGCCGTATTTTTTTTTTCTCTTTTGCTCCTGCCCTGTCCTGCTTTTTTAAGTGTTGCGCTGTTAACAAGTTCACGATGGATCCCAACCAACTGGCCCAACTTACCGTCTTACTGAAGTATGAACAAGCTACGGCCGATAGACACCAGGGAAATTAGTACTGCGTAAAGCAAGCTTAGACTATTAGGAAATGATGCAGGTCGATATCAGAATACAGACTGCGTAGCGACATGTGTGCAAAACGCTTAAGTTCCATTCTATATAGGAACACTCATGTCGCAGCATATGAGCGCAAATGAAGCAAAGCGTTTGGACTGTAAACAAATAGATCATGCTTGAAACTTTGAGAAGGAGAAATCACCACGAATAACGGTGAGTGCACTTGCGTTGCATTGCTTAGAAAGGGCAGTGTTGATTTACGCCGCGATATTTACGCAATAATTTGAACGTAAGTAGCTAAAGCATTATTTATCCGTCTATGTAATATCACCCTCCGGAAGATGCAAGGACCATTCTTCCGATGCTCTTTAGATGTCGTGCACGATTTCTACGTATTTATTTGCGTGCAATCTGCCATTCGAGTTGCCATGTATATATGTTATGCCGAAGGGCAGTCTTTCGAACAGAAAAGAAACAATTATGGCAGTTCCAAAATATTATAAAGGGTGCTAAAAGTGACTCACGGATGTTTTCAGTAAGTTCACCATACCGTGTTGTAAGATTGTTCAAGCGAGAAATTAGGTGTAACATGAAGACGGATGCTTGTGAAAAAAGATACTTGTATATTAGCGCTAATTTTATCAATGACACAGGGTGCAAAACTGTGTATACTGTGAGGTAGCTTCTTCCTTCAAGCACACACGCTAGCGCACCGATATACACACCCTATTGCACACATGCACAGAACTAAATGAATATCGACACACACGCACACACGCACACATTGCTAAATTAAATCTCCGTCCTATAGCTTAAGACTGTAACTGCGCTTCCGACTCACTGTCGTCCGGGGCTACACAAGCGGCTCGAACCCCGCATCTGTGCATGCGGTGGCTTAGCGAGCGAAATGCCGTTGCGGTGACCAACGAGCGCCGCCGTGTGCGGGAGCAGCGACTGCAACATTTACCGACGCGGCGAACGCTATTTGTCCGCCGTCGCTGTCCTTACAAGAGTAATGAAGGGTCGCTAATGGTTTTGCGCCGCGCGGGCCGCGTGGTGGGGCAAACTATAAGGCCGGGCCGCGTCCCTCCGTTGCTATGCATGGCGGAGCGCTTGGACACGCACACAAACACGCTGAGCGCAAACGCCCCCTCCCGCCCGTTCACGCACAACTGAGCGCTTTCTTTCCCGGCAATGACCGCTGTCGACCAGAGAGGCCCGTAGCCAACGGGGGCGCGCGCCTGCCATTTCAATCGGCGACCGCCGAAACGCTCCATCGCGTGCGGCTCGGAAACCGCAGCGCGTAGGGAGCAGCGGCGAGCGCGGGAAGCACGCGCGCCTGCCCCGCCGATCGCTTCGCCATGACACGCGCAGGCGGCCAGCGCGGTTTCTTCGACTACTTTGAATTTATAAAGGGGCGCGCATGAACGACCCAGCTCTGCTCTTCCGTCATCTTGCTAACGGCTCGGCCGTGACGGCGGCGACGCGACGAAGGACAGCCTTCTCTCCCTCTCCTTTCCTCCAGCACGATGATGCAGACGGCACAAGGTATGGGAACGCAGCTTAGTTCGTGCGCCTTTTCTTTTTCTGACTTTTCTTTTCCTTAACCCCTCTCTCTTTCTTCGTTTAAGCCAAGCGTCACTTTTTTTTCTGCTTGCTACATACATACAACACTCGGTTGTTGTATGTATGTATTATTTAGTTCACAATGTACCTTTATATATATATATATATATATATATATATATATTATATATATATATATATAGATTATATATATATATATAATATATATATATATATCTATATATATATATATATATATAGGCATGGTGGTTGAGTGGCCGTATCATTGCATATAGTCCAGTAGATCTCTCCGTGAGCGGTCACAACGTGGTTTATTTCGACGTTTCGGCCTAGATGTGGCCTTCATCAGGATCAGGATCCTGATGAAGGCCGAAATAAACCACGTTGTGACCGCTCACGGAGGATCTACTGGACTATATATATATATATATATATATATATATATATATATATATATATATATATATATATATATATATATATATATATATATATATATATATATATAATCAGAAATAAGGCGGCCAGCCTCTGTGGACAAATGCCCTGTTTCTGAAAGCCGATGAATGCTTACTGAAACGAGCTTCCGTTTGGTGTATACCATTGGAAGAATAACTGGATGCCCCTTGACTGAACTGGTGCGGTAATGGGTTGATCGGGTGGTCTCGGTGTTCTACTGCCAAATGGCGGCTGTTAAATATCCTCATACTATTTATTACACTCTGCGCTGTGAAATTCATATTCAACCGGCGAAATCTCGCCTTATATTTCCCCTCGAGATAGACTGCTGTGCTGCAATGAAGAGCTGATGCCGTCGGTCAACATCTTCGGCTTTTAGTTAGGCGACTCAGAGCGTATCGACGCAGATGAATAGTCTGAACAGATTACGCTTCAACGTACTATGCTCATGATCGTAAGAATGCTAGGGGAAATCAAAACTATTCCGCCATTAAGTCTTTGCACGAAGCTTCGAACAGTCCGCTCAGCTCCCGTAGTAGATTTCAGTTCGCAAAAAATGTTCTTGAATGATAGTTATCACCTACAAACTCTCAATATTCTTGCATGCAATACATTATTCACATGCATGGCCTGGGACCCGCGTCTTAAAAGGGATGCTTTATAAACTAGAAATTGCCCAAACTACAGAAGCTAGATTCGTGTATAACGCCCACCGCTATCTTGATTTTTCTTCACCCCATATTGACCAGCGAATGGTTATAGTGCTCGACTACTGATCCTCAGGTCGCGGGATCGAGTGCCGGCCGCGGCTGCCGCATTTTCGATGGAGGCGACAATGCTTGAGACCCGTCCACTTGAATTTAGATGCTCGTTAAAGCACCCCAGCAGGAATAGGTTTCCGGAGCCCTCCACTACGACGTCTCTTGTTATAATATGGTTGTTTTGGGACCCCAAACCCCAACAACTGTTATTCAACTCATATTGGCTGCTAACGACATTGCAATCTTGAAACAGCGTGGAGAAAGTTCAAGATTGAGTTTGCGCTCAGTACTCGGCAGTTTAACATCGGTACGCACCAATACTTTCTCGTAACCATCTATCTTGAAGTTCGTACATATTCCCTAACATGATCTGCCACCGCAGTTCACGTGTACCAATTCACCTTGTCAATCACTCATATATTTAATTTCCGACCTCACACACTTCGCAAAGCACACGTGTCATTCTGTGTAAACTTTATTGTTTATGTTCTCACACTCTTGTGCATATACAGGTGTTTCGAGAAATATGTCCGAAAACTAAAAAAAAAACAATCTGGAAATGAGATATTTGCTTGTTGCCTTCCCAATTGCTTTTTTTTTTCTGTGGCGGCAGGCATGTGAGACTGACTAAAGATACCATTTGGAGTATTTATTAAATAGTTAAATAATTAACTTTAAGGAGTGGAGTTAGGTGGTTATGTCTAATAGGAGAATTGAAGATCTTCACGCGATGAAAGCAATGCAGCTTTGTCTTTCCGAGAAGATGGCCTGCAATAGTTATTATGGCACAATGAAATTACCCAGAATAGTGAAACTTAAACCGAAGAACCAGTGATCGCAACAAGCAGACGACCAGAACGACGTCCCTGTTCAAGGAAACAGCTGCACAGGTATAGGAGTTTCGTGTTTCTTAATGTATGTGCGTAATGCGTGCGATCATTTCAGCCACACACCCACACAACGAAGTCGGTTGGTGGTTGGTATAACGACACTCACAAATTACGGACGGCTCAAAAGAGTGTGGCAGTTGCGCTTTCCCACGTTTGCGTTTCGGTTTCACCGCTGCATTCGTTTGAATTGTATATTTCGTCATCATGATCATCATCAGCCTGACTATGTCCACTGCAGGACAAAGGCCTCTCCCATGTTCCGCCAGTTAACCCGGTCCTGTGCTTGCCGCTGCCAATTTATACCCGCAAACTTCTTAATCTCATCTGCCCACATAACCTTCTGTCTCCCCATAACCCGCTTCCCTTCTCTGGGAGTCCAGTTAGTTACCCTTAATGATCAGCGGTTATCCTGTCTACGCGCTACATGCCCGGCCCATGTCCATTTCCTCTTCTTTATTTCAACTATGATATCCTTAAACCCCGTTTGTCCCCTAATCCACTCTGCTCTCTTCTTGTCTTTTAAGGTTACACCTACCATTTTTCTTTCCATTGCTCGCTGCGTCGTCCTCAATTTAAGCTGAACCCTCTTTGTAAGTCTCCAGGTTTCTGCTCCGCAGCTAAGTACCGGCAAGATACAGCTGTTATATACCTTCCTCTTGAGGGATAGTGGCAATCTACCTGTCATAATTTGAGAGTATGAATGGTATATTTACTTCGTATTATACTCCACTTTTTTTTCAATATCAAAGCTGAAATGAGTTCTTTGAATGAAGGACTTCAATTATTCATCTTGACATAACTCCACCAATTATGAAGTTATTTATTCTAAATGTCCTAATTAGTGCCCCAAATGATCTCTTAACACGTCTTAATAAGCCTGCGGCTACAAAACAATTAGTTATGAAGGCATCAAAGAAATATCGCACTTTTTGATTTTCCAAGACGTTCTGGCACATTGCTGCAACAACCTGTATTATCACAACTCAAAATCTAACTTCTGTCAGCTTTTTTGTTTCTGTGCAGAATAGTGCTTTATCATGTAGTGCAAATTGCATATAGAAATACATAGAGTTTCCTATATGCACACTTTGATGGATGGAAACTCTGGTGCTAGTGTCTATGGGAGCTGCAACGCACGGCGCTTGAGAGAGCTTGCGAATGGTGGGTAGTTCACGAACTTGCCTAAATTTTGTACTTTTTTGCTCTGGTTCACTTCGCCTGGCTTGGAGCTGCTTTGTTACAAAACAAAAATCAGCAAATTTTCAGCATATATCCTTGACTACCTTAACCTTTGAAGCTTAACATTTCAAATCGGGTCACGAAGTTCAAAAGTGTTCTTTCTTTATTTCAAAACATAACCGAAACACAGCAATAAACGGAGCCACAAGTGCGATTCGAGGCTCGCAAGTACAAAGACTAGGCAAATCGTGTACTACACATCATTCCCAAGGTCGTTGAATGATCGCCATGCAGGAGTCACCTCGAGTATATTTTAGGAAACTCTATGCAGGGATGAATAATAAACCACGTTTTTTATTCCGTGCAAGTCTTGCAGTAGTAATGCTTACTGTAAACCGTTGTATGTCTCATTGAATTTATTTACTATGTTTTTTCTTGCTACTCTTGCTTTCCGTCGGGCTGGAGTGTGTATTAAAATTAATAAAATAAAAATACAAAAACACTCTCGCAATATGAGCAACGCAAAAGCTTCTTTATTTCTATTCTGCCTTTACACTCGTGCACTTGGACTGAGCTACTGCTGTCTGTGGTTGCGTGGGCAGTAGTGGTTTGGTTATACTTGTCTATTGCGAATATTACAAACGCAGGTGTTTGAGACAAACTTTCGCCGTTCCCGTAAAATATACGGTATCAATAAGCGGGGAAACGCGTATGTTAGTAGATACCCAAGGTCGTTTTCTGTGCAACCAGTGAGGATCTTGGGAGAAGGGGCAGCTGAGACCACGCTTTTGATTCTTGCTTTCGTGATTGATTGATTGATTGATTGATTGATTGAAATGTGGGGCTTAACGTTTCAAAACCACCATATGATTATGAGAGACGCCTTGGTGGAGGGCTCCGGAAATTTTGACCACCTGGGGTTCTTTAACGTGCACCCAAATCTGAGCACGCGGGCCTACAACATTTCCGCCTCAGTCGGAAAAAATTCTTGCTTTCCTGCTGCAGCGGCTGTGCGCATAGGTACAGATGTTACCGGCGCGCCCCAAGATGCAGATGATCTGAGGGGGGATAAAAGCGTGGCGAGGCTTTGGGACTGGTGGGTTTCTGCATTTGCGTTTCTTCATCCGAGTGTTACAGAGACAGGTTGAGGTGAGACGCTATGCGAAGCCTTTTCGCCGGAGCTTGTGATGCTCGTCACTGCTCATTAATGCCACGTGGGGACAGCAAGTGTTCGCGATTGTTCGAGTGCATCGGATCAGGGCGATTCCATCACTTTTGTGTATGTGGTTAGGACACTATAGTGGTCCTGACACTGTTGTGAGGGAGAGAAAGTTCTTCGCGACGGCCCCCAACACTAAAATTATTCCTTAGAGTCAGAGATTTAGAGGTCGCGCGTGCCAAAACTAGGATATGATAGGAAGGTATGCCGTAGTTAATGAATTATGTCTCATTAATTGTGACCACATGAGTTTCATTAGCATGCAATATGTCTAAGTACATGTGTGATACTCTTTCCCTATCTGTCTCTTATTTCTCCTCCTTTAAAATGAGGTGGCCGTGGCAGGAAATACGTATACGACATACGCATTATCAAAACAGGTTGTCAAGTTACGCGCCGTGAAAGGAACGATGCTGGGCTAGTTGATGTCAAGTGTTACAAAGTAAAGCGATATCATATATGACACGTACAACTTATACATACGTGGTGCTTTTCACATTCTATCCGTGCCGTACACGCAGTTTGTTCACCCCGTGACATCTAACACACGGAGCCCCATGCGATGCAGGTTCTGCAGCTCTGAGTTAGCGCATTTTGTGTGCATGTTTGCGCGGTGTGTGCTCTTTTCAATAACGATAAGAGGTGTTAGTTTGTCATCCCTAAACAAATTACAGCCGGGATGGTATCACAGGTACAGCATTACCCTCCCGACCACTCCCTTATTTCCGGGTCCACAAACGAAGTAACGGCGCAGTTAGCCTGGCTGCAGTCACTCATTGGTCAAATAGCCTGACGTTTACACTTTGCTAGACGAGGAGTGTAACTCGCGAAACCCACTTATCACAATTCGACTATATCTGAGAGCCTGAATCCTCAAATCCCCTTGCGTATAAGCGGCGTCGGAGTCCAAAGGAGTGGGGTACTGTGCCATAAACGAGTCTCGCCGGTCACAGCGACTTCTTTTGTCATTCCAATCACGCCCGATTCGGCAACGTTTACAGCATTGTACGAGTCACTGTCTATCCCCCTGAAGTGCCCAGACATAACAGGGCGTTAAATACCTGCTCGGCGCCCTCATGTCACTATTCACTGCAAAGTTGCGACATTCCTTGAGAACTGGGTGTACCCGCTCGCTGCACCACATCACGTAGTAGGTCCAACGTGTTATCAAGGCTGTCACTAGCTTTTTGTTGCATGAAGGCGAGAGGAGCGTGATGATACGGACTGAAATTGAACGTACTAACGTGAAGTGCACCAAAAGGGAGCCTCAAGACAACGTGCTTGAAGTATTCATGAGAACTCTCCTATGTGGTCCATTTAATTGATTACAATTTATGCTCATCTGTATGAGCCGAGACTATGGACAGCCCCACGTACCTTGTGGCCCCCTAATTTTAGTCAAAACGCCTTTTGCAGTGTAATAATGCACGCGACTCGTCCATTTCTGTGCCGCTGTATTGTACGCGGATGCTTGGATGGAGGTATTCATTTCGAACCCTTCAAGTATTCGTAGTCTGTTGAAAGATGGCGAAATAGGTAATTTTTACTAAATTTATCTTAAAAATAGTCGATTTTGCATGGAAAGCCTAGTTAGCATAAACGTCCACGTCACCTGTAGACATGAACGTCGTCTAGTTAAACAGTTTATTCCTTCTGGCTTTTTTTGTGCACGTTGTTAGAAGATGTTCGTTCAGAAATTAACCGGCTACTCATTAGCTCTTCAGGGAATCGAACATACAACTCATGTCTTTGTCACATTAACACAAGTAATAGCACACTTTGATAGAAAAAAGAATATAAATAAACTGAACTCGTCTCACAAGCTTTTGGCAGTGCCATAAGAATATACCTTCTGTCTGTAGTTACAAACATTTTGAACATTTACATTTTAATAACCATTGCATTGATCTATAACGCGCCTAAGGGACACATAAGAGCGTTCATGATAAATGCCCTTGTTATCTGGCCCAATGAACCAGAGAATATGAACAATAAAAGATTAGTGGCTGACGCCATGTCCGCATTTCCTCCCCGGCTTACCGGGATGTTTAATATATTTCAACAACGCGTACTTGAGCCCAGCACTTCCAAGTTTACTTCGAAATTCATGAAGTGGAATTTTAGGCGCCCTCACCTTCCTTCGGAGGTAGTTACTCTTTCCCGCCGAATGATAGCAAATAGAGTAGCAAATGAACTTATTACCAAAATTGAATGGTTTTTGCTGCCATTTGGTGTCCATCAAAATGCCATTCTAATGGTCTTTCCCGCGAGAAAAAGAGGTGGGTTACTGGGGATGTCTCAATAGCCCACACAGTGGTGTGCCGGCTTCTGTACCACACCAAGTAAACACATTGGTTAGTTTTGAACCATGGTGTAAGAATAATCAGGTGTTCACACTGAGCGCGCCTGAGCGTCCAGATAATGTTCGGTCTCACGGGTGCGCTGTGCTGTGAGCCACCAGATGGCGCCGCGGCCAACGTACCCAGAGAGCAGTGCTGGCGCATTCAAATTTATTTGCCTCCCTAACGTTTTCGTTCCAAGTGGCGTGAGTAAAACTTAAAGCACGAAGAATTTCTTTTATTTTAGAATAAAATGTATAATATTACCGGGCTTAAGGATTCCATTAACACCAAAATGCCTGTGCAGTGTGTGAACGTCGCCAACACAGATAGTTCCGCTCACATGCACTAGTATTTTCGTTTTCTCAAGGTATTGCTCGAGGCAAACAAAAATAAATAAAAAAATGTTAGTCAGCGTGCTATTCCCTCCATCAAAATGCTTCCGCCGCGGGGAAGAAATGCAAGGAACTTCCGCGTGCTCAGTTATAGGTGCATGTTAAACAGCCCAGATGGTCAAAACTGGACAGGAGCCCTCCCCAATGTCGTCCCTCGTAATCGAGTCATGGTTTTGACGCGTAAACCCCTATTATAACTATTAGCCTCTACCAAAGAAAAAGCGTTACTTGCAGAAACGTACTTCATTCGTACTATATACCACTGCTTTATTTACACAGAAAATTATTTAAGCAATTTGCGCTACCCGCAGCGTGGTCTAGTGGCTAAGGTACCTCGGCTGCTGACTCGCAGGTCGCGGGATCGAGTCTTGGCTGCAGCGGCTGCATTTCCGATGAGCCGGAAATGTTGTAGGCCCATGTGCTCAGATTTGGGTGCACGTTAAAGAACCCCAGGTGGTCGAAATTTCCGGAGCCGTCCACTACGGCGTCTCTCATTATCATATGGTGGTTTTGCGGCGTTAAAACCCACTTATCAATCACATATCAATAAAATATTTTCGCTTGTTCAACGTGAATGTGATATACATAAATATTTGAAACGCGCAAGTATTCCACAACAAGCACACAAGAAAAATGGCAGTTGTTGCAGAAAATATATAAATATTTGACCCACGCAAGTATTTCATATACAGCACACTAAAGCAATGCGGTTGTTCATGGCTAGATGTTGCGATGCAAATTCGCAAATATATTTATGTCAACAATCACCGTGATACGATCACTGTCACACGGGACACGCTCCGCGCAAGTCCAAAGCCAGAACGGCTATTCGGTACAAAACACGTTCTATCCATTTCGAGAACCTTTCAGCAACTTGAAGTCACCTTCGTCGACAGAATTGCATTGAACATATGCGAAGGAAAAAATCCTGCATTGAAAACAGCGTAGTCACACATGCCACAAAAAGACCCAGAATCAGCAGCATGCACGTTTCTTCTGCCGAGCGTGTTGCTGAGACCAAGATGGCTGACCCCGCTCGTCGTAGCGGCCCGAACATTATCTGGACGCGCTGCGATCGCGCTTTTCAACGCGTTTCGGGGAGAGTGTCAGCACCTGTATATTCTTACACCACGGTTTTGTATATTCTTACACCACGGTAGTATTGACTTAACACGTCGATGTATTACGAAAGGCATTTAGGCACGATCATTTAGTGCATATGCGGTTGCGCAACTTGGCTTCTGCGCAAATCTTTCCAAACCGTGATGTAATCGCGTGCAGGGATGAAGAACTGCTGATTTGCACCTGCAAACTTCGTACTTCGTACGCTCCGTACGAAGCTTAGGACGCGTATGAACAATATTGCTTTTATCGGTGCGCACTTGTGCGCCTTCGTGATACTCAGCGCGAGTATACGCATGAACAGAGCTTCCTAATGTTTTGCGCACTTAATATCACGAAGCTTTATACACATCTGCGCAGCTTCGTGAGGCAGTCCAGACGACGAATTCACAAACATTCTATGTGTTTGTATCTGTTTTTCTTTCTTTCAGTTGGCATGCAGCTTCGCCTAATGGTATGTGTGCCCCCTAGATTCGCTTGAAACAATTTTTTTTTGTTTCAAGCAGTTCTCGGGTAAGATGCATTTTTCCAATACGGGCCCAGCTAAGCTGCTGCTGTACATAGCGCCTAATAAGGTAAATGTACGCACATAGTTCCTGGGTCCATTTCCGGTATACATTTGTATACTGTAAAACGAAACATGAATAAAAAAAGAAGGAACACCTTGAAGAAAGCACCGTCTGTGTTTTTATTCTTTTGGCGTCACTTTTTTGCCATGTTATCAGGATGCCATCTAAGATGTGCTGCTTCGCTAAATCACATTTCTCGTGCACCGTGCTTCTTCTAAACATACAGGTTCGCCTGAGCTCCTTTCGACACATTTATCCACTCTGCTGACTCCTTTTTGACGCCGAGTTTGAGTCCGTGCCAGGCTGCCTGCCTCTCGGTAAACAAACCGAAGGCTGCACGTACGCTTCTATTACGGCACCGGCGCCACCCCGAGGCGCTGTGTTCCGTGCGCAATGTGCGATCGTCTCGACACCGTTTGGTTTGCCTTCTTCGTATGTTATAGCCAGCGTCCGTGTCAGGAGTACGGCATTTCTACCCTGCTGCAACCGAGACGTTCTATATTACAGCACGTCATGTCGCGGAATGCCTTCTTTAGTTGCTGTCTGCGTCACTGTAGCGAGTTTCATGCTCGTGAGGAGTTAGTCATACGTTTATTACATATACGTAAACGTTCTCACTGCCCCAGCTGAAGCATCGCAGTGTTTAGTCGGGTGGTTGTTTCAACACCAGCTTTGTTTTTTTTTTGCTTTCAAAAAGCTAAACGAAAGATATAGAGTGGCTTCATCGGTCGTACGAAGAAAGATTGGCCTGGGGCAAGGAAACTGCCATCTTGCTCAGGGCCTCTCTCTAAAGTAATGAATTCGGGGCTGGTAAAATGTATTCCTTATTACAATTGGTAAACATTTCTTTTTTAAATAGTTTTCTTGGGGTTGGTACATTCATTACAACACTATGTTCACGCTGCCAAAGCTCCTGCAAGTCAGCTGCCTTAAGCTCCCACAGAGACTCTAATACTGCCCGCTGGAGTGTGGCAAGACTATTCAAAAGGTGACTTTTCTGACTTCTCTTGACCTCTGTGTAGGGAAAGGTCTGCCAGACTAACATAAATGCTGATCCCATCTTGAGTATTGTTCTCATTATTGCAATCAGACATGTTACCAATATAGTGGTGCGTCGTCGTTGTGGGAGTCATATAACTAA
This sequence comes from Rhipicephalus annulatus, assembly GCA_013436015.1. Taxonomy (NCBI): domain Eukaryota; kingdom Metazoa; phylum Arthropoda; class Arachnida; order Ixodida; family Ixodidae; genus Rhipicephalus; species Rhipicephalus annulatus. The sequence continues at coordinate 706,143 of WOVY01010272.1, read as the reverse complement.
GAGCAGTATCTGGCTTTAGAGTCAAGGACGAGCTTTCGTCGTATTGCGCCAAGAGACCACCCCTTGGACTTGAACATCCGTAGTTAATAAAGGCTTGTATTCAAGTATGTTCAAAGGGCAATAGAAAGTGTAATGGTATTTTGCTACGTCCTCTTAGCGATGAACTCGGCATGCTCCACTCGAAGGCATAACAGAACGAAGAAACATACGCATCAAACAAAACAAACAACAGCTCTTATGCGTGTACGAAGAACTGAAGGGCAGGAACTCCCTGCCACGGTGATGCAGTTACTAATGCACTAGGCCGCTGACCCGCAGGTCACGGGATCAAATCCCAGCCATGGCGGCAGCTTTTTCGATGCTGGCGAAAATATTTGAGGCCCGTGCGCTTAGATTTATGAGTGTGTTGAAGAACTCCAAGTGGTCGAAATGTGCGGAACCCTTCACTGCAGCGTCTCTCGTGGTCACATGGTGGTTTTGGGACGTAAAAGCTATTATTATTATTATCATTATTATTATTAATATTATTCTTGCGCAGGAAGTATTTATTTATTCGATACCATGAGTGGTATATCACTTATATTCGTATTAGGGACGTGCACTTAAGATTCAAGACAAGCAACGCACCCTAAAAAAAGAGCACTTGTGACTAATCTCGAGTATAGTCGTGAATTTTCATGTACTTTATAAATCTCAAAAGGCATGTTGACTCTCTTGTGGGTCCCACGATTCTCAGAATACAGCTGAATGACCTCCCCCAAAAAGCTGACGACATGCCTCTTCCATCATCGTCATCTTTTTAACATAATCAACACAATCAGCCTGATTTCGCCCGCTGCACACAAAGGCCGCCTCCCATGTTCTGCCGATGAACCAGATACTGAGCTTGCTTCTGCAAAATTACAACCGCAATCTTCTTAATGTCATCCACTCACCTAACTATTCACATCCCCTTTGCACGTTCACCTTTTCTTGAAGTCTAATCAGTTGCTCTAAATGACCAGTGGTTATCTTGCCTACGCACTACATCTCCTGCCCATGTCTGTTCCTTCTTAATTTCTACTAAGATACCTTAACGTTCGTTTGTTACCTGACCCACTCAGCTCTTTTCCCATCTCATAAGGTTGCACCTATCAATTATCTCTACATTGCCTACTGCGTCGTTCTCAGTTCAAGTTGAACTCTCTTTGACAGCATCCTGGTTGCTGCTGTGTATGTAGGCATACAGGTAATATGCACCTTTTATATACCTTGTTTTTTATGGATAATGGTAGACTACCATTCATGATTTTAGAACGCTCGCCGAATGTGCACCTTATTTTTATTATTCTTTAAACAGAGCCAACCTGTACCTTCAAAAAATAGTCATAAAACTCTCTTTCTTTTAATTGAAGGGCAAAGTAGTAGTAAAATCCGCTTGTCATGTCGCATGTTTCCAGCGTTTCTCAAGACAGCTCTGGGCTTCGTAGATTTTTACAATTGCAAATTAATGTCCCAGCAGTCGTAAAGAGTGCCGAAGGAAGGCTATATTTACTGGACAAAGGAATATGATATATATTGCGTTGCATAATGTACCAAAAGGGTTAAACTGGACCCTTTATTAAAAGAGTACTGTAACAATGTTTTCGATAGCACTTACCTTGGGGCACGTCTGTACGAAGGTACTGTTAAGAAAATAGTACTACTTATGATGTTTCAGCGCTCAACCTTTTCGCTATATCAAATAATGTTCCTACGTACATTTAGCATTCATAATAGGTAACATTAGTGAATGATATATATGCACTACATTTATCGTTTACCAACGTTGCATCAACTGCCGTATGTCAATTTACAGCCAGGTTGCACGTACGTATATTGTATTCATTCTATACAAATAAATTCAGAAGTTAAGGGGAACATGTAAGCTTGAAGAGGTGAAATTTCTTTGGACATGGTGCGTCACTGGACTGAATGTCCCGGTCAGTGGTCTTGTAGGTTATTAAGAAGACTTGTCGATATGCTGACTCCAGTGACACTCCACCTTTAAGAATATTCCGTATGATTTTTTTATTGTCCCACACTATAAGACTTGCTTTTCTATCTATGACTATTTTAGGCTTTTGCACCCCAAACCACCACCACCACCACCGCCACCACCACCACCACCACCATCATCATCATCATCAACATCATCATCATCACGAGACGAGTGAAGGCTAGACAAGTGCTGAAACGCACATGGCTGCCAGCTCATCTAGCCCCATCGATTACACTTCTTTATTTTTGTTCTCATTTGTCAAAACCACCTTCACGGCTCATTTACCATTTTTCCAGCACATAGAGCTCAAAGAAAGCGCTATACCTATACGCTACAGGCTGAAGAGCTACTTCGAACTTCGGAAGAACGCTTTCGCGTTCATATCTGGGAAGTTATCATCACCCTGTTATACCGTTCAGGCCAATTTCGCGAGGTTTTTATTTTCTATTCTTACCTTCCGTCTTCGTCAGCCGACTTCATTTACCGAAAGCGACGCAGCAACTCTTGTTTTTCTCCCCTTTTCTTATCCCTTTTCCGCCAGTAGCAGTCCCGGCGCTGCGTCACTCGAATGCCTGTTTCGTGAGAGGCCGCCCCATCGAGCACCAAGTGGGTCGTGATAAGTGGCGCGCACTCGGTTGATTGCCGCGCTTTAGCTTCGTCGTTCCAAACAAAGGAATCTTTCGTTGTTGTTGTTCTCCTCTTGTCTCGTGCACTTCAGAGCGTTCGGCTGGGGGCGGGGACCGTTCTGGGGGCACACTAGCGTTGCGTCGTCTGCGACTCCTCTAACTGCACCCCCCCCCCACCCGCTTTTTTGCAGTGCCAACAAGGTCAATGGTGGCACTCGGGGCAATTTCGATTGCAATAGCTCCGAGCGACTGCGTTCGATGATGCGGCTATGCCGAGAGGAGCTACCGAACGCAAGAAATAATTTGCCTCCCCCCCCCACCTCAAGAGAAGAAGCGCCCAGCCGATGACGCGCATCACTGCCGGCGGTGGCAGCCTTCCTCATTACGCGCTGTCCATTAGGACGCAAAAGCGAATAGTGAACGTTCCAAGATTCTAAGCCAGACGTTCTTCCTTGAACGCGAGTTATGGACAACAAAATGGCTGAGGGTCCTCGCTCGCGGGTCTAGTGCTCTCCTATCGCAGTAAAAAAGTGCTCCGTGTTTGCCTTTTGTGTTTGCCTTCAGTGCGCCGCGTTGGACGGCTTCATTGTACACTCGCCGCCATCGGAGCTATCTTTGCGCCCGTTCTCTGCGGCGCCGGGGCGCTGTCTCCCGAGGGGATGTGCGTCTCCGGTCCTTCAGAAAAGCGACGGCCACCCTGAGTGCGTTCGCCGTCACCCGTGCGTGACCACGCGACCGTGTTTGTGCGTAGGGCACGAACATCCGCTGTCGCCGGACATGATGTCCAGCAGCCTGTCCACGGTTGCGCTCGAGGACAACTCCGGTTGCACTTGGACCACCGGGGAAGTGGAGTCGACAGTGCCGGCCGATGAGTACGACGAGACAGGTGAAAAGGGCTGACCGCGGCTCGTTTGACTTGGAAGCGAAATGACAAGGCGTGAGAATCGCGAGCACTGAGTTAGCGCGACTCGCATGCGCGTGTGCTCGATACCTGTCATTCCCAAGTGCCCGTCTTGTGGTAACTTGCATGTTAAAGTGTTTTGTGAGAAGATGTATGTTTTTTTATATGGAAGTTGTATGCTTTCTGTACAAATCTTACGTCGCTTTTGAACGATCGAGTCCGCATGACACCTTCATTATGTTCTGCGAGTTGACTCACGGAACAAGGGCTGACTCAAGGAACAAATTTCCGAAAGGTCAAGGGACAGTCTACGAAAAGTAAAAAAAAATGTTATTGAACAAGCGAATTGAAAATGCAATCATTGAAAATGCGCTGGCTTTGGTTCTCGATGCAGGTCGCACTGACATGTAGAAAATCTCAAAGATTAGAAATATTGTACACACTATCTTTTCGGTGCGCAATTGGACACGTTGTACTGACCTTTTAAAGTTACGACTTTGATATTTTTTCTTAATGCACCTCTGGGATCGAATCCGCAATGTTACTTTTTTTTGCAATTGGCCTGACAGCTTCAATAATGTATCTGGAATCAAGGTTGGCCGATACCTTCCATCGAGAACCCGTTTAGTGTAATACTGTTCAACGCAAAAAATTGGGCTAGTTGGCTAGTTGGCTGGTTAAGGAACTTGTGCACCTCCAGCTGTGTTCAAAGTAAAGCGATACGGCAATGATTTTGGTCTGCCGTCTGTCTATGGGAGAGTCTATTATCTTGTCGACGTCCCATTTACACTGCAACGCCGCCAGCAGTCCCCTGATGGTCTGTGGCAGAGTGCGTCCGCGCCTTGTCTTCCTTACTTCCTTTCGTCGGCCAATTCTATGGTCACGTTGAAGGCATGCCCGGCAACACCGACTAAACTTAAACAAAGAAACATGATCAGGGCATCAAATGCTCCTCATTTTCAGCTGAGTTCTCTGCTCTGCCTTTGGCCCTCTCGGGCTACGTGGCTAAGCATCCTCCACCCCCCGCGGCGTCGATAGAATGGGGTGGGGAGAGACAAAAAGGAAGGGAAGAAATGACGTCCGTGGGGTGCGCAAGATCACCATTAAGACTGGTGCGGGCCCTTCTTATCTGCATCCAAGATATCCCCTTTCCTTGTTAGAGTTAAAGACTCAGGCAAATTTTAACTCGGCCACCTATCTACCTACCAGCGACAAGTGTGCCGGTGCGTTTTGCTGGTGTCTCCAGTCTGCCGCCGTGTTGGACGACAACACACTGCTGACTTTCGAGGCGTCGTCGTCGTCGCTGATTTAGTGTGACCAGATGGTCGGGCGACACTGTCGGTGGGCGACTCGTCGGGACAATCGGCAGTCAGCATTGACCTCGTGTCGGTGTCGTGCCGCTCTAGTGTAAACGAGCCGTCACCAAGCACAGTGTAACAAACAGAAAAAAACAGACTAAACCAATACGAATGCTAGAAACGAAGTGAAAGATTACTGATACAAAACGATGAAAATGTACAAACATGTGCAGAACTCACAAAATGTTGACTGTGTTCGCAAAACTGGCAGCTACATGGATGATAGGCTTTGAAAGCATCACGGAGCTCTCCAGTTTTTGGTGTGGGGCGGGTGTTTGACAGATCGCTGCCAAAGGTATTCTTGTATGCCTGACTTTAAGGACACCCGTAGCCTGCGCAGCTTTGATGCTCAGCAAGCTCGCGAAATCTATGAGGCATACTGCATCAGCATAGAAGTTGATAAATGTTTGAGTACGCCTTCATTGACTTTGCATTCGAAAGAAACAGCGTATGTGCAGCAACGTATCTGCATGCACCTCTTTGCTGGCTTTGCGCATGTTTGTTCATTTTTATCGTTTTATGTTACTAAACTTGCAGTTGATGTCTATAGCACACATACTACTTACGTGATTCCTTCTTTTGTGTTTGTTCCGCCACGCTTGCTTAGATACATAGGTTCCAGCTTAAGACATTTTTTTGTGAGTGGGGGAGAGGGAGCATTTTTCATGTAGACACGTACAGAGCACCAAACACCACCATGATTACAATTGAAAAGGCTTCAGTTCTCGAGCAAGAAGGGGCTTCGTCTTATCATCCTATCTCATCAGGGTATCGACATCATTAGGAGCCGCGAAATAAGCAAAAAAAAAGAACAACACAAGTGAAAAACTTTGCAACTTTGTGGGGATGTAGTAGGAACAGATCTGAGGCCGAGCATAAGAGAGGGTCAGCACTCCAAAAAAAAAAGGAGAATAGTATACTCCATGATTCGTTTAAGTGTGTCAATACCCAAATCTTACATGGAAGTCACCATCAGAAGCTGGATTTGCCATACGTGCAGTTTAATCGGATCAAGGTATACCCAATACACTGTATAAGTCCACCTTGGGCGAACAGAGGCTATGGTGCTTGGCTGGTCACCCAAAGATCGCGGGTAAGATTCCGGCCGTGGCGGTCGCATTTTGATGGCGGCAAAATGGTATTGAAACCCGCGTACTGTGCGATGTCAATGCGAGTTAAAGAACACCAGATGTTCCAAATGTCCGTAGCCCTCCACTACGAGGTCTCTTATAGTTTTATCGTATGTTTGGGACGTATAACCCCAGATATTTTCATTATTTCACATTGAATGACTCATACAGCCCTGTTTCAGATGCACCCGGAGCAGGAGATTGCGATAGCTGCGGATTTCGTGAGGTTAACAAAAGTTTATGTAATTTTCCATGAATTTCCAAGCGCACATTGAGTTTAAAAACAACGACTCAATATAGATAGCACACCACAATATCCTTCACTCGTGCTCCAGTTGTCTCCTAATGCTTTCTTTTTCCGCATTCGTCTTCAACGAGCGTCGCGTCGATTGAGCCGTCATCGCGAGCTCCCAGCTAACAGCCGCGCTCACTTTTAATTTACTCGGCGACCGTGCTGAAATCACGACGCTTTCCGGAGAAAACTGCAACTCGACTTCCGTGGCGGCGAGAAATCGAATTCAACCGCACGTGCTGAGCGCTCGTCGCTCGGCAAAACGAGGTCACCACGCGAACGCATCAATAAACGAGCACGCAAAGTCGTCACGAGAAGCGCGAGAGAATGTCGCTTAGGGAGATTTCCACGCGAACGCTCGCTCTCTTATAGCTTTGACGTTGTAGTTTTTTGCTATGAAGTCGAAAACTTGTGAAGAAAAAAAGGGAAGGTCGACTCATTAATGAAACGACAGGTTTAACTATACAGGTTTAGCTTAATTCTTTTCGCTATGCGCCTATACACCGCAATGTTGCGTGATGAATGATGTAAGGCGCCGCAACTTGCACTCCACGCGGAAACTTGCGGCCTATGTACTCGCGTATTTGCAAAACTGCTGCCACCGTGCACGCCATCTTCGTTGTGACTGAGAAAAGAGCAGTGATATTGTATAAGTGAAGTCGATAAGTCTTACACGGCAGAGCGCATGAAGTTTATGATGATATGTGGGGTTTAACGTCCCAAAACCACCATATGATTATGAGAGACGCCGTAGTGGAGGGCTCCAGAAATTTCAACCATCTGGGGTTCTTTAGCGCATGAAGTTGGTTTATGGCGTTAGGTGTCTTCGCGAATCGTTCTGACATCGCCACCGAAAGTGACTTTAATGTTTTTGTTCTTCTGAACCTGCTTGTCAGAACGATAGCCTTTTGTACCCGAGTGTCGAGTTTTTTTTTGTTTTTTGTGCCTACCAAGTTGTCTGAATGTCTTTAAATTCTTCAGAGAATCACCAGAAGACTTTGTAACAGATTATTTGTCGCCGAGTCTGCCAAAACTACTGTTTTTTGTTTGTCTTCTTTGCTTTTTAATTTGTCCGGAACATCCTGCACCAGTTTTTCACTTGGTGCACGGATTGACGAATCCGTCGGAGACAGCCGTTCATCTTGATCGCAGTACACGTCTTTATCTCTCTAAAGCGCGCTCCTTGTGCGAGTGTTTACGTGCGTGTGTGCGTGTGCATTTTCAACGGTAACACGTTCTGTAACTTCAACAGTTTCAGAACAGAGTTTTCGAACGTTCTACTTCACAAAGTTGAAGTAGTATAACGGGGCGCACACATCCCCAATTCATCCACAAGTAGGTGCAAATTGAGACGACCTGCTATTAGCGTGTAGTGGAACAAGGGCGTTGTGAATGACAACCTCGACGAATGCACTCTTTTATTTCAAGCTTACAGAAAGTTCTTTCTAATCGCGACTGCAGTGCCCCAACGGGCATACCTTCAACGACGATATTTTTTATTTAAAAAGATCTGTAACCAATTTTTCAAGTGAAAATTGAATGATCATAGTATAGAATATGGTTGCCTCACAATTTGATTGGTGCGAATATTTCTCGAATGTCTCAAGAACGAGTGAGGCTACAGGAATTTTTCACACGTTTCAAGCATCTTCTCTCGTCCCAACGAACTCACAGAAAGGCTACGCACAGAGGGCGGCCTAAGGGGAAAAACCTACGCCAGCGCGTTTCGTGACCTTGAGCGCGCGTGGTGAAATGTAATCGCTTTCTTGCGTTGTTATTCATGGGCTCGCTAGTGTAGTTACTGTGTAATACTAGCAGATTATACACAGTGCGAAGCGTCAGCACTTGGCGGCTCCGCATGGCAAGAAGTGCATCAGATCCAAACGCGGCTCTTCATTTACATCGGCTACTGGCCAAATATATAGTAACCGCCACTTGACGTGAAATAACAAGCGCTAGCCACTTCGAAGAGAGTGCGCGAATACCTCTGTAAAAAAAGACAGCGCCTGCGAAAATGGTAATTTTACACTCCGCTTCTCAACTCTCCTTGCCGCGAACGACTGCGAGATTCGGCCCGGCTGTTCATAGCAGTGTCTGCTGTCCACAGGGTGGGTTTTTTTCAGCACTCTCGACGTGTTGTTTGTCAGCTTCAGTTTCAGCAATGCAATGGAAACCTTCAAGTGGTATGAACTATTTGAGTGGTATACGCTTGTAGCATCTTTGGTAAGGCGCGAATGGTAAGCACTCGTCTAATACAGGGTGATTGGGTTGAGGAACGTACAATAATATCGGAGGTTTTACGTCAAAAAACCACAATGTTATTATAAGACACGCTGTTATGGAGTGCTTCGTATAGTTATAACCATCTGGTGATATTTAATGCGCACTTATATCAAGCAGAACGCGGGGCCTTTTGAAATTTAGGGAGAAAAGTGTGCCACGTGGGAGAGCTGAAACGTCTGTCGTCTTTGTTTTAGCAATCGACATTTTCTAATACTCATTCATCACTTCAGTATCATAACATTCACTCTGACGGGAGAGAACAACTACTAGGTTGTCGGAGGTATCCTTGAAACACTATAGGTGTTCACAGCTCGGTCCCTTCGTGTAAAGCACAACATAGTACAATTTTATTAGGCTACAAGGTATGACTCTTCTGATATAAACCGTGTAGACCATATTATTATGATCCTTTTTAAGCTCATACATGAATGTCTGCTGTCATACGTATTAGAAAGCAAGCACTGCGAACCGGGCGGCGTTAGAGTTGCTATCGCGCTGACCTCAACCATCGGGGATGTCACGTTAAGCCCCTGGTGTAACTTGCCAGGCTGCTTGCAAGCGTCGCGACTCCTCGACACTGACCGATGCGGGATAAGAGCATGGTGTGACGTCTTTAGGAACAAGCTGCGAGGTTAATCTCGTGCTAGCCAGCGCACCTTTTCATCCCGTAAGTGAGAAGGGGAGGGAGAAGTAGTTTGCCTCCGGAGATTGCCCCGAAGAAAGCTCTAGTTCTTGGCCGCATTGGTGCATCTTCGCTCAACGAACCTGTTCGCCGTACTTTTAATTACCGTTTCGGGCAGTGACGCATTATCCGCGCATGGCGCATGAACGTAGTGCGCGTGGAGTTGACAAGCCCTAGCGCGCTTTTAGATAAGCGATTTTCGTGCCTTGGGGCGTTCCTGTTGTCGCAGCTGGGCTCTTCCGGTTTGTGCGCTGCGAGTACGTCTGCGGAGCAGGTCTCGCCGAAATTTAGCGGGGTCATTGTGCCCAGTGGTTTATTCCTACCATTTTTCTTGAGTTCACGTGAGTAAGTGCTTTCTTCCAAAGAAAAGTTTCACTTCGTGTGTAACGTCACGCCGTCTCCCATGTTTTAGATATAGGGAAGGCCAACGTTCAAGGTTTTCTTCACTAAGCGGAGTACATCAGCTCATTCGCAAGCCTTTTCGAATTCATCTACGAACTCGCCTGTGTCAGCAACACGGGTTCCATATTCACAATGATTTCCAAGCACAAGGTTTAGGTTCAATTTTCCAACGTTTGTTTTGAATCTTGTCCGTTATAGCAAAAAAAAAAAAACGTTTCCCTATGGTACGCTTGTAGCGCAGCTGCAAAGCTCTAAACACTGTCACCGTTATGACTTTCGGAACTTCTAAGAATCGGAAACAGTGACCGCAGACAGCCCTGCAGCGAAAACGTATGGCGATAAGGTGTCTAACTATCTAAAGTAAGGATGACTTCCTCCGAAGCTGCATGCTAGTGGTCATAAGTGAGGTTCCTACCAGATTAAAATAAAGTAGGTAGACAATGTTTTGTAGAAGGTGGCTCTTACCATTGACTTCAAAACAGTTTCGGCTGTTTCTTTTTTGTGAACTAAAAGGGCTCGTGCAAGTCTAACAGTTCCTCAAGTTCTCATTTTTCACTTAAATGCACGGATGAGTTCTGAAGATTAGACAGCCTGGGCAGAAAGGTATACACAGATATGTAACTACTATGGTGTCGTGTTTGCTGTTTGTGTCGGTTTTCTCTTTAGAGTATATTTGCAGACCTAATGAAGAAGAAAGTTCTTTAAGCTTTATATCGCAGAGGAGACCAAATAAGTCAGAGGTCTGATTCTACCTATTGATCGTCAGCACTGTCTCAGCTAGAAACAATTGCTTGCAGTAAAGCGTTAATATTGCTTATACCATCAAACATAGATAATGTATATGAAATCTGCATAGGGTCACAAAAATTCAGTGCAAAAATTCAGTGTAAAAATCCACTGGATCTGTATGAACCAGATCCAGTGGATCTGGTTCATACGGTTTTACATTATGGGTTTTTATCTTTATTTACCACCAGATTCTCTTGAAAATAATGCTCTTTCATGCGTTCAATGCCCTCACATGTCTGCCCAAAATAAACAATGTGACGGTGACAGTAGTTCTTCACCGATATCTATGAAAATTCTACATTTATTCTGCAGCATGCCGGCTCAAACCGAGTTCCAACTAACTCAGATCTACACGTTGCTCAGCCGCTAATGCCGAAGCAGCATTAGTTTTGTGGCGCAGAAAGAGCGCCGCCAGGCGTGGCCGCAGCGAACCAATGACGAAACAAAGAAAGTGCAGCGCAATTTTACCAGCTACCTTGATAATGCACAATAAAGGTGTCTTGCTGACATAGTATGCGTAATATCCTTCCTTTTTTAGCCTGGTGTTTGCAGAATACTTGTGACTACTGATCCGCTAGTTGCTTACTATTTCTGCGTGCACCGCAGAATATCTGGTCCTGAAACCGATGGAAGTATAAGAGTCTCCGCGCCCTCACCGGGAATCGCAGTTGTCTCCAGGAGGTGCATCAGACAGCCGCGACACTAGTGTCTACTCACTCAGCAGTGTGAATAGTCTGATGACCACTTTGAACTTGTACAAAGCCGTAAAGTGAAACGCATAAACGCTGAGTCCTCTCTGACCTCAGGCAAGTCTACTGTGAAAACTACTCAGAAAACAGCGGTCACTGCAATTATATTTGCACCAGAGCAAGCTACCGATAACTGGAGGCGACTCAACAGACAGTCGGTTTTGGTGCTTCTCAAAGCGGCGGTGCCTGCTGAAGCAAGAGACACGAGAGCCAATTTGCGAAAAAATGTCTTTGTTATCGACGTTGCACACGAGACTGCACTGAGCGCACGGAGTAAAATTATGGAATTAGAGGGCATAAAAGTTCACTCGTACGTCCCTTGAGCAGTGGTACCACTACTGGTGTCATTTATGATGTCGAAATCTTTGTTTCAAACACAAACTTGACCTGTCTTGGTGGAGCCAGTGGTCGATGGCATCGATATCATACCTATGTCTCGCATGGGCGAGTCTCGCTACCTAACTAGCATACAACGCTAGCATAAAACTAGCATACAAAGGTTAATATCTGCCCTCGCATATCAAGGCAGGACACTTTCGGCATCTTGTTCGACTTTTCATTCGATGGCCTCTTCATTGTCACAAATGTTTTAGATTTAGACAAGTGAGCGCCGTGTGTCAAAGCACGATAATTTGCTCACTGCGCCGAACCACAAGCTGCAGACTACTGCTCCACCACCATGTATTCAAGTGCCGCAATTGCCTCGGGACCGAGGACTTTGCTTAAACTTATTGCCCCAAGATACAGAAGGGAAAGGATATCTTTAAGCAGATGGTGTGAGACTGCTCGTATCGTCAGGAAGCTGTTGGTGTCGTCCGAATGCGGTACTTCCGACGCCATTGTATTTCAAGGGACTCTGTGTCACGTAATCTACAAGAGACAAGACCTCCTTTGCTTCATAGTTCATACGCGTCCACGTAAATTTCTGAGGACACGACCACACCAGAGCACATGAACACTGATGTTTGGCCGACAATACCAAAGCTTAAACCAGAGCCACACCCAAAGTCAAAGCCACAGAGTAAGGCCCAGCGAATCAAGCAGTTGCAGCCAGCAGAGCCAACATTGACCGAGTTCATGACAATGTTGGTCGCCCAAAGCTTACCCGAAAAAATACCAGGGAATGTCTGCGACGCTACGATGTCTTCTGGACGCCGTATTGATGCTCTTGAATAAGCTAAACACTTCGGCAGCACAAACTGCCCTAAAACTGCTGGAGGTCCTCAATCTAGTGTTTTCTAGCACTTCACTAGTACCCACCAATCGCCCACGAAGCTCTCTAAGGCCGCGATTTCGCAGTCGCATCTCTTAACGCTGAAGTCATGTTGGCCAGAAAAGCTCCGTTCACAGTGACTGACTGACTGTACTTCTTTGTACGCGCAGTGCTCTCTTGCTCTCTTTTTCTATATGTTCTCCATTCCCTTATCTCCAGTGCAGAGTAGCAAACCGGACGCTCATCTGGTTAACCTCTCTTCCTTTCCTTTGTTTTTCTTTCTTTTTTGCATAGTACTTTTACTTTACGGTTGCCGTAAGAGACGTATAATGGATATTCCACTGCATATATGATGCAATATATAAAATATATCAAAACATTCTTCAAAAGGATAATAAACAACACATCGTTTTGTGATTTTGATACTTGCGGTTTAGATGGTACAAAAAAAAACAAGCTATTAGGGCTCATTCCTGGCCCTTTCTCACTTTTCGCCATAGCTTTAAGGTATCCCCTTCCTTTTTATTTTTTTTTGTTCGCCAGGGGCAACGAGAATGGGTGCGCTAACTATGCTTGCACTTTTATTAACCCGAGGGCGCCTGCCCACGCCCGCGCACTGTGCCTCTTCAGTTGGGTGCACGCGCTCTAACTATTCTCGCTGATTTGCGCTTCCGCTTCGGCGGGCAACGTCGGCGCTGGGTTCACTTGCGGGGACGGTCGAGTGCTTGACCCATTCGCGTGTAACTTCATTTCCAATCTCGGTGATCGGTGCCGACTGCGGGGGCGAGGACGAGTCGTTAACGCGCCCAGCTTCATCGCCAGACTTTCTCCCTGATTCGGCAGCAGGAAGGGAGAAACGGTCACTGCAGCTGCCTGCACCCGGGAAGCGAGCGAATAGTCGACTGCACTGCGTATAGCGTGTGCGCCTGCTCGCCGGGAGGCACTTCACGCTCGTGTACGCACGAGAACGCATTGGATTCCATGCCAATGTGTGCTCTGGGACCGACCGTAGCGCCGTTGCACAGCCGAGCACTTAACGATGCAACGAGCTTCTTTACTTCGTACTTCGGTCCTTGAGGCCGTCAAGTTGACCCCATATTCGCAAAGAAAAGTGGTTGCGTTAGCCATGTTCGCAAGTAGAATTCTAATCAACTTTGAAGCAGGGGCCAATTATTAACGTAGACGTCTGGAAAATTCCATTCCATAGAGTATACAGATGAACAATGGAATCCATTTACCAAGCTTTTGGTTCATGTGTTTGTATTAAGGTGAAAATCTTGGATGTCTCATCAAACGTCACGTAACGATGACGTGATCATGATGATATCTTAGCTCGCCAGTGTTGGTGAAGTCACACGATCACGTCATCACGTGGCACCGTCGTTGGTAAAAGGTTGACCGATCACGGAGGCGCTGCAAAACCATGTGAAGTGCCGGAAGCTTCCAGTGATTCTGATCCCGCAATCAGGTGGGGAGGGGGAAGAAGGAAGTGACTAATACAATTCACTGATTGGGAAAAAAGAAGTATATGGCCTTGACCTCGTGTTAGGCGAACGCATAACGAACCATGTGTTTTTTTTTCATTGGCCACCCCAATCACTACATTCTTTTTCCTGATCAGGATTGCTTGAAATTTGATCTCACGAGTAATTCGAGTGTAATGACTGGAGCAGATATTGGAGAAGGTCACAGCCAATACCACTGCGTTCAAAAGAGCCTGGTGGAAAGGTCATGATTTTTTTGCAATCATTTACTGACACCACTTGGCCAAACATAGCGCGTTTCTACCGAAACTGGGCCCAAAAAAGCTTTGGCTGTTTGGGGCTTCCATAAAAAAATGAGACAACAGTTCTTGCCCTGTGACTTTCTCAGAGGTAAGTTCGTTCCCGACACAAGCTGTGTTTGTAGAGCAGCGTGTGTGTTAACAAGATGTCTTTGGGGTCTTTGAGCTGTGAGTATAAAGCGTCTGAGAGCATTACGTGCACCCTCGCATGCAAATGCGGCGTTGGTAACCTTCTTCGCTTACGAGGGGTCACGGAAAGACGCACTGGTACGACTGAGAATTTCAAAAGAAGTTTCTTACCTTACATTTGGCGGTACTTCAGCGTTCTTGCTGTCAGTGCACCATCGCCGCCAACATTTGAAAGGTCTAGGTCATGGGCATCGAACAAGCTGGCTGCAGAAGAAAAGGCAATGTTGATGTTTCATTGAAGATTTACGTGCTGCTCAGACCGGTGCAACACTGATGGTGTTGCTTACGCATGGAATCTACTTAGTCGCATCTATGATGTAACAATATATCAGGTATAACAATATAACGTGCCAAGACCAGGACATGACTATGACGGCAGCCAAAGTGGAGAGCGCCGAACATTTCGACCATCTGGCGTTCTATAAGGTGCACTGACATTGCATAAACCATGGACCTCTGGAGTTTTGCCTTCGCGAAATGTAACCGCTGAGGCTAGGACTCAACCCATGAACTTCGGGTCAGAATTTGAGTACCGTAACCGCTATAGTTGCGCGGTGGGCGCTTTTGTGATGTTGGCCTGCACGGAGAATGTAAAATGCGGCTGTCTTCTTCAGTTCACTAAGGCGAGTCGTACTTGATTGCAACAGAAAACTCGCCAGTCTGAGTGTCTAATCCTGCAGTGGTAACTAAGAAAATGCTATGAAACTTTTTTATTAGATTTTTTTTAAATATGCAGTGCCGATGAACGTACACATCACACGCGGGGCGAAAGGGGGCAGGTGAGCACTGCAGCGGCTCGTTTTCATGCACTGCATGCGTTTCACTCCGCACGCGTAAACGCCGAGCGAATATGCCACGGTTTCACATCGTTACATTAGTTTCCGTGAAGGCAGCGCCGTTTCTCTGCCTCAACTACTTTTATATAGTAGTCAGCATACAATTGGGCGGGAATATAATAGGCCGGCTACAACTTCAAGCATGAATCATGGTGTCTCTAAGCAACAGCAGATTGCGTACATCAATTAAAGTGAATCATTCGTGCCGTACCAAGGCTTGTTGCCCTTTCACACGACATGCCAGTCCTTTTCTTTTTGTGCTTGTGAATTTGAAACTTAATTTCAAAATGCAAATCCTATTCAAATCTCGACAAGAATGTTGGATTCTGCCACTTGATATCTTAGTTTTTCCACTTTCACCAGTGTGTTGTGACCACTTCAGGGCGGTTGTCGATCCCTTCAAGCCCAGGAAACTCGCGCAAACTAGCTCGCACAGCGTATGTGATCGGCCGAATGCCTGTCCTCCATCGCGTGCAAACACGGTGTACGAATGAGCATGTGCGAAGCGGCGAGCAAGGATGGTCTTTCGAACTCATCACCGTGCTGTTTGTTTGCACGGCTAGGTCTAATGCATGGGTTGTCGTAGAATTCCAGCGTGCCCCCTCGTCCTCGATTCGAGAGCCCTTGCCGACAGAGAATGCGAGGCGCCTTGTTCCTCAGAATGAACCAGCCAGCTCTTCAACCTATGCTAAAACGGCGCAGCAGTTTGATGACCAGCCACTCAGTGGCGCCGGCCATGACGCACTGCACTCACGAGGAAATACATGAGCTAGATCAAGAACATTAGTATTTATCATTTTCGAGACGTTAGGTATAGTTGATGGGCAATATTTGGTGATAATAGGTACAGCGCAATTATTCACTTTCCTTACGAATACTTCTAGCGTAACAAATTTAATTTACTGCGTAGGGATGACCATGACTTTGCGTTTATATTCTGTGGGATAGTTTGGGTGTGATACTAAAGTAAATGAACACCACCACTCGTGCCAATCACCAACCATTCTAACTAACTAAGTATCCGTTACTTTCGTGCTGAAAATAGGGGAGCTTAATGAAGTCGTGTCCACCCCTATACCACTGTCATGATGACCGACTCGCTGTTAAGGCATCATACTTGGTGTTTAATTAGCTGCGTTTTTTCTGTGGTTTTAAAGATTAAATGAAGTATAAAGCCACTCATGTAGTTTCCCTAAATCTTTCACTGTGAATGTCCACACGAAGTGACCGTTTTTTTTTGAGATATTCATTGCTGCGAGCATCTTTGGGGCATTTTGTTCTTCAAACCCTTCGCAACGTCAGGTCACACCAAGCTCAGGCTGCTACCTTAGTGTACCGCGAACCTTGGCACAAGAGGATCGGGTAAGGCGTGCCTTTCGATCTAATTGTTTTTTTTTCGTTACTCTCTTTTCAGCGCATCTTGGCCGGGTTCTCTTTCATGTCTTTTCTTAGCCATCTTTACATGCCGTTCCACGCGACTTGTCTTTAATCAGCCTCCAGCTCGCCTTCCATCACAATTCAGTGCACCTCTATTCAAGTTCTTGCAAGTCGCGTTCCTTTAACCATCACCAATATTTATTTCTTCATACTTTAGTCTTGTTTTTTTCATTCAATAAGTTCACTCTAATGGTGGTAATACTGATGATAAGAAAGGACACACGAGGCTGTCCTTATCATTTTTAGTTCACCTTTGTTTGTTTTTCTAGTTTGCTGGTCTCGACCCTTCTAATCTCCTCGTGTCTGGGAGACCCACTCGCCTCCCTACTTTTTTCTTCTCTCTACCGCACGGGTGCCACGCTCAGCTATCGCCATTCAGGAGCGCGGTTGGAGCGCAGCGGTCGCTACGGGCCACTTCTCACTCCGCGACGCTGACCTGTCACCAGTTTTTTTTTTCGCCTCTTTAGAGTGTTTTTTTTTCCTCTTTAGTGATTTCTCATTTGTGCCTTGACGATGTGGAGCTGATTAATTAGGCGCGGAGGTGGCCGCACGTCCCTAATTAACAACGGCGCTGGGCGCCATGACGTCACATTGCAAAGCGCTCACCTCCCTGTGTGCCATCTTTGTTTGCCCTCCAGTTCTTTCACGCAGTATCGCTGTTCTCTTCGTGAATGAAAAGGACGGATCTGTTCTCGCCTCCTGGCACCCAGCACTTTGCTCTGTTTCTGTTATGCGCAACTCGTAGACTTTGTTTGCGAACGGGCACTTCGAAATAGGGATGGAGCACCGCATGTGGAATAACACGAGCAAGCAATGCATATACGTCGCCTACACGAGGCAAGAGTTTTCTATGCCTACTCGCCCCTTTAACATGTCACCAAATGCACCGTGATATATGTCCCCCAACATCTCTCCCCAAAAAAAAGGCTGATTTAGATAGCACGACCTCTATATTTTCTTGCGATCGTAAACATGGAAGTTGACTCTATAAAAGAAATTAACTGAATGCAGCAATATCACAGCTTGCTTCGCAGTGACAAATAAGAAAGACATAGAAATCTGTCTTTAAGTCTTTAATTTGTGGCACATTTCATTACGATAGCAATTATATAGACACTCTTGGCTGGACTTTGCCACCGGCGTCGGCATCGCCGTCCCTCACTGTATATGTATACGTATCTATATATATGCAAATGCAAGAAAGAAAAAAATACAAAAAGGAACTCCAGCGCGCGGGAACGAACTTGGGACCCCTGAATCATGAGTTCGAGGCGTAAACCACTTAGCCACGGAGGAGAACGTCCTTCAACGTTGAAACGGCAAGATATATATATATATATATATATATATATATATATATATATATATATATATATATTATATATATATATATTGTCACGATGAGTCACAAGTACTGGGGAATATATTGAACGACCGGGTAGCTAGCTCTAAGACGATGCGTCAGTCGTGACTGGCTCTCGAGCCGTGAAGAGACACGCAAATCTTCTTTTTTCCTCCAGATGGTAGAGCCGCTCTTGCAGTCGACCCACTACGTGTGGGTGGCATTATCCCCCCTTTCGAAAAGAAAAAAAGAGTCCCAAAAGGGGGAAAGAAAAGTACATAGCACCACCACGATGTTACAACATAGGCACGTGGAAAAAAAGAAATTGGAAATTCGGATAAAGTAAAAATAGAAATTAACGAGCGTGCCAATATAGGAAAAATCACTGAACGAAGAAGCAAGTTCACAAAAATAAATAAGTAACACAAAGAACGCTGTACGGCAAGAAAAAAGTTATGAACAACGCGCAATAAATGGTTTCATGCGCAACACATGAACGACATCTGACCTCGGTCGTGTCCTACTCCGTGCCTGCGATGTTGAGTCCGGAACCACTTCGTAGTTCACGTCACTGACGCGACGTAACACTTTATAAGGGCCAAAGTACCGGCTCAGTAACTTTTCACTAAGGCCACGGCGGCGGACGGGCGTCCATACCCAAACTTGGTCTCCGGGGTTGTAAAATACTTGACTGTGGCGGATGTTATAGCGCCGTGCGTCTGCCTGCTGTTGCTGGCCGATGTGTAGTCGCGCGAGCTGCCGGGCTTCCTCAGCACGCTCTGCGAATTCATCGGCGTCAGTTGCCAACTCGTCTTCGTCTTGACACGGTAGCATAGAGTCCAGCATGGTCTGCACTTCGCGGCCGTAGAGAAGCCGAAATGGCGTGAATCGCGTGGTCTCTTGCACGGCGGTATTATACGCGAAGGTAACGTAAGGTAAGATCCGGTCCCATGTTTTGTGCTGTACGTCGATGTACATTGAGATCATGTCTGCGATGGTCTTATTCAGTCGCTCGGTAAGTCCGTTGGTTTGCGGGTGGTACGCAGTTGTCTTTCGGTGTCTGGTGTTGCTCAGTTTGAAAACCTCGTCCATAAGCTGCGCCGTAAATGCCGTCCCTCTGTCCGTTATTATACTGGAAGGAGCACCGTGTCGTAACACGATGTGACGCATGAAAAATTGTGCTACCTCAGAAGCCGTGGCTCGTGGGATCGCCTGCGTCTCAGCGTAGCGTGTCAAATAGTCGGTCGCGACGATCACCCATTTGTTGCTGTCCGCAGATAGGGGGAATGGCCCGAGAATGTCCATGCCGACTTGGTCGAACGGCGTGCAGGGTGCTTCAATGGGCTGAAGCAAACCAGCTGGCTTAACAGATGGTTGCTTTCGGCGCTGACATTCCCGACAGCTCTTGACGTACTTCTTGACGCTTGCCGAAAGCCCTGGCCAATAGTACCTCTCGCTCACTCTGGCAAGTGTCCGTGAGTAGCCCAGATGACCGGATGTGGGTTCGTCATGGCAAGCGAAGAGGACGTCGTCTCGCATGTCTCGAGGAACCACCAGGAGGTAGGTACGGTTGTTCGAACGAGCGTTCTTCTTGTACAGCACACCCTCTCGAAGGCAGAATGACGGCAACGAGCGGGATAAATGACGTGGTATGATTGTGCCCTGGCCCTCTAAATGATCGATGATCGGACGAATCTCTGCGTCATCCCGCTGCAGTTTACTCAAGTCTGATGAGCTAATGGCGCCCAGGAAGCCTTCGTCTTCCTCTGCTTCCTGACTGACGACATGAAGGGGTGCGCGTGACAGTGTGTCAGCGTCTTCATGCTTACGGCCGGACTTATGGACGATGGTGACGTCAAATTCCTGCAGCCGCAAGCTCCACCGTGCTAGCCGTCCTGAAGGGTCGCGCAGGCTTGCCAACCAGCAGAGGGCATGGTGGTCCGTCACTACCTTGAAGGGACGACCATAAAGGTACGGGCGAAACTTGGTGATTGCCCACACGACTGCGAGGCACTCTTTCTCCGTAGTGGAATAATTCGCCTCGGCACGGGATAGAGAGCGGCTGGCGTAGGCTATCACCCTTTCGATGTCGTCTTGACGCTGAACGAGCACTGCACCAAGCCCAACGTTACTAGCGTCAGTATGGACCTCCGTGTCAGCATCATCGTCGAAATGAGCGAGAACGGGTGCTGATTGCATGCGCTGTCGCAGTTCATCAAAAGCTGCTTGTTGCTCGTTTTCCCAGACAAATGGCGTGTCGTCCCTCGTGAGACGAGTCAGAGGTTCTGCTATTTGTGAAAAGCCATGAATGAACCGGCGATAGTAGGCGCACAAACCAAGGAAGCGCTGGACGGCTTTCTTATTGACAGGAGCTGGTAATTCGGCAACAGCGGCAAGCTTGTCTGGATCGGGCCGGACTCCTTCAGCGCTAACTACATGTCCAAGAAATTTCAGTTCTTCATAGCCGAAGTGGCACTTCTGTGGCTTTAAAGTGAGGTCCGCCGATCGGATAGCCTCCAGCACGCTGCGCAGGCGCTGTAGGTGCTGCTCGAACGTGGCAGAGAAGACCACCACATCATCAAGGTAGACAAGACAAGTCTGCCACTTGAGCCCTGTGAGGACAGTGTCCATCATTCGCTGGAAAGTTGCCGGCGCTGAACACAAGCCGAAAGGGAGTACTCGAAATTGGTATAGGCCATCTGGAGTCACGAAGGCTGTCTTTTCGCGGTCTCGCTGATCTACCTCGATTTGCCAGTACCCGCTTTTGAGATCGAGAGAAGTGAAATAATGGGCACGACGAAGTCTATCCAGCGAATCGTCGATACGCGGTAGCGGGTACACATCCTTTTTGGTAACGTTGTTAAGCTTTCGGTAATCGACGCAGAAGCGTAGCGATCCGTCCTTCTTTTTGACAAGCACGACTGGAGATGACCACGGGCTGTTGGATGGTTCGATAACGCCATCGTCAAGCATTTCGCGAATTTGCGTACGTATCGCTTCACGTTCTTTAGCCGACACGCGGTAGGGGTGCTGGTGTATTGGGCGTGCGTCCTCGTACGTGATGATCCTGTGCTGAGTGATGGACGTCTGGCGGATCTTTGAGCAACTTGCGAAGCAAGACCTGTACTCGAACAAGAGCGCTCGCAGCGCAGTCTGGTTATCGGTGGACAGATCAGGATTGATGTCAATGTTGCTCATTGATGTGTCTGCGTTATCCACTATTTCTGACGTGAGACAATTGGTTACGTTTGCTACTTCGTGGGCAAACGCTATCGAAGTGCCACGGAAAAGGTGTCGATGCTCGTTGCTAAAGTTGGTAACGAGCAATTCAGATCGGCCGTCGCGAACGTGTATTACACTTCTCGCTACACATATGCCTTGCTGCAGGAGGTGTTCTAAATTTGTCTCGGCCACCACATCGCCATCGCTCAAACCACAGCATGTTACGTCGACTAGAACACTGGCTCGGGGAGGAAGAGTCACGCTCTGTTCAGAAATACGGAGTACGTCGACACGCATTCCGTCATCCTGCACGTTGATTGCTCGCTGGGCTGAGAACGTGACACGGCGCTCTTTCAGATCAATGATAGCTCCATTTTCCTGTAGAAAATCAACTCCCAGAATGACGTCACGGGAGCATTCACGTAGAACAAGGCAGCTTGCTACGAATGTGTACCCTTGAATCTGTACTCTAGTTGTGCAGGCGCCCAGTGGAGTTACGACATGGCCACCAGCTGTCCGAATCTGCGAGTTATGCCACGGCGTGATTACTTTCTTCAGCTGCGTTGTCAGTTTCCCGCTCAGTATGGAATAGTCTGCGCCGGTGTCCACTAACGCATTAACTACACAACCATCAATTGTTACTGCTATGTCGAGTGAAAGCCGGCTATCCTTTGCAGCAGCAGGTAATGTCGGACCAGTTTCTGTACGGTTCTGCGTCAATAGGAGGTCTTCAGCGCTTCGACGTTCAGCGACCCCGCCCCCAGAGGTCGCTTCGGCTAGTTTTCCTGGCGGGGGCTGGGAGATCGTGCGGTAGAATACCGCTGGGGCATTGATGAAAATCGCCTCGGTGATGGCGAGCGCGACTGGTGCCCGGCAGACGGTGGTGCATGCTGCTGGGAGAGGTAGTTTTGAATGTCGCGTGGTCTCTGACCGTAACGGGGGGGCGGCGAGTACGCAGAGAAGCCGCGAAGCCCAAGACGGCGATAAGGACACTGGCGGTACAAGTGATCAGCTTCTCCGCAGTGAAAGCATAGAGGCCGGTGATCGGGTGTGCGCCAGACATCAGACTTCCGAGGATACGAGTGCCGATCGTCGATGTACTGGACCGGTTGCACCGAACGGTGGGCAACAGAAGCACCACGGACAAAGGGCAGGGGCGGTGGCGTGTACGTGCCTTCGTAGTATGGTATGTGCTGCGCTGACTCGAGTGAAACTGCAGGGGCAGGATGAACGAACAGAGGCGGCGATGCAGCAGGGCGTTTCAAGGCTTCGGCGTAGGTTGTCTTACGGTGGTATTCAGCAGGAGCTGACGCAGCTGTATCAGGAGGCAAGGTGTCCCGGAGGGCCTGGTGCAGCTCATCTTTGATGACAGTTGCAATGGAGCTAACCGTAGGATGAGGTGCTACACCAGCCTTTTGCAACTCTTCACGTACGATATTACGGATCAGTTCACGTAAGGAGTCATTGCTGGTCCCAGCGGCGGCGAAAATGTCAGCAGTGGACATGCCATTGACTTGCCTGTCATATTGGTTTGATCGCTGCTGTAGCATTTTTTCCATTGTCACGGCTTCAGACAAGAACTCCGCGACCGTCTTCGGAGGGCTTCGCACGAGGCCGGCGAAAAGCTGGTCCTTGACACCACGCATCAAGTGACGCAACTTCTTGTCCTCCGTCATTCTTGAATCTGCCCGTCGGAAGAGACGCGTCATGTCTTCGACGAACGCGGTCACAGTTTCGTTTGGTGACTGGACGCGGGCAAGAATAGCTCGTTCAGCTCTTTCTTGGCGGTCAGCGCTGGCATATGTCTGCAGAAGTCTACGAGAGAATTCTGGCCACGTCGTCAGCTGCTCCTCTCGATTTTGATACCACGTGCGAGCTCCGTCTTCAAGATAGAAGTAAACACGACCCAGTTTCGCCGCGTTGTCCCACTGATTCAAGTTGGCTACGCGCTCGAAGTCCGCCAACCAGTCCTCAACGTCTTCGCTCTCCGTACCATGGAACGTCGTCGGTGCCCGTGGGCTTTCCAACGTATATCGGTTCGACGACGTGCTTCCCGTGCCGGTTGGCAAGGTTTGTACCGAAGTGCTGGTCATGTTTGTTGACGTGGTGGGAGCAGTATCGTTGACTTCCGGAGGCAATCCCCTGATTCGGCGGCTGGTCCGATGCACGGGAGTATTGACTGGCACTGGACTCGTATTACGGCTTCCTGGGGGGGTCTGCAGCATCCGTGAGACTACCCAGCACCTTCCACCAGTTTGTCACGATGAGTCACAAGTACTGGGGAATATATTGAACGACCGGGTAGCTAGCTCTAAGACGATGCGTCAGTCGTGACTGGCTCTCGAGCCGTGAAGAGACACGCAAATCTTCTTTTTTCCTCCAGATGGTAGAGCCGCTCTTGCAGTCGACCCATACGTGTGGGTGGCATTATATATATATATATATATATATATATATATATATATATATATATATATATATATATATATATATATATATATAGCATCGAACGCGTTATTCGAAGGTCGTAGGTTCGATTCCTGCTCACAGCTGGTAATTTTTTCATCCACTTTTCTTTCTTCTTTCTTCTTATTTACATTCCATTGGTTCTAATAACTTCCCCTGTACATTCCTTGGCATTACTGTCTGTTATATCTCATTATTATTGTGTTAAAACACGGAAATACGAGCCCTTAGGTATACACTTCTCTCCCTTATTTCATTGAACGAGGGTCTCGTACTGGCAGACATGGTGTGTTTAGGTTGTATAAGAGGGACAATTAATCAGCTGCCCGCTCATAATAAGTTCACGTGCTACGTGACGCCAAACATGCGAATAAGAGTGTTTTCACACTCGTTGTTTGGCTTATAGATGGCGCTGACTGTCACTCCTGCTTCTAAATTCACATATAAACTCCAAAAAAAAAAGTGGATGGAGGGACGGCCGCTGTGATAGCTCAGTGGTTAGAGCATCGAACGCGTTATTCGAAGGTCGTAGGTTGGATTCCTGCTCACAGCTGGTAATTTTTTCATCCACTTTTCTTTCTTCTTTCTTCTTATTTACATTCCATTGGTTCTAATAACTTCCTCTGTACATTCATTGGCATTACTGTCTGTTATATCTCATTAATATTGTGTTAAAACACGGAAATATGAGCCCTTAGGTATACCCTTCTCTCCCTTATATATATATATATATATATATATATAGGCA
Organism: Rhipicephalus annulatus; assembly: GCA_013436015.1. Lineage (NCBI taxonomy): Eukaryota > Metazoa > Arthropoda > Arachnida > Ixodida > Ixodidae > Rhipicephalus > Rhipicephalus annulatus. The sequence continues at coordinate 681,675 of WOVY01010272.1, read as the reverse complement.
GACATGTTGGTTGAGTGGCCGTAGCGTATATATATATATATATATATATATATATATATATACCACTTACCGTAGGTTACGGCCGTCCAGGGGGAAGTATTGTGTTTTCAGCCGTGCCAACAAGATGACACATTGAGCACGCGTCGCCACATTGTCACGACGCGGCGGCGCGCTCTCATCTCCCACGTGCACTTTGCCTCTCGGAGAGGTGGCAGGAAGAATGTTCATGCGTGCGCTTGCTTATCTCATGGCGGGGAGGACCGTGCAACTTGGCTGGCTTTGAGCTTTTATTGGATCAATTCTGTTGTACTTACCGGGCGCAGAATGGTCTCTGCAATTGTGGCACACTCTCCGTTTACGATAAGGGCGCGCTTTTCAGGCACAGCGAAGTAACAACTGTGACGCTCATTTGCGTTTATCTCTGCCTCTGAGTAAGTTTCGTGCGTCATTTGTGTGTGAGAAACGTGGGGAAGTTTCGATCTGCTTGCCATTCTGCGCGTGACCTTCCAATTTTTTCGCTATCACGTTCACTGCTTTGCCTTTGCGGCAAAGCTGTGACTTTTCAATAACAAATCTGTAGATGAGTTAGAACTGTTGAACAACTCCAATATCTCTAAAGCCTCCAGAAAAGCAGTACAATGATGAAAAAAAACGAAGAACCCTGGAAAATGTTTCCAAGTTTTTTTATGGCATATGCTTTTGAAAGTGCATGTGTATTTCAGTTATGGTTGCCATGCTAGTGATTACAGCTGTTTCCATGGAAGCGTGTAAATAAAAATATTCATTAAGGTGTTACCACGCTAAATGTCCTGTCTTCTCATCCCCCCTCTAGGCTCCCGGTCATCGGATGGGACCAATGTGTGCTCCATCATCTTGACCTTCATCTCACTGCTTGTCATATCTGTTACGTTCCCCTTCTCACTCTTCTTCTGCATCAAGGTGAGTTTTTGTTGCACGAGAACTTTTGGTACATTTTGTAGCTACAGACACAACAGTGCACAGAATGACACTATGTCAAAATATATGCCGCAGCATGGATCTTGCTTGGACATAATATATTCCAACCAGGAATCATAAGCGGCTAACCCGCAGCCAAAAGATTATAAAATGTTCATTCAACTAAGCCTGCTCAACATTATCTTCTTTTAAGCGAATAAAATGAGTGCGCACGCTCGCAAAACTGTGAACGTAACGTATGCACCAAGAAGCGGTTTTCACTGCACTTACAGTTATTCAAAGGCAAAGCATGCTTTACAAGTGCAAACGATTCGTGGAAACGTGAGTATGCGCGGTAACAACAAAAATGAACAAGCAGCCAACTAGACCACGTAGTCTTGCAGTCACATTTTGAGGACGCCTGATAATTTAGCATGCAGTCATTATACAAATGCAAGTATCGGGATGTTTTCGCTTTTGGCTCATCGGTCAAGCACACTTCGTGCGTAAGAGTTTTTGCCTCTCAACTGACACAAATATTTGTCTCTAAAGAAAACAGACTAATTTAACCAGTACACTGACTGTACACACAATTTATAATACTGACGTTAATTGTGCAGTAATGAATTTCAAGGAGAGGTCCTAACCCTTATTCACAAAGTTTCTGATTAGTGAGTGACCCTTGCCACAGAGCGGCGTTTTTCAGCAATATGTCCAGCATTAGGATTGTCGAGAACATGCTCATACACTGAGCTTAAGAACTTATCGGGAATTCACGACGCCACCTCAAGAGATTTTTTCGTTCGCAGGCTCTATTTATCTCTAGTCCTGCACTTCCCCTACGCCTATGTGCCGTATCAAGCTTAGAAGTTCCCTTTGTTGGGCTGGTCGGTTCATGTTTTTGCACAGGCCACAAAAATGGTTGTAATTTTGCGCGACGTAAAAAAACCTCTTCCGTCATTTTGCTAGAAGTTTTTTATACAAAAAGTTTGAAGTAAGATGTCAAGGTCATTTGCATGCACATTGCCACGGGCCAGATTCACAGAGTGTTGGTTATTGTTCGCAAGTTGTCTTCGCCATGGCTTGATAAGCTTTGCTAGTAATATCTCCAACACTACTGCTGGTTTTATTTTATTTCACAAACAGTTTTAGCATAGGTGTGCTTTGCTTTCTTTTTTTGAAGAGAGGGAGAATACCGACCCGCATTTCAAGTTATTTGTGAATATGCTGGAGCATCACACGACATTGGTATAAAATCACAGAATCGAATTTCAATAGAGACTATGATACCAGAGAACTGTGTATTTAGATTTGGGTGCACTTTAGGGAGCACCGGATGGTCAAAATATTTGGTGCCTTCAATTACGGCATCTCCTTATAATCATGTCGTGGTTTTGGGACGTTAAATGTCAACAAATATGCTCGAAAACACTGCGGAGTAAACATTGAAAACATGTGAGCTATCGTAATTTCACAAGGTGATTTCCTGTTTGTTATAAAATTCATCACGATTCCAAAAGACAGTTCGTTACCGTTTTTAGAGAAGTGGATAGCCAGATATAATATTTAAAAAGAAGCGTTTAGGAAAAGAAAGGTACCCTACAATAACTCGTGCAACGACTAGAGAAACAGGCATTGCTATTTTCAATACAATGCTATACAATACGAAAGTGTTTGCCAAGACAAAGATACGTTTACGTGACCTACACAAACGCGAATGCGCCCCGTGCATGATGGCTGTTGTCAATACCATTATCAATAATGTATTACCCATCGTATATGTCACACTCAACAGTAGGCCCGTGTTCTCAGATTTGGGTTCACGTTAAAGAAATCCAGGTGGTCGAAATTTTCGGAGTCCTCCAATACGGCGTCTCTCTTAATCATATGGTAGTTTTGGGATGCTAAACCCCACATATAAATAAAAAATATAAATATGTCACACGCAACACTATATTTTGTGACAATAATATATTCATGTTGAAGGCGCATAGCGTAACACTGTCATTATTCTATCATTGCGTTTTCTTCAAAATTATGTGGCATTCAGTATAGTACAGTCAAGCTTTCTCGAAAAGGTCATTCGTTAATACTATTGTAGTGTGCTAAAAATGTATCAAGTAGGATTCATAGCTTTAGCTATGTTTTGCTTTTCATGTAATCTTCTGCTTACTAATTAGTTGAACAAACATGATGTCACGTACGCATGGAAAAACGTGACAAGATCTCAGTCGATGGCAGCAACCATTGTCCATCACAAAGCCAGTGGCATGTTCAAAAAACGTAGGCAGCAGTGACGTTTTTGTTGTAGTATGATGATGCCGTGGAAGTAGTCTGCCAGACCATTATCTTATCCCACAATCATGAACTCGCCATCGTGCCACCGAACGCTTGTCTAACTATGAGACAGTGACGTTGCTCGAATGGCATGTGAGCCTTTTGCTACGATAAACGGTGTCCCCCGATGTGTCTGCGCGTGCATGTGTGGAAGCACTCGGGAGAGAGGTCAATGTAAAAATGCATGGAGGAAGGAATACTAAGGAAAAACGCGGATGTTATATTCGTGAAGCCTTCACATCGCAATACCGGCGTCGCCATCCAGGAAAGAAGCACCGTAATGCTTCGCGATTTCCGCCGCGTCATTTAGAAGCACATGGGCACATCAAGAGGGTCGCAATACTTTTGCAGTGAGATGTTTGCAATCTCTTCTTTTTTTTCGCCATGGAAGCAGCACTGGCATCGCGGGTGATTCTCATTCACTGCTCCTGTGTGTTCTTTAGGAACGCTACGCAATGACCAGCTGTGGCGTATACTCGTTGCAAATATCGTGCAGTTTGCAAAATACCTGGTGTCACTTTTTATGTGCACGCACGTTCGCTTGATTGCTGATTGAGACTGCATGATATTCACACGCGAAGCTCTTTGCGGTATGCTGTCTTGGTCCTTACTCATTGTGTAAACTCGGAACACACGCGAACTTTTCTCTTTGGCGTCTTACACACCATACATGAAATGTGCCAAAAGCATCGTATCGCGTTTTTGGAGATTATGTCCTTCATAGGGAAGGACAATTAGGTTCGCAGTTTTTATTGGAATACATGGTGTATGTATTGTGTGGTGTGCACTCGCTGTGCGCTATAGTTGTGTGCGTGCTGCAAATACAAACTTTCCGTACACAATCGCATAAACAGCGGTGTCTTCACTTTGACGTGAAGCCACGTTTGCCGTGAAGCCAGCTTGACGTTGCCCCGAATAGCTACTAAGAAAGCCGTTTAAATCGTTCAGTGCCACGCTCACACCCAAGGGCGTCGGGAGAAATGTTTTATGAGGGAGGGGACGGGTGGGGGGCAGCACACTCATGAAGTGGTTCATTTTCACTCTGTATGCCATGGCGAACAAAATTACTGGGGTGTGGCCCCGGTGTGCCACCATCTGTCTCCGCCACTTCTCACACCATATATATACGAGCAAGGAGCCGCACTAATCGGTCTACAAGAGAAGCAAACAAAAGCTCTCACCTAGTGGAACGCGCAAGTTGCTGCCGAGTAAATTAGAATACAATAACGCACGAGCTGAATGTTTTTGATTAAGGCACGTACCGATGGTTTTTGGCTGCTGCACTAAAGAATTTCCATGAAGAACTTCAGCGTACAGTGCTTCAGTCTGCTATGCACGAATGCACGAACACCCTGGCAAACGTGTGCTCGCAGCATTTGACTACATACAAACCACACAATTAGCGCTAGGATTACGCCGAGACTACCACGCAGAAGCGAACCCGCGCGTAGAGCCCGCCACTAGGAGTCGTCTGTTTTCTTTGCTCTATACCGGTTCGTTTACCCCTTGAAATTGACGTCACTTCCCCCACACTTTTCGCAACGAATCGGGATACGATAGGGCCTCTCCTGAGTTCTCCTTCTCTATGTAAAAATGCAACCATTGACACTTTCTTAGGCAAACAGAGTGCGATTAGATTGTACCACCCCGCCCTGAGCAGCCGAATGGCACATCGTATGAGCCGACCCTTTGGGTATGAGCCCTTTGGCTGAAGATGAACACGTAACACATCTTTCAGGAGAAAATACGGGAAATAAGGGCCCCACTTTTCGCTTTTCTTAGCACTCGCTGATCAAGTAAGGGCTTAGATTTATAATGCGTGCGTTTATACAGCTACGAGGCGCTGAAACACCGTACGCTGTCCGAATAGTGAAGGCAAACTGTCCACACATTCGCGGAGAGTGTTAAGTGTTCTAGAACACGAATCGAAAGAGGTGTTCAAAGTAATCCGGGGCGCTCCCTTGACCATAGAAGAGCATCTGCCCTGCTGTGTCCCGTCGAGTTACAAGCTAACATTGACCCAACCATTCCTGCCACGTATCGTATGCAATCTGACCAGAGCGTGTGCCAGTCGCGTTTCGCAGAGGAGACTGTGTCGGGGAAATGGCTTACGTGCAACGCCCATTCAGGGCCAGCCCTATCCAAATATTTGCTTGGCCCTGCTGGCACATTCTCAGAGTTTCGCGTGTACTTCTTGCAATAGGAACTTGTCAGATATACTTGTATATATTACATGGCACTCGGTTCTTCCTTCGTGGCTAAGCGTAATGCAGTCCCTGTGCGATCATATGTTACCGTAATAAAGTGAAAGGCGACAAATTCAACGTAATATAGAACTACGCACGCAAAAAGCAGGGATAGTACGTTTTCGTTTCACTTTATGCGCGAATGCATCAATGTCCTCTTTCAGCATTAATTGTGTTGTTACACTTTTGGTCAGTCCTAGTTCTCGTGAAGAGCTGCATTTCGTGAGAATAGGAAACTTGGAGCAACCAGGGGAGCACTTTTATATGCAAGTGAAAGACATCTGTGCCATTTTTTTGCCATTACAACTGTGTAACTGATCATCAAGCCTGCACTCTTTTTTGTACTACTATTAATCAACAGACAAGCAAGTTTTAGGTTCACTCATAATCACCCTGTCGAATTTTTTGAAAAATATGGCCTCCTATGGCTTTGTGGTATTTCGCTAGAGCATCTATTTGTCTCAGAAACACTGACACGAAATCTACCAGGGTCTCTCATGTATGGCGACGTGCATGAGGCACACATGCGTCATCATTCGATGACGTCATGTATGGACGTCCCCGCATGGTGACGATTTTTGCGTCACTTGAGTTGCTGCCCCGGACGTATTCGACGATCAATTTTGATGTTTCAAGAGGCACCTATGGTTTCTTCGTTTTATTAAATAAAGAACTAATTACTATTGCACTACATAGGGCCTCATGGAGCATGTGCGTTCTTGGTATTTTGCCTTTACCAGGCAGCTCGTTCCGTTTCCTAGCATCTAAAAAGAAGGGACAAAGTAGTGATTTACCATCTAATACTGCTGGCCAATGGTCCAGCGTTCGAGGGGCAGAATAATAAATACTCGCTACTGCAGAGACTCCGCTCTGCGCAGACGCTCGGAAACGTCCTCATTACGGCGTATTTTTCCGGCCTCTTGCCTGAGGCGGCGCGCCCTCTTCTGTCCAGTGGCCGGTGCTTGCTGCCTTTCTTAGGCCCGAATTAGCGTCGACGCCAAGTTTCTCGGCCATCAATCTGCTGCGCCCCGAGTTGGTCGCGTCGCGCCGACGTCGTCGCGTATCAAAAGCACGGAACGCATTACGGCCTTCTGACCGAGGCACGCGCTCGCACTCGAACCCTTATGAGCGCCGAATTAGGCTGGCCTTGCGCCAGTCTCTCCGCTTACGTTCTACGTGAACGCGTTGACTGCGAAAAGATTAAACGACCAACCCCTGAAACAGAGACAGAAAAAGAAAAAAAATTGAAAGCTTTATTTTAAACTTGTTCTTTTCTTTTGCGAGTTTTGATGTTTAAGCTTCCCCAGAAATCGAAAACGTTCAATCACTCTGCCGAACTTCTCTTCGGAGTCGGTAATTAGCAAACTTTTTCCGTTCTGCGAAAATTGTTTCTCTCTCGCCCGCACTTACGATTCGCTGCCCATTCAGAAAGATGTTTGCTCCGCGATAAATGAAGCTTTTTTTCTCCTCTGTAATTACACAATTCCTTACGCATGTTTATGTAAAAAACGAATTAAGTTCTCTTGGAAGTTACACTTCTCCAGGAATTGGAATTACCAGAGGGAATTCAACAAGAACGGCAGCGCCGAAACACTGCCTGACAGTGCCACGTTTGCTCTTTAATTATTATTATCGGTTCTGTTCATATTTCAACAAACGTTACTCAGCGCAGACCTATTTCTTTTCAAGAAGGCATTTCATTGCGAAAAAACAAAATTTTCTGTTAATTTTTTTTATTATCCTGACCATCAAAGAGACCTTCAGTGCCGAAAAGAAAAGACGTCCCAGTTTGAACAGGTTTTATGTTTATATTAAGTACCTAAGTAGAGCAGGGCTTGAAAAGCTGAGGGTATTTTACATTGAAGACAAGCTTGTTCTTCTTTTATGCCTTGCAATCTGACAAAATATGTTTCACCATTTCTTGTGCACCATGTTTGGGACAATATGGTTTAGACTAATGTGACACTTGTAGCAGTTCGTGAACGTTGCGTTGAGGCGAAGTGAGTGATAGAGCGTCTAAAGGTCACGTGGAAGGAAATGTGGAAGTTTTCACTTTGAGTCACGGTCTATAGAATGGTGAAAGTATTTCTGAGGCGAAAACTTTATAATTAGTGCGGTTCAACGTCCCAAAACCACGATATCAATATCAAAGATGCCGTTGCGGAGGGCTCCAGAAATTTTGGCCACCCGGGGTTCTTCAACGTTCACCTAAATCTGAGAACACGGGCCTCGAGAACTTTCGCTTCCATTAAAAATGCGGCCGCTGCCGCCAAGATTCAATTTTGTGACCGGCGGGTCAGCAGCCGAGTGCTTTATCCCCTAAACCACTGTGGCGGGTCGAAATATTTTGTCATCGATTCCTTTCTTTGTGGGCGTGCTTCTTTGCAATGGCCCGTACGCCTAATTTAATGAAGTATGCGTGCCGTATTTTCCTTAAGTATGAACTTTTATGTGTGGCCAGATCCACTTTTTCTATTCCTAAACGCCTCAGTGTCCGGAAGTGCAGTGAAATATGACAGTGTGGCCTGAAGCAGTGGTCTTGTGATGTATGTAACCAGTGTCTGTGATGTATGTAACCAAATCTTGAACTTTCTGTGCAGGTTTCTCGAGAAAATTAAATGTTAAGTGACTTACGTGACAATGATTACGATTTCACAAGCCCGTAATGGAATCAAAATATTGTTTTCTTTTTTGCCTCTTTTTCCCTGCCCTGCTGATTATACGGTATTTCGGTCCGCAGTCCCTTTCTACTATTCATTCTTTGATATATGGGGTTTAACGTCCCAAAACCACCATATGGTTATGAGAGGCGCCGTAGTGGAGGGCTTCGGAAACTTCAGCCATCTGCTGTTCTTTAACGTGCACCCAACTCTGAGCACACGCGCCTACAGAATTTTCACCTGCAATGAAAATGCAGCTCTACTGCCGGAATTCGATCCCGCGACCTGCGGGTCAGCAGCCAAGTACCTTAGCCACTGGACCACCACCGAGGGGCCCTTTTACTATAAATAGTAGCACGTGAGTGCCTTTATACACACCGGCATAGTTATCTGTCTTTCCTTAAAGAGATATTTTTCTCTCCTCTAAATATTTCGGAATATTTAGGTGATTCAGTAACTTCAACAATGGCTACAACAATGCTGCAGAATGCCTTGAAGAATCTTCTGGGCGTAAACTCAATGTGGGCTCTACACTCACACCTAGAGAGCTATTCCCACCGGAATCGCGCAAATAAAAATGTATCGCAACTTCGCACGCATCACAAAAACATAAAAACGGTGTAACACCTTTCCAGATATGTTCCTATTTCCACCTGGCACTTCAAGAACCTACGGCACCTATTAATTCCTTCGCACAGCATGGCTAAGTACAAAAAAAATCATCATACTAGTCTTCTTGTGGAATAAAAATTACATTCGTGCACTGAATCTACCTATTGCGGTGTAACATCAAGTCGAAGTTTCTACGGTAACAAATAGCACGAAATCGTCTAATCGATTTAATTGAGTGTACATGTCAGTGAGAGGGCTTAAAGCTAGAATATTTTTTCCCGTCTGACTTTTCTATTTCATGTTTCAAAATGTGTAAGAACAAATGGCAGTGAGGTCATAATATAGAGCTTTTTAATGGTTTTGAGCCCTCTTTTTGAACAGTGGCTTTCGTAGGCCACAGGCTCACCCTTAAGCACTAAGTACCGCAGTTTAGGTGAACTAAAAATACTTACGACGGTAACCGGAATTCTATGAAGAAGTCTACATTGGGCCGCTTAACGTTAGCTGTGCTCTCTGCCATGTCAGCCTTGAGTGCCTAATTACAATACTTCACATACTTGAAGCCGCCCTCTTCTATTGCATCCACGCCGGTTCAGCTTGAAGTCCAGCGTAGCGCAAAGGCACTCATTGTTTTGGCTACTTTGTTTTCATGGCCAAGTGCATTGAGAAATTCTGTGCGCCACAGTATACATGAGTGCTGAAACATGGAGTGCATGAGCAGAAATAGATCGTGTCGTAAAAATGTAATGAAACGGAGAAACTTTATTTTAGTCCTGCAGGCCGCGCTTAGCGGGTAGTGGGCATCTCCCACGTAGGGACCGACAGGGGGTACCTGGCAGTCTCTTCGTGGGCCTGCTGGATGGCCCATTGCTGATCGGCGAGAAGTAAGCTTCTGAGGGAGCTCTCCCACTTGTTTGAGGCAGAGTCGGGAGGAGCGTTTCTACACTCCCAGAGCATGTGTGCGAGTTTCGCCGTGTATCCACACGAGGGGTGCGTGTCGCTGAGGTACACATCAGGATAATAAACGTGAAGCTTGGCAAAGTTTGGGAACGTGTGGGTTTGTAATGGGCGTAGGGTTAGCGCCTGCGGTCTTTTAAGCTTAGGATGTGGGTGTGTAAAAATGCCGCGTTCAAGGTAAAAGGGCTTTGTGGTGTTTTGTACGTAATTGGTGCATATCGATTAGTCTCTAACTCAGCGAGATGGGGTTACCCTGTGGCGGCGTGGTTGGTATGTGCGCGCGCTGCATCATGGGTGATCTCGTTGAGGTTGAATGAAGCATCCAGCGCCCCGCCGAGACGAGCGGGGAACCAGATGACAGTGTGGTGCTTCAGGGCACTTGGGTCCGTGCTGTGGAGGATGCGTAACGCCTGGTCGGAGATGACGCCACGTTCTAAGGCTTTGATGGCCGGTCTGGAGTCGCTGTAGAAGACTTTCAGTTTGCTGTCAAGCACACGTATAGGAATTGCTACTTGCTCGGCTACTTCGGAGAATTGTGTTGAGCAAAATAAGGCTTCCTGTTTCGCAGTATTAAAAATACGAATTTAGATGAACGGTGCGGACGATGGTACTATACGATACTTCTTTGCTTCATTTTTTTATTTCACTGCCTTTTCTTTCTTTGAGCGATAGAGAGGGCAACCGCTCACTAATCCCGTGTTAAGCACCCGGCTTTTCTTCTCATCTTGCTCTCTCGTTCTTTTTCGAGAAGAAAAGTCAGTCAATGATAGGTAGTGATTATGTGCAGTACAGTTGTTTGTATTGAAATCTAGGAACGGGGAACGAAAAACAGATAATCAAGCAGGTCAACCAAAAAACCTTTCGGTTGGCTACCCTGCACTGGCAAATTGCGAAATGGCAGTAGAAATAAGAGACAGAAAAACACGTAAAAGAAGACAGTGAATTCACTGTAGCACACGGGAACTGCACCTCAAGTCGGTGGCTTTAGCAGAAGCCCGTTGTCCTCAAAAACAGACGAGTGGCTACAGTGCCTTGTGTGCCTACGAAAGATAGAGATTGTGTTTTAGTAGCACCTGCACGGATGGTATGCGATGGTCGAGTTGTACCAATACGTTCTAGATTACTTGTCTCTCACATGCAAATTTAGGACAATGGCATGACAAGTGGTCGATGTTTTATTTTCTAATCCGTTCTAGATTACTTGTCTCTCGCTGGCAAATTGAGGACAATGGCATGGCAAGTGGTCGATGTTTTATTCCGTGTCGGAAACAACGCATGTCTTGTGGTCAGTCATTCCGATCAACGTCGCATAGGCCTTGGTGTTGCAACTCCCGTCGAAAATGGATAGAGAATCGAAGCTTCGCATAGATTACGGCCTGATAGAGGAGTGAGTTGCAGTGATGGGTTCAATTGATGCAGTGTGATATGACTAACGTTTGGCCCGCTTCACTCGGTCGGTTAACAGTAAAGTGAGACCTGGAAAGCCATGATGATGTATGAATGCGGCTCAATAGATCAGAAAGCAACTTCCAACGCGATACTTTGAAACTACATCTGCGTTTTCTCGTTCGTTCGAATGCATTTTTTAAGAGATCTGAAAAAGGCTCCTCTCTAGTATACGCCACCACTGCATGTGTCCTAATTTAGAGCTCCTGAGTTAGCGCAAGAGGTGCACTCTGGTTTTCTCTTTATTTTTTTGTTCTTGATATCGGTCGGATATGCTTCAACGGCGATGGCAGGCGTTGTCACTGAAAAAGGAACGTATTCCATTCGACCTATTCTTGCTACGACACTACGTCAACGTGTGCTGTGCTTCTTGCCAATTAGTCAATAATGCCATTACACGGTGTGCGATCGATACAACTGATGTATTGGCGGAGATGCTTCCGTCTTGCCGCGCTTGTTACTATACTTCTTAAATGCGAATCCGTTGAAGTAGAGACAACAACCTACTAAACGAAAACGACACATAGCCCGAATCACTATAGTGGAACCATTCACTGAAGAGTTAGCTCTTGTGACCACGCTTCAAAATATCTTGATTTTTTTTTTCGTGAATAGGTGGACGTGATTGTTGTTTTACAGTTTATGCTCATTCTCAGCAGCACTTTGTTTTTGATGTTTTCTCGGGAAAGTGCGCTTTAATGAAACTGATAGGTATACCTGCATAAAGATTGGGAACATGGTAGCGCAAGTGTAGTGCGTCATGCGAGGGTCACGCTTCTGCACACGTTTGAAAGCATATTCTCTCTTAAGGGTACACACGTTAATACTATTGTATGTATAACAATTCTAGCGAATGTTATAGGTGCAGCTATGTGCGAACATGAGTTGAAGAGCACGTGCACTAGACAACGTCAATGACGGTCGGTGCCACCAGGATTGTCACAGGTTTTTTTTTTCTACCAAACAAGAGGTCTGCCCACGAAGCTTCTCATTTGCAAGTGCATATCAGCAATGAACAGCTGGCTTTGCTAATAAAATGCCTCGCATCAGGGCTAGTTGAAATTACCAAATAGTAATTATTTACTTTCAGACGCTTTTGTGAAATCAGACCAAGAAAGCTGCAAAGGCCCAATTTGAGTGTATGGTTGCAGTAGCATATAAGTAATGCACACTTGTATTGGCCTCAAAAAATTTTCGATATGAAACGCATATAGTATAGCAGAAATAGCATCATTACATTGTGGGTGGTTGATTTTACGAGTGCGAGGAGAGAGAGAGAGACAGAGTGAAAAGCCGCTGGAAAGTACAGTGTTTGTCCCAAGTATATTCTTTAAGGCTATTTTCTAGGGAGTGTAGCCCTGTGATAAAACAGCTTTTGAAGGTGGGCAGAAAAGTAGAAAAAAAAGCGTAAGCCCTGTTATCTTATGGGCAGCAGAACCACCGTCTGACTTGGCGCAGTAAAGCCGGTAGTCTTCATGTGCATTATTTGTCCTAGTTTGTCATTTCAATTATCGTCGTCTCGAATGCCTCAGCAATGATTAGTACAGGATTTGTTGCCCGTCGATCTTCCGCAGCCTTGAAGTAGAATTTTGAAGGATACAAAGTGATGCAGCATGTGCATATTACGTTATCCCTCTTGTTTGCGAAGTACCTTAGTATGAAGTTAAGATGATGGCGTGATACGCGCGTAGTATTGACCACTTGAAACTTTTTATAGTCGCTGTACTCGGAAGTTCTTGTTACGCTACTCAAGATGTGGCTTTGCGGTTCTGTTTCCTTCTTGTATGCATTCACCATGCCCTTCATATCATCCTGAAATGTCGGACGCAATCGAATTGAACGCTTTAAGAGATTGGGCAAGAATGCATCTTTAATGTTTGCGCGCGTCCAGCCTTGGGCTTCAACACTTCGCATATAATGAGCTCCAGTGATTGCTTTTTGCTAGCGTAAAGCCTGGGTTAGCGTGCTTTCTCGAAAAATAAAAACACCTAAAAAAGAGCCTTGGACTGCTAGAATCATAATAAGAACTTTATTACTACATTTATGGTAATGTCACAATATTTAGTGGGTATGCATAAGGAGATAAAAGAGTAAGGTACAGTAATAGGACCTTAGACTTGAAGGCTACCGCGTCAGTTAGAAGATTCACGTTTCTTGCGCGGGGCGAAATGCTTTTTGTTTGAATGCTCGGAAGTGCGTGCCTATAAAGACGCCCACAAATGCGCATATGCCAATAACTACTACGCGCTTCTTTTTCTATTGACCTATTTAGGATCAACCTCGTGGCAAGTTTCTGCGAACATCACGTATTTCTGTATCGTGGCACAAAGGTGGAGCTTCACGTGACTATCACTCCCTATTTTCAGGCAACCATTAATGTACAACGTTCCGTCATTCTCTTGCGGTCTTTTCATTTTTCCTAGCGTTGTCCGTCACCATTAAGGCTGCGTCCGCTGGAGGCCCACGATCGTTCTAGCAGCCACCGCTATTACCTTCGCCGCCATTCTTTCTTTGTTTTGTTTTTTGTGTAATCGTCCGTAATATAAAGCGATCGAACTTAGTAACGCTATAACCATAGAAGAAAACAATTATAAGCGCGCAATCATTAGCGGGGCTAAAAAACAATATAGCGACACAAACAAGAAACTAATGTGTCAGACAACGCCGCGAGTCGCAAATCGATGGCAACGAACTTGAGAGAGCGGCGCTGCGTCTCGTTAAAAACTCGTGTTACCGGGGATACGCGAGCGTTCGTGCGTGCGCGTATATAGCTTTCTGTTGCCGGGGTCTTTAACGGACCCGTGTCATAATATAACGGGCCGCCTGAGAATTCGCGCGGAGTAACGGAAATGCTCGTCCGGGCGTGAACTGATAGGAGACGTATCGGAGATCGATAGTTGCTTTTCTTGCGACTGCGGCTGGTATGCCGTGTTTAGAACGCTGTAGTAAATGTTGTCATTACATAAATTGTGAAGCCTATAAATATATAGTTCTCAAGTAAAAAAAGAAAATGAAATACACGCAAGAAGAATGCAAGGAAATGAAGAAGCGGACTTTTATGCAAGACACTCGAAGCTTTTCGGTTTTCGTTTCTTCTAGAAGGGGCGCCTCAAGGTTGCTTTATGGTTAGAGTCCTCTATGACCTTTGAAAAAAAGTGCACGCAGGTTCCCACAGTGTTGTAGTGCTGGCGCAGTAAAACGAACGCTTATTTACACAAGTGTGGTGTTTGTATATTAGCCCGTGTACTTAATAAAGTATACGTTGGCGAAGAGATTGACCCGGCACAATGTTTTTCTTCTCTGGCAATATTTTTACGAAGCACGCGCACTTCATCTAGAAACGCGCCAGCTTGTGGTATCAGTGAAGAGAGATCAGATGGGTGAAATAGTATGGTCCGAGGCTTCATTCATCATAGGAGTATGCGCCAACTGGACAGCGTGATAGCGTCAGTAGTGTGTCATTAGAGCGAGGCAATAACAACGCGTCTCGGCCTTCGCCTTTGCTCTCATCATCAAGGAGCCAATCTGAACTTTGTTTAGCGTAAATCTGTGCCATCGACTACTTTGTCTTACGTTCTGTTCCGCTCTAAAACTTCATGATTAGGACTTTCCTTCTGGGCTTAGTGAAACCTTATCAAAATCTTGTCGTCCTTGAAATCTCAATGAAAACTTTTAATGTCATTAAAACGTTGAAGAACATCCAGATATAAATGTGTCCTATAAGGAGCGGATATTACTTTCCTTCTCAGAAATAAGAATGATCCATATCAGAAAAATGAATGTAGCTTGTGCGCAGTAAACCTTTTTTTTTTTCAGTGCCGGGAAAACGTTCAGAGCGTACGGCAACAGTTGTTTCAAACTCTGGGCTGAGCAAAAGTTAATGATTCAAGCGGACCACTAACATTCATGTCAAGCAGTGGGGCTTTAAGTTTACGCTGTGAAATGGCTAGTTCATATATACTTCATAATTTGCTATGCGTATACTTTAGCAGCCGTGACTCAGGGCAGCGTTATTGAGGCCCATAGTGAGAGTGGAACTCGACAAACGACAAGCACATGCGCAAACTTGCAGGTACTTGTAAGGTTTAAAATGGCGCATGCGCAACTATATACTAGACCGAATGGACGACAACAAGGTCGACCTGCCAACTCAGTGCATCGACTCGACTGACTCGCCAAAACATGAGCTGAGGTTTTTTCATCACTATAATGCATTAGTTCCCACTCCTTACAAGACACTAGGGCCCCGCCGCGGTGGTCCAATGGTTAAGGTACTCGACTGCTGATCATTGGTCGCGGGCTCGAATCGCGGCTTCGGTGGCTACTTTTACGATGGAGGCAAAAAAGCAGCCGCTAGCGCTACTTTTGGGGGAACGTTAAAAAACCCCAGGTGGTCCAAATTTCCAGAGCCCTCCACTAGGGCGTCTCTTATAACTATATGATGGTTTCGAGACGTTAAACCCAATATATCAATCAATCAATTACGGGGAACTAAGGGGTTTATTAGTATAAGGCTTCATATAGCGATTTTAAGCATTGCAGTTCACGCCGGCAAAAAATTGCAAAACTGAAACAAAAGCTTTGTGCTGCAGCCAACTGAGCCCAAATGAAGAAATAAAAAAAAACGTCACTTGCGATACAACTTTTCTTGCCAGTAGAATATAGATGTCCCGATCATGAGCACGTGTGAGCGCCACCATCAAATGGCAAAGAATGCGCGAAAATTAAAGGCTTTGTGAACTCGAGCGCTAATTTAATGCGCATTTGAGATGCAAACCGGGCACAATTCCGTTAAAGGTTCAGTGGGCATCAAATCAATTTGCAACTTTGCAGGGACACCTCCAGAAGGTTATCTTGAAAAGTGTGTAATGGATTCAGACAAGTTCGTCTTTATCACCTATTCATACCGGTGCAATCATTCTTGAAAGTGGGATTATAGGCCTCATAGATTATGCACCCACGCTCGGAAGAGGCGCCTAATAGCGTTATTGTAACTCATGCGCTTGTCAAGCTTCACGGGTCGAGTACCTGTTTTCGCACTTATCCCGGCGTACAAGGTACAGTGTACCTTGTACGCCGGGACCACTTGGAGAAAATAAGGGGGGAGAGGGAAACATTGGGGGGACGGTGAAGTTTTGGATATCAGGAAATATTCAGAAACATTGAACCTGAATCGCCCTATGTAGTCTATGCATGAGGTAGCGGGAAACTTCGCAAGAGAAGCAGCCGTTGTGATGGCTGCGAAAGGACACTCATACACTTTAAAAATAAAGTTACTAAAGTTCAACGTGCTAAAGTCATAGAGTGACTGAAAGACGCCATACGTAAAGGTCTTAGAAGAAATCCTGGCTCCTCAATCACAATAAAAGTTTCTTATCCATGTTGATGTTTTCATGATAATGTGGTCATTGTGGTCAGCAATGAAATCCGCGACTTGGTACAGTGGAGCAAGACAGTCAGACAAAAACAAATAATGCAAGGCTTCATTCAAATCATGCATTCTGCCAGTGGTAAAGTTCTTAGAATATTCATCATCTGTCGAATATTAATTTGCTATTGCTTCGAGCAAATCACGTATGTGGGCTCTTCCTCTTATTCACCTCCAACTACATAAAAAAGTTAGCGGTCTAACATCTTTTTAAGGTTACAATGGCCTCCAAATGACAGTCACAACTATAAATTAGCATTTGGATCAAAAGAGTGTTCCGTGGCTGTGCTTTCACCTGCATTGCTTACATTACAATTACTTCTAATAACATCACCTATACTTCTGTTGGCATCATTGTCTGTTATTTCTCATCCATACCTGCACTATTGTGGCACGCAGCTGTCATAGCACTGCCGCTACGCTACAAAATGTCACCCAAAATGTACTTGATGCAACATGAACATGAACGAGCACTAGATCGGGGCTTCTTGCTGATTTCCGAAAGAATCGGGGTGGAGTCAGCATGTGGTGTTTTCTTTATTATGTACTTTAAACCGGCTCTTTTACGGAGAAAACTGTTGTGATATCGCAACAAGGGTCGCGTGCGCCATAGTTGCCCGCCGCCGCAGGCGTCTGTTACGATTATCGCGCAAAAGTAGGCAAAGTTTAAAAAAAAACACCAAGAACTCAATAGGATTCTAACCCAGGTCTTCTGCGTGCCATATTAGTATATCAGATAACATGCTTTAAACTCCGCTGCAAACTGACCTTAGGCAGGCTTTATGTCGGAAAAGAAATCGCGTTAGTTTGAGTGATAGAATTTGAGTGCTCCAATTCATTACAAAAGCTCCAAGCACAATTCTTCGTCGTCGTCAGCCACGCCATCAAAAATATTGCACAGAAGTTCTTCCAAGTGTATAGCTGGTACCATGCTTCTCCGAAGAATGACGAGGAATGGCATATTCACGTATCCCGACTGCAGAAAAATAATGTGGGTAATGGCGTAGTAGGTACCCTGCAAGTGTGCTTGAAAGGCCTGAAAGTCTCCTGAAAGGCCGCTTTTCAAGCTTCCGCCGTCACTGTGTAGCGCGATAGTGCAGGCCTTGCGTTGATCAAATATATCTTGAGCTTTGGACTCACTCGGTCTCAGACTCACAAAAGGTTTCCAGAGCCGGACTCATTCGGACTCACACTAACAAAAATTTTCTTTAGCCGAACTCATTCGGACTCAGACTCACCTAAGCATTACCCTCCCGGACTCACTAAGACTGAGACTGACTGCTCGATCTGAGACTGAGTGAGCCCGAGTGAGTCGACTCATAAGTCCGTCAGCCAAGAATTACCTTCTTCGACCGTGGTGTGAATGGTATATAACACCAATATCTCACGTAATCGGTGCTCTTTTGGTGTCGTTTGACGCAGCGTCTTCGAAAACGAGTTCTGAGTACTTTCATACCAGCAAGGTAATTTTTCTTGGAAGAGTTGACCTCATACAATATTTTATTCAGGAAATTCTCTGGATGACATGGTGGGGGACGACAAGGCACCCCCTTACGTAATTAACCCCTCTAATTAATATTGAAACAGGGTATGAACAACACTGTTTTGGAATACCTGTGAGTAGACATGAACAAAAACGTGAATTTGGGTGAGACTGATAGTAATGCTGAAGATTACAAGATAGAACCTTAGGTTGGCAAAATAAAGTTTAACTCACTCAGACTTACTAAAGAAATATATTTTGCGTTTCGGACTCACCCAGACTCACACTCAAAAACATTTTCTCCAACAGAACTCGCACGGACTCTGACTCACAAAAATATTACTCACCCCGGACTCACTCAGACTCAGACTCATGGCTCAATGTGAGTCTGAGTGAGTCCGAGTCAGTCGACTCATGAGTGAGTTCGCTGACCTACGCAACCATAAATAGTTTCATTCACTTCGGTGCGAGAGGCATGTAACTTGATTCTAAAAAAGCGAACTCATGAAGTCATTAAAGTTCAGCAACGGAGACGTCATATACAGATAGGGCCTGCTGGGACTTTAACGTTCGTATTGCCGAAACGGAGAAAACTATAAAAAAGCTATTTCAATCTCCCCGAACACTATTTCACGGGGCTTGGTTTGACGAGCTCTTTGGGGTATATATCAAGCTTCTATGAGCACGGTGTAATGCTTCCTCATGGCAACGTGATTCGAAAGAAAGTACCCAGCATGCATTGCATTACGTAAAAGTACGGTCTGGCTAATCATAGACATGCATAGTCACACAGAGATTGACTCAGGGATAGGGATATTGAAATTTCGAAGCAGTCCGAAGAATTGTTGCATGCCCTTACTTTATTTAAAACAGTCTCACTTAGACTAATCAACAGAGAGCCACGACGATTACCATCACTTTTTGTTGTTGTTGCGTTTGATTACCTTTCCAAGTGATTGATTGATTAATTGATTGATTGATTGATTGATTGATATGTAGGGTTTAACGCCCGAAAATCACCACATGATTACGAGAGACGCCATAGTGGAACACTCCGGAAATGTCGACCACCTGGGGTTTTTTAACGTGCACCCAAATATGAGCACGCTGGCCTACAGCATTTTCGCCTTCATAATTTATGCAACCGCCGAAGCCGGGATTTGTTCACGAGACCTGTGGGTCAGCAACCAAGTACCTTATCCCCTAGACCACCGTGGTGGGGCTAAGTTTCCAAGTGGACTCTTCCCCACCGTGCATTCAGTTTAACAGGGACTCATAGATGCTAAAAAAAATGTCCTCAGAATGTTCATCGCGAAGACACGGCCCTGAGAAGTGTAGAGAAAGGTTAAAGTTAATGAAGGAGGAAGCAAGAAAGAGAGAGAGGGTAAAAAGACAAGAACCGAACAGACGCGTATGCAGTCGTCTTTCTTCTTTGCCAGCCAATCTCCATCAGCAATCGCGCTTTCTAATCCTTTCGAGATTCTTAATTAAAACGCCAAGGTGGAAGCCGAGAGAAGAGAAAGGGGGTAGCTGGTTGGTGTCGACAGCGTAACACCTTTTAATTGCTCCGTGACGTCGAGAGGGGGTAAAGGCTGGCTGCGGCACGCTCAAAGCACTGGCACCACTGCCCGACTCTTCAAGTTGCGCTCGTTGAAACGTCTCTAGCTTTTACAGCGCAGTCGGCCACGCTGGTAATTGTCTCGAGACCATTCACAGAGCTGTCGCACAGCGTACATCTCAAGGAGCGCGAAAAACAAAAGAGATATAACGTCTGATACAGTAAGTTAGGAAATGTTAAATCTTTCGCTAGGCCGCGGTGGCCACGAAAGCGTTATTTACTCAGAAGCGGCGAACACTTCTCTTCTTTCGCCACCATGAACATACACTTCTCCACTTACTCTTCTCATATCGATTGCCTCGGGAAACTTCTTGGATTTCCTCAGCCGTTTTGCTTTGTTTTTTGCTTCTCTCAATGAGAAGTGCGAAATTCAAAAGTGAATGTCGTGATGTACGGAGGTGAGTGTTTCTCCTTTGAAGAAAGGCAGAAAATATAGAAAAATATTCCATGTTACTGGGTCAATTTCTCGACTACTCTCTCTATGAGCGTCTCAGCCAAAGAGGCTCGAGAATGAGCTGCGTTAATTAAGGGCAGGCGTCCGAAGAGACGCTTTTTCCGCTTGCGGTCCTGTGGGAATTAATTCCCACGGGCTTATTGTCTTTCCTCTGGGAGGTCTTTGCGCCGGCGAAAGAGCTCGCCCAGGGGCTGCTTTAAGGGACGACATGTTCTTTTATAAGATGAGGCAAAAAAAAATGTTTGCGCTTGGTATACCCAACACGGCTACCGCGACAGCCGGAGGCTCTTGAGCGCGCTGGCTTCACACGGAGAGTAGAGGATTTCGCTCCTGGAGTGAACCACTCGTGACGGAGGAAACCAATCAATCAACATTATTGTTTCAAGCAACTACAGCGAATTTTTCTACGACTAAACTAAAGGCATTGATGATAATTGATATGTGAGATTTAACGTCCAAAAACCATGATGTGATTATGAGAGACGCCGTAGTGGAGGGCTCCAGAAATTTTGACCCCCTGGGATTTTTTTAAGTGGACCCAAATCTAAGCACATGGGCCTCAAACATTTCCGCCTCCATCAAAAATGCGGCGACCACGGCCGGGATTTGAACCCGCGAGCTGCGGGTCAGCATCCGAGTACCTTAGACACTAGACCACCGCGGCGGGGCAGCAAAATTTTTATCTGCACATAACTGCGCGATATGCTTTGTTGTCAACTCATACATGAATTATTAAAAGAGTAAGTTTTATTTTCTGGTCAAATAAAAGCTTTTGAATGGAACAATTAGAAGTCCGAGTGAAGTATTCTTTTGCAGCAATACGCCCGATGAATCTCAGCATGCACCTTTTCTCTGATATTAAAGCAATCGTAATAGTATCTGAGATTTTTAATGTTACAACCGTGATAAATATGTGACACACAAGAGCGGAGGGCTGCGGAAAATTTGACCATCTAGTGTTCTTTAACGTGCACTTACCTCGCACAGTAGAGAGGATTCTGACACTTCGCCTCCATAGAGAAATGACCCCCGCGGCCGGGACCCAAGCCACGATTTTCGGGTCGTAGTCGCTACGCGATCACGGTGCCCTTTTCAACACAATCGTGCAATTGTTGCTTGCAAACTTACGCATTACCGCGCGTTGGAGTGGCACCTTGAAGCAGCTGTAACATATGGGGGTGCGCCTATCTACATGCACATAGTCACGAAAAAAATATTAATGGAGCCTACAGGCAGTGAAACGTGTTTGCCAGGGCATAGGTCATATCCGAAATCAAAGCAGCGCGTCCGTATCTCTGGGAAGACTTCAAGCCACGGGGCGAAACGGTAGCGCTTTTCTCTTTCAGTCCTTTCATTGGCCAGTTGTTTTCACTAATATAAACAATATTTGACTTTCACCTGCTTTTGCGAATTGTTTTGCATCAGAAGAAATTTCTGAATACGTGCTCAGCGTTCGATAATCAGTTGCTTCATAAGGTTCAGCCCACAATATAGAAATGAAAACTTACCATTAGATTGAGCTAACCTACCTTCTAAATGTAGAAAAAGCGCTCTTCTAGACTTCAAACACTATAATAATGTGCTATATGTGATATTGTCACTTATCATGTGGAGTGTAGGAATAATTTATTTTACTTGTAATAGTTATTTTTTGCTACATCTCAGTGGTAATATAGATAAATTGTTGAGGAAAATTTCGCTAAAATAGCATAAAGAAGAACACGGTTGCCAGGGATGCTCAGGTAAATAACACTGAAATAATTTCAATTAATATTAGTCCTAGATGAGATCTGTGCTCACAGTAGTGTTGAAGAACACGTTTATAATATAACGCGATTAAGTCACTCTGTGTTAAAAAACTATTTTCCAGCCACTTCCATATTAGGCCAACCCTTGAGATACTGGAGTATAAAAATACAAATTGGTGCCGACAGCAGTACAGTCTTGCAATGGAGACAGTTTTCTTCGGCGAATTCGGCCTGGTAAAGTGATTGATGCCCATAGATCCCATTGATATGTGGGAATCTGCAAAGCGATGCTTTCGTTCAACAGTCAATGAAGGGGCACAAATATGACCATAATCTGGATATTATTTTGAATTATCTCCATCACGTAACTGTCAGGTAAGGCGACAAGAACCGCGAACCTTTCATTCTTTAAGGTCCTGCAGTACTTTTCCAAATAATCATCCAGTGGCTTCATTAGAAGAACTTATTAATAAACTGCCGCCAAAATTATTAGAATCAGTCCAGTACGAGCGGAGTTGCAGGAGTCAGTCACACGCTTCAAACACCTTCTCTCTCCTTTCGTACTAGTCAACGTGCTGAAAGCTATGCAGAGAGAGGTATGACAACTTTTCGCCAGCGTGCGTCATGACTTTGAGCACTTTCTTTAGGCACTGCGCCGTGCTCCCGACCGGGCTGCAGAAATTAGGTGCCTTTCTCCTCTTCTAGCCACTACCACTACCACCATTTTCTTTGCTTCTGCTTTCTCTTTTATAACGCACGACACTTTCAGCGTGTACGCGAGCACGTGAGCGGCCGCGGTTCGGAATCCTCTGGCCGCCGCGGTAACTATGCGGCTCACGACATTCAAATCAGGCAATAGCCGTGGACTTGATATTTGTGGCATCATTCGCCGAGAGAAGAGGCAACAATTTTCAGCTGATTAGGAGAATTACTCGCGTGCGGCGCGAGAATCTGAAAGACGTGTTTTCAGGAGCCTCGATTACCGATCAGCAACGTTTTGTGACTATGCTAAAAAAAGTGCTTGAGGGCCTATTTCAAAGCGGTACCAAGCACTCTTTACATGTATCATGTTAGGGGTTTCATAACGCTTTGTACACACATAAGGCTGCAGAAGGAATGATGTAACGGTATACGTGCTGGGCTCCTGCGTTGTAGTAAAATAGAAGGAACCTAGTGCATGTAAATATTAGCTGCCATGGAAATTGAGCGATTTCACTTACCTAAAGCCTCAAAGGGTACGAATTGTCTTTTTGATGAAGGTATTAGAAGATTGAACTTATGTTACGCTTAGAATTATAGTTAGTACAGTGCGTGATACTGGCGCCATGGTTTTCTCGACATGAGCTGTACACTGCCTAATTGTGAACAGAAACAAGAAGGTTTTATTGCTTAAGTGTAATTACCTGTTAGGCGAGCCAATACATGCTTCAAGTTCATTATCTGCTTCAAGCACATCATCTACCTTAAATATAGCCAACGTGAAACATTTTTAAGAAAGCGAGAAACCTTCGCAAGAGCAATACGATCCCACCGCTCATTGCACCATGGCCGAGTGGGTGAAATAAATGCGACAGAGCAGGAAGATATGGCGTCGCCAGCCCAGCTTTTCGTCACGGCGTCGCCACGACTCGAGCAACCCTGTGACGCCCGTGGAGCCTGCACTCTGTTTTCTTCGTTTGTTCTGATGTGCAACGTTTGCCAGTGCACCTTCATAACTGCACGCAATTTTTACCGCAGTTCCCTGATACCGTGCCAGAAAAAAGTATGAAACTGTCACTGCCACTCACGCAGCGTTAGCCACCGCCTCCCACTCTCTTTTCCTTCTCCCTTCACCCTCCGATTTCTATAAAAAAGATAAACCTGGCTTTTTTAAAAAAAAAGAAAGTAGGACATTGGGTCCGTTTCAGAGCCGTGGGTCGTGTGACCTGGCGGTGGTGACAGCGTGGCGAGAGTTAGTGGTGACGCGGGGAACGTCTTGGGCTCTTGTTTTTTTTTTTAGTTTTTCGACAGAGTTTTGACATCTGTGAAATTGCGAAGGAGAAATAATAATTCCCGCAAAATTTCGCAACAACTTCAACGCTGTAGGGAGGTTCCTTCGCAAGTTCGTGAAGGTCCCGGTATAGCTTTGTAAATAAGTTATCACGTTTCAGTAAATAAAAATGCCTGATTACCCAATTGTTAAAGTTAGTCTTTGTTTATAGATCATCAATATTGAACGCGTCCAATGATACCTAAGTGTGATGTCACCAAGATAGGTAAGTGCTCTAAATAAACAAACGTACTTGACATTCCTACGAAATGATGTTTACAAAATTGCTGCGACAGATGAAGCCCTAGCACACGTGGTTTCATTTTTCTTGTTCACTGTATAATCGGTGTTGCTTGAAAAATAGCAAA
The DNA here is from genome assembly GCA_013436015.1 of Rhipicephalus annulatus. NCBI lineage: Eukaryota > Metazoa > Arthropoda > Arachnida > Ixodida > Ixodidae > Rhipicephalus > Rhipicephalus annulatus. Next base: position 657,353 of record WOVY01010272.1, on the reverse strand, counting down.
TCAGCTAAGGAGGCGAAAGAACACACGCGAAAATTATTTATCGGAGAAACGCATGTGCGGGTGTCCCTTTTTATGTTTAGTGTAAACGCGAAAAGATACACCGACAAAGAAAAAAAGAACACGTGGTGGCACCCTTTCTTTTTTACACATGCATTTCCTCGGCCAGACGGGTTGCCAATAAACGCTGAATTTCATCAACCTTCTGATCTCCTCAAAACAAAAAACAGCTGTTATAGTGTAACAAGATAGGGAATATTTCACTAGGCTAAGCCTTCTAGTTAATTTTAAGGGATCTATACTTCGAAGACTTTCCATGAATGGTTCCATATTTTTTCTTGGCAGGCTCACAGCCGACAGCACTGCAAAAATTTTGCTACTCACTTGAAGGCTTACTTGCAGTTACGGCTGCGTTATAGAAGTCTACTGAATCTCTATCGCCAAGGCACAAATTAACGAATATGCCTGGAAGAATAAAATCTAATGGCTGTCCCCTCAGGTAGGTCCGAAGCTGCATAGGTAAAGCGAAGTGACAATCACGTATTGTTTCCAATTTCGTCTGCTCAATAGTCACCCGCCAGAGTAGCCTGTTATGGTGTGCGTCGGCTGTCCCGAAGGTAGTGGGATCAAGTTTATCCAGAATGACCTCGTTGTTATGGCGAAACGGTTGACGAAATGCTGGATGCATGTGTTTTTAAATTTCGCGCAAATCGAAGAACAATAGATGGTTGAAGTTTTGGAAGCCCTTCACTAAGACGTTTCTCGTAATCATATAGTAGTTTCGGGACATGAAACCCAAAGAATATTATGTCATATAGTTTTTACACACGTGCCTAAATGTCAATATGCAGGCGTTTTGCTTCTCAAGCCTACTGCAGAAATTTTTCAAAAGTCGTATCACGTTCTGACCCCGTGGGCATGTTACTCTTTTTCAACATCGTCTGTTATCTTTCTGAAGATCTTTCGATGTTATACTGTTCCTCATATTTTTCTTTGTTTGCTGTCATTCTGGTGTCATAAGGACATGTTCTTTGGAGCGTGAGAAAGCAACGTCTCTGCTGCTAGAGTGATGAACGACTCCGCACTTCTCGCATGTAGTCTCAACAGCCATATGAATGTGCGTAGTCCTACTCTCGAGCTTTTTTTCTTTCTCTCGATATTCTCGGAGAAACAACTACGTGGTGCCATTATCAAGGTAGTGAGTCCTTTGTAAAAAAAAACCGATTTGTCGCAAAAAAATCATTTGATAAAATGCGAATGATGTTGAACGTATATTAAAATATCGTATGCAATCGTCATGAAGATTTTTCGATGTTGTGCCTTTTCGTATAATCTTTTTTTTTCTGCTGTCCTCCCAGTGTTGGGAGCCAGCGAACGGTCCGCCAAGCTCGCACCTATGATTTATGAATTTCGCGCTCCATGCAACCGGCAGTGCTGAAAGGGAAAGTCTGTTTGCACCAAACGAATTAGGGGTCATGGGACTTCAGAAGAATTGTCACGTACGATTCCATACCAACCATTTGTATTAAATACAGTCTTCGGCTAGGCATTGGATCACTGCCGCGGATTTATCATCGTCAGTTAATTGCCCCTGGGTTCTCATTGTGTCTCCAAGACACTATACTGTCAGTGCCAGGGTGAACAGTGATGCACGTGCCACTCTACTAGTGACATCACACGTGTATTTTCGCCCAATTCACAGGACATCAAACTGTTGTGGCACAAATGAACTCTCGCGTGTTAAAATTCTCGTTGAGTGAGTTTTCGTTTTGTCACAAACGTTCCTGATAATCTCCGAAATTTTCTATTTCTCTGGGTTACATTATACATATAGCACAATACAGCTATAGACCTTTCAGTCACGGCATCCAGATTGTGGACTCGAGCTTCAAGTGCGTGTCACACGCCACCTGTTTTTTTTTCATATGACTTGAAACTCAGTCTGCGCATTTCTGCATGCTTCCTGAGAGGACAACTAGCGGTCATTTATTTTCATTGTGCTCCATACAGCTCCGCAGGAGCACTTTGATAGAGACAATGTCATGTTCGATGATTGCCTGTCATGCTTCGGTCCAGGATCAGTGTGAAAAGTATTTCTTCCCTGTTTGAAACGAATACAACAAAAACAAGCTGTGTATTCACTTTGGGCCTAAGAGCTGATTTTTTAGGCAAGTACTGAAGTTGGTTGGTGGCCGAAAATTAGATATATAAATGCACACTCATTAGTTTTATATAGTGAAACTCACACAAAACAACAGATTCATTCCTTCTCTTTATTGAAATTTAATTGTGAGTGCCTTGGAATTATGCCATGCGTATTTAACGCGTTTCTGACTATGGCATCTAAATTCGTGTCTGAAGGGGGGAAAAAGTTGTTTTCAAAATCAGCTCATCCTGAACTACGCAGCTGTCAAAAATTATGGGCGAGCAGTAATGCAGAACGCTGCGAAATTTGTGAACAAACTACATATATAAGTGTATCTTGGCTTGTATTCGCAGGCAACTTCCCCGGTGTAGATTCTTTGGTATCTACGGGTAAACTATGCTAATCTTGTTTCCAGTTTCAGGATTGACTGAAATCGTCTTCGCTGCTTGAACGCCGAAAACGGAAGTTCGAGAACATTGCTTATATACCTGCTTTTCACCATGTACTGCTCCCTTTGCTAATGAGCCTTCTCTATTGCTTACCACCAGGCCTTGCGCACGATTTTTGGGTAATAAATGCTTATGAATGTGAGTACTGGCCTACGCGAACTTCGATAGTGGCACCCGTCGCTCTCAAAGCATGCAGTAACAAACGCCACTACACTATTGCAGCATGCACGATTTACGTGCTTGGACACGTGGCTGCTATCATGCTTGAATAAACCGACGCGTATAGTTTGGCGCACTGCGAAAGAAATGAAGGAATAAATGTATAAGTTTCCCTTACTGATCTTAGCAAAACAGCGTGAAAGACGAGCGAAACAGAGGCACACACACAACAGACAAAACGCTGTGGAGTGCCTCTGTCGTCATCGTTTTTCGTGGTGTTTTCCTGAAATATGTTAGACCAACCAGCCGACCAGTTGGCCCTTTGGCTTACTGAATACTTTCTCTCACTTTTTTTCCTTATGACTGCACAATCGAGCGCACTGAAGTGCCTCATAGCTGCAACCTCCAGAACGCTCCATGCATCTCCATTCTGCTTTACCTCGTTCCAACGCTGCCTTAAATTTCGTCCCATATTTGCGTTTCCCAACTGCGAACTCCTTTGTTGAGTCTAATGCTCGCTTTGTTTTCGTCAAGTGCTCCTTTTTTTTCTTTTTTTTGGACCCAGTGCGTCTCTTTACGTTCACTGCCAGCGAGCTTGTTCTTCTGATCTATTTTATTCCTCCCAGCAGCTTCGCCTCTCTCTCTGACTCTCCCCATCGCCCGTCTCTCTCTCTCTCTCTCCCATTCTCGCCGAGTCTACCCAGCAGCACGCGCATGCGACAGGCTCCCTTTTATTCCATTGTCTTTCCATTATCAGAACAGATTGCTTTTGAGCTCCCCTCCAACTTCCGCCTTTTCTTCCGTCTCTCCCGGGTCCTTTGTTTCTATGGAGTTGTACTCCACCATGCCTCTTCTTCCCCCTCTCTCCACCACTTTATTCTCGATCCACTTTTAGGTTCACCATATCAAGGCCTACCTCTTTTGTTCCACTGGCCTTCCTTCTTTCTTACCCCTACTTTGATCTCTCCATGTCTCTGGCGGATTCGGTAAGCAATGTTCATCTATTACTTTCTATTACTGCGGCTTTTCCCCCTCTCTGGTCTTCGTTGTTTCTCGTATTTAACGCTATTTTTCTTGTTTCTATATCTCTTTCGGCGCAAGCACACTGATGGCTCTTGGTTGAGAGCTGCGAAACGCGTCTGCTCATTTCATTCCGCGGCTATTTGTCTTGAGCTATTCGTATTTTCATGCCATTATTCGTAGTTACTTTTCCTTTTTGCTTAACAATGCTCCCCATTTTTGACACGGCGCGTGTTTCTGTCGTTTTTTTTTCTCCACTACCTGAAAGCGAACTATACAAAAAGGTGAGGCATTTAGCCAGAATTATACAGATCAAATAGTTAAAATAAAAACAGAGAAGTAAACGGCAGGGCAGTTCTTTGTTTCTCGGGGTCAGAGCCAGTACATTGGACTAGGGACCGTAAAAAAGCAACATTTGACTGTAGCGCTAAATACACTCATACGTACATAACAAACACGCATACGCCCTCTTTTTTTAGAAAGAGTGCAGCCAAAAAAATAAAAAGACGCAATTTTCAACTTGGATTTCGCTTGGAGGTGCATGCGTTCCCAACGCAGTGAGCTTGTTTTACCGAGACCCAAGTGTATGTGCGGCCACGTAAAAGGGCGAAGAATGAGTGATCATACAAGAGAGCACAAAAGGCGCATGGGAGCACGCAATTCACTGAGCGAAGAAAAACCATTAGTCAGCTCTTGAGAACAAGCTGGCCCACCAGTAGGAATGAACGAACGCAAGAACAAAAGAGGAGACGCCTATCTTAATTACCCGAACTCTTGGAGGCAAGATAAGATGAAAATGACAGCCTTTTAACGTTTTGGATGAAGATAGTTGCCACGGAAGGCTGTGAATAGACGCTGAAACTTTAAAATACTTCAAAATATCGGTTGGTACGTTCGTGCGTTTATAAACAGCGTTTTTGAAACAATTGGACAAAAGGGGCCAACGTTGTTTTTCTTTGTTTGGCCTGAATAAACACCGCGGTGTATCTTCTAGTGAGAAAATAATTGCTTTCTCGTGCCTTTTGAAACGAAGGAGATGACATCTGGGACTTGGAGTTTTTGTAGTTCTTCATATAAGTCACCTGATTCCCATAGCTGCTTCATGCGAATTAAAATTTGAAGGAGGTTCTGATTGTTAAAGAGAACTGCACTGAGTATGGATACACTGAGTACAAAGTGTTCAGCAACATCAATACAATTGGCTGAGAAGGAAAAAAAAGAAATGGTTTTGACCTCCGAGTCGTCATTGGCTTTTGCATAAGGTACCTTTTCCCTTTTACCGTTCTGTGTGCAGAAAGACAGCCAGCTACAATGTTCTCTTTGCGTTGGTCCAATATATGTAGCCACACTGGTGAACTTGAGCTCGCAAGTTCTTTTGTGATGCAAAAGCACTCGTGTAATGAATCTTTGGCCGTTTTTAGAACAACTCGGATGGATGAAGTTGTTGGGAAACAATGCTCCCGCGTCAATTATTTATGGAGTGCACTGGACATCAGGGACTCCAAGCCACGTAACATTAAAAGAACGGCTGTGAAGCAGATCTAATTAGAAGATCCGAAGGGCTTAGACATCCACCCCACATTGCCACGGTACTGGTTGGTCTTGAATGCACGAAGGCGCTTATTCCCATGGTTCTCTTGGCCACTAGTATACCAGTTTCACTAGTGGTATATCATGTTTCTGATGCGGCTGGAATTTCTGTTTACGTTCTTTTTTTTTCTGGAAATCGACCCTGTTTCTGGCAGTGGTAGTATGTGCGTGCATGTGCGTGTAGGTCTCGGTGTGTGCGTCAGTGACTTACGCGCGCGCGCACAGAGTGAGTGAGATTGACTTTATCAAACATACTCTGAGGAGGCTGAAAAGGGGCCATTCGGATACATACATACATACATACATACATACATACATACATACACATACATACATACTACATACATACATACATACATACATACATACATACTACATACATACATACATACATACTACATACATACATACATACAGAATAAACTTTTATTTGAGTAAACGCATTGTGCGCCCAAGGTAGGCGGCCTCCTTATTGCAGCGGCGGGCCTTCGCACTCTCCCGCGCCCGTTGAACCAAGCTGCGCTGATTAGTCAAGCCCGGGTCTGGTAACTGGGCGTCCCACTGCTCTTCGGTTAGTGTAGTGGCTCCAGGACTTTGTCTGCATACCCATACCATACGGAATAGGATCTCTAGCACATCACAGAGCTTGCAGTTGTATGAGTACTCGGTTTGTGAGATGCGGTGAAGCAGCGTGCCGTGAACGTAGGTGCTAGTTTGCAGCTTCCTGAGGGTTACTCTTCGCGAGTCAGGCTGGGGTGAGGTGGTGGATAAATTCTTCTTTTTAACCTGTAATGCTGCGTTATATTGTATATTTAGGTGCATCTTCTTTTCTTCTTAGCGCGTCTTGTGGGATGGCCCGGTGAACATCAGCTCGGGCGAAATCGTTAGCTGCCTCATTTCCCATCAGGGACTCGTGACCTGGAGTCCAAACGATGTACGTGTCTGGTACATTCGTCTTTGCGGCGGTGGTTATAACTCCTAAGGCTTGCTTGGAATTCTTCCTATCTGATAATTTTGACAAGCTGCTTGCGAATTGGTTAGTATTACTGCTGTGTCAGTACAGGTTGTGACTGCTAGCGCTATCGCCGTTTCTTCTGCCGTGTCGATTTCTGTAGTTACGATGCTAGCTGCCGCTCTCTCTTTGCCATCGCTGTCAACTACGCTGACAGCATGTGCTCGGATTCCTGGATATTTACTGTATCAGTGTATCTTGTGTGCGGATTGCGACCGTGATTTTGTCGGAGCTTCTGTATTCTGGCTTTTCTTCTTTAGAGATGACAGGTAGGATGAATATTTCGTGGGATGCGGGCTACTGAAATGTCCTGTCTAATTGTTGCTGGAATATTTCTTTTCTCATAACATTGTTGCATTGCTTCCGAATAACCCAATCTTCTAAGTGTCACTCGCCCAGTTTCAGTTAGTCTAAGCCATTCGAGTTGAGTTACCTTGTGTGCTTCGACGAGCTCCTCCAAGGTGTTGTGGAGGCCTAAGCGCAGCAGTCGCTGCGTGGAAGCACATTCATAGATTCCGTGGCAGTTTTGATGGCCTTTCGTAAAAGGGTACTCAGTTTTTGAATTTCAGAATTCTTGAAATCCAACTATGGGGTTCCATAAGTAATTTTGCTCGTTCTGAGTGCTTGGATCAGTTTGATGATGCCGTGTTCTTTCAAGCCGTGTCCTTTGATTGATACCCGCCGTACAAAGTGTGCAACTTGCGTCATGGTTGTTTGAAGCTTTGGTAATGTGGCTGCGCCCGATCCGTCTTTGTGGATGTCTAGACCCAGGACTTTGGGGGATTCCACTTTAGGGATTGGCACTACATTCTACCAAAGCTTTGGTTCTGGGATTTCACCTGTTTGCAGCCTCCCCCTTGTTCTGGTTTTCAACAGAAAAAGCTCCGACTTTCTGACGCACGTGTGAACCCACAAGAATTAAGGTAATTTTCTGTGCGGGGCATGAGGGCATCCTGTTGAGCTCCTGAAGAGCCACCGGTTGTCCAGGTGATTACATCATCTGCATAAAGGAGGGCGTTTCTTATCCCATGTATTCCTTTCAATATATTCGGAAGTTTCATCGTGGCAATATTAAAAAGGAGTGGCGAGAGGACAGAACATTGAGGGGTTCCTCTGTTTCCCATTTCAAACTAATCTGATTTCAGAGTGCCAAGGCGCACTGCTGCTGTTCTGCCGGTAAGAAAGTTTTGTACGTAGATTTAAGATATACTTAAAAGCATAAATGTCAAGATCGCTGGATGTAGTAAAAATCTTCTATCAAGCGAATCAATTGTCGGTTAACTAAGGTTGACGAATTATTCAGGTATTTTTAAGTGTGATAAATTACTTAGCTTTCTGTAGACGCTTTGAGTGTTTTTATCTATATATCTATCAGCCTACGTCTGGGTGTTCCCGTCATCACTTCTTCAACTTGGGGTAAGCCAAAGTTAGTATGGAAGCCTAAGAAAGTTTGACGAATATGACTGTCTAGTCATGATATGAATAATCTGAGAGTCCTGTTGCGTACGACGCCAAACCCTTTCCTCTAGACATGTATGGCACAAACTCATATACCAAGGGCCGTGGTATGCGCGTATGCGCCTCCTGTGTTTCACAGTTTCTATCTACCAAGAAACGGCAGAACAAACCGTGGTAAGCTTAAAGCGAAGGCATTGAAAATACCGACATTGGCAGCAAAGAATGCAAAGATTATAAGTTAAGGCTTCAGCAGGAATCGATCTCAAGCATTTTGTGTGACAATCAAGTATTCTACCACAGAGGCACGCCAGGTTTCGGAACTCTTAAGGGAAAAAATAGGCAGATTCCACGTACAGTGAAAATCGATGATATGCGAAGCACGAATGAGAAACGTTGATATGCCACTTTAAAATCAGCACAACGTTACGAAGCGTACGTAAATTATTCCGTACATGACTTTTATGTCATGATTATCATGTTTGGAACTTGTTATTTACCTTTGTCGGCGCTTCACGTCCCGTAATAGCAGATTTGGTATATGTGGAGCTAGCAAAACGACCAAGAGCATGCTATGAGCGTAGCTTGTAGTCTTGTTTGACACGCATATCATATTTATTATGTTTGCATCAGTCATATACCTTCGTCATTCATTCACGTCTCGTAATACCAAACTTGCTATTGTGAAGCTAGCGAAACGGCCGTGAGCGCAATATGAGCTTGGTATGTTGTCATGTTCATACATGGAACGCTTGTTATGATTACCATGTTTGCACCAGTCCAGATACTTTCGTCATTCATTGACGTCGTGTAACACCAAATTTGGTGTTTGCGAAGTTGTGAATTGACCACGGACTGCCCTATTAGCGTAGCATGCAGTCATGTGTTACATGACAAGCATGACATGATTATCATGTTTCGACGTGTACCATTTACCTATGTCATCTATTCGCATCACGTAAAACCCAATTTCGTATATGGGAAGCAAGTGAAATGGCCGCGAGCAGCATCATGAACGTGGCATGTAGTAGTGTTGTTCACATCAGACGCATGTCATGATTATTGTCTTTGCATTAGTCAAATACCTTCGTCATCCGTTCACGTCTCGTAATACCAAATTTGGTATATGCTGAAGCTAGGCAAACGATCGTGAGGCCACCATCATGAGCGTGGCGTGTAGTCATAAATCGCATGACCTACATGTCATGATTTCGCATTAGGGTCTGTCCCTTTAAGTTCGCAATGCAGTCATGTCATACCATACCAGCTTCGCAATGTGTCTTGTGAACGAAACCACCACAAGAGCAGCAAGAGACTGAAATGTAAATCATGACAAACATATCGTGAGTTTCATGTTATGACTACTCACTTATGCTCGTCATACAGTCATGTTATGCCATACCAATTTTCAGTATCAATATCATTATTTAAATGGCCAGGAGAACTAAAAGTCATATAGGCAGCCAGATAGATAGATAAACAGATACACTTAAAGTTGCCTAAGTTCTATAAGGAATGCTTCTCATTTAGAAGGTCATAATAAAGCGTGATGTAGGTGAAACTTCAGTGGTGGTTGCAGTGCTGGTCTATACAATTTTATAAACATTATTCATTGACACGTATGATAAATCCGTCACGTCGGGTTAACGTATATCGTAGTTAAGGCCGTCCGCTGAAGTTGGTTTACATAGCACTATCTAGGGCTAGCATCCTCGCAAGCACAATGGCTACACATATAAGCTTACCATTTCTAGTGTTTCTATTACCTATGTTGCGGTTGGCATCGTTACGCAACTGTAATCAACTGGTTATACGAAACATGTGACTGTTCAACATACATGTTTGTGTGTATCACATTTGCATTTGCACAAGTATAGCATCATTTCGTATAGTTTCGCTCAACAAAGAAATAACATCACTGTCCCCTTCTCTCAGCATGAATCCCATGACATAGATTATTATGGTACGTGAGATACACCAACGTTTTTTAATAATCCTTCTCTCGCGTATATTGTGATTGGCGCATCATATAACCCGTCGCTTTCAAGATAATGCCAATTTTAGAAATTTGGCAGAGCTCATGTACAGGGGGATTTGGTGATATGCGAATCACAAATAAGGAAAGTTGATATGTCGTTTTCAAGTCAGCATAACGTTACGAGGTGGACGGACGTAGTACACAAAAACACAAGTTGAAAGGTTATGCGCACTTACGTATCTTGATAATATGCAAGTATGTTGTTTATAGTCGCGTAACGACAGCACCACTAAAGTTTCTAATACCAGCACCAGCAGTTGTAGGCATGTAACTTACGGCGTACATGACCTCCATGTCATGATGATCCTGGTTGCGCCTGGCACTTTTGTTCGCCGTCCATTCACGTCACGCAAAATCAAATGTGGTATAGGTGAAGGATGCGAGCGCGCTATGAGTGTTGCAGGTAGTCATGTTTTAGACGTGTAAAACACTTCGTCATCCGCTCGTGTCATCTAATAGCAAATTAAGCTATATGTGAAACTAGCGAAACGGCTGCGAGCGCATCGTGAGCGTGGTATATAGCTATGTTACTTACATGACACGCACGTCATAATTAGGATGTTTGCACCAGTCATAAACCTTCGTCATCCATTCAGGTCACGTAATACCAAGTTTGGTATATGTGAAGCTAGCGAAACGACTGTGAGTGCATCATGAGTTTGCTCATCATTTTTATGTTAGTATAGGCACTTATGCTCGTCATACAGTCATGTTAAGCCAAACCTATTTTGGTATATATACAATTACCAAAACTGCCAGGAGAACTAAATGTCGTAGGTGGCTAGATATATGGATAGATAGATACGGGCAAAGTCCCTAAAGTGTTCTACGAAATGCTTCGCATTAAAAAAAATACATATTCCTTTAAATGAAACCATGTGTAGATGCGAAGTACCCGGCGCTAACGCTTACACTGGCGGTGGCATTGACGCTGCCAATCATCGCGATGTTGCGCAGGATCGAAATCTGCGGAGGCTCAACGCGCGCACTTATGGATGCGTGTTTCCTTCTGGAACATTTCACTTGCTGCTAATGGGCAATAAAGACAGAAGACTCCAATTGCACAAGAGGTCTGCACTCCGCTTTTAGTTGACATGCACGCTGCGAATTTTCATTGATCAACAACGCACAGGAGAAGTCTCCCACCGGCCTATCTTGGAGGTCAAGATACTGTGCTGGGTGGCCAGTGAACGTAGTGCAGCGTGAGCAGTTTTTTATTATTATTATTATGAAGAAACTCGCTAGCAGACGCCTGTATAAGCGTTACGAGGCAAGAGAGGGGGGAATAGGAGAGGAGAGAGTGGAGAGGGGACATGACTGCGCAATGGTGGTGTGAACACCGCGGGGAGGGATGCCCAGAAGAGAGAGAGGGGGAACCGAGCGTAGGCTAGCAGACGCTGCCTGCGTTTGCATTGCGAGGCGACAGAGGGGTGCGTAGGTTAGGAGCGAGTAAGGGGACCCGCGTGCGCAGTTATGGGGTTCACGCCGCACACCGGATTGAACGTCATTGTAAGGTGCTTCGCATCTAAAAAACGAGTAGTTTGGTGTACGGATACAACCGATGAGGGAAGCTCCTCATAAATGTAACGCAAATGACTGACCGTCCGATCACGCTGCTGGCTTCCATAAAGGTGGTAGGGTCGGGAGCAGATTTTCTGCACAAGGGGGAAGGAACGATTGAGCGAGTGAGTCGGCGGCGCAGCACGAGGCATCTGCCACCGCACCCGCGGTTACCGGAAGCCCACTCCCGTTTTCTATGCGCGCTTGCCCGGGGCTGGGAGCTTCGAGGGTGATGATGGTGGACGGGCCTTAAGAGATTCCCTCTTAATAAATTCTCTTCGAAATGCTCACCACTAATGTGTGTAGAAAAATACGTAGGCCTTCGAGCCATTTCTGTATTCCTGTATTAATTTTCCTGCATTGTCTATTTCTTAGCGCTTTGGAGCATATAATGACAGCTCCTTAATAGCATAACCATACCAAAAGAGCACTTTCAGTGCAAATTTAAAGGCAAACATCTGAATATGTGCACTGAGATTCCTTTGCGAGCATTTATTACCCGAATCTTGCAGGCTTTTTATGCGTACGTCGCAATATTTCCACGAAGTAAAAATGAGAAATGTTAGTGTGTGCGTGTGCATGTGTGTGGGGGGGGGGGGAGGGAATCATTTCGCCAGTGCTGCAATTTGATCGCAGAAGATGCCGAAAGGTATCCCAGAATCAATGGTTTCCTATCAGCTAAACATTGATGCAAAGAGTACAATCTTCTCCATCTATGAAGAAGTGAAAAGCTGCGTTATCCCTACCGAAAAGGGTCCTGAGAACTTTTTCAAGTAACCACGGCATGAACTCACTAAGAGGGCTTGTTGCCTCACAAATTCCACGCCTAGAAAATTTAGGAATCCGTCCAGTATGAGTGAAGTTACAAAGACTTGTCGATCGCTGCAATCACATTCTCTATTCTCTTTTAGCTCTCCTGGCCCTTTGGATAATGGGATTTTTTACTAAAGCTTGTTTGGCGTAACATGACTGCACGACAAGCATACGCGACTAGTCATAACATGAAAATCACGACACGTATGTCGTTCAACGTCATGAATTTACATGTCGAGGGTCTTGCTGCTCCTGCGGATGGTTTTGTTCACATGACATATCGCAAAACTCGTATGGTATAAGACGGCATGGCAAATATAACTGACAGGCCCTAACGTTGAAATCATGAAATGCGTGTCATGTAAAATATGCATACACGCCACGCTCATTATGCTCTCGTGATCGTTTCGCTAGCTTAACATATACCAAATTTGGCATTACTGTGACGTCAATGGATGATAAAGCTATATGAATGGTGCAAACATATAATCATGAAATGCATGTTATGTATAAACATGGCTTCATGCCACGCTCATGATGCGCTCGGAATCGTTTCGCTAGTTTCACGTATACCAAATTTTGTATTGCGTGATGTGAACAGATAATGTGGAAAGATGAGAATAATGACAAGAGCGTCATATAAGAACATGACTTACATGTGCCATGCTCATGATGCAATCGTGGTCGCTTTGCTAGCTTTACATATACCAAATTTGGTATTACACTGACATGAACGGACGACGAAGTTAAATGACTCGTCCAAACATGATAATCATGACGTGCGTGTCATGTAAAACATGACTACGTGCTATGCTCATAGCACGCTTGCGGCCGTTTCGCTAGCTTCACATGCACCAAATTGAGTATTACGTGACCTGAAGGGACGACCGAGCAGAAATGTCAGACGCAAACATAGTAACCAGTGGACACGGAAGTCATGTGCGGCATAATTTACGTCCGCCCCGTAGTGTTGTTCTGGTTTTAATGTGACAATTCAGCATTACTCATTCGTGCTTCACATATCATGGATTCCCACTATACATGGGATCTACCTTTTTTTTTGCTTTCTTTCGAATACGCGGCCTTTGAAGTGTGATCGCTCACGAACGCGTAGAGAAGTCAAAGCTTCCGCGGTGATCCCTTGTAATGACCAAGCAGTGCCATGTTCAACTCAGCCAATGGCTGATAGGAGGCCTTCTACGATTGATTTCTGAGCTCCCTCCGTCATTTGTCGAAAGAATAGAAAACAATTTTAGCATGACTTTTTATAATTTATTTTGAAATTGCAGGCCGTGTGCTGCGCCTATAATAATTGGATCACGTGTTCATGGGAGCCTCTATTACCGATCAGGCAGCGTTTTCTGGCCACGCTCAAAAGTGTTGTAGAGGCCCCTTCAAAGAAACAGAGATTGGTGCTATTTGGGTCGGGCTGATAATCACTGCAAAGGTTCGGCTATACGCAAATACGAACAAGAACAAAGAGCTCACAGCATCGCTTTGTGGTAGTATCGTCTTATATTCCACATTATTGGTACAGGCACCATGTTCTTGAACTTTTGGGTACTATGCGCCAAGAAAACAAAGGAAAAATAGAGTGATGTCTTTGTATCCGAGAAAAAAAAGGAAAGCTAGGCCGCTCGCCTAATTGCCTCCCTGATGGCCACCGTCAGCTTCGCATCAGTCTTAGCCGGAGATGCGTGCCTTGGGCTTGCGATCGAGAAGAGCACTGGATCGCTTCACTGGAGATGAGCCCATATAATGACGTCTCTCGCCTCTCCTATTTCTTTCATGCACTATCACCAGATATAACAAAAAACTGAGAAAAAACTGCGACAGCAACGAGTGAGATTAACAAGCAGCCCAGCCAAAACAGACGCGGCCGAGGCAAAAAAAAAGTAAAAACTATATACACGATGTTGATCCCACGGGATCACAAAGCAGTACTTGTGATCTTTCGCGAGAAAACTGCTTTAGGTGACGGAAACGAGGTTATTTTCTGTCACAGATTTGTATTTGTAGTGGGGGCTTAGCTGTTTTTCTCCAGGCTCGGCCCTAATAAAGCGGTAAGCTTATCTGAGTGTACCAGGCGTGTTCGTTAGTGTCGAGCCATAGACTTTAACCTTCGTCGTAAACGGGTGAGATAACGTCACACAGCAATGCCCCTTTTCGTCAATTGGTCTCGTTGATTAAACGTATCTTCTCCTGTGTTTGAGCTTTGAAGTTTACTTTAGTCTCATTGATTTTCATAGTTAAAATGGCGCATCTATACACTGTCAGACAGGTGCCGCGTAACAAACTACATATTGGTGGCGTACTTATACGTACTAACTAAAATCTTGTCTGGTGAGAGCCAAGCGGAAAAAAATAACCGTGACATCCCCGCGGCATGGGAGTGGTGCCTACAGGCGTGTAAAACCGGTGGTGCGTGACATGAAAGCTTCACGACACATGTATGGCATCACCTGACGCACACGCGTTAAGCGGTGGGCGCAAGCGCGAAAGAAGAAAACAAAAGCGGGGAAGAGAGGAAGGCGTCGCCCGGACACCCGTAACCAGCATTAGCTGAAGCACACACGTTCACCATGGCTTTTTTGGGTCGCCATTTTGCCCAACTGTCTTACGATGATCGTTTCTGATTCACTCAGAGTTGTCAACCATGTGCGCGTGTTTTGTGATAGCAGCTTGACCGTGTTCTCGACTGGACGTGAACTCCGTTTTGCGGTGGCTATACAACTCTGCGCATACTGTAAGCGCGTTCGTTTCGTGAAGCTTTCGGGCCTCGATCGAGCCTGCCGCCGCGACTACCAAGCCAGATGACATTCACGCTGCGTACTCGACGCAGTCCGGAAACCGAACGGTAAGTAATGCTCCTGTGTTCGGTTCGCTCACCCTCATCACCGTTCGGGCAGCGTGCGGAAACTCTCTATACTTCTCATGTGTTCGCTCTCGGCATCGGCAGTGCCGCTTATACTACTGACGCTTCCCGGGCATCCTACAAAAAATAAATCACGAACAGAAAATATCTTTGATGACGTCACTGCTGAGGTCCCCAAATAGAGGGAAAAAACGAGAAATTGAGAGAAGGAGGATTGCCGCCGAAGCCCTCTATTGTCACCTAACAATAAAGTGGAATGCGCTCGTGCCTACTTTCACATCCGCTGGCCGCTTAGGCAATGCGGCCATAAAATTTTGTTAGTCTTTTTTCACATTTTGTTGATGCTTTCTGAAAAGGTGAAAGTTAAGCTGACTTATTTCTCAATAAGACAAAGCTTGGTTGGCACAAATAAAATGACTATTTCATTCCATGGTTTGTATATAAAATAGACACACGTAGTGCAAAAAGCAGCTTTAATTGAGAACTTACATGCATACATAATGAGCGAACGCGGAATCCAGAATATCTGAACCAATGTGAAAATTATCAACAATCGCGAGTAGGGCATGTCGTATTCGACTCGATCACGTTCGTCATGGTGGCGCGCATAGTTTCCTAACAGAATTTGAGTACCAAACGAGACAGAAGTTCATAGGCACGGACAGGCTTGCAGCGATCACAAGTTTTTCGAGAAAGAACGTCACTGGAAAAAAAATGTTTCGGCAAGTTGACTTGTCTTCTTCAGGGCCACAGCGTTGCCTTGACGGAGTTCACTTGTCGAAACGTTGGTTTCATTGACATTGTATGTAATAATTTATAGCATCATATACTGCCTCACGTGTATTTGAGAGACACTAGTAAAAGTAGAGAATTACAAATTCTGAAACCGCGGCTACAAGACTGTCATGAGCATGAAGCAGCCTTTAATTACTTGACATCATTTGAACTACACGGAAGAAGTAAAAGAAAGAAGATATGTAGCTGAGCCAACTTGAATTTAAGCCTTTCAATAAACGCATTTTCCCGACAGCAGATTGACTGCCGCCTTCGTCAATTAGTCAAGCGACACTGCACTTCGGTCAGCACTGTAAGACTTGCGGAAAACTGGGTTTACTCATGTACTCGTAAAAATTATTACCTGCTCAGAAAATGGGTCCAAATTCTTGTGCTTAATCAAGCAACCACTGAAAAACCTTTGCGGAACTCAAAATCGCCGGGTTAGCACACCGAAGAGCCGCGGTGTTGCCCGATTTAGCCATCTTCGGCAATTGCATCGTTGACTTGTTCGGCGTGGCTCGCTGTGGCTTCCGTTCTCTGCCCAACACCCCTCGCTCTCTTTATCTTTCCCTTAGTTGACACTCCAACCGAGCGAGGTAACTGACTGCGATCCAACTTCTTATATCGCTGAGCGAGGGGCGAGGAGCGGAGCACGCGCTACGAACACAATTAATCACTTCCCCCACTTCACCTGATTTACTTTCAGAAAATAAGGAATGAGAAATGGCATATAAACAAAAAAGTTCTTTACAGGAGTATCATTTTTTTCATTTGTAGAAACTTGTGAAAGCCAATAAATGTGAACATTTCACATCAACCTCACTCCATTCCACCGGATCTTAGGATGCCCGACAACCGCTACGAGCGTGCATCTTCTTTGAAAGCGACACTAGCGCTCAGTTTCCGGGGCCTGGCTCGGTGCTTGTGGGTGTAATTCCGCGCATCATGTCGTGGTGAAAGTACAATGAAAAGCAACAAGAAAAAAAAGGGCATTAGGCGCACATAGAAACAATGTAAGGTGCCTGATGCACGTGGTCTGTCATGGCCGCTGGATAAAAAAAAATATCCAGCGGCCAGTGCTACTGTGAAGGCCATACGAACATGCTTCGAAGTGCCATCGACATGACAAACGCCTCACAGGAAGGTTTTGAATACACCTTTATATATTTAGACAGGAGGGAGCGAAGAACTAATAATAATAGTTAGGTTCTGCTATGGCATTCTCACAGTTTGTTTTAAATGAACAGTATCAAATCAAAACTGTTCACTTTGCTGTGCCTCATATGGTAAACATCGGTTTTGTATCGACTAGCCCCAGATTTAAGTAAGCTACATGGCAGAACTTGCAAGATGCTTTGAGAATGAATTACGATTTTTTTTATAAAAGCACCTTTTATGAAGCAATGATTAGCCCCGCATAACCAGCTAGCATCTATTGGTCCTTTTACTTGTGTTAATACATAATATAAAAAACGAACTAGCTAACCTGGGCTTATTTTTATTTATCATGGTTATCTATAATTACAAGAACAACAGTGTACTGTACGATTTGCTCACTAAATGCAAAACTCGTTATGAAATCTCAGCAAGCAACATTTCAATTTTTTATTGTTTTATGTGTTCTAAAAAAGAAATTTGCAGTACAAAAGTCGAGCCAGAGTATTCATTGAAACATTCCATTTCATGGATGCTGAAAGCCTAATAGACTTTTTTTTGTTTGAGATATTTTTGAGGAAGATTATTCTGGCGAAAAAGTAAGAGTTATTACCCACCTGTGTTTTTACAAGATGGTCTGCGACGGGAACCTTTTCCAGTATTCCACTGCACACTTTGGTGAGGATATCATATATCTCCCCGCATTTGTGAACACACTGGGACTAGCACAATCCCAGTGTTTGTGTTTTGATTCCAATAAAATATTATAATTAATATTCCTTTTATCAGTTGTCAATGTACAACATTTTTTATAAATTAAATAAAGGGTGCTTGCGTATGCACATCAGCTGACGTATTGGCCTGTAAATGGTAATGTTCATGTTTTACAAAACAGCACTAACAGGTGCTTTGTTTTGGAAACCTTTAAAGAAATAAATAGAAGGCAGTGTGACAGAAAATGAGCTACATTAAAACTTGGTAAGTTGAATATTTATCAATTATTTTGATAATGAGAACTTGAACAACAAGGTGAAGAAGTCAGCTGGAGAGGGTAGGCGACCGATATTTTCTCATTCTTGAATATCTGCTTAAGTTTCGCGAATTTCAGCCCAGCACTTGTAGCATTGAACTACGATCAAGCCGATCTGTGCACCTGTGTAATGCTGTGGAAATAATGTATCATCTGTAAAAAAACTAATCTTCTAAACAGCTCTAAAAAATAATGATATTTAGGTTTGTTCTGCACAATCTCTTGACCCGAACTCTACGCAGAGGTTCAGGGAACAGTTGTGAAAAAGCATTAACTATTTATTTGGAGGGTGACCTCTCCGTCGGTAGTTTGTGGACCTCATACATGACTTTCGCGCACATTTCGGCATTCACTTGAACAGTTTTGCGATTCTGAGTAGAGCTAAGTGTAGCCACTCCCCATATATAGGGGAAGTTAAAGACAAAAAAAAACACCGATATCGCGAAATAGCGCGCATAAATACTGTTGCGGAAATATATGATCGTCCAAATACAGAAATGGTGCTGCAGGCCAAGCGTATAGCTCGCGGTAGTTCACACGTACCCAATGCCAATGTTAATGTGGGCACGCTATAGTACCCGTGCAACGTTAACATGCGAAAGAAAATGATCTGTAAACAGCTGAGAATTGACTACTGTCGCTGATGCGCGCGTACCACGCTAAACAAATTGCTCACAGGGACATGCCTATGCGAGAAACATATTGGGTTTCGAGAGCTGAAGATATCCTCGTGACACTGGTATCCGCCTATTTTCGGTGAGCGAAACACCCACGATTGGCAGAGAAGCACTAAAACGACGTTCAGACGCGTGTTAATTATTTTGGCGTAACGACGCACCATATATCCAACTCATAGTCAAAGGCCCTTACCGTGGTTGTCTCAAGTTCATGAAGCCCCTTAAATGATTCGCTGACCTAATACACAATCACACACGCATATTACACACAAAAAGATGTTCTACGTTCTGCCGACGGTTTCGAAACCACTTCCTAGATATATACTTCCGCGGAAAAACGAGCTAGCATGTGGTGGGCTGTGGTATAATGGGTAAGGTGTCTGCTCAAATGCATGCGGTCCCGAGTTGGATTCTAGTGCTGTGTGTACTTAGTTTCTAAAGTTGCAAATTTGAGTGAAATTGCTCCTGTTCGCTCTCTAATTACTAGTAATAGAAAATAGTACTGGCAAAGTAGTTACGAAGCACATTCGGGTCGTTAAAGGTTAATTTTTATTCCGGAACCACGTTAGGACCACCTAGAGACTGGCCGCCTACGGGCTGTCACGTGTTACGGCAGGCCATGCTTAGCCAGGAAAAAATTGACTTAAGATCCCGGGTAATCTTTGTGACGGCTTTTCTGAAGGCCATTCAAAACATGGCCGCTTCCTCTAGGACACAGCTACGGAGCCGCTTAGCGAACAGACTGAAAGCGGTAAAAAATTGACCAGATTTCCTCCCTGCAGGAGTGTAATAGGCAATTATTCGACTAAAAAAGAGTGTACAGCTGCATTTTTTGAAGAGTCAGCAACCTGGGACCTCTGCTTCTTTAGGCGTATGTCTCATCATGACCTTAAGAGCTGAATGACCCTAATAAAATTAGTAGCAAAGAGGTGCATGGTGTTGTGTATGTGACTTTCACTTGTACACATTCGATAATTGTAAAGTTGCACTTTTCCAGCGAAGTTGCATGTGCCGATGCGACACAGATGCATGTAGTCATGTTGTAAGTAGCGCAGACGTGTGCCACAGGAATTCGAGATGCCCCTGTGCCCACTTCTGCCCCACTAAAATTGAATTCTCCATGAACAAAACTTGGTGTGATTAAATATGGGACAAATCATAGTGTTTCCTATGCATCTACTAGACGGCACTCTCTATAGGAGCTGCAACGCATGGCGCTTCAGCGAGCATGGGAATTACGAGTTGTACACGGATTTGTCAAATCATCGTACTTCTGGCTCCATGTGTGTTTGTGTGACTTGGAGCAATTCTGTTACGAAAAAAAACACACTAGGCCTGCGCGGAAGGCGCAGCATAGTGTAGGAGAGCGGCCTTTCAGAGCATTTTCAAAACACTCAGTGAGTAACTACTGCAAGCACACTTGCTTGATACTCACTAGAGCATTCATAATAAATTTTTGTGTAGTAGACCAGCATTCGCTATGCTTTTTTTCGTCATTCTTCTGAGCAGCGTGATATCCTATACACTTGCAAGGAATTTCGTGCCAATTGTTCATGCAGTGGCTGACGATGATGAGGAATTATGGCTGAAATGGGTATGCACGACAGTTAATAGAAGAACAAGAACAAGCTTTTCTAATGAGTTGGAACATTGGACGGCCCACTCGTTACGCCATTCGCATTGTGCGACGACTGCGGGTTGTTCTTTCGCTGTTTTAAAATGATTTATAGGTCGTAATAACACTAACGCTTTCCAGGCATCAAGCCTACCTAAGGCACGTTTGCCAACAACTCACAAGCACCAGCGTAGCTCAGTGGTAAAATACTGGGCTGGCACCCAGCGTACCCGGATTCAAGCCCCACTGTGTCTGTCTTTGGGGCTCGGTTTGCCAAGAAGTCACAAGCACCGGCATAGCTCATTGGTAGAATACTGCGCTGGAACCCATTAGACCCTGGCTTCGAGGCCCATGGCGTACTTAGTGCTAGTTTTTTTTAATTAGGCACGATGTGGTTACGGACACCGGCAGCGGTGGCGGACAACTGCGCGTGACTCGAGTTGTGATCTCATAACAGCTTTCACTGTAAAACCAGCGAATTTTCAGTGGTTGCGCTTTACCACGTCACTTCTTTTTGGCATATTATTGCAAATCAGGTCACAAAGTGCAAAAACGTTTGTTCTTTCCTTCGAAACAAAACGGAAACACAGCGATAAACGAAGTCACAAGCGTGAGTCGCCGCTGGAAAGTATGAAGAATATGCGAATCCTTGTACTATCTATCATTTCCGTGGTTGTTAAACGATCGCCGTGCCAGAGTCCCCTGTAGTTATTTTTAGGAAACTCTATGAGCAAACCACACAGCTAAGCACTGTCCCGCTAAAGTGTCGCGTGACTAATAATGCGACAGAAACGTGCATGCTGCTCAGATGGCACTTTAATTGGCTCCCTAAGATTCAGCATGGCGACCCTGACAAAGTGATTGTACCGTGGAAACCGCGTTCACCGATATGTCTGGTGTAGGATGCAATAACTCTAATGGACGATAGAATTGGTACAAAGAGGGAGAAAAAGAAAGATAGAGCATAGGAAGAATTGCAGAAAAAGAACGGCAGTAACTCAGACAAAGAAACACAGAGAGAGAAGAAGACAGGCACAAAACAGCGATAGAATAAAAGATACAGCAAGAATGAAAGAGAAATTGAGATGAAGAAAGTGAAAGAAACACGAAGAGAGACAGAGAGAAAGAAAGATCAAACGAGCGACCAAAAACGAAATAGATAGAGAGAGAGAGGAAAATAAATCAGATAATGAGAGGCAAAAACAAATGGAAGCTGAGAAAGAAAGAGAGAAAAACAAACACAAAAAACAAAGAGAAGCAACGCAGGTCACCCAGCACCACACATCCTTCAGGCTTGGCACTAGGAAAAAGCTGCCTTTTTTTATGCAAGCACACACATTGAAGCATTATGTGAGTCAACGACAGGTTAAACAGCGTCAGTAATGAAAAGATATTCTGTTCACGTAATGTTTATAACGTAATATACTTACAAACGAAAACAAAAAAATGGCAGCATGTTCACGTGGTGAATGATGGAGAGTGAGGTGAAGCTGGGTCCGCACGCCACTGCCGCGCCGCTTCGGCCTCCCCTTCTCGTACTGCAGGAACCTTGCCTTGCGTGCCCGCACGTTGAGGCCCGTACTTCGAGCGCGAGCCGCCGCCGCCCTGTGCGCACACCATTCAGCAGCCTTGTTCATCCTCCGTCGCTGAGCCTCTGAATGCGCGCGCGTGCCAGAACAGCGCTTTTATTATACTATAGAGCACCCCCTGGTGTACAGCGCCGCCGAAAAACACGGGATCATAGTTGCGCGATCGTCTCTCTCTCGTTGTGTACGTGTGCCGTCCATCCTTCTTTTCTACAAGTAAGGCGCTCTAGTGTCATAGCAATTGCGTTTTTTGGTGTATAGTACAAATACCGCCCTCTATGGCTGGTTACAAGAATTAACGAGGGATGGTTATTAACAACGTGAATGCACAAGCCACACCTTAAAGAGCTTTGTCCATAAAACGGAAGTATAGAACAAACAGACTAATAATTGTCACTAGTGCCAACTTTCACTTTAGTTTGGAAGGATGAAGAGGAAATAAAAGTTGATGAAGAAAAAAAGGACAGTAAAGAAAAGAAAATGAAGAAAAAATTCAGTGACGATTACGTTACTGCCAAATCTGACTTGTGAGCGCCACTACGGGATGGCCAAGGCCAACAGCTTTTGTAGTTTTGGTTTTGCGAAAGCTATCGGCTACGCCATGTCATAATTTTCATGAAATAGAATGGCACGCGCAACGTCTGTGGATAAGCGAGACACCCGCTACACATCTGTGAGGTTTTGTTACGTGAATGACGAGTCACTTGCACTGTAGACTGTTTACAAGATATATTTACAACAGTCTGTCTTGGTGGAATGCTGGCTTGGGTGCTCGGCGGCTGACCCGAATGTCACGGGCACGATTACACCATGATCAAGTGTTAGATTCCGACTTTGGCTGTCTATTTCGGTGGTGGGGAAACGGTAGAGGCCCGTGCACTGTGCAATGTAGAGCACGTTAAATAACGCCAGATAATAGAAATTTCCGAAGCCCTCCATTACGCCATCTCTCATAACCATATCGTGGTTTTGCGACTCAAAACCCCACATAATGGTAATTAACATTACCACTACTAACCTCGTCAAAGTCATCAATGTCACCATTCATGTACATGTCACGGGATGACGTGGCAGATTGCATGGACGCACCATCTACCGGCGCGGCGCCTGCTGCGGTGCGCATGCGCATCGCGTCGCATCGGGTGTCCTCTCATGTCGCTGCGCCTGACGCGGTTATGGGTGGTTACGGCCATGCTGGTTACAGTACTCGTAGCCAAAACGAAAACAGAGTGTCGCTTCAACGGGATCGTGTGCTCTCATCGCTTGCTGTGATAACGGGGGTAGGACGTCGGGCTAAGCGTCAGAAGGATGGTCACAGACAATTGCTACAACAAATGTGGTCAAAGGTTTCAACCTATACCTCTTTTTGTGGCTAGGTCAGGAGTTGAATTATCAAGCGGAATCATCTCAGATATAAAATGCAATTTTACGCACTAGCGACTCACACATAGCTTTTCTGTCGATACAAGCTGGCGCAAAAAGTGAAAGTGTCACCTCGAGCCCCAATTGATGTTTCTTGATTGCGCTCCTTGGTATGTTTTTGGCTTTTGTAAGGTAATTCATTGCATATTATCTGACAAAATACCACTAAAATTTTGCAGTCTACTTGTTCTGTGTATATTTATGTGAACAATAACTTCGAATGAAACATCTTTACCACCAACAGCGTCCTATGCAGCAACATATGCCTCAATTGGCCTTACCTACGTGTGATTTGCATAATTCTGCGACATCAAACGCACGTACTAAGGGGGCGTTTAGGTTCGATGTCACATACAATAACTTGTATTTACAAGTAGTCTTAACAATAATTAGACATAGTTTAGGTTATTGAGACTCGTCTTGGTCAAGAGTGATTAATATTTTCCTGAGCTTGGATTCTCTGAGCTCAAGGGGAATGAGACTTGGATTAATTCACATTGATTAGGCTCACCTAAAACTATACACGATTGGGTAAGGTAAAGAATACAATAAATAACCATGCTTAAATAGATTTGACTGTACGTACCTCGACTAATCTTGGCTCACCTAAGCTTAACTTGGCTCAACATAATAACAGCATGCTAGATCAACTGGTGTTAAGTAAAATAGGCTTGATTAAACCTACTTACGCTCGGCTTTATTAGGAGATACCATGCCCTACTAGTATGATTAGTTTCAGGTATACACTTACTTAACTATGTCTAACTAGCCTCATCTAAGTTTAACATCGCTTATCACGACAAGGGGAAGCTGGGCTCAGAAAATGGAACCGTTTATAGTTGACTTTATGAACTTGTATGGTGTTCGATGTGGTTAGTTGAGCTAATTGATATCAGTGTAACATGGGCGTTTCGAAGGCCATTGAACCGATGGTCTATCAGGTCAACGGAGCACCCCACATCTCCATTGAAACTTCAATAGCTACTGAGTGACGGAAGCGGAAAGCGCTCAAACACGCACTTTCGTTCCCAGTGTGCTCAAAACCCAAAACCCAATAAGAAAAAGAAACGTTGCACTATTATGTTTTAAACGTAGCATGCGTGGGCGTTTGAAAATATTCAATGAAGTATTTATGCGGTTTGGAATGTAGGAACAGCTCATACTCTTGACAACAGCAACATTCTGGCTCTCCGTGCCCGTTATCGCTAGTCTGTTTCCGCTGCCGTATTGCACGCAGCGTTGGTAAGTTGTACCCTGCATTTTAGGAGTGTCTGTGTGGAACAGGAAATGCTGGGAAGCGTATCTTTTTTTGGTGTAGCTACTCCTTCTGCGCGTTGTGTGTGAAGTGGATTACGCGTCACCGCCAATAAAGAAAAGCGATGTGCCAGCACCACGCCAGCTCTGGGGTGAGCAAGAAATAGCTTTCCTCGTGAACCTGTTCGAAGACTGTCTGGTAACGCGGAACGTCCGTTTGAAAAACTTCTCACCATGCAGTGGCACAGTCACCTCGAAACAAAGCGTCTGGCGAGAAAAAAAAAACCGCCTTTATTTGTCGACGCTGCGTTTGGTCATCGCTTCCATGGACGCCATTAAATGGTTTACGAGCAGCTCTTATTCGATGGCGTCGGCATCCTCCTTCACCACTTCAATGCCAGCATCAAGCTGCATATTCGTGTAAAAAATCATTGCAGCCTTCTCATTTCGAACTTCCGCTCCGTGCTTGCTCATGTCGCTAGAAGCTTTCAAAGCAAGTCACAGTGGCCTTCGAAACGTGTAAATGCAAACCGCACTGCACAACAGAACCACAAAACGGCAACATTGCCTCAGTTTCTCTGCTTAACAACCTAAAAACTAAACGTGCATTATAAAGTAGGTATAAAGATCTTATTGCAATGTTTACACAAAAAAAAACCGATGCATGTGCACTTTCAGGTGCATTTATACAATTTCACCTCCGAAAACATAAAAACCAAACTAAAGATTTGCAGCGGCCCCCAATTTTAGCGAGAAATACCATAGCCACTCAATGGTTATTGAAAACTGCTGACAACCCGATTGAGTTATGGAGCTGGGAAATTTCGACGGCCGTCGACTTGAAGGTCTTTCACAGGTGTCCGTGTGACACCAGTATAGGAGGTGTAAAGAACTACACGAACCCGGCGCTTAAACCGGCCCACCACAGCTGCTACGTAAAAAAGTGTGGCTGATGCCTGTTTTGGGGAATCAGTATACCACAGAAGTCAAACGTGTCTTCGCCGAGGTAGCTGAGCGCTCATTGTGATTTTTTTTCGCCACAAGAGCGAAGGAATGAAAGCTATAGCAACAAATTGTAGTCTCATGCAAATAATAGCGAGGAGCTTGAAAATAGCAGTGCGCACCTCAAACAGAAAGCATCAACAAAATCACCATACACAGGCTGAGCGCGCACAAATAAATCGCTGTCACAACTCGAAACCTAAAGCACGCTTCTCGACAGTTAAAGCACGCTGCTCAAACAACAAGAAATTTACAAATTGAACGTGCAGGTATACATAGGACGAGTGCGAACAGCTGTCACAATTTTTACTTCTTCGTGTGAGCAGCGTGCTGTTTTCGTATACGTGGCCGCACGCCTGCGATCGAAGTGACGTTGGTGCTCTTTTTAACTACTGTAAATTCAAAGAACAATTACGGGGGGAGCACAAGAGGCACAGTGCGCTCGAATCCAAAGATAAGCCACCATGCTTGAGAACAGCTATACGCACTTTGACCACGCCATGTGGACGCATGCATGCATTGCGATGCGCAGGGCGGCGAGGCACGACGACCTTTGAAGCGCGCATGCGCCAACGCGCGACAACGCGTGCTCGTCATGCCCTCTCGCTGCTGATGATGAAAGCACGCTGACGTTTCTCAGCTCCGAGGACTGCCAGTGGTACATGGTGTATGTAAATGGCTCGCAGTTACCTAGGAGCAGAAGGGTCGCTTTGGTGCTTAGTTTAGCGTAACGCGCTGAGGAGCGTGAGGTCGCTAGTTTGATGCCCCCTGCGGAACGTTTCCTTCGCGTTTTTTTTTGTAATGTGTTGGTATATATATATATATATTTAAACATTGTATCCGTGACAGAAATACATCAGTGGAGCCATGCTGGACCCTGGCATAAAGTACTTTCGTGTTTAAAAAAAGGGCACATTTTCGATGGTGCAGAGAAAGCGACGCCCAGTTGTTTTGTTTACAAGCGCCGTAACTCCGTCAGACAGAGTGACATGAGAGGTCACGTGATACGACTGGACACGCATGCGCACCGCAGCAGGCACCGCATTGGTAGAAGGCTAGCCAATCCATTTGGCCCCGTCATCCCGTGTTCCACATACTTTTGCTTTTTCGCTCACACCTGTACAAACGGAAGATCTCTATTAAGTTTCTCTCGGCAGTACTGAAAACACCACTATGGAAAAATCTTAGCCCCTCGTTTTCAGCATTAGTTCTCTGATATAAAAAAGGAATGCTGCATAAATTGCAACTAGCAAAAATGAAATATTAAAAAAGGAACGAAATGGCATACTACCGATGCTGGTTCATACAAAATAACATATCATGGACGCCGTGTGAGCAAGAGCTGCTGGCTTGCATCAGAACCATCATAACGCAACTATTATTCTTGTGCCCACGAGGGAATCCAGAACTTGCTCTTTGCACCTACTGACCTTATCACGCTCATGCCCCACAGCAAGGTCCAAAATCGATTAAGTTCGCTCCGCACACCCACTCGCCCCCTTTTCTCCTTCTACCTCTGTTCAAAGCTCACTCCACACACTCGCTACCCCTCCCCCCCCCCTCTTACCTCCTTCTACCTCTGTTCATCTAAAGTGAAATAAAAGCTGGAAACTCAGCGAAGTTTTATTTGCTCCCGACTGCCTGTTTCTGCGGAGAAGCACTCGCGCTTTTTTTTTTGTTCGTATAAACTTGCACGCTGTTACGAGACCGGAAGCAATTTGACTGCTTTGCTAGAAACTCATCGCTTCTTCTCGCGTTGGTTTTTCCTCTTTTTTTTTGCATAGCTATATACAAGGTAGTATGCTTTCTCTACGTATATAGATTACCCTGCCCAACATTTTGCGTCACTGTACTCCATACTAAAGTATAATTAGGTTCCGCATTTGAGTGCAGATGTGTCTTTCTTTCTATATTTTTCATCTTGTTTTTCTTAGAAGCCTTCAAGCGCACCACCACTTCTTTTCTACACGCGGTAGTTTTGTTGTTGGCAGAACCCTGCACTTCCCATGCGCTAAAAAAGAAAAAGAAGTTGGAAAAAAATAGCCAGCCGATCTTTCTCGTAATATCGTCTAGTAATTCTTAGTGAACTATTACTATTAGGAGTCATTTAAAGTGACGTACCTTAACCACTGTCAGGCGTTCGCAGAACCACCCGCCATGGTGACCCATAGAGTTTCTCACAATCATTAGTAGAGGGACATCTGGCGCTAGTAAGCTGCTGGATGCAAGGGAATGACGGGATACGGGAGCTTCGAACTTGACTCGGATTTGCATACCGCCAAGACTCGTTTGGCTTCACGTTAAAATTATTGATTTCTAACTAAAAAGCACGTTATAAGCTATATATTTTTGTCATTGCACAGAAACGTGCTGTATTTAACACTAGAATATTCTACGTTAATGTACAATTTTGCGAAGCTTAAAAAGCAACCAACGGCCGCTAAACTTGGTAGACAGATGACAAAGCGAGCATTCTCTCCACCACATTTATGTCGTCTGTTTCTTTCTTTCGCCATTTGGTTGTGCCATCAAGGTAAGTGGGCTTTTATTTTAGAATATAATACGTGTGAATGAGATCCGCTTATAAACGCTTTTTTATATAAGCTTTATTTACGCAGTTGTATTCGCTTTTGAGCCGAAGCCTCACTCAACACTAGCCAACAGAAGCCTCGCAGACACATATACCGTCATTTCCTGCGCTCCAACATCACCTCTTAAGAAATTACCATAGACGGTAGCACCACACTTCCCTCGGTATTTGTGAGAAACTCTGTGTGGTGACTTGTGAAGATTTTCGGGCTTGACTGCTGACCACCAGGTTGTCGACATAACACCCTTCCACGGAGGTCGCATTCGATGTAGGCGGAAATGCTCGAGGCATGTATGCTTGTTTGAGGTGCACGTTAAAGAACCCCAACTGGTTGAAATGTTCGAAGTCTCTCACTACAGTGTCTCCTATGATCATATCATGGTTTTGGGACGCCAAATCTCACCAAATATTAAGCTTCTAGAACTAAGAATGTTGCATAAAGAAACCACGGTATAAAAGGCCATTGCACTCTTTGAAAACATCAACTTCCTTTCGTTCATGAAAAAAAAAAAACTACGATGACTTAACGGGTGACTGCTTAGCTGCTTGCTCCATTTTTTTCGTCTTCTTTCTATGAGTTCATAATATTTCGAACCAAGCTTGTAATAAATTACCTGTCTAGCTGGTAACGTTACAAAAAAATCATCCACACCTGCTGCTGGCGCGCGTCAAAGAAAAAATAAATGAGACCAAATAACTTTTTTTCGTAGATGCGGTCAATACCCGTGTTCAACCGCTTCGAAAGCAAGTGCATTTACCAGTAAGCTTCCGAGAATTTTCTTGTTTGTAGCCTGATGTAAACTGAAATGCCCCTACGAATGCCTTCTATCGATAACGCCAAACGCAATTGGGAAAAAAATGCACTTGCAGTGGGTGGTTGATCGAAATATTTTGTGTTGGCAGTCGAAAAGAAACCCCCTGGAGAGCACGCAAGGGGAATATCAAGAATAACACACTTCAGGAAAATTACGAGTTTGAGCGAATTGAATTGCTAGCCCGCCATTCCATAAAGGCACGAGGGTCCCATCGTTAATTAGGCCATCCTATCGATTGACACACGCTGGAAAAAACATGAACGACACCATGTCGATGCAGTCCGAAAACGGCGTTCCGGCACGCCTCCTACATATAATCGAAACGAATGCTGTTTAAGGAGGGAACATTGCACAATCAGAAACAAGGACAGATAGAAATAAAGAAAGAAAAAGAATTAAAGAAAGAAGTAACATGAGGTAATTATTGTCCAAGCAAGCTTCTCTTGCCATAATTTCATTCATAATTTCCCAATATTTTTTTTCATTTTCGGCATTGCATTAGTATTTTTCTTAGCATATTACACATATTGAGTGCTTTTTATGTTCACTAAGACGACAGCTGGTGCTTGCGCTATTGTGATAATGCACTCCGTGCTGCGAAGTTCAATGGATAGGACAAATAAAGAATAATGTTGCGTGTTTGTGGTTTTCTGTTATCGGTCCCCCCAAAATTATTTTGCTACAATTTCCTCATTGGCACCAACATCAGAATCGTTTCAAAGCATTTGTATATTTTGGTGCTGGGTCCCTTACATGAGCGTTTATGGTTGACGGTTTGAAAAAAAGACAGCGTCACTTTACTGTCACTGTGCTGTCAATACTCTTCGCTGTGCTTTCAGTACGTGTAACTCATTAGTGTCGATATGTTTCTCAGTCTTCAGTTTCACACAATACAAAAACTAATATGCAGAACAGTGGTCTTAATATACATTGATGTGGGTTGACAGCTACATTGCCGCTAGGAACTATACAACGCGGGTTTTACTCCCACGGTTGTTGCAGCCACATTCAGATGCGGGCGATGCAACAACTACCGTGTCCTTAGATTTACGTTCACGTTAAAAAAAAACACGGTCAGTCAAAATTTCCACACTACAGTGCTGCACTACGCTGTGCTTTATAAATTTATCAAGGTTTTCGCAAACCAAACCCAATAATTTAAAGGAAACGATGGGATAGAAAGATGGTAAGAGGCGAAGGGAAAAATTGGCTGGCTTTCCGTAATCGAAAGCAATGACAAATGAAATTTCAGTGTACTAAATTTTACACATTTAGTGATACTGCGAAGAAACCATAAGAACTCGAAAAGAACAGCTTGATAACTTTTTATGGGGAGTAACAAACCTCTGTAATACGGTGCTCTAAAAGGATTTGAATCCAGAGACCACTCTTTCTTTTTTACTTTTGACTGGTTGGCTGGATCCATGGTTTCGATTCGTTTTTGCAAGGACGCCCGGACGTTCTCATTTGATGTCTGGATAACGGCCTCGGCTTTTGGCTCAAGGTGACTTGAAAACCACCGACAACTTAAGCCAGAACTATATTACGCCTAATATGGGAATTCAGTGGAGGTGAAAATGATTGAGATCAAAGTATTCAGATTAAAGTTAACGTTAAACGGCTCTAGATAAACAAAAGTTCCGGAACTTTCTACTATGATGTCTCCAAAAATAACATCGTGGTTTTAGAACGTCAATTCCCACTAATATTAATACAAAATGAATGCTCTGACAGTGTGTTCTCGGTGTACACAGTAAAAATGTTGGCTGACCAAGAGTCGGCATGTAAATTCCCATGACATTCCGAGACATATACACGGTAGGCTGGATTAAAACGACGGCACAGGTCTCAGATTTGGTTCCTGTACGATGTTCACATGACTTTGCGATGAACACACAAAAAAAACCGTGTGCTCAGATTTGGGTGCACGTTAAAGAGCCCCAGGTGGTCGAAATTTCCGGAGCCCTCCACTACGCCGTCTCTCATAATCACATGGTGGTTTTTAAGACGTTAAACCCCACATATTAATCATGAATATATATATATATATATATATATATCACATGACTTTGCGATGAACACACAAAAAAAAACCGTGTGCTCAGATTTGGGTGCACGTTAAAGAGCCCCAGGTGGTCGAAATTTCCGGAGCCCTCCACTACGCCGTCTCTCATAATCACATGGTGGTTTTTAAGACGTTAAACCCCACATATTAATCATGAATATATATATATATATATATATATATATATATATCTGGTTCGTCGCGTGAACGCGTGGCATCATCCGTCGGCACTAAGCTCTGGCATGGTCATCGGCTCGCTGAGTCGAAAATCCGGCCGGGAAGCGATTACCTGATGGAAAAACAAAAACACAATGAAAATCATGGTGTCTTCTTTTACTACCATTTGTCCTAAGGTTACATTCGCCCAAACCATTCCCTACCCGGGAGCATATACTCGCGCTTAAGGGTATCGATGTCTCCAATTCCCCCCACGAGGCTGCAAAATCCGGTAACATACGAAGTTAAAATGGACATTTCGTCATGAAATAGGAGCCCAGCAATTTGTGGTACAGTCAGGCAGTCCTCAACGTTTTTGCGTGGTACGTACGATTGAACTATTGGCCTTTCTTTTCTTTTAATTTTCCTTCTGTCGCTGCCATATTGTTGCCATTTTTTTTTTCTTTTTGCCTTTTGTTTGACTCCAAAGACTGGCAGATGAGAGAGACCCGCCTGCATACTATCAAAACACGAGGTCTGCTTCGATCTGTGTAGAGAGACGACTTAGCCCCAGTCTCTGACAATCCCACTCGTTCCCCATTCCTCAAAGCTGTCTTTTTGAGTAATCAATAAGGTCGGGAGAACGGGAAATATAAGAAAAATGGCTTAGGGTCCCGTTCAATGAGTCTGCCACTGCTGCTTGGAAAGCTGATTAAGGCGGATCTTGGTAAGCGTACGACACAAAACGAGCAATAGAAAGAAGTCGTAATCTAATATCGCCGCCTGCTTGTACGTGTAAACCGTATTACACTTCTGTTCATTTTTGTCCGAACGTTTGGGCTGAGCAAAAAGGGTGCTTCAGAGAACCTTTGGTAATTATATTATATATCAGCGTTAAGATAATAATAATAATAATAATAATAATAATAATAATAATAATAATAGAGTAGTTTAATCTTGAGGTAAAGGCATGTGGAGAGGGTGAAAAAATCGGTGGCTATGCGCCACAGAAAGCGAGTATGGGCTAAACAGCTCCTAATGCAGCGTAATCACGGGTAAAGTACGGTATTGTGAGAGGATAGGAATAGAAAGTATAGGTGAGGAGGAAAGAAAGGCGAAAGAAAGTAAAGCATGGCATAGCCTCGTGTAGTATTGGTTAGCACGGGTGTGGGTGGGAAAGGAAAGTGATGATGAGGAGGACTGATGCAGGGTTAGGATGGGAGAAAGAGGGAAGATGATGAAGATGTTTCAGGTTTCCGGTGGATCGAGAAGAAGGAAAAGGACAATATGAGTAGGTAAACCATAGCATAGCCATGTACATTACAGTTTAGCAAGAAGTGAGAAGGAGAAGTGAGGGTTTCCACCAGAGAGGGCAATACAGAAAGAAATCAAGAAAGGAAGGAACATGAAAGAAGAAGAATGTGTTGAAGAAATAAAAAAAGACCTCAATCTCTATTCGCCAGATGGTGACATTTACTTGCCATTTGAACTGTTCACTCAGATTGCACAGACATAGAGCGTAACAACATCATCACCGACATTGCTATTATTAGTATATTATTAGTATTATTAAGTAATATTAGCAATTATCTTCATGTTTTGGCCTTTGTTTTGGAGTATACGCGCTATTTTTGCAATGGAAGAAGACTAAAACTTCTACTTTTTATTTTCATCAAAATCTAATGGAATCACTATAAATAAAGTAATTTGCTCGAGCTATAAAAGACGATAGGGCTATTGCCATCCATATGTAGTTCTGTAAAGCCACAATTGTCACATCGAGAAAATGGGTCGCCCGACATCTATACATAAAATCGCTGCGCAAGCGCAAGCAGCAGCTCCAAGAGCCGGCAGGTTTAGTACAGTGACGGTGTTCGATGCAGTTTCGCTATTCTCCGCTGTTTCTTAATGTCGCTAATCTGTCCACAGTTTAGGCCACGTGGCCTCCGTGTTCGGCGGTTGACCCGAATGACGTCGGCTAGACGCCGATTGTGACGGTCGCATTGTAATGAAGGTGCGATGCTAGAAGCAGGGCTACTGTGTGATTTCTGCTCACCTTGATGAGCCCCACGTGGTCGAAGTGATCAGGAGGCCTCTACAACAGCACGCGTCAAAATCATATCAGAATTTCGCCTCGTAAACCTCGGAAAGTATGATTTTACACATGAAAACCATTGAGCTTTGTGCTTTGGCAAAGTTAAAACTACGTTGGAACACAACTAAAAAGGCGAAAATTAAGCTGTGCTTGTCACTATTACGGGGATAAGCGAATACACACAGCTAATCAATAACATCGGGCTATTCCTCATGAAGGGTACTGCCCTCAGTGCATCAATATGTGCTCTGATCATCCGGGTCCGGACCACAATGTAGAGCAGACGAACTATTACAATGAGCCGACATACAAAAGTTCCATTGACACAAAATGAACTATAAAGCATAGAGCTTATACCACGATACTGATCCTTATCAGCCTCATCCACATTAATCGCCATCTAAGTTACTGGTGTTCCTGGTAGCATTGTGTTCAACGAAATTGTCCAAGTCACATGCAAGCAATTTCAAATAGAGATGAGGTGCGTTAAGTGGACAATCATAGCGGACAATCATAAACATTACGTATGCATTCCTACGACTCAGCAAGTCATAATCAAGCACTGCTCCACCCAACAAGAATAAGTCAGTGAATGCTACTCGTGATATGAGCAGTAACGCGCATTAGTTTTCGATGCAACTCACGTCTGGGCGTTAACGTTAGTACCGATGTTACGTCGAACAGCGAGCTACCCTTTGCATGTCCCGCTGTAGTCAGTGAGCGTGGTAAGTGCACACAACTACTATATGTATGCTGATACGTCGATGCGCCTCGTGGCGCTTGGCTCATGCCAAACAATGCGGCAAAGGTGGCTGCTCGCTGACTGCTGCGTATGACATTGATTTGCACAATTCGCGTGATTCGCTGGAATGTGCGTGTGTGTTCTAGGCGCAGTATTGCAAAAGGGTATTGGCATTCTCTCTCTTTCGATGAATTCTCGTGTCACAACTAACAGTTATCAAAATCGCTGCTTCACAGTACTTATCGACTTTCGTACGAAATCCTACACTGATATTCTCTCGCTCTCTCCCATGTTTGGTTTATCTATATCTTTAAATAAAACGATGTCTCTCTGTCGCTACAAGGATTCCATTGAGTAGCCAAATATGCGCGCTTCGCTCACGTCGTACGAAACGGGACTCAGTGGTGGAACTTTGACACGGAATAAAAAATCGAAGCTCCAAACAATGCAACCGTGCGAGCATCGTGAATAATGTATTCACTGAATACTGCAGTGAGGCTGTCTAATATTTCTCATACATTAGACCCTGTCATAACGCTTTTCGAGGAACGATTGAACTGTTGTGACTAACAAGAAACACTGCTGCAAAGGGGTGTTATCGACATGTGCGTAGCAAAAGCGTGTGTTCTAAAGAAATAATCGCATGCTTTGCGTCCCGATGTAATTCTTCTCAACGTAACGAATAACGCATACGATGCCACCCGTAAGATATTGAGGCCTGCGTTCTGTGTCCGCTGTACCTGCACGTGATATATATATATATATATATATATATATATATATATATATATATATATATATATATATATATATATATATATATATGCTTGAGTGCAGGGTGCGTCTCACGTGCCTCTTGCCTGGTACCTCGTTTCATTTGAGTCGGCTTCTGTCGACACGTCCCAAGCGTTTCATCGCGCATATACATGCCCAACAAGATATCTATTACGCGTTGCCACAAGCGAAAGAGTTGCTGCCAAGAAAGGAAGAAGGACTGAAAAAAGACCAAACCGCTAAAGGCAAGTGGCAGGGTGTTTCTGCACACATGTATTGCTGTGTCCAATTTCTTCCTCATATATACATATGCTGGTTTGCATGGTCCTATTTGATCGATCACCCGGGTTCGCGTCCTTTATACTATTTCCCCGAACATCCTGCGCTACTGCGAGATGAGAACGAAAACGCACGCTGTTATTGGCAGTTGGTGCCTTTTTTTTTTTCTTTCCCTTTTTTTTGCATTTTTTCCCTCGCTGTGGCACGTTTCGTCCTCTGGTGTTTGGCTTCGCCCTCTGGGTACAACATTGTAGCGTGTGAAATAATCGAGCTGTAGCACGCCAGCGCATCGTCGTCGTCGCTTCTGTCTTCACGCAATTTTCGCTTGGGCCTTATGCGATATTGCAAATTGGCGCTGGTAGTTCAGGCTTCTGCGCACCCGGCTGGCGTCTTTAAAACCGAAACGCGTGCGTGCTTTCCTGCAGCATCGTTGTACGATCGAACGGCTGCAGCATTGCCCTCGCACAGTCTACATATATATATATTCCGATATCCATTCGAATTTTCTCTCTTCTCTTCTCCTTGTTTGGTCACCTGAAAAGATTTATGCTTATCTCTACATGCTCCTTAGATGCGAATGCCCCTCATGGCCATAACTGCTAAAGGCCCCTTTTTTAAGTTAAACAAAACTGCACGAGTTTGAACTTCACTGCAATAATTGCGGTTATTACCCAATTATTAGAATTGCGTTGTGAAACCTAAAAGAATAATAAGTAGTGAAATCCCACGCCTGCTTATTGAGGACCACGGAGTCATAACCCTAACACATAGCCGCCAACTTTTTTGTCTTTTAAGAAAAAGCGTAATCAGAGTGGCTCGATAATTTTGTTTGTTGATGCTTTCTCATTGCAGTACTCCCTAGCTGTGATATGGAATATTGTTTGTGGCACGGTACAAATAAGGTCACCTCGTTCTGGTAATACTGTATATATAGTTTCGCACCTTGAGTTCCTTTTCTTTGTCTGTATATGTTGAGAAACAATCCACGTTGACGATGGAAAACAAATGAGCCCATGTGAAAACCGTATGGCTCGTCGTAAAATTATCCTCTACAGTTGACGCGTTTGCGCGTAATACCTCAATCTCCTGTTTTTCACGCACCGAAAGCGACGTGTACTCCATGTTCGCATTCACCGTGATGCAATGAACAAGGACGACCAAAATCTCGCTTCATCTCTGGCCCGGCTTTTAAGGGGCATACTTTTCAAGAAGTTATTCGATACTCCGGATACTGAAAGAGTAGAAATATTTCGCGGTGAAGCAAGTAAATGCTGTTGTCGTCTACATTTTTTATTCTCGATTTTCGCCATCAGTTATCTTAAAGCATACAAACCTCGCTACGCGCTACCGACGCACTCGACCGGTCAAGCCGTAGGATGAAAGGTGTACTCTCACTACAGAAAGAAAAGCAAGAAGTCAAGAACACAAAGACGCTGAAGAGTATAGGGAGAGCTTGATGCACGCGAGTCTGCTGTGTATAGCTACATGACAACAAACAAGTTGCCACCAAAAAGCGATTTGGCGAACCGGGCGAGAAAATTCGATCTTCAATATGGTGCGCTGCACATCCAACCCTGGCTATATCCGAGTTGCGGCTTGTTTATCGACCCCGCCTTATGGGATGCTGAGGTATACGTGTGGCACACACTTCGGTGTGTCCGGCAATTCGTACGGTTTGGGTAAAAAGATAAGTGGACTCTGGCAGTTCGCGGCACTGTAATACCATAAAGTAAATAATACAAAAGAAAGTTACATGCCTCATCGACATAAGTCCGGCTAACTTTCAATACTAACGCAGGATCAACAGTTTCGTATAGCGCAGGCATCAAACTTTGCAGAAGCACTATATTTCCTACCAGTATATTTTGTGTTACTTGTTGATGTGTTTATTGTTGCTTGGAACTATTGTAAACATAGTTAATTCGTGGCTGTCATTATCTTAGTGATAGGTGTTAGGCAACAGCAAGAGTGTCACTACACAAGAGTCGTCAATTTGGCTTGAAAAAGCAAAACAAAAACGTTGTTGAATTTTCTATGTGCCAAGCAATGCTTGTACCCAAGCTACCCAAAATACCCAATTAAGCGCATAGTAATCATTATAAAGGAAATGCAAGCACCTGGCAACAGTTAGAATTATTTGATGACATTTTGCTACAATAAATAGCAAGAGCGGAAATTATTCTCATTATTTCGCTTAGCCTTTATTTGGAATTTTTCTCTGATTCATCCAAGTGCACGATATTACGTTACCGAGTGGTGTAGAAATGTGCAGAGCTGAACACTATTCATCATTTGAGACTGTCACTCTGAGACACTCTAAGACTCTACCTAACCTTCTAAACCTGATGATATCATGGTCGTCTCATTTATGTTTCAATATTTTGGTATACATCGCAATGCGCCATAGAAAGACGTGCAGTAATGACAGAGAATTATAACATGTCATAACATGAATTCCTTGATGTGTATATCGTGTGTTTGAAGAAGGCGTACGACATTTTCTTCTAGTGTTCACCGAATGACTTCTTCAAGAAAGCTTATTGACTCACGAATTGAGCTCCGCAAAAAAATTTTAGAACTCGTGAAGTATAAAGCGCAGTTGCAGAGATGCGTCGCACGCTTCAAACGCTTTCTCACTCCTTTAGTACGAGCTGAAAGCTACTCAGAGAGGGCTAAAACAGGGAGGCGAAGAAGTGTGTCACTTTGTCAGCGCGCTTCCTTATTTGAGTAATTTTTTTCTTCGGGCACATCACTTACTCTCGAGGTGGTCGCAAGCGAGCGCGTGGGCTATCCCGAGTGCTTGCTTGGAGTGCCCGCGCGCCACTGCTGGCATCCTGCTGCAAATGCAGTAACTATGCCGCCTATGATGCTGAAACCAGTCAGTACCGTGTACTTGGTCTTTATGGTGCCGTTATTTAGGTGGTGTCGAGAGAAGAGATTTATAGACGACTTTGAGAATTATTGGAAATT